>OZ030018.1:40135163-40758219 GCA_964023405.1 Apodemus agrarius
TTACACACGTTTCTACTCCTGCACAAACATCATGACCAAGAAGCAAGTTGGGGAGGAAAGGGTTTATTCTGTTTACACTTCCATACAGATGTTCATCACCAAAGGAATTCAGGACTGGAACTCAAGCAGGTCAGGAAGCAGAAATTGATGCAGAAGTCATTCTGGAATGTAATATACTGGCTTGCTTCCCCTGGCTTGCTCAGCCTGCCCTCTTACAGAACCCAAGAATACCAACCCAGGGATGGCACCACCCACAAGGGGCCCTCCTGCCATGATCACTAATTGAGAAAATGCCTCACAGTTGGATCCCATGGAGGCACTTCCCTAACTGAAGATCATTTCTCTGTGATAACTCCAGTCTGTGTCAAGTTGACACACAAAACCAGCCAGTACAATTGACTTCTGTCAACTTGACACACAAACACATCACTATTAAGCCTCAAACTTTACTTTCTTTTTCATCTCCAAGATCTAAAGAATTTTAAAAGTCCCACAGTCTTTACATATTAAAAATCCAATCCCATTTAAAGTTCCAATATCTTTAAAATTCAAAGTCTTTTACGAATTGAGTCTCTTAACTGTGGGCTCCAATAAAATACTTTCTTCCTTCAAGAGGTAAAAATATCAGGGCACAGTCACAATCAAAAGCAAAACTCAAACTCCAATGGTTCAATGTCCTTGATACAACTCAGGATCTTCCGGACTCCTTCAAGGGCTTGGGTCACTTCCCCAGCTCTGCCCTTTATAGCACACACCTAGTCTTCTAGGTTCCAGCTGCCTATACTCCACTGTTGCTGATGTTCTTCGGGGTAATCTCATGGTACTGACATCTCCAAACACTACTATCTTCTCCTGTAACTAAGCTTCAACAATAGCCTCTTATAAGCTCTCTTTATGGTGCAAGGCCTCAGCTCCTTTGCATAACCCCTTCAAGTCTTGGGCCATCAATTGCAACTGAGGCTACACCTGCACCAATGGCCTTCTGCAGCCTTTCACAGTGCCGAGAGTCTCAGCTGCTCTTCATGACTCCTTCGTCCTTTCAAAACCAGTACCATCTGGGTGACATTTACACACTACCAAGTCCTGCTACAGAATGAGGTACAACCTTGGCTCTCTCTGGAACACAGCCTCTGTGCTCTCAGAAAACACTTCTGAGAAGAGTTCACCTCAGTGATGCTGGTTTCTTCTTAATCACTGCTAATTTCTTGGGTCCAGGTAACCAGCATTAATCTACCAGTAACACAAAGGTTGATTTAGTGGTTCTGGTATCTTGTTAATCACAGCTATTTTTCAGCCCCTGCTAAGCAAAACCACAGAATCTTCATAATAGATCCATGGCCCTGATAAGTGTGTTTAATCTTCTCTCTGAAATTTCACAAGCCACGCCTCCATCTCTGCACTACTCTCGTTTTTCTTTCAAGATGATGGAAGAAAACTTTTTCTTCCAGGATGTTGTTCCTACACAACATCCCACAGAAGTCTCAACACTGAATGGACCATCTAGCCCAAAGTTCCAAAGTCCTTCTGCAGTCCTCCCTAAAACATGGTCAGGTTGTCATAGGAATACCCCACTATGCTGGTACCAATTTATCATAGTCAGGGTTTCTATTCCTGCATAAGTATCATGACCAAGAATAAACTTTGGGGGGAAAGGGTTTATTCAGCTTACACCTTGCACATTGCTGTTGATCACCAAAGAAGGCAGGACTGGAACTAAAGCTGGTCAGGAAGCAGGAGCAGATGCAGAAGACATGGACAGATGTTACTTACTGAGAGATGTTGCTTCCCCTGGCTTGCTTAGCTTGCTCTCTTACAAAACCCAAGAATACTAGCCCAGATATGGTAGCACCCAGTGGGAGTCCTCCTGCTTTGATCACTAACTGAGAAAATGCCCCACAGCTGGATCTCACAGAGGTACTGCCCAAACTGAAGCTCTTTTCTTTGATAACTCCAGCCTGTGTCAAGTTGACACACAAAACTAGCCAGTACATAAGCCTATGTGTATTTATCACAGAAGACTTATCTCTCACTTGAGCAGTACCTGTGAATACTCTGAAGATTTCTTCTTTCTCTTTTGTGTTTCCCTTCCATTTTTGTAGTAAGTGTTGCATGTAGGATTAAGGCATCTTCCTGAAAGAACTGCTTGCTGATTTAAGAGGAATTTTTCTTGAGAAATGTAAGTTGTGGTGCAAAAACCCAATAACTCCCTTTCTTCAATTCATTTAGGCTAATCCTTGGAATCTTTATTCCTTTAAAACAAATTCTCTAATGAAGTTAGATGTCCTATCTTTTGGAAAATTATTTTCAATTAAATTTCATGTAAGTAATTTTGCCTGGGCACACACATCTTGACAAGATTAGGACGCTCTGTGGTTGATCTCTGTATCAATAAGAAACTCCACATAGTGGATAGAAGTGAATCAGTTTTCTGTCACGTAAATATTTATGAGTATCCTTTGATATCTATGTAGAAAAAGCCACATCTCCATAGCTTGCTCCCGGGCATGTGCATTCTGCATAGAAGACAGGAACAGACTCTTCAAACTGCTCTTCCCTCCAGGCTACTGCACTCTGGACATCAAATAAAAGGGAATGCTTTACTGCTTTTTTCCCTGAAAACTAGACTCTGAGTTCTGCATAGATAATCAAACATTTAATTGCCTTTTGAGATTGGCTTTTGGCTATGGCCTTCTATGGCTCTGATGAATGCACATTCTGTCAATGTTTAATATATCCAAGCCAAAGAAAATCTCCCAAATGTTTAAGTTCTGCTCCCAGTTTAATTAGAAATTCTAAATTGAAATTGTTCATTTCTTTGCACCTGCTATACACATAGAAAAGGCCCTGCTGTGCATTAACACATTTCTTAGAAATGTATTACACAAATACTTCAGGTCATTGTGTGTTGTTCCTTTGGTCTCCAGCAATGTGTTCCCCATATCTGTCTGCAAAATCATCGCAACCAAATTTATCAGCTAAATGTCTACCAATGTTTTCTCATAACCTCTTGGATATATTCTAATCTCTTTGATGATTTTACTATACCTTCCATTCCTCTCATTGGGGATTCTTGACAATGTAGTTTTGTGGCATGTTCCCCACAATTTTGTTACTGTTTACTCATTATTTGCTTCCATAGGTGGTATTAGGGACACACAAACACACACACACATACACACACACATACACACACACACACACACACACACACAAAGGCTAGCAAGCTAACGATAACAAACCTAAATAATAAAAGATCTACTGGAGATGTCATCATGCTAGGCCAGATCTTAAGTTACAGACAAAATGTCACACACCCAAAAATATCTGATTAATGATAAAGAAATCAAAAATACACACTGGCAAAATAGAATCTTAAACAAATATGATTGGTCAATCTGGATAACTTCATTCAGAATGAAAACAGAGGCAATTCTATAATCCTACAAAGCACTAAAATCTAAGTAGATAGAATACCTTTTAATATAATCAGAGTCTGATAGAAGAAAAAGAGGAGAATATTCTTGCCATCTTTGGCATAGGAAAGGGCTTTCTGAACAGAAAATTGATTGCAATAGAATTAAGATCATCAATTGATTATGGGAACTTTGTGAAGATGGAAACCTCTTTACCAAAATGGATACCATCATTTAAAGCAAAATTATAGCCTACAGACACAGGAAGTATCTTTCTGAATTATACCTTGAGTATAGTACTAGTATCTAGAATGCATAAAGAACTTAAACATTTAGACACCAGGAAAAATAACCCAGTTTTAAATTGGCATACAGAAGAATTCTCTAAAGATGAAACACAAATTAGATATTCTTAAGTGTTTAAATATTTATCTGTGTGAGAAATCAGAGAAATGCAAACTAAACATACTTTTGAGATTTTATCTTACCCTATTGAGAATGGCCAAGATGAATATAACAAGTGGTTGCACATGTTTGCTAGGCTATAGGAAAGAAAAACTTCTTCATTGCTAGTAGTAATGTGGTGGATCACCATGGAAGGAATGGCACATGGTGAACAATGCCTTGGGGAACTCTGAGGGAGGCTCCAGGAAAAAAGGCAGAAGACCTTTGACCTCAGGTGCATTTAGTTTCCTGGATTGTTGTTGGATGTGATTTTCTGCCTCCTGTGCTGTACATTTGCATTCTGTTTATAGGATTTGTTTATTCTTGCTGGTTGCCAGATCATAGCTGTAGAACTCAATCTACTCTGTGTACCCTGAATCTGGATATGGGTCTCTGCCTTGATTCTGTGCTTTCCCAGATATAATCTACAGTATGTTCCAGGCTACTGTCTTCAAATTGGTCTGTCTTGAGAAAGTTCTGTGAAAGGGCAGATGTGTTAATATTTAGTATATGCTTACTGATGTTTACTTATAAGTTTCTCTGATCATGATTTTCTGACCTTAAATCACCTTCCTTGGGTCATTTCTTTCTCATATTTGTGTATAAAAGTACATTGAAACTGAAGTAAGATTGTCTACTGAATTAAACTGTATTCTGCCCCCTTTTTTTCAGGTTCTCAGACCCCAGGCCCTGCAGAGAAGATCTGCACAGGTTAGCCAAAAGTGTATAGGAATATATGTGTACAGCTTCTATCTAGGACAAGGAGGATCAGAATCCATAGGTATGTTCTGTATTATAGAGACTCTTCATTTGTTCATGATACCCTTACCATATTCCATTACTTCCTATGCTCTGCAAAGTCTTCCTTCATCATTGGGGCATTTTATGACCAGAGAACACATATCCAAGCGTATATGTTCGCAGTAAAAATTGGACTTGGGGCCAAATCAAACAAAACAGACAAAAAATGAATAAAGTTGAGGGAGTACCAATGGGGCAAGGATCTGGGAGGAGGTAGAGGAAAGGTTTGGCTATGATTTCAAATGTGTTGCACCACATTCTCAAAGAACTAATAAAATATATTTAAAAAGGAAAAATTTGGAATGTCTTACTGTCCTATTACTCCTCCACCAAAGTAATCTTCTAAATTAGTAAAAGACACTGGTTGTGACCCAGGCTCCAAGTCCTAGGTAATCTCAAACATACTGGTAAATTCTTCTTCTTCTTTATTTTTTTCACTGATGAAATTTCACATATAGAATATTTAGATTTTTTTCTTTTAATTTTGCTCTTTCAGTGATGACTTGCTGACAGCAGTGTCTACAGGCAATACCTTGCCCTAAAGCAAGACTCTTCCTCAGTCTACCCACAACTATTTCAGCAGGATGTGCATTGTAACAAGGCCTACAAGAATTTAGATGCCAGGCTTTGATGCCTGGAAATGATGGATGTATTACTCTCTATGTCAATCCTGTGCTTGCAATTTCCTTGCTTTCTTTGTGTTTCAGCTTTTTCATCCAATTACTAATGAACCATTAATGAAATTGTTTTTAAGACATTTTGATACACATTTAATTTTATACATGATTAAAGAGGAAAGGAAATTTCAATAATGATGTATAGTTGTACTTGTTTTAATTTATTAAGTAAGTCTTGGCCAAATATTGAAATCATCTTGAACAATTTTCAGACTCGATTACTATTTTGTAATATGTATCCGTTTCAATGCCAAGAATGTCACTTTCCAAAACCATTTAATACAAAAGGGCAAAGTTTGTTTAGGACCATTTTAGAAGTTGATGGAAATTCTATCATAATTATAAGCAAAACTCCATTTAATAATTTTTATTCAAGTCAAGTCAGGGACTCAATTTTTAAAACCTAAACTTCTCATTTGTATATAATGGTATCAAAGCACAGGGCAACTTGATATTGCTATGAAATGATGATACTTTTTTATTTTAGTTTCATGTAATAAAAATGATGTTCCATGACATTCCGACCTTTGCACTGAACATGAAATCTCCAATGGAGGAGTTAGAGGAAGTATGAACAAGCTGAAGGGGTTTGCAACCCATAGGAAGAACAACAATATAAACCAACCAGTACCCCTCCCCCAAGAGCTCCCAGGAACTAAACCACCAGCCAAAGAGTACACATGGGGAGACCCCTGCCTCCAGCCATGTATGTAGCAGAGGATGGCCTTGTCATACATCAATGGGAGGAGAGCCCCTTGGTTCTGTGAAGGCTCTATGCCCAGTGTAGGACAATGCCAAGGTGGGGAGGTGGGAATGGGTGGTAAGGAGGAAAAGTGAGAGTGGGTGGGGGAACACACTCATAGATGCAGGAGGAGGGAGGATGGGATAGGGGCTTTCCAGGGAGGAAACCAGGAAAGGAGATAACATTTGAAATGTAAATAAATAAAATATCTAAAATAATAATAATAATAATAATAATAATAATAATGTCCATTTCTCTGAGTTGTGGAGAAATAACTCTGTTATTTTTGATTTTGTTTGTTTATGGGTTTGCTTTTTGTTTGTTTTTTTTTTTGTTTTACCGAGGACTGCTGCAGTCCACCAGAAAAATAATGTGCAGATTTTATTGAGTGCTAAATAAGGAGTTCTACTTTTGAAAGAAAAAATGAATGAGTAAAAATGTTAAATGGAAATAAGTAAATAGAAAGACACTCTTGAGTAGGTAGCTATTTCTTGCATCTGGTGTTTGGCTCTTGATCAACCCACCAAAGGGTACCCTGAGAACCAGAAGGAGATACAGAAACAAAGGGTAGAGCAGAGTCTGAGGTAAAGACCAATCAGAGACTACCCCACCCAAGGATTCATCCCATGTACCATTACAAAACCCAGACACTGTTATCCATGCCCACAAGTACCTGCTGACCAGAATCTGATATAGCTGTCACTTGGGAGGATCTGCTAGTGCATGAGAAATACAGAAGGGGACATTCTCAGCCAGCCATTGAACTGAGCACAGGGTCCCCAATGGAGGAGCTATAGAAATAATTAAGGAAATGAAGGGGTTTGCAGTGCCATAGGAGGAACAATAATATGAGTCACCAAGGACTCCCAGAGCTACCAGGGTCAAAACCATGAACTAAAGAGTACACATGGAGTTACCATGACTCTAGACACATAGGCAGCAGAGGATGGCGTTGTAAGACACCAAAGGGAGGAGAGGCCCTTGGCCCTGGAAAGACTTGATGTAGCTGTGTAGGGTAATACCAGGACAGGGAAGTGGAAGGGGGTTGATTGGGGAATAGGGATAGCAGAGTTGTCTTATGGGATTTTTGGTGGTGGTTGGAACCAGGAAAGGGGAAATCATTTGGAATATAAATAAAGAATATGCTTTAAAAACAAAGCAAAACAAAACAAAAAACCAGAGACACCTCAGATCTCCTACAGTCTAATCCAAAAACCAGGAGCAAACATGGACTGTTTCCTGGCCCCAGGTACATGTGTAGTAGAGGATAGCATTTTGGGGGAGGAAGCAAGTGCTTAATTCTGTAGAAACTTGATGACCCAGGGAAGAGGGATGCTAATGGGGCTGACATGGGAGTGGGTGGGCAGGCAGGTGGGCAGGTGGTGGAGCACTCCCTCAGAAGTTGTGGGAAGGGCTTAAGAACTCAGCGAGGGGGGACAGGAAGGTGGGCACCTTTTGAATGTACATAAATTAAATAATTTAATTTAAATTTTTTTAGGTAAAATCAATAAATGTGCAAGTAAAACCATAACAAGCCACACTAAAGTATAAACTCTCATATGCCCAACATTAGATGGCCAACAAAAAATTAATCCAATTCTATTGTTGTGTAGACATTGTCTCACATTGCTTTGTTTGGGATTTTTCATTGTCATATTTTGCTTTTACATTGTTTTACTGGTTTTTGCTTGTGTATTAGTGTGTTTTGTTTTATGTCTTCATGGTGTGTATGTGTGTGTATGTGTGTGTGTGTGTGTGTGTGTGTGTGTGTTCTTTTGTGTATGCGTGTGTTTTACCTTTATAAAAATCTTTGTTTTGTTTGCCTGTTTCTTTGGTTTGTAGAAAGACGGTTGGGGGAAAAAGAGGGGGCATGGAGATGAGTGGGTAGAAGGGTGGGAAGGATCTGGGAGGAGTTCAAAGAGGAAACATTGTCATCAGAATATGTCATATGAACATTTCTCAATAAAATAAAATGGAGCTTCTTAAATTCTGATTTGTGGACTACCTATGATGAGTATAAACCACATACTAAGACTGAATTAATATAAGCATTAGGGGCTTCTAATTAAATTCTCATTCTAACTAAATTTTGAGCATCAGTACTATCCATAGAGCTTGTTGAAACTAACAATAATGAGTTCTGGCACTGGATTCTTTATGACTGAGACATGTCAATGCTGCTGTGAGAGCACAGAGAAGATCCTGGTTAAACAATCAGAGAAAGAACATGTATAAGATGTCTCACACAGGGTTTCTACTCCTGCACAAATACCATGACAAAGAAGCAAGTTGGGGAGGAAAGGGTTTATTCTGTTTACACTTCCATACAGATGTTCATCACCAAAGGAATTCAGGACTGGAACTCAAGCAGGTCAGGAAGCCGGAATTGATGCAGAAGTCATTCTGGAATGTAATATACTGGCTTGCTTCCCCTGGCTTGCTCAGCCTGCTCTCTTACAGAACCCAAGAATACCAGCCCAGGGATCATACCACCTACAGGGGGCCCTCCTGCCTTGATCACTAATTGAGAAAATACCCCACAGTTGAATCTCATGGAGACACTTCCTTAACTGAAGCTCCTTTCTCTGTGATAACTCTAGCCTGTGTCAAGTTGACATACAAAACCAGCCAGTACAATTGGCCCCTTGTCAGTTTGACACACAAACACATCACTATTAAGCCTCAACCCTTACTTTCTTTTTTTGTTTCTTTTTTTAATTTTTTTTTATTTTCTATATTCTTTGTTTACATTCTAAAGGCTTTCCCCTTTCCCAGTTCCCCCCTTGCCATATGTTTCATAAATCCTCTTCTCTCCACCCATTCCCCAATCACCCACCCTATTTCTCTGTTCTGATACTCTCCTACAAAACTGAATCCAGTCTTTTCAGAACCAGGCTCCTTTCCTTCCTTCTTCTTGGTAATCTTTTGATTTGCTAATTGTGCCTTGAGTATTCAGAGCTTTTGGGCTCATTAATATCCACTTATCCTTGATTTCATTTCATGTGTATTCTTTTGTGATTGGGTTAATTCACTTAGGATGATATTTTCCAGATCCATACATTTGCCTAGAAATTGCATGAATTCATTATTTTCTTTTCTGCAGATTATATGGCATCTTTTTCCTCTATTTATTCTATTTATTTTCTATATTCTATATTTACATTCCAAAGTCTTTCCCCTTTCCCAGTCCCCCCCATATGTCCCATAATTCCTCCCCCCCCAACTATTCCCAAATCATTCCCCCTCCCACGATTTCTCTGTTCTGGGTCTACAAAACTGGATCCAAACTTTACAGGCCCAGGGTCCTCTCCTTTCTTCTTCTTGGGAGTCATTTGACATGCTAATTGTGCCTTGAGCATTTAGGGCTTCTGGGCTCATTAATATCTACTTATCAGTGATTGCATTTCATGTGTATTCTTTTGTGATTGGGTAGGCTCACTTGGGACGATATTTTCCAGATCTAACCATTTACCTTCAAATTGCATGAGTTCATTATTTTTAATTGCTGAGTAGTACTCCATTGTATAAATATACCGCATTTTCTGTATCCACTCCTCTTTTGAGGGATATCTGGGCTCCTTCCAATTTCTGGCTATTACAAACAAGGCTGCTATAAACATAGTGGAGCATGTGTCTTTATTGTATGCAGGGGAATCCTCTGGGTATATGCCCAGGAGTGGTATGCCAGGGTCCTCTGGAAGTGACATGCCCAATTTTCTGAGGAACCACCACACTGATTTCCAGAGCGTTTTTACCATTTTGCAATCCCACCAACAGTGGAGGAGTGTTCCTCTTTCTCCACATCCTTGCCAGCACTTGTTGTCTCTTGAGTTTTTAATCTTAGCCATTCTGACTGGTGTGAGGTGGAATCTAAGGGTTGTTTTGATTTGCATTTCCCTGATGACTAATGATGTTGAACATCTCTTAAGGTGTTTCTCGGCCATCCAAATTTCTTCTGGTGAAAATTCTTTGTTTAACTCTGTACCCCATTTTTTGATAGGGTTATTTGGTTCTTTGGGGTCTAACTTCTTGAGTTCTTTGTATATATTGGATATTAGCCCTCTGTCGGATATGGGGTTGGTGAAGATCATTTCCCACTTTGTTGGTTGCCGTTTTGTCCTTCTGACAGTGTCCTTTGCCTTACAGAAACTTTGTAATTTTATGAGGTCCCATTTGTCAATTCTTGATCTTAGAGAATAAGCAATTAGACAACATAAGGAAGTCACAGGGATACAAATTGGAAAGGAAGAAGTCAAAATATCATTATTTGCAGATGATATGATAGTTTACTTAAGCGACCCAAAAAACTCCACCAGAGAACTTCTACAGCTGATAAACAACTTCAGCAAAGTGGCCGGTTATAAAATTAACTCAAGCAAATCAGTAGCCTTCTTGTACTCAAAGGACGAGCAGGCTTAGAAAGAAGTTAGGGAAATAACACCCTTCACAATAACCACAAACAACATAAAGTACCTTGGCATAACTCTAACCAAACCAGCGAAAGATCTGTATGACAGGAACTTCAAGTCCTTGAAGAAAGAAATCGAAGAAGACCTCAGAAGATGGAAAAGTATTTCTTGCTCCTGGATTGGCAGTATCAATATAGTAAAAATGGCCATCTTGCCAAAAGCAATCTACAGATTCAATGCAATCCCCATCAAAATCCCAAATCAATTCTTCATAGATCTAGAAAGAGCAATTCTCAAATTCATCTGGAGCAACAAAAAACCCAGGATAGCTAAAACTATTCTCAACAATAAAAGGACTTATGGTCACTTGATCTTTGATAAAGGATCCACAACCATCCAGTGGAAAAAAGATAGCCTTTTCAACAAATGGTGCTGGTTCAACTGGAGGTCAACATGCAGAAGAATACGAATTGACCCACTCCTATCTCCTTGTACTAAGCTCAACTCCAAGTGGATCAAGGGCCTCCACATAAAACCAGACACACTGAAACTATTAGAAAAGAAACTTGGGAAGACCCTTGAGGACAGGGGCACAGGGGGAAAGTTCCTGAACAGAATTCATTATTTTTTAACTGCTGAGTAGAATTGCATTGGGTCACTTCTCCTGCTCTGCACTTTGTAGCACACACCTAGTCTTCTACGTTCCAGCTGCCTGTACTACACTATTGCTAATGTTCTTGGTGGTAATCTCATTGTAATGGCATCTCCAAAACACTTCTGTCTTCTGCTGTAACTAGGCTTCACCAATAGCCTCAAATAAGCTCTCTTCATGGTGCCAGGCCTCAGCTCCTTTGCATAACACCTTCAAGTCCTGGGTCATCAATTGCAACTGAGGCTTCACCTTCACCAATTGACTTCTGCAGCCTTTCACAGTGCCAAGAGCCTCAGGTGTTCTTCATGACTCCTTAAACTTTCAAAGCCAGTACCATCTGGGTGACATTTACACAGTACCAAGTTCTGTTACAGAATGAGGTACAACCTTGGCTCTCTCTGGAACACAGCCTCTGTTCTCTCAGGAAACACTTCTGAGAAGAGTTCACCTCAGTGATGCTGGTTTCTTCTTAATCACTGCTAATTTCTTGGGTCCAGCTAACCAGCATTAATCTACCAGTAACACAAAGGTTGATATAGTGCTTCTGGTATCTTGTTAATCACAGCTGTTTTTCAGCCCCTGCTAGCCAAAACCACAGAATCTTCATAATAGATCCATGGTCCTGATTAGAGTCTTTAATCTTCTCTCTGAAATTTCACAAGCCACGCCTCCATCTCTGCATTGCTCTCATTTTTCTTTCAAGATGTTGGAAGAAAACCTTTTCTTCCAGGACGTTGTTCCTACACAACATCCCACAGAAGTCTCAACACTGATCGGACCATCTAGCCCTAAGTTCCAAAGTTCTTCTGCAGTCCTCCCTAAAACATGGTCAGGTTGTCATAGGAATACCCCACTATGTTGGTACCAATTTATCATAGTCAGGGTTTCTATTCCTGCATAATCATTATGAGCAAGAATCAAGATTGGGAGGAAAGGGTTTATTCAACTTACAACTTGCACATTGCTGTTGATCACTAAAGGAAGGCAGGACTGGAACTCAAGCTTGTCAGGAAGCAGGAACAGATGCAGAAGCCATGGACAGATGTTATTTACTGACAGATGTTGCTTCCCCTGGCTTGCTCAGCTTTCTTTCTTACAGAACCCTAGAATACCACCCAGGTAGGAGTACCCAGGGGGAGCCCTCCTGCTTTGATCACAAACTGAGAAAATGCCCCACAGCTGATCTCACACAGATACTTCCCCAACTGAAGCTCCTTTCTCTGTGATAACTCCAGCCTGTGTCAAGTTGACTCACAAAGCTAGCCAGTACATAAGCCTATGTGTATCTATCACAGAAGACTGATCTCTCACTTGAACAGCACCTGTGAATACTCTCAGGATTTCTACTTTCTCTTTTGTGTTTCCCTTCCATTTTGTAGTAAGTGTTGCATGTAGGATTAAGGCATCTCCCTGAAAGAATGAACTGCTTGCTGATTTAAGAGGAATTTTTCTTGAGAAATGTAAGTTGTGGTGCAAAAACCCAATAGCTCCCTCTCTTCGATTCATTTAGGCTAATCCTTGTAATCTTTATTCCTTTAAAACAAATTCTCTCATGAAGTTAGATGTCTCATCTTTTGGAAAATTATTTTCAATTAAATTTCATGTAAGTAATTTTGCCTGGGCACACACATCTTAACACGATTAGGACTCTCTGTGGTTGATCTCTGTACCAATAAGAAACTCCATATAGTGGATAGAAGTTAATCAGTTTTCTGTCACTTAAATATTTATGAGAATCCTTTGATATCTATGTAGAGGAAACCACATCTTCATAGCTTGCTCCCGGGCATGTGCATTCTGTATAGAAGACAGGAACAGACTCTTCAAACTGTTCTTCCCTCCAGGCTACTGCTCTCTGGACATCTAATAAAAGGGAATGCTTTAATGCTTTTTTTCCTGAAAACTAGACTCTGAGTTCTGCATAGATAATCAAACATTTAATTGCATTTTGAGATTGGCTTTTGGCTATGGACTTCTATGGCTCTGATGAATGCACATTCTCTCAAAGTTTAATATATCCAAGCCAAAGAAAATCTCCCAAATGTGTAAGTTCTGCTCCCAGTTGAATTAGAAATTCTAAATTGAAATTGTTCATTTCTTTGCACCTGCTATACACATAGAAAAGGCCCTGCTGTGCATTGACACATGTCTTAGAAATGTATTTCACAAATACTTCAGGTCATTGTGTGTTGTGACTTCATTTCACAAACATTATGACACAGGCAGTAGTGGGCCTAAGTCCTCACTGTAAAATAGCAGAATCACATTTCCTTTGCTCTCCAGGAATATGTTCCCCATTTCTGACTGCAAATTCATCACAACCATATTTATCAGCTAAATGTCTACCAATGTTTTGCTCATAACCTCTTGGATATATTCTAACCTCTTTGATGATTTTACTATACCTTCCATTCCTCTCAATAGTGGATTCTTGACAATGTAGTTTTGTGGCATGTTCCCCACAGTTTTGTTACTGTTTACTCATTATTTGCTTCCAAATGTGGTATTATGGACACACACACACACACACACACACACACACACACACACACGGACACAAAAAGGCTAGCAAGCTAGCGATAACAAACCTAAATAATAAAAGATCTACTGGAGATGTCATCATGCTAGGCCAGATCTTAAGTTATAGACAAAATTTCACACACCCAAAAATATCTGATTCACGATAAAGAAGTCAAAAATACACACTGGCAAAATAGAATCTTAAACAAATATTATTGGTCAATATGGATAACTTCATTCAGAATGAAAATAGATGTAATTCTATAATCCAACAAAGCGATAAAATCTAAGTAGATAGAATACCATTTAATATAAGATTAGATATCCAGAGTCTGATAGAAGAAAAAGAAAATATATTTGACATCTTTGGGACAGGAAAGGGTTTTCTGAACAGAATATTGATTGCAATAGAATTAAGATCATCATTTGATAAAGGGAAATTTGTGAAGAATGAAACCTCTTTACAACAATGGATACCATCATTTAAAGCAAAATTATAGCCTACAGACACAGGAAGGATCTTTCTGAATTATACCAGTATAGGACTACTATCTAGAATGCATAAAGAACTTAAACATTTAGACACCAGGAAATATAACCCAGTTTTAAATTGGAATACAGAAGTAAGAATTCTCTAAAGATGAAACACAAATTAGATATTCTTAAGTGTTTATATCTTTATCTGTATGAGAAATCAGAGAAATGCAAACTAAAAATACTTTTGAGATTTTAACTTACCCTAGTCAGAATGGCCAAGATGAATATAACAAATGGTAGCACATGTTTGCTAGGCTATTGGGAAAGAAAAACTTCTTCATTGCTAGTAGTAATGTGGTGGATCAACATGGAAGGAATTGCGGATGGTGAACAATGCCTTGGGGAACTCTGAGGGAGGTTCCAGGAAAAAAGGCAGAAGACCTTTGACCTCAGGTGCATTTAGTTTCCTGGATTGTTGTTGGATGTGATTTTCTGACTCCTGTGCTGTACATTTGCATTCTGTTTATAGGATTTGTTTATTCTTGCTGGATGCCAGATCGTAGCTGTAGAACTCAATCTACTCTGTGTACCCTGAATCTGGATACGGGATTCTGCCTTGATTCTGTGCTTTCCCAGATATAATCTAAAGTATGTTCCAGGCAACTGTGTCCAAATTCGTCTGTCTTGAGAAAGTTCTGAGAAAGGGCTTATGTGTTAATATTTATTATATGCTTACTGATGTTTACTTACAAGTTTCTCTGATCATGTTTTTCTGAACTTAAATCACCTTCCTTGGCTCACTTCTTTCTTTCTCATATTTGTGTATAAAAGTACATTGAAACTGAAGTAAGATTGTCTACTGAATTAAACTGTATTCTGCCCCTTTTTTTTCAGGTTCTCAGACCCCAGGTCCAGCAGACAAGATCTGCACAGGTTAGCCAAAAGTGTATAGGAATATACGTGTACAGCTTCTACCTAGGACATGGAGGATCAGAATCCATAGGTATGTTCTGTATTATAGAGACTCTTCATTTGTTCATGATACACTTACCATATTCCATTACTTCTTATGCTCTGCAGTCTTCCTTCATCATTGGGGCATTTTATGACCAGAGAACACATATCCAAGAGTATATGTGGGCAGTACAAATTGGACTTGGGTCCAAATCAAACAAAACAGACACAAAATTGAATAAAGTTGAGGGAGTACCAATGGGGCAAGGATCTGGGAGGAGGTAGGGGAAAGGTTTGGCTATGATTTCAAATGTGTTGCACCACAATCTCAAAGAACTAATAAAATATATTTAAAAAGGAAAAATTTGGAATGTTTTACTGTCCTATTACTCCTCCACCAGAGTAATGTTCTAAATTAGTAAGGACACTGGTTTTGACCCAGGCTCCAAGTCCTAGGTAATCTCAAACATACTGCCTTTTGTTTCTTTCACTGAAGAAATTTCACATATAGAATATTTAGATTTTTTCTTTTAATTTTGCTCTTTCAGTGATGTCTTACTGACAGCAGTGTCTATAGGCATCACCTTGCCCTAAAGTAAGACTCTTCCTCAGTGTACCCACAACTACTTCAGCAGGATGTGCATTTTAACAAGGCCTACAAGAATTTAGATGCCAGACTTTGATGCCTGGAAATGATGGATGTATTCCTCTCTATGTCACTCCTGTGCTTGCAATTTCCTTGCTTCCTTTGTGTTTCAGCTTTTTCATCCAATTACTAATGAACCACTAATGAAATTGTTTTTAAGACATATTTTGATACACATTTAATTTTATTCATGATTAAAGAAGAAAGGAAATTTCAATAATGGTGAATAGTTGTACATGTTTTAATGTATTAAGTAAGTCTTGGGCAAATATGGAAATCATCTTGAACACTTTTCAGACTCGATTACTATTTTGACTGTATCACCTTCAATACCAAGAATGTAACTTTCCAAAACCATTTAATACAATATGGCAAAGTATGTTTAGGACCATTTTAGAAATTGATGGAAATTCTATCATAATTCCAAGAAAAACTCCATTTAATAATTTTTATGCAAGTCAAGTCAGGGACTTCTCATGTGAATAGAATGGCATCAAAACACAGGGCAACTTAATATTGCTATGAAATGATGACACATTTTTTATTTTAGTTTTATGTAATAAAAATGATATTCCATGAAACAGAAAACTATATCCTTTTTACAGTAAAAATTACAATTCCTATCCCACTGTAACCGATGCTCTGAATCAGGCGTTTGTAATAGAATTTTATTTTGCTCAATACAATGATATTGTGGTGCAAGCTGCACCTGTATTTTGCTATGTCACATTCATTACATATTTTATTTTGAATGGTTTTTAGGGTTGTTATACATGTAGAAAAACAGTACAACTACCAAATATTTCACAGCTCCAGATATGAATCACAATTCACACTGTAAGAGAGAGAGGAGAGGAGAGAAGGGAAAGGGAGAGGGAGAGAGACAAAGCAGAAGAGGAGGAAGAGGAGAAGGAGGAGGAGGAAGAAGAGTGGGAGGAGGAGGAAAGACATGTGATCACTGTCATGATCATGTCATGTATGATGAATTCAAGAAAAGCACACTATTCTATTTTTTAAAAATATAAAATTGTATATTAGTTCGGCTAAACCTGTCACAGCATGATAGGAAATAGCACAGTAAAGTATAATTTCTATGGCAAAATTAGTCTCTTACAGTAAATAAATATTTATGGTTTTGAAATCTACAGTGCCCACTGGAGCCAATTTATAGTTCTATCCAAACCTACAGTGCCCAGTAGAGAAAACTCTTCTTTGCCTCCAGTGAACCCTGTTGCCATGGTGGGAATTTTAGTTCTTCAATCCTTCTTCATGAAAAAATATCAGGCAATGGTATAAAGGTTCTTCCATTGAAGGAAAAGACACAGTTTGCTGTGCTTAGTCACGAAACCTCCATAGAAATTGTGATGAGGATGACCATTTAACATGGTCCTATTGTCTTGTACTATTGTGCCTTTTTCCTGCTTTAAGACACTCAGCACTTTTTAAGGACCTTTGCATTGTTTTTTTTTTTTACTTGAAAAGGGTAAGAAACAAATTGTATAGTATTTACCATGCTTTCCATAGAAATTTAAGAAGCCATTTTAATTCATAATAATTTTATATAGTTGGTGTAAATGATGATAGCAACAACTAAAAATTGCCTATATATTTAAATTCATGACTAAATATAAATGGGCAAAATAGCTCTAATTGTTCTTCTCTTTCATATATTTTAGAAATGTTTTTACTTAACTAAATTTACTTTTAGCTGTGACCCTGGTATTTAAGAGCTGAGCTACCTTTCCTGGTTATAATGGTTTTTAAATTCTCCTGCAGTAGGGTATTAATTCAAAGTTCAGTATGAAATCAAAATGATTTTTATATAAGCAATTATTCTGGTGATTTCAGAAAGAGAGCCATTCTTTAAAGTTCAGTTAATTAAGTAGGAGATTTAAGTTGCATCTTCTACTTATAACAATACTTATATTATTACTTATTTATACATAATACATATAATTTATAAAAGTATGCAGAGCAGACTTCCCATATAGAATATGATTCATCATGTAGTATACCTTGGAATATGACAACAATATCTTTGGCTACTCTTTCCTGTATTAATGATTTGTTTCAAATCCACATATCAATCCATCTGAGAATTTGCATCTTTTGGTTGTTTGAGCTCCATGAAAGAAACACTATCCCCATAAAATTACTGTAAAATATGAATTATTGTCTTGTGTATATCATCTGTATGTAAAATTAATCTGGATTAATTTTAATCATATTAATCAATAAAGAATAGAATAGAATCTACACAATTGTTGGAGAGTAAAATGGATATGTGTTCTTAAATCAAAATATTAAGATTTGCAGAAAAATATTTTCTATTTGTTTTTATATCAAAAATGCATCATTTAAATAGTGGAAAAAAGCATGAACATATACATTCAAATACACCAATTACAAAAAGTTAATGATTTCAAACTTAATGTGTCTGTTTTTAAAATGTATGCTTTAAAGAAATTATATTTTTATTTTTATAAAAATAGTTTTTTGCAAGATCCATAAAAGTTAATAAAAAACAAAGCTAAGACAAACATTGAAAACAAAGCATCAGAACATTGTTTTTCTGTATGTATTTCAACTGCATTTAAATAAGCTTTTATTTACTTATTCATTTTTAATTTGGAGAACTATAATATATTTACATAATTTCTCTTTCTCTTCTTTCTCCAAATAGTTTCATGCTTTCTATCCAAATAGTCTCATACATATATATATGTGTGTGTGTGTGTGTGTGTGTTTGTGTGTGTGTGTTGTATGTATTATATATATATATATATATATATATAATGTGGGTAAGTATTATATATATGTGTGTGTATATTATATAGTGTATGTATTGATATGTATATAAATATATATATATGTGTGTATATTATATATATATTGTATGTATGTGTGTATGCATGTATGTATGTGTGTGTGTGTACTATTAAAAAGAAAGGCATTGTAAATTTTCAATCCTTTGTTGCTTCCTCTCCATTCTTTCTCTCCCTTTTTCTAGATAAATCCACCTTTGTTAAGCACTGCCTGCTTCTCTTCCTCCATTTTGTTGCTTTTTATCCATTCAAGTTTCTCATTCCATGTTGGTTGTGGTTTTTCTCGTTAGTGCTTTCTTCTTCTCTTCTCTCACTTTTTTATACTTTGTATAAAAGCTTTTCCTTAGATATTTTTCAGGAAAAAGAGGGCCACAAACAAATGCCAATGCTCCTCATAACTTTTCAGAACACAGAGCATTACTGCATGGCCTGCTCTTTCTCATCATTTCCTGATATTTTCAAATCAGGAAATTACATGCAAAAAACTACTTTCACCAAGCCATTAACATTTTCTTAACCTCAATACTCAGGTATATCTTGCTATTTACCCCTAAAGATCCATTATTTTGCCTTCTAACACCATGTTTATCTGTTTTATTCAATTCACTTTCACCCCATTAAAACTATCACTCAAATATCTGTTTCAATTCTGGTTTGTATTATTACTGTGTCTTTCCTTTATTTACTTTGCAGTAAATAGTCTCTGGAAATGATTGGCTTTAACAAAGAAATTCTTGGGGTATCAGAGTAATTAGCTAGAAAAACATGATCATAAGAACAGAGCTAGGTAGGTCACTAGTGTTAAACCTTCAGTAAACTAATACTACTAAATGAACCATTCAGGTTCAGTGATAATGGTGAACAAAATAGTGTATCTTAATGGTGAAACCCATTTTGAAAAATTCATATTCATGGTCAATACATGTTATTTTTATTCCATTCAACATCAGGTTCATATGTCACTGTATGATATTGAGTTGATTTGACAAGTCCTTTCAAATTTGTTTCTGTAACTTTCAAGTCATCCATGAGGTCCAGTCACACATATTTCAATACCTGTATTTGCATTTATTAGCAACTGGGGACATTTCATAAGGTTGACCATTAGGTTCTTGTTTGTAAATTCCTAAACCAACTTATGAACTTACAATCTACAGTTCGAATAAATGTTCCCAGGCAATTCTGCAGTATATAGGAGCCTCTAGGTACATTAAGAGTTTTCTATATTATTGACTTTTGTTTTGCTTACCAGAACCTGATTTTTTCCACTTCCTTATAATAAATTTTGAAAGAAACTTTCAAGTTACTATATGCTGTAAGATTTCAGCTTATTGAATTAAAGTTTTGAATTGAGTAAGACCCTACAGTTGACTTCATTGTATAATCTAGATTCTTAAAACATTTCTTGCCTTGATTATGAACCTGCAACATAGAGACAGAATGTAGACACCTAGCCAATTTATAATTTCATAGATTGCACACAAATTTCAAAGGTCTATTTTCTTTAAATGTACTAATGTGTTAAATCTTTATTGGAATAACAAATTGAAGTACTTTTTTCACTCTGAAGCAAAGTTTTTGTCATATGTAGTGATATGAATGAAATTTGGTAGTCAACCTGGTAACAACATAGTTGTGATTTAAATTCTACTAGCTAAGACTGCTCTGGAAATTTTAGTGAATCCTGTGAAACATCAGTCATTTTTCATTTCAGGGACATCCAGTGAGGAGATAGGAATGGAGAACACAACACTGTTCATTCAGTTTGTTCTCTCAGGACTTGTTCATCTGCCTCAGTGGAAAATCCCCCTTTTCCTGATGTTCTTGGTCATCTATCTCATCACCATTGTGGGCAACCTTGGTCTGATCACTCTCATCTGGAATGACCCTCACCTTCATATCCCTATGTACTTATTGCTTGGGACTTTAGCTTTTGTGGATACTTGGTTATCATCCACAGTGACACCAAGGATGCTAATAGACTTTTTTGCCAAGAGTAAACTGATCTCTTTCTCTGAATGCATAGTACAGTTTTTTTCATTTGTAGTGAGTGTGACCGCAGAATGTTTTCTCTTGGCAGCAATGGCCTATGATCGCTATGTAGCCATATGCAAGCCTTTACTCTACCCAATGATCATGACAAATAGACTCTGTGTACGTCTTTTGATATTGTCCTTTGTAGGTGGATTTATTCATGCTTTAATTCATGGAGGCTTCATATTTAGACTATCTTTCTGTAACTCTAACATAGTAAATCATTTTTATTGTGATGTTGTGCCACTGTTAAAGATTTCCTGTAATGACCCTTCTCTCAATTACCTGATGATTTTTATTTTCTCAGGCTCCATTCAGGTATTCAGTATTACAACTATTCTTGTCTCTTACACACTTGTTCTGTTTTCAATCCTAAAGCAGAAATCTATCAAAAGCATAAAGAAAGCCTTTTCCACCTGTGGAGCTCATCTTTTCTGTGTGTGTTTGTACTATGGCCCTCTTCTCTTCATGTATGTGAGTCCTAAATCTCCACAAGTAGATGATCAAGATATGATGGACTCTGTGTTTTACACTGTCATAATTCCTGTACTGAATCCAATTATCTACAGTTTGAGGAATAAGCAAGTAAAAAAATCACTGGAAAAATTTTTAAAGATAAATACTTAGATTTCACATTATTATCTTTTGTTCCCTTATTAAAACATGGCACACATGTACAGAGATAACGTGACTGTAATTTTTACATTGTCCAAATACTTTTAAAATGAACTCAACCTCGAACTTTTACTGTTGTTGTTGTTTTATATGTAGGCATACTTATTGGTGAATTGTTACATTTGGTCATGGAAACTTGTGCATAAGCCAGAGGAGGTCAAATGTCCTACATATTCACTTTTATTTACTTTCTAGAAATAGTGTCTTTCACTGAACCCTGAGCTAAAATTTTAACCTGCTAACCACAATAATCCTTTTTCTCCACACTCCAAATAACTGACATTACAAGCACATGCAGAACATGACCTGTTCTTCATTGGAAGCCTTTCCCACTGACATTTGGATATTACATTGCTAGGGATGCAATCACAATTATTGATCTTGAGCAGCAAGTCCTCTTTCCTACTGCACATATCACAGTCCCCCAGAGCTACCTGTAAGTAAACTCTTATTCGTGTACCCATTTCTTTACAATTATTTGAAATGAATTTTAAATTGTCCAAAAACTTAGTACAATAAAATAAATACAACAGAAATTAAATTAAAACTTTTTAACATTTGTATACTATTTTTATCATGTATATTCTGTATTTACATTTCAAATGTTGTCCCCTTTCCTGTTTGCCCCCCCCCCCGGAAAATCCCATAAGCCAACTCCCCTTACCCAATCAACCCAACTCTGATTCCCTGTCCTGGTCCTGGCAAGACTTGTACATTATTTATTATGTCTTCTTAGCTGCATTATCTGTTGTAGTAGTGTAGTTCTTGTGAAAATAACAAGATTTTGATGTCATTGACAACTTGGAGACTCATAGAGCATTTTCCTGTTCTGATAAGGTAGTGTTATGTCTCTGTAAACAGATGCAATCCTTGGGATTGGTGCTAAAAATATGAAAGGTCTTTCATTAAATTTCGTTGGTAAATGATTCATACAGCAATTCCACTTGTGTTTTCCACAGGCAAGGATGAAGACACAGGAGTGGAAGTATAGGATTAAGGCAGTGGGCAGGCTTCAAATGATGTTCTGTGGTCAGTGTGCTTGGGAGTGTGAAGAGAAGAGGCTCATTTTGCTCACAATTTGGGCTATTCTTGACACTCTCTCTCATTCTGTTCTGTATCTTATCACCATCCAGGAAGTTTCAGTAAATCAAAATGTTAACAGTTTTTATGAAATATATCCATGAGTGATTTTATTGAGCAAATGTAGTGGTGGAAGATGGAAAAAGTTCTCAATAGCTTAGATTTTTAATAGTGAATTAACTAACATTTAAATGGTTAATCTAAGAGCTATTAGAGGTATAGTTGAAGAAACCATATTTTAAATGTATATAAGCTAAGCTCAAACAGTGGTAGGATATGTTGTCATAGTCTCTAGTGATTTTTGGGGGTTTTTTTTTTTTTGTTTCACTTTGTTTTTGTTTGTTTTGTACAGATATGAAAAAGAGGAAATCAATCATGCTTTATATTTGAGATGATCTTGATTGAAAATGTGATGCACATCATGAATGCAGAATAAATGAACGATCTTCATTATCACATCTAAGTTTTTTCCATACCCTGAAATTAGCTATTGAGAACTTTCATGCAGACATTACTCCTCTTAAGTATATACTTTGCAAAAATATGTTTTGCCCTATATCAACCTTCTGTTGTTAACTCTCTTCCATTCCAAATCTTTCTACACTGTAGGTTTTGGATTAAATTTTTTCCTGAATTAATTTTCATGGAATTTTATTGCTTATATATTTGGAGACGTCAAGATACATAGATGTACATATGTATAAATTTCTGTGAATTCAGAGTTTATATGTGATGTGACCTTATCTGAGACCATGATTATACTTTTGGACATATTTATAAGCATATTAGTTTTAGAAATCCTTTGTTTGTTCATCCTGGAATTGTTTGAGGTTTTCTTATAAGTCATAATATCTGGTTCTGCCACTGAAACTATTGACAGGTTTCATGAACTTTACCATGTCGGTTATATGTAAGATTTTGTTATTAAGTGCATCTTTTTGAAAAAGGTTGTGAGACTGATCCCACCCATTTGTCCCATTTTTGTTCCTTAGACATGAAATGAACATTTGTTTCACAATGCAAGTGGAACATGCTGTCACCTCTCATGAGAAAGGATTAATTAATAACACACTGAAACCTCTAAACAGTAAAACACAGAGGTCCCTTCTCTTTATGAGTTGACTTATTTTGGCTCTCTTTTTGTATTTGTGGAAATAGGTCTAATTTACAAGTGAAACTGTACAAATTTTTAATGAAATGGCCAATTTGATAAATTTTATATAGCACTTACTATAATCTCAAAGAGAATATTACTAATTTAAAATCTTTGTGAGCTTATTTATTCATATTGGATCATGTTTGACATTGTGTAATGCTTAACTTTGGGAACAAACTTATTTATATCACAGGTTAAGTCTTAGGACACTTTCTACCTTTTGCCACACACAGTATGTTGTGTTGAAACTTTAAAGAAGAATTCATCCACTTAATATTCATACTTCATATGAAGAATGAGGCAAAGATGTATTGGTCCTCTTAATTGTATAATGAACATAGATAGACTTGGCATAGATGCTTCCAACATAGATGCTTCAACTCATCTTTAGTCCTTATGGTAACCAAAAACAGCATACACTGATAAAATAATATTCATCTTATATTTAAATATGCCTCATTGTATATAGATTATTTATATAGATATTAGCAAGCTATTCAATATTAAAATTGAATAATAAATCAATATTTTAACAAAAACTATTTTTTGTTTTTAATTTGGAGTTCAAGTTTATAAGATTAGAGCAGGTTATATAAATCCTAATATAACAAGAACCTCAGGAAATGAATGTCCAAACTTCTTTGAGTTCATGTGTATAACTTTGCTGTTGTGTCCAGAAAACATTGTTATTTTGAAGTCATCCACCACCTTTAGCTCTTTAATCTCTTCACTCTCTCTCCTGCAATCATCTCGGAGAATTAAAAAGCATCTCTATATAAATGCCACCATGTAAGGTGGCAAGATTTTTAGTGTTTCATTCTCTATCCCTTAACCAGTTTTCTATCTCTGTGATACTTGGCATCCACTGTAAAAAGAAGAGTTTCTGGAGCCATCCTCTCCAGTGATTGAGTAGGTGGGTACAGCCAGGAGTGCAGGGAACACATGACTGCCAGAAGAGCTGGGACAGGGTTCACAGGGCCCACGTGCACCCAAGAGCTGGGCAGTGATATAACATTCTGTACCAGGGGAGAGCCAGTCATCCATGGGTGCTGAGACAGGACTGGATGTCCACAGGAGCAACAAGCACTAGTCAGACAGCAGGACCAACTAACACCAGAGATAACCAGATGGCAAAAGGCAAAATAGGACAGTGTGAAGTATTCCCTTATTTATATCAATGCAAAAATACTAAATAGAATGCTTGCCAACTAAATCCAAGAACACATCAAAATGATCATCCACCATGGTCAAGTAGACTTTATCTCTGGGATGCAGGTATGGTTCAATATACAGAAATCCAACAATGTAATTGACTATATAAACAAACTCAAAGAAAATAACTACATGATCATTTCATTAGATACTGAAAAAGCATTTGTCAAAATCCAATACCTCATCATGATAAAAGCCTTGGAAAGGTCAGGAATTCAAGGCCCATAACTAAACATAGTAAAAGCAATATACATCAAACCAGTAGCCAACAACACACTTAATGGAGAGAAACTTGAATCAATCCTACTGAAATCAGGGACTAGACAAGGCTGTCCACTCTCTACTTACCTGTTCAATATAATACTTGAAGTCCTAGCTAGAAAAAGTAGACAACAAAAGGAGGTCAAAGGAATTCTAATTGGAAAGGAAGACATCGAAGTATCACTATTTGGAGATGATATGATAGTATACTTAAGTGACCCCAAAAATTCCACCAGAGAACTCTCAAACCTAATACACAACTTCAGCAAATCAGCTGGGTATAAAATTAACTCACAAATCAGTAGCCTTCCTACACTCAAAGGATAAAGAGGCTAAGAAAGAAATTAGGGAAATGACACCCTTCACAATAGCCACAAATAATATTACATACTTTGTTGTGATTATAACCAAACAAGTGAAAGACCTATATGACAAGAACTTCAAGTCTCTTAAAAAAGAAGTTGAAGAAGATCTCAAAAGATGAAAAGTTTGCCCATGCTCATGGATTGGCAGGGTTAATATAGTGAAAATGTCCATCTTACCTAAAGCAATATACAGATTCAATGCAATCCCCTCAAAATTCCAACTCAATTCTTCATAGTGTAAGAAAGAGCAATTCTCAAATTCATCTGGAATAACAAAAAAGCCCACAATGGCCAAATACTACCCTCAACAATAAAAGAACTTCTTGTGGAATCACCATCCCTGACCTCAAGTTCTACTACAGGGCAATAGTGATAAAAACCATATGGTATTGGTACAGAGACAGGTAGGAAGAGGGAATAGAACTGAAGACCCAGAAATGGACCCACACACCTGTGGTCACTTGGTCTTTGACAAAGGAGCTAAAACCATCCAGTGGACAAAAGACAGCATTTTCAACAAATAGTGCTAGGTCAACTGGCAGTGAACATGTAGAAGAATTGATCCATTCTTATCTCCTTGGACAAAGCTCAAGTACAAGTGTATAAGGAACCTCCATAGAAAATCAGATACACTGAATCTAATACAAGACAAAGTTGGGAAGAACATGGAGCAGATGGACACAGGGGAAGTTTTCCTGATTAGAACACCAATAGCTTATGCTCTAAGACCAGGAATTGACAAATGGGACCATATAAAATTGCAAAGCTTCTGTAAGGCAAAGGACACTGTTAATAAGACAAAATGGCAACCAACAGATTGGGAAAAGATCTTTACCAATCCTACATCTGATAGATGGCTAATATCCAATACATGCAAAGAACTCAGACATTAGACTCCAGAGAACCAAATAATCCTATTTAAAAATGGGGTACAGACTTAAACAAAGAATTCTCAACTGAGGAATATTGGATGGCAAAGAAACACCTAAAGAAATGTTCCACATCCTTTATTATCAGGGACTGCAAAACAAAACAACCCTGAGTTTACACCTAACACCAGTCAGAATGGCTAAGGACAAAAACACAGGAGACTTCAGATTCTGGAGAGGATGTGGTAGAAGAGGGACAATTCTCCTTTGCTCATAGGACTGCAAGCTGGTAAAACCTATCTGGAAATCAGTTTGGCAGTTTCTCAGAAAATTGGGTAAGCTATACCATTCCTGAGTATATACCCAGATGATGCTCCAACATGTAAAAAGGACACATGCTCCACTATGTTCATAGCAGCGTTATTTATAATAGCCAGAAGCTGGAAAGAATCCAGATGTCCCTCAACAGAGGAATGGATACAGAAAATGTGATATATTTACAGAATGGAGTACTACTGTACAGCTATTAAAAACAGTGAAGTCATTAAATTCTTAGGCAAGTGGATGGGGCTAGAAAATATCATCCTGAGAGAGTTAAGCCAATCACAAAAGAGCACACATTGTATGAACTCAGTGATAAGTGAATATTAGCCCAAAAGCTTGGAATACTCAAGACACAACTCACCGACCACATGTAGTTCAAGAAGAAGGTATTCCAAAGTGTGGATATTTTGATCCTTATTGGATAATGGATAAAGATTCAACCAACAGAATGAACATAGGATTATCAATGAGGCAGCTAGAGAAAGGACCCAAGGAGCTGAAGAGGTTTGCAGCCCTTCAGAAGGAACAATAATATCTACCAACCAGTACCACCAGAGCTTCCAGGGATTAAACCACCAACCAAAGTATACACATGGAGGGACCCATGGCTCCACCTACATATGTAGCAGAAGATGACCATTTCAGACATCAGTGAGAGCAGAGACCATTGCTGCTGTGAAGGCTCCATTTCTCAGAATAGGGAAATGCATGTAAGGAAATTTGTGGGTACGGAAATAAGCAGCAGAAGGGGGATAGGATAGGGGATTTTCAGAGGCATAACATGGAAATGTAAATAAAGCAAATACCTAATAAAATGATATTTTTCTGGTGAGGATTGAGAAAGGCACTAATCTCTAGGTATATTATTATATTGACAAATAACTGACTAGGACTCAGTTTAATGCTATGCCAATTTAGGAAAATAATAGTGGTAGATTCTCCCCCTATTGCCTATGATATGTCTAGCTATAGGTACTTAGTGCATGGTAATACTGACAGGTGTAAGTTTTAACACATGGAATCATTGAATGTACTTTAGCAAAAATATGCAATTGATTCATACCACTATTGTACAGGTGGGAAAGTCTTATTAGATTGGTCATAACTGTAGCTCCAAATGTTCACTGATCAAGACTGATAATTATCTTATCCTACAGCACTGTATGTAGCATCATTCAGAACAGTGAAGACAAGCTGGAAGTGGGGATGCTTCCAGGTGAGTACCAGCTCAATTTCTATGATTTAGATATGAGGTATTTTCAGCAGTTAGGTCTCACCATATACTGGGGTTAGCCCAAAGTCATCACAATAGCCTTTAAAATTTGTGGATCTATGGGATCTCATTGATCAACAACTCCTTAAAGGGGCAAACTATTCCTGGCACTGGAATTTTTATTTTCTAGGTTAGGTTGTTTAATAGCAGTTTTGTCATACCATTATAGGGTAACTCCCTTAAAGAGATTCTCTCTGTCTCCCTATTATACATATAAATATAAGTATAAATATATATATATATTTATATATAAATATAAAATTCCATGTAAAATATTACTTTTATTATTGCAATGCCTCGACAAGCCAATAAATAAATAAAAACCATGGAAGGAATACCATTCATGATAGCCCAGAAATTAACTCACACACATATAGTTACTTGATCTTTGACAAAGGAGCTAAAACAATGCAGTGGAAAAAAGATAGCCTTTTCAACAAATGGTGCTGACTCAACTGGAAGCTAGCAGGCAGAAGTATGCAAATTGAACCATTCTTAACTCCTTGTCCTAAGCTCAAGTCCAAGTGGATCAAGGACCTCCACATAAAATCAGACACACTGAAACTAACAGAACAGACATTGGAGAAGAGCCTTGAGCACATGGGCACAGGGGAAATTTTCCTGAACAGAACACCAATAGCCTATGTTCTAAGATAAAGAATTGACAAACAGGACCTTATAAAATTACAAAATTTTTGCAAGTCAAAGGACACTGTCAATAGGACAAAACAGCAACCAACAAATTGGGAAAGGATCTTTACCAAAGACAGAAGGCTAATATCTGATATATAATAACTTAAGAAGTTAGACTCCAGAGAAACAAATAACCCTATTAAAATGGGGCACTGAGATAAACAAAGAATTTTCACTTGAGGAATATAGAATGGCTAAGAAGCACCTAAAGAAATATTCAACATCCTTAGTCATCAAGGAAATGCAAATCAAAAGAATCCTGAGATTTCATCTCCACCAGTCAGAATAGCCAAGATAAACAAACAAACAAACAAACAATCAAAAAAAAAAAAACAGGGGCCAGCATATGAAGGATAGGATGTGAAGAAAAGGGAAAACTCCTCCACTGCTGGTGGGATTGCAAGCTGGTACAACCACTCTGGAAATCAGTTTGGCAGTTCCTTAGAAAAATGGGCATAATACTAATGGAGGATTCTTTTGTACCACAACTGGGCATATACCCAAAGGATTCTCCAGCATGCAATAAGGACACATGCTCACTATGTTCATAGCTGCCCTATATATAATAGCCAGGAGCTGGAAAGAACCCAGATGTCCCTCAACAGAGGAATGGATACAGAAAGTTTTGTATATATACACAATGTAGTACTACTCAGCTATTAAAAATAATGTATTCATGAAATTCTTAGACAAATGGAGGAACTGCAAATTATCCTGAGTGGGAAAACTCAATCACAAAAGAATACACATAGTATGTACTCACTGATAAGTCGATATTAGCCTAGAAGCTTGGAATACCCAAGAGACAATTCACATATCAAATGATGCCCAAGAAAGAGGAAGAACAAAGTATGGCTACTCTGGTTCTTCATAGAAAGGAGAACAAAATACCCACAGAAGGAGGTACAGAGACAAAGGGTGGAGCAGAGTCTGAGGGAAACACCATTCAGAGACTACCCCACCCAAGGATTCATCCCATATACAGTTACAAAACCCAGACACTATTATCCATGCCCACAAGTGCTTGCTGGTCATAGTCTGATATAGCTGTCACCTGGGAGTCTCTGCTGGTGCATGAGAAATACATAAGGGGACATTCTCAGCCAGCCATTGAACTGAGCACAGGGTCCCCAATGGAGGAGCTATAGAAAGGACCCAAGGAGTTGAAGGGGTTTGCAGTGTCATAGGAGGAACAATAATATGAGCCAGCCAGTACTCTCAGAGCTCCCAGGGGCAAAATCATCAACCAACGAGTACCCATGTTGTTACCCATGGCTCTAGACACATAGGCAGCAGAGGATCTCCTTATTAAACACCAAAGGGAGGAGATGCCCTTGATCCTGGAAAATCTTGATGTAGCTGAGTAGGGGAATATCAGGACAGGAAAGTGGGAGGGTGTTGATTGGGAATGGAGAGAGGGGAGATGACTGATGGGACTTTCAGTGGTGGGGAGAATCAGGAAAGGGGAAGTAATTTGAAATGTTATTAAAGAATATATTTTAAAAACAAAACAAAACAAAACAAAACAAAACAAAACAAAACAAACAGGGACACCTCAGAGCTCCTACAGTATAATCCAAAAACCAAGGAGCAAATATGGGCTGTTTCATGGCCCTAGGCACATGTGTAGCAGGTGACAGCCTTTGGGGGGAGGAAGCAAGTGCTTAATTCTGTAGAAAGTTGATGCCCCAAGGATGAGGGATGCTAGTGGGGCTGAAGTGGGAGTGGGTGGGAAGGCAGGTGGACAGGTGGTAGAGCACCCTCTCAGAAGTGGGTGAAAGGGGTGAAGAACTCAGAGAGGGGGGACAGGAAGGTGGGCACTTTTGGAAAGTACTTAGATAAAATAATTTAATTTAAATTTAAATTATTTAGGTAAAATCAATGAATGTACAAATAAAACTATAACAAACCACATTAAAGTATAATCTCTCATATGCCCAACATTAGATGGCCAGAAAAATATCAATTCAATTATATTTTTGTAGACTTTTTGCCTCGCATTGCTTTGTTTGGGATATTATGTTGTCAGTTTTTTGTATAAGTTTTGTTTTTTTGGTTTTTGCTTGTATATTAGGGATTTTTTTTGTTTTGTGTCCTCATAAGTGTATTAGTATGTTTGTTTTACCTTTATAAAAATCTTATATATTTGTTTGTTTTGTTTGCCTGTTTCCTTGCTTTCTAGAAAGAGAGTAGGGGAAAAAAGGGGGCATGGAGATGAGTGGGTAGAAGGCTAGGAAGGATTAGGGAAGAGTTTAAAGAGGAAATATTGTCATCAGAATAAGTCATATGAACATTTCTCAATGAAATAAAATGGAGCATCTTAAATTCCGATTTGTGAACTACCCATGATGAGTATTAACCACATACTAAGACTGATTTAATATAAGCATTAGAGGCTTCTATTAAAATCCTCATTCTAACCAATTTTTGAGCATCAGTACTATCCATAGAGCATGTTGGAGCTAACACTAATGATCTCTGGCACTGACTCAGTCAGAATGCTGACTGAGACATGCCAATGCTGCTCTGAGAGCACACAGAGAAGATCCTGGTTAAACAATCAGAGAAAGAACATTTATAAGCAGTCTTAGTCAGGGTTTCTACTCCTGCACAAACGTCATGACCAAGAAGCAAGGTGGGTAAGAAAGGGCTTATTCTGTTTACACTTCTACACAGCTGTTCATCACCAAAGGAATTCAGGACTGGAACCCAAGCAGGTCAGGAAGTAGGAGACGATACAGAAGCCATTCTAGAATGTAATTTACTGGCTTGCTTCCCCTGGCTTGCTCATCCTGCTCTCTTACAGAACCCAAGAATACCAGCCCAGGGATGGCACCACCCAAAGGGGGCCCTCCTGTCTTGATCACTAATTGAGAAAATGCCTCACAGTTGGATCTCATGGAGGCACTTCCCTAACTAAAGATCCTTTCTCTGTGATAACTCCAGCCTGTGTCAGGTTGACACACAAAACCAGCCAGTACAATTGACCCCTTGTCAACTTGACACAAATACACATCACTATTAAGCCTCAGCCCTTACTTTTTATTCAACCCCAAGATCAAAATAACTTTAAAAGTCCCACAGTCTTTACATATTAAAAATTCAATCCCATTAAAAGCTCCAATATCTTTTAAATTCAAAGTCTTTGAAAAATTCAGTCTCTTAACTGTGGGCTCCACTAAAATACTTTCTTCCTTCAAGAAGTAAAAATATTAGGGCACACTCACAATCAAAAGCAAAACTCAAGCTCCAATGGTTCAATGTCTGGGATACAACTCAGGATCTTCCAGACTCCTTTAAGGGCTTGGGTCACTTCTGCCCTTTGAAGCACGCACCTAGTCTTCTAGGTTGCAGCTGCCAGTACTACACTGTTGCTGATGTTCTTGGTGGTAATCTCATTATACTGGCATCACCAAAACACTATCTTCTGCTGTGACTTGGCTTCACTAATAGCCTCAAATAAGCTCTCTTCATGGTGCCAGGCCTCAGCTCATTTACATGACCCCTTCAAGTCCTGGGCCATCAATTGCAACTGAGGCTGCACCTTCACCAATGGCCTTCTGCAGCCTTTCACAGTGCCAAGAGCCTCAGGTGCTCTTCATGACTCCTTCATCCTTTCAAAACCAGTACCATCTGGGTGACACTTACACAGTACGAAGTCCTGCTACAGCATGAAGTAAAACCTTGGCTCTCTCTGGAACACAGCCTCAATGCTCTTAGCAAACACTTCTGAGAAGAGTTCACCTCAGTGATGCTGGTTTCTTCTTAATCACTGCTAATTTCTTGGGTCCAGCTAACCAGCATTAATCTCCCAATAACACAAAGATTGATTTAGTGGTTCTGGTATCTTGTTAATCACAGCTATTTTTCAGCCCCTGCTAACCAAAACCACAGAAACTTCATAATAGATCCATGGCCCTGATAAGAGTCTTTAATCTTCTCTCTGAAATTTCACAAGCCACGCCTCCATCTCTGCACTGCTCTCAAGTTTTTCTTTCAAGATGATGGAAGAAAAATTTTTCTTCCAGGATGATATGTGTTCCTACACAACATCCCACAGAGATCTCAACACTGAATGGAACATCTAGCCCAAAGTTCCAAAGTCTTTCTGCAGTCCTCCCTAAAACATGGTCAGGTTGTCACAGGAATACCCCACTATGCTGGTACCAATTTATCATAGTCAGGGTTTCTATTCCTGCATAAGTATCATGACCAAGAATAAACTTTGGGGGAAAAGGGTTTATTCAGCTTACACCTTGCACATTGCTGTTGATCACCAAAGAATGCAGGACTAGCACTCAAGATGGTCAGGAAGCAGGAGCAGATGCAGAGGCCATGGACAGATGTTACTTACTGGCTTGCTTCCCCTGGCTTGCTCAGCTTCCTCTCTTATAGAATCCAAGAATACCAGTCCAGATATGGTAGCACCCAGGGGAAGCCCTCCTGCTTTGATCACTGAGAAATTGCCCCAAAGCAGGCTCTCATAGAGGCACTTCCCCAACTGAAGCTCCTTTCTCTGTGATAACTCCAGCCTGTGTCAAGTTGACACACAAAACTAGCCAGTACATGAGCCTATGTGTATTTATCACAGAAGATTTATCTCTCACTTGAACAGCACCTGTGAATACTCTGAAGATTTCTTCTTTCTCTTTTGTGTTTCCCTTCCATTTTGTAGTAAGTGTTGCATGTAGGATTAAGGCATCTCCCCGAAAGAAAGAACTGCTTGCTGATTTAAAAGGAATTTTTCTTGAGAAATGTAAGTTGTGATGCAAAAACCAAATAACTCCCTTTCTTCAATTCATTTAGGCTGATCCTAGGAATTTTTATTCCTTTACAACAATTTCTCTAATGAAGTTAGATGTCTCAAATTTTGGAAAATTATTTCCAATTAAATTTCATGTAAGTAATTTTGCCTGGGCACATGCATCTTTATAAGATTAGGACTCTCTGTGGTTGATCTCTGTACCAATAAGAAACTCCATATAGTGGTTAGAATGAATCAGTTTTCTTTCACGTAAATATTCATGAGAATCCTTTGATATCTATGTAGAAGAAGCCACATCTCCATAGCTTCCCACAGGGCATGTGCATTCTGTGTAGAAAGCAGGTACAGACTATTCAAACTGTTCTTCCCTCCAGGCTACTGCACTCTTGTCATCTAATAAAAGGGAATGCTTTACTGTTTTTTTTCCCTGAAAACTAGAATCTGAGTACTGCATAGATAATCAAACATTTAATTGCCTTTTCAGATTGGATTTAGCTATGGCCTTCTATGGCTCTGATGAATGCACTTTCTGACAAAGGTTAATATATACAAGCCAAAGAAAATCTCCCAAATGTTTAAGTTCTCCTTCCAGATGAATTGGAAATTCTAAATTGAAATCGTTCATTTCTTTGCACTTGCTATGCACATAGAAATGGCCCTGCTGTGCATTAGCACGTTTCTTAGAAATGTATTACAGAAATACTTCAGTTGATTGTGTGTTGTGTCTTCATTTCACAAACATTATGACACAGGCAGTAGTGGGCCTAGGTTCTCACTGTAAAATAGCAGAATCACATTTCCTTTGCTCTCCAGGAATATGTTCCCCATTTCTGACTGCAAAATCATCACAACCAAATTTATCAGCTAAATGTCTACCAATGTTTTGCTCATAACCTGTTGGATATATACTAATTTTATTGATGATGTTTCTATACCTTTCTTTTCTCTCAATAGTGGATTTTTGACAATGTCGTTTTGTGGCATGCTCCCCACAATTTTCTTACTGTTTACTCATTATTTGCTTCCAAAAGTGGTACTATTGACACACAAACACACACACATACATACATACATACACACACACATACACACATACACACTAAAAGGCTAGCAAACTAGCTATAACAAATCTAAATAATAAAAGATCTACTGACGATGTCATAATGACAGACCATATCTTAAGTTATAGACAAAATTTCACACACCCAAAGATATCTGGTTCACAGTAAAGAAGTCAAAAATACACACTGGCAAAATAGAATCTTAAGGATATATTATTGGTCAATCTGGATAACTTCATTCAGAATGAAAATAAATGCAATTCTATAATCCTACATAACACTAAAATCTAAGTAGATAGAATACCTTAATATAAGATTAGATATCCAGAGACTGATAGAAGAAAAAGAGGAGAATATGCTTGACATCATTGGCACAGGAAAGGGCTTTCTGAATAGAACATTGATTGCAATAGCATTAAGATCATCAATTGATCAAGGGAAATTTGTGAAGATGGAAACCTCTTTATAACAATGGATACCATCATTTAAAACAAAATTATAGCCTACAGACACAGGAAAGATCTTTCTGAACTATTCCATGAGTATAGGACTAGTACCTAGAATGCATAAAGAACTTAAACATTTAGACATCAGGAAAAATAACCATTTTAAATTGGAATACATAACTAAGAATTCTCTAAACATGAAACACAAATTATTCTTAAGTGTTTAAATCTTTAGCTGTATGAGAAATAAGAGAAATGCAAACTAAAAATACTTTTGAGATGTTATCTTATCCTAGTCAGAATGACCAAGATGAATACAATAAATGGTAGCACATGTTTGCTAGGTTATAGGGAAAGAGAAAACTTCTTCATTGCTAGTAGTAATGTGGTGGATCACCATGGAAGGAATGGCACATGATGAATAATGCATTGGGGAACTCTGAGGGAGGCTCCAGGAAAAAAGGCAGAAGACCTTTTACCTCAGGTGCATTTAGTTTCCTGGACTTTTGTTGGCTGTGATTTTCTGCCTCCTGTGATGTACATTTACATTCTGTTTAAAAGATTGGTTTATTCTTGCTGGATGCCAGATCTTAGCTGTAGAACTCAATCTACTCTGTGTACCCTGAATCTGGGTATGGACTGCTGCCTTGCTTCTGTGCTTTCCCAGATATAATCTAAAGTATGTTCCAAGCAACTGTGTTCAAATTGGTCTGTCTTGAGAAAGTTCTGAGAAAGGGCTGATGTGTAAATATTTAGTATATGCTTATCGATGTTTACTTATATATTTCTCTGATCATGTTTTTCTCAACTTAAACCACCTTCCTTGGGTCATTACTTTCTCTGCCCTATTTGTGTATAAAAGTACATTGAAACTGAGATAAGATTATCTACAGAATTAAACTGTAGTCTGCCCCCTTTCTTTCAGGTTCTCCGATCCCAGGTCCAGCAGACAAAATCTGCACACGTTAGCCAAAGTGTACAGGAATATATGTGTGCAGCTTCTACCTAGGACAAGGAGGATCAGAATCCATAGATATGCTCTCTATTATAGGTACTCTTCATTTGTTCATGATACACTCACCATAATCCATTACTTCTTACTCTCTGCAATGTCTTCCTTCATCATTGGGGCATTTTATGACCAGAGAGCACATATCTAAGAGTATATGTGAGCAGAACAAATTGGACTTGATGGGTCCAAATCAAACAAAAAGGACACAAAATTGAATGAAGTTGAATGAATAGCAATGGGGCAAGGATCTGGGAGGAGGTAGGGGAAACGGTTGCCTATGATTGTAAATGTGTTGCACAACATTCTCAGAGAAATAATAAAATATATTTAAAGAGGAAAAACATTGGAATGTATTGCTGTCCTATTAATCCTCCACTAGAGTAATCTTCCAAATTAGTAAAGGACACTGGTTGTGACCCAGCCTCCAAGTCCTAGGTAATCTCAAACATACAGCCTCACTGGTCAGTTCCTCCTTTTTTTTTTGTTTTGTTTTGTTTTGTTTTGTTTTGTTTCATTAACTGAAGAAATTTCACATATATAGTATTTAGATTTTTTTTTCAATATTTTGTTCTTTCTGTGATGACTTGCTGACAGCCGTGTCTTCAGGCATCACCTTGCCCTAAAGCAGACTCCTCCTCAGTCCACCCACAACTACTTCAGCAAGATGCGCATTTTAACAAGTTCTACAAGAATTTAGATGCCAGACTTTGATGCCTCGAAATGAGGGATGTATTCCTCGCTACTTCAATTCTCTGCTTGCAGTTTCCTTGCTTTCTTTGGGTTTCGGCTTTTCATCCAAATACTAATGAACCATTAATGGAATTTCTTAAGACACATTTTGATACACATGTAATTTTATACATGATTAAAGAAGAAAGGAAATTTCAATAATGATGAATAGTTGTAATTGCTTGGATTAATTTATTAAGTCTTGGCTGAATGTTGACTACTGCAATATGGAAATTGTCTTGATCAATTTCCAGACTTGATTACTATTTTGACTGTATCACCTTCAATGACAAGAATGTCACTTTCCAAAACCATTTAATACAAAATGGCAAAGTATGTTTAGGACTATTTTAGAAATTAATAGAAATTTTATCATAACTCCAGCAAAACTCCATTTAATAATTGTTTTGAAAGTCAAGTTAGGGACTCAATTTTTAAAACCAAAACTCCTCATTTGAATAGAGTATCAAAGCACACAGCAATTTGATATTGCTATGAAATGATGATACATTTTTTTGCTTTTAATTTTATATAATAAAATCGATTTTCTATGTGACAGAAACTATATCCTTTTTGCAGTAAAAATTACACTTCATATCCCACTGTAAATTTTATTCTGAATCAGGCCTTTGAAATAGAATTTTATGTTGATAAACATAAGTGATATTGCAATGCAAACTGCACCAACATGTTGCTAACTCAAATTAATTACATATTTTATTTTTTATGGATTTTAGGATTGTTATATGTTTAGAAAACCAGTAAAGCCACCAAATATTTCACAGCCCCAGATATGAATCACAATTTACACTGTAAGAGAGAAGATGGAGGAGAAGGGGAAGAGAAGGGAGAGGGGGAGCAAAGGAAGGAGGAGAGAGGGAGAAAGAGGGAGGGAGGGGGGAGAGACAGAGACAGAGAAGAGGGAGAAGGAGAGGGAAGGGGAGGGGGAGGAGGAGGAAAAGAGAGATGTGATCATTGACATGATCATGTCATGTTTGATGGACTCAAGAAAAGCACAATATTCTATGTCTTTTTTTTTTTTTTTTTTTAAAAAAAAAAAATATTCTATGTCTTAAAACTGTAAACTTGTATATTAGTTTGCTAAACCTCTCACAGTATGATAGGAAATAGCACAGTAAAGCATAATTTCTGTGGTAAAATTAGGCTCTTACAATAAATAAATATTTATGCTTTTGAAATCTATAGTGCCCAGTGGAGCCAATTTATAACTTTGTCCAAACATTACATTGCAAACAGTACAGTTTCCAGTAGGGAAACTTCTTCTTTGCCTCAAGTGAAACCTGTTGCCCTCGTGGGAATTCAAGTTCTTCAATCCTTCTTCATGAAAAAAAAATCAGGCAATAGTATAAAGGTTCTTGCATTGAATGAAAAGTCATATAAAGAGCTTGCTGTGGTTAGTCACTGAACTTCCAGACAGATTGCCGTGGAGATGATCCTATTGTCTTGTCCTATTGTGCTTTTTCCTGCTTTCGAACACTCAACACTTTATAAGGACCTTTGCATTTTTTCCCCTCAAAATGGGTAAGACACAAATAAATTATGTAGTATTCACCATGTTTTACACAGAAATTTAAAAAGCCATTTTAATTCACAAAAAATTTATATAGCTAATGTAAATGATGATGACAACTAAAATGCCCATGTATTTTAATTCATGACTAAATATAAAAGGGCAAAATAATTCTAATTGTTCTCTTTAATATATTTTTGAAATCTTTTTACCTAAATAAGTTTACTTTTAGCTGTGGCCCTGGTATTGAACAGCTAGGCTAAATTTGTTGACTATAATGACTTTTAAATTCTCCCGAAGTAGGGTGTTAATACAAAATTCAGTATAAAATCAAAATGATTCTCATATAAGCAATTATTCTGATAATTTCAGTAAGAGAGTCATGCTTTAGTTCTGTTCTTTCCTATGTCTTTAAAGTTCAGTTATTTAAGTAGAAGATTTATTACATTTATTTGTAACAATACTTATATTGTTATTTATACATAATACATATAATTTATAAATGTTTGCAGAGCTGTCTTTCTGTATAGAATATGTTTCATCATGTAGTATACCTAGATATGTTTATGTACATATTAATAAATACATATTGGAATATGGCAAAGATATTTTTGGCTACACTTTCCTGTATTAATGATTTGTTTCACATCCACATATCAAGCAATCTAATAATTTGCATCTCTTGGTGTGTCTGATCTCCATGAAAAAACACTATCCCCATAAAATTACCCTAAAATAGAATTATTGGCATAGTGCCTATCTGTATGTAAAATTTTATTCTATTAATGAAAATAAGAATAGAATAGAACCTACACAATTGTTTGAGAATATTGTGGATATGTGTTCTTAAACTATTAAGAATTGCAGGAAAATATTTTCTATTTGTTTTGACATCAAAAATGCATCACATAAATACAGGGAAAAAAGTCATCCTCTGACCATATACATTCAAATACATCAACTATAAAAAGTTACTGAACTGAAACTTAATGTGACTGTTCTTAAAATGTATGATCTAGAGAAAATATATTTTGATTTTTATAAAAAGTATTGCAAGATCAATAATAGTTAAACAACAAAGCTAAGACAAACATTATATCATTAGAAACTTGTTTTGTAGGAGAGTACCAGAACAGAGAAATAGTGAAGGGGGGGTGATTGGGGAATGGACAGGGTGAAGAGGACTTATGGGACATATGGTGAGGGGGGCACTGGGAAAGGGGAAAGCATTTGGAATGTAAACAAAGAATATAGAAAATAAAAAAAAGAAACTTGTTTCTCTTTATGAATTTCAAGTATACAATTAAATAAGTTTTATTTACTTATTTTTAATTTGGATGACTATAATATACTTATATCATTTTCTTTTTCTCTTCTTTCTTCAAATACTCACTAATATATGTGTGCATATGTATGTGTGTATTACAAATATGTTTGTGCATTAAATATATATGTGTATATATCTTATTTATACCTGTGCTTTTAAGTATATAAGTATATATGTGTATTATTTTGAAATATATGTAATATATATATATATATATATATATATATATATATATACTATTTAAGAGAGTCATTCTAAGTTTTCAGGACTGTTGTTTCCTCTCTATTCTTTCTCTATCTTTTTGTAGATAATTCCATCTTTGTTAAATATTGCTTTGTTAAATGTTCCTTTTTTTTTAATCCAGCTAAGTCTCCTATTCCATGTATGTTATGATTTTTCTTTTGTTAGTGCTTTCCTCTTCTCTTCTCTCCTCTCACTTGTTTATACTTTGTATAAGAGCTTTTCCTTAGATGTTATACAGGTAAAAGAATACAGTAGTTAAGGCCCACAAAACAAAGGCTAACTCTGCCCCATAGTTTTCAGAGTACAGAGAGCATCACTGTGTGGGCATCTCATTCCCATCATTCCCTGATATATTTTGATTGCAGGCAGAAAACTACTTTCATCAAGCTATTAACATGTTCTTAATCTCAACACTCAGAATCTCTTGTCAGTTACTTCTAAAGATACTTTATTTTGCCTTCTGATACCATATTTATCTGTTTTATGCCTACTAGCTTTTCCTCCACTAAAGCCACATCCCTCAAGTATCTGATTCAGTTTGGCTTTGCAGTATTACTGTGTCTTTCCTTTGTTTACTTTCAAGTATCATGGGCTCAGGAAAGCATTGGTTTTAACAGAAACTCTGGGGGTATTAGAGTAATGGCTGGAAAAACATGGTCATACGAACAGAGCTAGATAGTCATACCTGGCATTAATGTTAAACCTTCAGTAAACTAATTCCATATGGTAAACAATAAACACATTTACCATATAGAATATGTTTCATCATCTAATATGCCTTGATGTATTCTAGATATGTTTATGTACATATTAATTAATGTATATTGGAATATGATAAAGGTATTTTTGGCTACTCCTTCCTGTTTTAATGATTTTTTTAAAGTCCACATATCAAGCAATCTGAGAATAATGCTCACTACTAATGCTACTAAATGCACTTTTCAGGTTCAGTGATAAAGGCCAATAAAATAGTATATCTTAATTGTAAAACTCAGTTTGAAAAGACCGTATCCATAGCCAATAAATGTTATTTTCATTCCATTGAACATCAGAGTCATAAGGGGTATGTCACTGTATAATTGTGGGTTGATCTTACAAGTCCTTTCAAATTTATCTCTTTGTCTTCCTAGTCATCTGTGAGGTCCAGTCACATACATTTCACTACCTGTATTTGCATTTAAAGCACCTGAGGAAATTTTATAAAGGTTGGCCATTATATTCTTGTTTATGAACTTCTAAGCCAAATTATGATTTGTCAAATCTGCAGTATATAGAATCTAGGTCCATTAAAATTTTATTGCTGACTTCTGTTTTCCTTACCTGAACCTGATTTTATCCAGTTCTATATAATAAATTTTGAAAAAAAATTTGAGGCTACTATATTGTATGATTTTACTTTACTAAATGAAAATATTTGACTTGATTAAGAAACTTCAGTTGAATTCATTGTATAATCTAGGTCCTGAAAACATTTCTTGCCTTGATTATGAACATGTAACATAGATACAGAACTTTCATACCTAACAAATTTATATTATCATACAATTCACACAAATTTAAAAGGTATTTTCTCTTTACATAAGTTAACATGTTCAAGATCTTTATTGGAATAATGAATTGAAGTAATTTCTACACACAGAAGGAAAGTTTCCACTATAAACACTGATATGAAATGAAATTTTCTGATCAACCTGATAAGTACACATTTGAGTTTTAAATTCCACTATTTTATTTTAAATTCAAAATTTTACCTTACAAATTTTAGTGAATGCTGTGTAACACCAGTCATTTTTCATTTCAGGGATACTCAGTGAGGACATAGGAATGGAGAACTCAACACTGCTCATTCAGTTTGTTCTCTCAGGACTCCGTCATCTCCCCCAGTGGAAAATCCCCCTTTTCCTGATGTTCTTGGTCATCTATCTCATCACCCTTGTGGGCAACCTTGGTCTGATCACTCTCATCTGGAATGACCCTCACCTTCACATCCCTATGTACTTATTGCTTGGGACTTTAGCTTTTGTGGATACTTGGTTATCATCCACAGTGACACCAAGGATGCTAATAGACTTTTTTGCCAAGAGTAAACTGATCTCTTTCTCTGAATGCATAGTACAGTTTTTTTCATTTGTAGTGAGTGTGACCGCAGAATGTTTTCTCTTGGCAGCAATGGCCTATGATCGCTATGTAGCCATATGCAAGCCTTTACTCTACCCAATGATCATGACAAACAGACTCTGTGCACTTCTTTTGATATTGTCATTTTTAGGTGGATTGATTCATGCTTTAATTCATGGAGGCTTCATATTTAGACTATCTTTCTGTAACTCTAACATAGTAAATCACTTTTATTGTGATGTTGTTCCACTGTTAAAGATTTCCTGTAATGACCCTTCTCTCAATTACCTGATGCTTTTTATTTTCTCAGGCTCCATTCAGGTATTCAGTATTACAACTATTCTTGTCTCTTACACACTTGTTCTGTTCTCAATCCTAAAGCAGAAATCTATCAAAAGCATAAAGAAAGCCTTCTCCACCTGTGGAGCCCATCTTTTCTGTGTGTGTGTGTACTATGGCCCTCTTCTCTTCATGTATGTGCGTCCTAAATCTCCACAAGTAGATGATCAAGATATGATGGACTCTGTGTTTTACACTATCATAATTCCTGTCCTGAATCCAATTATCTACAGTTTGAGGAATAAGCAAGTAAAAAAATCACTGGAAAAAATGTTAAAGATAAATACTTAGATTTCACATTATTATCTTATGTTCCCTTATTAAAACATGGCACATTTGTGCAGAGTTAATGTGGATGTATTTTTTACACTGTCCAAATACTTTTAAAATGAACCCAACCTTGAACTTTTACTGTTGCTGTTGTTTTATATGTAGGCATACTTATTGGTGAATTGTTCCATTTGGTCATTGAAACTTTCACTGAACCCTGAGCTAAAATTTTAACCTGCTAACCACAATAATTCTCTTTCTCCACACTCAAAATCACTGACATTACAATCATATGCATAACATGACCTGTTCTTCATTGGAGGCCTTTCCTACTGACATTCGAATATTAGATTGCTAGGGATGCAATCACAATTATTGATCTTGAGCAGAAAGTCCTCTTTCCTACTGCACATATCACAGTACCCCAGAGCTACCATTAAATAAACTCTTAGTTTTGTATCCATTTCTTTAAAATTATTTAAAATGAATTTTAAATTGTCCAAAGAATTAGTATAATAAAATAAATACAACATAAATTAAATTAAAGCACTTTACCATGTTTGTACATTATTACTTATTAGGTATATAATTCATTTACATTTCAAATGTTGTCCCCTTTCCTGTTTCGCCCCTCCCTGGAAAATCCCATAAGCCATCTCCACTTCCCCAACCAACCTTCCCCTGCTTCCCTGTCCTGGTCTTGGAAAGACTTGTACATTATTTATTATGACTTCTTAACTGCATTATCTGTTTTAGTAGTGTAGTTCTTGTGAAAATAACAAGAATATGGTGTCATTGACAACTTGGAGACTCATAGAACATTTCCCTCTTCTGATGAGGGAGTGTTATGTCTCTGTAAACAGATGCAATCCTTGGGATTGTTGCTAAGAATATGAAAGGTCTTTCATTAATTTTGCTGGTAAATGATTCATACAGCAATTCTACCTTTGTTTTCCTCAAGGAAGGATGAGGACACAGGAGTGGAAATGTAAGATTAAGGTGGTGGGCAGGCTTCAAAGGATGCTCTGTGGTCAGTGTGCTTGGGAGGGTGAAGAGAAGAGGCTCATTTTGCTCACCATTTGGGCTGTTCTTGACACTCTCTCTCATTCTGTTCTGTATCTTATCACCATCCAGGAAGTTTCAGTAAATCAAAATGTTAACAGTTTTTATGAAATATATCCATGAGTGATTTTATTGAGCAAATGTAGTGGTGGAAGATGTAAAATGTTCTCAATAGCTTAGATTTTCAATCGTGAATTAACTAGCATTTAAATGGATAATCTAAGAGTAATTAGAGTGTATAGTTGAAGAAACCGAATTCTAAATGTGTATATGCTAAGCTCAAATAGTTGTAGGATATGTTGTTATAGTCTGTAGTGATTTTTGTTGTTGTTTGTTTTGTTTCATTTTGTTTTTGTCTGTTTGTTTTGGACAAATATGAAAAAGAGGAAATTATTCTTGCTTTATATTTTAGATGTTCTTGATTGAAAATGTGATGCACATCATGAATGCAAAATAAATGAACCATCTTCAGTATCACATCTAAGTTTTTTCCATACACTGAAATTGGCAATTGAGAACTTTCATGCAGACATTACTCCTTTTATGTATATACCTTCAAAAATATGTTTTGCACTGTATCAATCTTCTGTTGTTAAATCTCTTCCTTTCCAAATCTTTCTATCATGTGGGGTTTGGATTTAATTTTTCCTGAATAAATTTTCATGGAATTTCATTGCTTATATATGTGGAGATGTCAAGGTACATAGATGTACATATGTATGAATATGTGTGAATTCAGAGTTTATAAGTGATGTGACCTTATCTGAGACCATGATTATATTTTTGGACATATTAAAGCATATTAGTTTTAGAAATCCTTTGTTTGTTCATCCTGGAATGGTTTGAGGTTTTTTTCATAAGTCATAATAGCTGGTTCTGCCACTGGAACTATTGACGGGTTTTATGAGCTTTACCTTGTGGGTTATGTGTAAGATTTTGTTAATAAAAGCTTCATTTTGAAAAAGACTGTGAGACTCTGATCTCACCCATTTGCCCCATTTTTGTTCCTTAGACATGAAATGAACATTTGTTTCACAATGCAAGTGGAACATGCTGTCAACTCTCATGAGAAAAGATTAATTAATAACACACTGAAACCTCTAAACAGTAAGACACAGAGCTCCTTTCTGTTTATGAGTTGACTTATTTTGGCTCTCTTTTTGTATTTGTGGAAAGCAGGTCTAATTTATAAGTGAAACTGTACAAATTTTTAATGAAATGGCCAATTTGATAAATTTTATATAGCACTTACTATAATCTCAAAGAGAATATTACTAATTTAAAATCTTTAAGAGCTTATTTATTCTTTTTTTATCATGTTTGACCTTATATAATGCTTAACTTTGGGCAAAAACTTGTTTATATTACAGGTTAAATCTTAGAACACTTTCTACCTTTTGCCACACACAGTACGGTGGTTTGTAGACTGAAACTTTAAGGAAGATTTCATCCACTTAATATTTATACTTCATATGAAAAATGAGGTAAAGATGTATTGGTCCTCTTAATTGTATAATGAACATAATCAGACTTGGCATAGATCTTCCAAGCATAGATGATTCAACTCATCTTTAGTCCTTATGATAACCAAAAGCAGCATATACTTATAAAATAATATTCATCTTATATTTAAATGTGCCTCATTATATATATATGTATATATATATTATTTATATAGATTATAGGAAGCTATTCAAAATTAAAATTGAATAATAAAACAATATTTTAACAAGTACTATTTTTGTTTTTAATTTGGAGTTCAAGTTTATAAGATTGGAGCAGGTTATATAATTCCTAATATAATAAGAGCCTCCAATGTCTTATTGGAGAGAAGAATGTCCAAACTTCTTTGAGTTCATGTGTATAACTTCATTGTTGTGTCCAGAAAACATTGTTATTTTGAAGTCATCCACCACCTTTAGCTCTTCAATCTTTTTCACTGCCTCTCCTGCAATTATCTCTGAGAATTAAAAGGCAGAGTATGATATAGATGTCCCCATGTAAGGTGGCAAGATTTGTAGTGTTTTATTCTCTATTCCTTAAACAGTTCTGTATCTCTGTGTTACTTTGCATCCACTGTGAAAAGTAGACTTTATTGAGCCAAATTCTCTCCAGTGATTGAGTAGGTGGGTACAGACAGGAGTGCAGGGAACATCTGAGTGCCAGAAGATCTAGGACAGGGTCCACAGGGCCCACCTGCACCCAAGAACTGGGCAGTGACATGACATTCTGTACCAGGGGAGAGCCAGTTATCCAGGGGTGCTGAGTCAGGCCTGCAGGTCCACAGGAGGGACAAGCACCAACCAGAGACAGCAGGGCCAACTAAAACCAGAGATAACCAGATGGCAAAAGGGAAAGTAGGATAGTATGAAGTATTCCCTTATGAATATCAATGCAAAACTACTCAATAGAATTCTTGCCAACCAAATCAAAGAACACATCCAAGTGATCACCCACCATGATCAAGTAGACTTCATCTCAGGGATGCAGGGATGGTTCAATAAACAGAAATCCAACAATGTAATTGACTATATAAACAAACTCAAAGAAAAAAAACACATGATCATTTCATTAGATGCTGAAAAAGCATTTGACAAAATCTAACACCTCATCATGACAGATGATGGACAGATCAGGAATTCAAGGCCCATAACTAAACATAGTAAAAGCAATATACAGCAAACAAGTAGCCAACATCAAACTAAATGGAGAGAAACTTGAAGCAATCCTACTAAACTAAGGGACTAGACAAGGCTCTCTACTCTTCCCCTACCTGTTCAATATATTACTTGAAGTCCAGAACAATTAGACAACAAAAGGAGGTCAATGGGATTCTAATTGGAAAGGAAGACATCAAAGTATCACTGTTTGCAAATGATATGATAGTATACTTAAGTGACCCCAAAAATTCCACCAGAGAACTCCCAAACCTGATATGCAACTTCAGCAAATTTGCTGGATATAAAATTAACTCACAAATCAGTAGCCTTCCTATACTCAAAGCATAAAGAGATTAAGAAAGAAATTATGGAAATGATACCCTTTACAATAGCCACAAATAATATTACATACCTTGTTGTGAATCTAACCAAGCAAGTAAAAGACCTATATGACAAGAACTTCAAGTCTCTTAAGAAAGAAGCTGAAGAAGACCTCTGAAGATGAAAATTTCTCCAGTGCTCATGAATTGGCAGGGTTAATATAGTAAAAATGTCCTTCTTGCCTAAAGAAATATACAGATTCAATGCAATCCCCCTCAAAATTCCTACTCAATTCTTTATAGAGTTAGAAAGAGCAATTCTCAAATTCGTCTGTAACAACAAAAAACCCATGATAGCCTAAAACTATTCTCAACAATAAAAGAACTTCTGGCAGAATCATCATCCCTGACCACAAGCTCTACTATAGCGCAATAGTGATAAAAACCATATGATATTGGTACAGAGACAGGCAGGAAGATCAAAGGAATAGAAACTGAAGACCTAGAAATGAACCCACATACCTGTGGTCCCTTGGACTTTGACAAAGGAGCTAAAGCCATCCAGTGGACAAAAGACAGCATTTTCAACAAATGGTGCTGGGTCAACTGGCAGAAGGATGCAAATTGTTCCATTCTTAACTCCCTTACAAAGCACAAGTCCAAGTGAGTAAAGGACCTCCATATAAAGTCAGATACCCTGAATCTAATACAAGAGAAAGTGGGGAAGAACAAGGAGCAGATGGACGCAGGGGAAATTTCCTGATTAGAACACCAATAGCTTATGCTCTAAGACCAAAAATTGACAAATGGGACCTCATAAAATTGCAAAGGTTTGTAAGGCAAAGGACACTGTTAATAAGACAAAATGGCAACCAAAAGATTGGGAAAAGATCTTTCCCAATCCTACATCTGATAGACTGCTAATATCCAATATATACAAAGAACTCAGAAGTTAGACTCCAGAGAACCAATTAATCCTATTAAAAAATGGGGTACAGATCTAAACAAAGAAATCTCAAATGAAGAATACTGGGTGGCAGAGAAACACCTAAAGAAATGTTTCACATCCTTAATCATCAGGGAATGCAAATCAAATCAATCCTGAGATTCTACCTCATACTAGTCAGAATGGCTAAGATAAAAAACTCAAGGGCCTGCAGATTTTGGAGAGGTTATGGTGAAAGAAGAACACTCCTCCATTGCTGGTGGGAGTGCAAGCTGGTAAAACCAATCTGGAAATCAGTCTGACAGTTACTTAGAAAATTGGACAAAGTATTTTCATATATGTACCTTAGTACCTTAGATCCAAGCTATACCATTCCTGAGCATATACCCAGAAGATGTCCAACATGTAAGAAGGACACATGCTCCATTATGTTCATGGCAGCCTTATTTATAAAAACTGGTAGCTAGAAAGAACCCAGATGTCCCTCAACAGAGGAATGGATACAGAAAATGTGATATATTTACACAATGGAGTACTACTCAGCTATTAAAAACAATGAATTCATAAAATTCTCAGGCAAGGATGGAGCTAGAAAATTTCATCCTGAGAGACATAAGCCAATCACAAATGAGCACACATGGTATGAATTTGGTGATAAGTGGACATTAGCCCAGAAGCTTGGAATCCCCAAGATACAACTCACAGACCACAAGTAGCTCAAGAAGAAGGTAGACCAAAGTGTGGATATTGATCCCTATTGGAAAAATGGTTCAAGATTCTCATGGCTCACAGCCAACCAAAAGAATGAACATAGGGTTACCACTGAAGCAGCTAGAGAAAGGACCCAAGGAGCTGAAGAGGTTTGCAACGCTTCAGAAGAAACAATAATATGTACCAACCAGTACCTCCACAGCTCCCAAGGACAAAGCCACCAACCAAAGTGTACACATGAAGGGACCCATGGCTCCAGCTACATATGTAGCAGAAGATGACCATTTCAGACATCAATGAAAGCAGAGACCATTGGTGCTATGAAGGCTCCATTTCTCAGTATAGGGGAATGCAAGTAAGGAAATTGGCGGGGAGGGAAACAAGCGGGAGAAGGGATGGGATAGAGAATTTTCAGAGGCGTAACATGGAAAGGGGATACCATTTGAAATGTAAATAGAACAAATATCTAATAAAATTAAGTTTTTCTGGTGAGGATTGAGAAAGGCACTAATCTCTAGGTATAACAATAAGTCACTAGGCCTCAGTTTAATACTATGCCAATTTAGGAAAATAATAGTGGGAGATTCTCCCCCTATTGCTTAAAATCTGTTTAGCTTTAGGTACTTGGTGCATGGCAATAATAACATGTATAAGTTTTAATACATGGAATCATGGAATGTGTCTTAGCTACAATAAAATAGGTGATCTATTCCACTACAGCACAGGTGTGCATGTCATTAGATTGGTTATTATTGTAGCTCCAAATGTTCACTCATCAAGACTGATAATTATCTTTTTCCTACAGCAGTGTATGTAGCATCATTTGGAACAGTGAAGACAAGCTGAAAGTGGTATTGCTTCCAGGTGAGTACCAACTCAATTTCTATGATTTAGATATGTGGTATTTTCAGCAGTTAGGTCTTACCATATTCGGGGGTTAGCCAAAAGTCATGACAATAGCCTTTAATCTTTGTGGATCTATGGGATCTCATTGACCAACATCTCGTTAAAGGGGCAAATTATTCTTGGCACTGGAATTTTCATTTTCTATTTTAGGGTGTTTAATAGAAGTTTTGTCACACCGTGTTAGGGTAACTCCCTTAAAGAGACTCTCTCTGTATATATATATATATATATATATATATATATATATATATATATACATATATATGTGTGTGTGCGATATATATATATATATACATAAAATTCTATTTAAAATATTACTATTATTATTGCAATGCCTCTATAAGCTAATAAATAATAACCATGGATAGAATACCATTCATGATAGCCCATAAATGAACCCACACAACTATGTTCACTTGATCTTTGACAAAGGAGCTAAAACAATGCAGTGGAAAAACAGCTTTTTCAACAAATGGTGCTGGCTCAACTGGCAGCTAGCAGGCAGAAGAATGCAAAATGATCCATTCTTATCTCCTTGTATTAAACTCAAGTCCAAGTGGATCAAGGACCTCCACATAAAACCAAACACACTGAAACTAAAAAAAAAGAAACTGGAGAAGAGCCTGAACACATGGGCACAGGGGAAATTTTACTGAATAGAACACCTATAGCCTATGCTCTAAGATCAAGAATTGACAAACAGAATCTTATAAAATTACAAAATTTATGTAAGGCAAAGGACACTGTCAATAGGACAAAACAGCAACCAACAAATGAAGAAAGGATCATTACCTACCCCACATCAGACAGAAGGATATCCAATATGTACTAAAAACTCAAGAAGTTAGACTCCAGAGAACCAAATAATCCTATTAAAAATGGATTACAGAGGTAAACAAAGAATTTTCACCTGAGGAATATCAAATGGCTGAGAAGCACCTAAAGAAATGTACAACATCCTTAGTCATCAAGAAAATACAAATCAAAACAATCCTGAGATTTCACCTCACACTGGTCAGAATAGCCAAGATAAAAAACTCAGGAGACAGCAGATGCAGGAGAGGATGTGGAGAAAGAGGAAGACTCCTCCACTGCTGGTGGGATTGCAAGCTGACACAACCACTCTGGAAATCCATTTGGCAGTTCCTCAGAAAACTGTGCATAATACTAATGGAGGCCCCTTGTATAACTGCCTGTGCATACTCAGAGGATTCTCTAGAATGTAATAAGGACACATGTTCTGCTATGTTCATAGCAGCCCTATTTATGATAGCCAGAAGCTGGAAAGAACCCAGATGTCCCTCAATGGAGGAATGGATACAGAAAATGTGGTATATATACACAATGGAGTACTACTCAGCTATTAAAAATAATGTATTCATGAAATTCTTAGACAAATGGAAGAACTGGAAAATATCCTGAGTGAGGCAACCCAATAACAAAAGAATACACATGGCATACATTCACTGATAAGCATATATTAGCCCAGAAGCTTGGAATACCCAGGACACATTTTACTTATCAAATGATGTCCAAGAAAGAGGAAGAAGAAAGCATGGATACTCTGGTTCTTCATAGAAGGGAGACAAAATAACCACAGAAGGAGATACAGAGACAAAGGGTAGAGTAGACTCTGAGGGAAAGACCAAACAGAGACTACCCCACCCAAGGATTCATCCCATATACAGTTACAAAACCCAGATACTGTTATGCATGTCCACAAGTACCTGCTGACCAGAGTCTGATATAGCTGTCACTTGGGAGGATCTGCTAGTGCTTGAGAAATACAGAAGGGGACATTCTCAGCCAGCCATTGAACTGAGCACAGTATCCCCAATGGAGGAGCTATAGAAATGACCCAAGGAACTGAAGAGGTTTACAGTGCCATAAGAGGAACAATAATATGAGTCACCAAGGACTCCCAGAGCTACCAGGGACAAAAACATGAACCAAAGAGTACACATGGAGTTACTATAGCTCCAGACACATAGGCAGCAGAGGATGGCCTTGTAAGACACCAAAGGGAGGAGAAGCCCTTGGCCCTGGAAAGACTTGATGTAGCTGTAAAGGTGAACACCAGGACAGGAAAGTGGGAGGGGGGTTGATTGAGGAATAGGGGTAGGGGAGGTGCCTTATAGGATTTTTGGTGGTGTTTGGAACCACGAAAAGGGGAAATCATTTGGAATGTAAATAAAGAATATGCTTTAAAAACAAAGCAAAACAAAACAAAAAACCAGAGACAACTCAGATCTCCTACAGTCTAATCCAAAAACCAAGGAGCAAACATGGACTGTTTACTGGCCCCAGGCACATGTGTAGCAGAGGATAGCCTGGGGGGGGGAGGAAGCAAGTGCTTAATTCTGTGGAAACTTGGTGACCCAGGGAAGAGGGATGCTAGTGGGACTGACATGGGAGTGGGTGGGCAGGCAGGTGGGCAGGTGGTGGAGCACTCCCTCAGAAGTTGGAGGGAGGGATGAAGAACTCAGCAAGGGGGGACAGGAAGGTGGGCACCTTTGGAATGTACATAAATTAAATAATTTAATTTAAATTTTTTAGGTAAAATCAATAAATGTGCAAGTAAAACTATAACAAACCACATTAAAGTATAATCTCTCATATGCCCAACATTAGATGGCCAGCAAAAAATTAATCCAGTTCTATTGTTGTGTAGACATTTGTCTCACATTGCTTTGTTTGGGATTTTTCATTGTCATATTTTGCTTTTGTTTTGTATTACTGGTTTTTGCTTGTGTATTACTGGGATTTTTTTTTTGTGTGTCTTCATGGTGTGTGTGTGTGTGTGTTTGTGTGTATGTGTGTGTTTTACCTTTATAAAAATCTTTGTTTTGTTTGCCTGTTTCCTTGGTTTGTAGAAAGACAGTTGGGGGAAAAAGAGGGGGCATGGAGATGAGTGGGTAGAAGGGTGGGAAGGATCTGGGAAGAGTTTAAAGAGGAAACATTGTCATCAGAATATGTCATATGAACATTTCTCAATAAAATAAAATGGAGCTTCTTAAATTCTGATTTGTGGACTACCTATGATGAGTGTAAACCACATACTAAGACTGAATTAATATAAGCATTAGGGGCTTCTATTTAAATTCTCATTCTAACTAGATTTTGAGCATCAGTACTATCCATAGAGCTTGTTGAAGCTAAGAATAATGAGCTCTGGCACTGGTTTCTTTGTGACTGAGACATGTCAATGCTGCTGTGAGAGCACACAGAGACTATCCTGGTTAAACAATCAGAGAAAGAACATGTATAAGATATCTCACACAGGGTTTCTACTCCTGCACAAATACCATGAGGAAGAAACAAGTTGGGGAGGAAAGGGTTTATTCTCTTTACATTTCCATACAGCTGTTCATCACCAAAGGAATTCAGGACTGGAACTCAAGCAGGTCAGGAAGCAGGAATTGATGCAGAAGTCATCCTGGAATATAATTTACTGGCTTGCTTCCCCTGGCTTGCTCAGCCTCCTCTCTTACAGAACCCAAGAAATACCAGCCCAGGGATCATACCACCCACAGGGGGCCCTCCTGCCTTGATCACTAATTGAGAATACGCCCCACAGTTGGATCTCATGGAGAAACTTCCCTAACTGAAGCTCCTTTCTCTGTGATAACTCCAGCCTGTGTCAAGTTGGCATACAAAACCAGCCAGTACAATTGGCCCCTGGTCAGTTTGACACACAAACACATCACTATTAAGCCTCAACCTTACTTTCCTATTCATCCCCAAGATGTAAATAACTTTAAGTCCCACAATCTTTACATATTAAAAATTCAATCCCATTAAAAGTTCCAATATTTTTTAAAATTCAATCTTTTAAAATTGAAAGTCTCTTAACTGTGGGCTCCACTGAAATACTTTCTTCCTTCAAGAGGTAAAAATATCATGGCACAGTCACAATCAAAAGCAAAACTCAAACTTCAATTTTTCAATGTTTGGGATACAACTCAGGATCTTCCATACTCCTTCAAGGGATGGGTCACTTCCCCAGCTCTGCCCTTTGTAGCACACACCTAGTCTTCTAGGTTGCAGCTGCCTGTACTCCATTGTTGCTGATGTTCTTGGTGGTAATCTCATGGTAATGGCATCTCCAAAACACTGCTGTCTTCTGCTGTAACTAGGCTTTACCAATAGCCTCAAATAAGCTCTCTTTATGGTGCCTGGCCTCAGCTCCTTTGCATAACCACTTCAAGTCCTGGGCCATCAATTACAACTGAGGCTGCACCTTCACCAATGGCCTTCTGCAGCCTTTCACAGTGCCAAGAGCCTCAGGTGTTCTTCATGACTCCTTCATACTTTCAAAGCCAGTACCATCTGGGTGACATTTACACATTACCAAGTTCTGCTACAGAATGAGGTACAACCTTGGCTGTCTCTGGAACACAGCCTCTGTGCTCTCAGAAAACACTTCCCAGAAGAGTTCACCTCAGTGATGCTGGTTTCTTCTTAATCACTGCTAATTTTTTTGGGTCCAGCTATCCAGCATTAATCTCCCAATACCACGAAGGTTGATTTAGTGGTTCTGGTATCTTGTTAATCACAGCTGTTTTTCAGCCCCTGCTAAGCAAAACCACAGAATCTTCATAATAGCTCCCTGGCCCTGATAATTGTCTTTAATCTTCTCTCTGAAATTTCACAAGTCACACCCCCATCTCTGCACTGTTCTCAAGTTTTTCTTTCAAGATGATGGAAGAAAATTTTTTCTCCCAGGATGTGTGTTCCTATACAACATTCCACAGAGGTCTCAACATTGAATGGACCATCTAGCCCTAAGTTCCAAAGTCCTTCTGCAGTCCTCCATAAAACATGGTCAGGTTGTAACAGGAATACCCCACTATGCTGGTACCAATTTATCATAGTCGGGGTTTCTATTCTTGCATAAGCATCATGACCAAGAATCAAGTTTGGAAGGAAAAGGTTTATTCAGCGTACACCTTCCACTTTGCTGTTGATCACCAAAGAAGGCAGGACTGGAACTCAAGCTGGTCAGGAAGCAGGAGCAGATGCAGAGGCCATGGAAAAATGTTACTTACTGGCTTGCTTCCCCTGGCTTGCTCAGCTTGCTCTCTCTTACAGAACCCAAGAATACCAGCCCAGACATGGTAGCACCCAGGGGAAGCCCTCCTGCTTTGATCACTAACTGAGAAATTGCCCCAAAGCAGAATCTCATAGAGGCACTTCCCCAACTGAAGCTCCTTTCTCTATGATAACACCAGCCTGTGTCAAGTTGACACACAAAACTAGGCAGTACATAAGCCTATGTGTATTTTAAGTATATTTGTCACAGAAGACTTATCTTTCACTTGAACAGCACCTGTGAATACTCTGAAGATTTTTACTTTCTCTTTTGTGTTTCCCTTCCATTTTGTAGTAAGTGTTGCATGTAGGATTAAGGCATCTCCCTGAAAGAATGAACTGCTTGCTGATTTAAAAGGAATTTTTCTTGAGAAATGTAAGTTGTGGTGCAAAAACCCAATAACTCCCTTTCTTCAATTCATTTAGGCTAATCCTAGGAATCTCTATGCCTTTAAAACAAATTCTCTAATGAAATTAAGTGTCTCAACTTTTGGAAAATTATTTTCAATTAAATTTTATGTAAGTAATTTTGCCTCAGCACACACATCTTGATAAGATTAGGACTCTCTGTGGTTGATCTCTGTATCAATAAGAAACACCATATAGTGGATAGAAGTTAATCAGTTTTCTGTCACGTAAATATTTATGAGAATCCTTTATATCTATGTAGAAGAAGCCACATCTCCATACCTTCCCACAGGGCATGTGCATTCTGTATAGAAAACAGGAACAGACTCTTCAAACTGTTCTTCCTTCAAGGCTACTGCACTCTGGACATCTAATAAAAGGGAGTGCTTTACTGCTTTTTTCCCTGAAAATTAGACTCTGAGTTCTGCATAGATAATCAAACGTTTAATTGCCTTTTTAGATTAGCTTTTGGCTATGGCCTTCTATGGCTCTGATGAACGCACTTTCTGTCAAAATTAATATATACAAGCCAAAAAAAATCTCCTAAATGTTTAAGTTCTCCTCCCAGATGAATTGGAAATTCTAAATTGAAATCGTTCATTTCTTTGCACTTGCTATGCACATAGAAAATGCCCTGCTATGCATTAACACATTTCTTAGAAATGTCTTACACAAATATTTCAGTTGATTGTGTGTTGTGTCTTCATTTCACAAACATTATGACACAGGCAGTAGTGGGCCTAGGTTCTCACTGTAAAATAGCAGAATCACATTTCCTTTGCTCTCCAACAATATGTTCCCCATTTCTGACTGCAAAATCATCACAACCAAATTTATCAGCTAAATGTCTCCCAATGTTTTGCTCATAACCACTTGGATATATTCTAATTTCATTACCGATTTTTCTATACCTTTTTTTCCTCTCAATAGTGGATTTTTGACAATGTCATTTTGTGGCATGCTCCCCAAAATTTTCTTACGTTTACTCATTATTTGCTTAGAGAAGTGGTACTATTGACACACAAAAACACACACATACACACACACACACACACACACACACACACATACACACACACACACACACACACCCACACACACACACAAACTAAAAGGCTACCAAATTAGATATTACAAACCTAAATAATAAAATATCTACTGTAGATGTCATCATGCCAGATCTTAAGTTGTAAACAAAATTTCACACACCCAAAGATATCTGGTTCACAATAAAGAAGTCAAAAATACACACTGGCTAAGTAGAATCTTAAGCAAATATTATTGGTCAATGTGGATAACTTCATTCAGAATGAAAATAGATGTAATTCTATAATCCTACATAACACTAATATCCAAGTAGACAGAATACCTTAATATAAGATTACTTATCCAAAATCTAGTAGAAGAAAAAGAAGAGAATATGCTTGCCATCATTAGCACAGGAAAGGTCTTTCTGAACAGAACATTGATTACAATAGAATTAAGATCATCAGTTCATAAAGGGATCTTTGTGAAGATGGAAATCTCTTTACAACAATGGATACCATCATTTAAAGCAAAATTATAGCCTACAGATTCAGAAAGGAACTTTCTGAATTATACCTTGAGTATAGGACTATTATCTAGAATGCATAAAGAACTTAAACATTTAGACACCAGGAAAAGTAACCCAATTTTAAATTGGAATATAGAACTAAGAATTCTCTAAATATGAAACACAAATTAGATATTCTTAAGTGTTTAAATCTTTAGCTGTATGAGAAATCAGAGAAATGCAAACTATAAATACTTCTGGGATTTTATCTTATCCTAGTCAGAATGGCCAAGATGAATATTGCAAAGGGTAGCACATGTTTGCTAGGCTGTAGGAAAAGAGAAAACCGTCTTCTTTGCTAGTATTAACGTGGTGGTTCACCATGGAAGGAATGGCACATGGTGAATAATGCCTTGGGGAACTCTGAGGGAGGCTCCAGGAAAAAAGGCAGAAGGCCTTTTATCTCAGGTGCATTTAGTTTCCTGGATTGTTGTTGGATGTGATTTTCTGCCTCCTGTGACTGTACATTTGCATTCTGTTTATAAGTTTGTTTACTCTTGCTGGATGCCAGATCATAGCTGTAGAACTCAATGTACTCTGTGTACCCTCAATCTGAATACGGGCTTCTGCCTTGCTTCTGTGTTTTCCCAGACATAATCTATAGTATGTTTAAGGCGACTGTGTTCAAATTGGTCTGTCTTGAAAAAGTTCTGAGAAAGGGCTGATGTGTACATATTTAGTATATGCTTATCGATTTTTACCTATAAGTTTCTCTGATCATGTTTATCTGAAATGAAACCATCTTCCTTGGGTCACTACTTTCTTTGATATAGTTGTGTATAAAAGTACATTGAAACTGAGGTAAGATTGTCTACAGAATTAAACTGTAGTCTGCCCCCTTTCTTTCAGGTTCTCAGGTCCCAGGTCCATCAGACAAGATCTGCACAGGTTAGCCAAAAGTGTACAGGAATATAAATGTGTACAGCTTCTACCTAGGACAAGGAAGATCAGAATCCATAGGTATGCTCTGTATTATAGAATCTCTGCATTTGTTCATGATACACTCACCATATTCCATTACTCCTTACTCTCTGCAAAGTCTTCCTTCATCATTGGGGCATTTTATGACCAGAGAACACATATCCCAGAGTATATGTGGGCAGCACAAATTGGACGTGATGCGTCCAAATCAAACAAAACAGACACAAAATTGAAGTTCAATGAATAACAATGGGGCAAGGATCTGGGAGGAGGTAGCAGAAAGGGTTGGCTATGATTACAAATGTGTTGCACAACATTCTCAAAAAACCATAAAATATATTTAAAATGAAAAAAATTGGAATGTTTTGCTGTTCTATTAATCCTTCACCAGGGTAATCTTCTAAATTAGTAAATGACATTGGTTGTGACCTGGCCTCTAAGTTCTGTGTAATCTCAAACATACTACCTCACTCACTGGTCAGTTCTTCCTTTTTGTTTCACTGAAGAAATTTCACTTATAGTGTATTTAGACATTTTTCTGGTAATTTTTCTCTTTCAGTGATGTCTTTCTGACAGCAGTGTCTTCAGGCATCACCTTGCCCTAAAGTAGACTCCTCCTTAGTCCACCCACAACTACTTCAGCAGGATGTGCATTTTAACAAGGCCTACAAGAACTGAGATCCCAGGCTTTGATGCCTAGAAATGATTGATGTATTCCTTGCTACTTTAATCCCATGCTTGCAATTTCCTTGCTTCCTTTGTGTTTCAGCTTTTTCATCCAATTACTAATGAACCATTAATGGAATTGTTTTTAAGACATATTTTGATACACATGTCATTTTATACATGATTAAACACGAGAGGAAATTTCAATAATGGTGAACAGTTGTACTTCCTTGTTTTATTGTATTGATTAAGTCTCAGCTGAATGCTTGCGACTGCAGTATGGAATTCATCTTAAACAATTTTCAGACTCGATTACTATTTTGACTGTATCACCTTCAATGACAAGAATGTCACTTTCCAAAACCATTTAATACAAAATGGTAAAGTCTGTTTAGGACCATTTTAGAAATTAATGAAAATTTTATCATAAGTCCAAGCAAAACTCCATTTAATAGTTTTTTTGAAAGTCAAGTCAGGGACTCAATTTTTAAATCTAAAACTCATTTAAGTAGAATGGTATCAAAACAAAGGGCAATTTGATATTGCTATGAAATGATGATACAACATTTTTTGCTTTAATTTTATATAATAAAATCGATTTTCTATGTGACAGAAGACTACATACTTTTTACAGTAAAAATTATAATTCATATCCCACAGTCACCTTTACTCTGAATCAGGAATTGGAAATAGAGTTTTATGTTGCTTAATACAATGATATTGCAGTGCGAACTGCACTAATGTGTTGCTAACTCACGTTCATTACATATTTTATTTTGTATGGATTTTAGGGTTGTTATATGTTTAGAAAACCAGTAAAGCCACCAAATATTTCACAGCCCCAGATATAAATCACAGTTCACACTGTAAGAGAGAGGGTGCAGTGTAAGGGAGATGGAAGGGAGAGAGGGAGGGAAAGGGAGGGAGAGGAAAAGAGACAGAAAGAGACAGACAGAGAGGGAGGGGTACTAGAGAGTGAGGGGGAGGAGGAGGAGAAAGAGGAGGAGAAAAGAGAGATGTGATCATTGACATGATCATGTCTGTTTGATGAACTCAAGAAAAACACAATATTCTATGTCTTAAAAATATAAAATTGTACATTAGTTTGGCTAAACCTCTCACACTATGATAGGAAATAGCACAGTAAATCATAATTTCTGTGGCAAAATTACGCTCTTACAGTAAACAAATATTTATACTTTTGAAATCTATAGAGCTCAGTGGAGCCAATTTACAATTTTGTCCAAACATTACATTGCAATCATTACAGTGTCCAGTAGGGAAACCTCTTCTTTGCCTCAAGTGAAACCTGTTGCCCTGGTGGGAATTCAAGTTCTTCAGGCCTTCTTCATGAAAGAAATCAGGCAATGGTATAAAGGTTCTTGCATTGAATGAAAAGTCATATAAACAGTTTGCTGTGCTTAGTCACTGAACTTCCAGACAGATTGCTAGGAAGATGATCCTATTGTCTTTTCCTATTGTGCTTTTTCCTGCTTTAGAACACTCAACACTTTATAAGGACCTTTGCATTTTTTTTCCTCGAAATGGGTAAGAAACAAATTATGTAGTATTCACCATGCTTTACACAGAAATTTAAAAAGCCATTTTAATTCATAATGATTTTATATAGCTGGTGTAAATGATGATAGCAACAACTAAAATGCCCATGTATTTTAATTCATGACTAAATATGAATGAGAAAATAGTTCTAATTGTTCTCTTTAATATATTTTAGAAATCTTTTTACCTAAAATTTACTTTTAGCTGTGGCCCTGGTACTGAACAGCTAGGCTATATTTCCTGACTATAATGACTTTTAAATTCTCCTGAAGTAGGGTGTTAATTCAAAATTCAGTATGAAATCAAAATGATTCTCATATAAGCAATTATTCTGATGATTTTGGTAAGAGAGCCATTCTTTAGTTCTGTTCCTTCCTATGTCTTTAAAGTTCAGTTACTTAAGTAGAAGTTTTGTTACATCTACTTGTAACAATACTTATATTGTTACTTATTTATACATAATACATATAATTTGTAAATGTATGCAGAGATGTCTTTCTGTATAGAATATGTTTCATCAGGTAGTATACCTTGATATATTCCAGATATATGTTTATGTACATATTAATAAATACATATTGGAAAAGGACATAGATTTTTTGGCTACTCTTTCCTGTATTAATGATTTGTTTCACATCCACATATCAAGCAATCTAAGAATTTGCATCTCTTGGTGTGTCTGATCTCCATGAAAAACACTATCCCCATAAAATTACCCTAAAATTGAATTATTGGCATGGTACATATCCGTATGCAAAATTTTTTTCTATTAATGAAAATAAGAATAGAATGGAACCTATACAATTGTTTGAGAATAATGTGAATATGTGTTCTTAAACTATTAAGAATCGCAGAAAAATATTTTCTAATTGTTTTGACATCAAAAAGCATCATATAAATACAGGGAAAAAACTCACACACTAACCATATACATTCAAATACATCAACTATTAAAAGTTACTGACCTCAAACTTAATGTGACTGTTCTTAAAATGTATGTTCTAGAGAAAATATATTTTGATTTTTATAATAAGTATTTGTGCAAGATCAATAACAGTTAATAAACAACAAAGCTAAGACAAACATTGAAAATGAAGCATTAGAAACTTGTTTATGTATTTCAAGTGTGCATTTAAATAAGCTTTCATTTATTTACCTATATTTAATTTGGAGGGCTATAATATGCTTATGTCATTTTCTCTTTCTCTTCTTTCTCCAAATAATCTCTCATGTATATATATATACATATACATATATATGTGTGTGTGTATGTGTATATTACATATGTGTGTATATTAAATATATGTGGATGTATGTGCTATATAGTGTATGTTTATATGTATATAAGTATATATGTGTATTATATAGAAATCTATGTATTATATGTATGTATGTATATATATATATATATATATATAATTAAATAGAGTCATTCTAAGTTTTCAGGACTATTGTTTTCTCTCTATTCTTTCTCTCTCTTTTTGTAGATGAATCCATTTTTGTTAAATATTGCTTTGTTAAATGTTCCTCTATTTTTTTAATCCAGCCAAGTCTCCTATTCTATGTTTGTTGTGGTTTTTCTCTTGTTAGTGCTTTACTCTTCTCTTCCTTTCTCTCACTTGTTTATACTTTGTATAAGAGCTTTTCCTTAGATGTTATACAGGTAAAAGAATACAGTAGTTGAGTCCCACAAAACAAAGGCTAACTCTCCCCCATAATTTTCAGAGCACAGAGAGCATCACTGTGTGGGCATCTCATTCCCTTCATTCCCTGATATATTCTGATTGCAGGCAGAAAACTACTTTCATCAAGCTATTAACATGTTCTTTTTTTTTTTTTTTGATTTTTGGTTTTTTTCGAGACAGGGTTTCTCTGTGTAGCCTGGCTGTCCTGGAACTCACTCTGTAGACCAGGCTGGCCTCGAACTCAGAAATCCACCTGCCTCTGCCTCCCAAGTGCTGGGATTACAGGCATGTGCTACCACCACCCGGCCTATTAACCTGTTCTTAATCTCAACACTCAGAATCTCTTGTCTTTTACACCTAAAGATCCTTTATTTTGCCTTCTGATACCATATTTATCTGTTTTATGCTTACTAGCTTTTCCTCCACTAAAACTTCATCCCTCAAGTATCTGGTTCAGTTCAGCTTTGTAGTATTATTGTGTCTTTCCTTTGTTTACTTTCAAGTATCAGGGGCTCAGGAAAGTATTGTTTCTAACATAGAAACTCTGGGGTTATTAAAGTAATGGCTAGAAAAACATGGTCATAAGAACAGAGCTAGGTAGTCGTACCGTCATTAATGTTAAACCTTCAGTAAACTAATTCCATATAGTAAACAGTAAACAGACTTAACATATAGAATATGTTTCATCATGTATTATACCTTGATATATCCTAGATATATTTGTGTACATATTAATAAATGCATATTGGAATATGACAAAGATATTTTTGGCTATTCCTTCCTGTTTTAATGATTTGTTTAAAATCCACATATCAAGCAATCTGAGACTAATGCTCACTACTAATGCTACTAAATGCACCTTTCAGATTCAGTGATAAAGGCCAATAGAATAGTATATCTTAATTGTAAAACTCAGTTTGAAAAGAACATATCAATAGCCAACAAATGTTATTTGCATTCCACTGAACATCAGAGTCATAAGTGGTATCTTATTGTATAATAGTGGGTTGATCTCACAAGTCCTTTCAAATTTGTCTCTTTGTCTTCCTGGTCATCTGTGAGGTCCAGTCACATATATTTCACTACCTGTATTTGCATTTAAAGCACCTCAGGAAATTTTATAAAGGTTGGCCATTATATTCTTCTTTGTAAAGTCCTAAGCCAACTTATGATCTTATAATCTACAGTTAGAATAAATGTTCCCAGACAACTCTGCAGAATATAGCCTCTAGGTCCATTAAGATTTTATTGCTGACTTCTATTTTCCTTACCTGAACCTGATTTTCTCCAGTTCTTTATAAGAAAATTTGAAAGAAATTTTAAAGCAACTCCATTGTATGATTTTACTTTACTAAATTAGAATATTTGAATTGATTAAGAACCTTCAGGTGAATTTATTGTATAATCTAGGTTCTGAAAATATTTCTTGCCTTGATTATCAACATGTAACACAGATATAGAACTTTCACACATAACAAATTTGTATTATCATACATTTCACACAAATTATGAGGTATCTTCTCTTTAAATAAGTTAACGTGTTCGAGTTCTTTATTGGAATAATGAATTGAAGTAATTTCTTCACACAGAAGAAAAGTTGTCCACTATAAATAGTGATATGAAATGAAATTTGCTGGTCAACCTGATAAGCACATACTTAAGTTTTAAATTCTACTATTCTAGTTTAAATTCAAAATTTTACCTTACAAATTTTAGTAAATGCTGTGTGACACCAGGCATTTTTCATTTCAGGGACATCCAGTGAGGACATAGAAATGGAGAACTCAACACTGCTCATTCAGTTTGTTCTCTCAGGACTCCGTCATCTCCCCCAGTGGAAAATCCCCCTTTTCCTGATGTTCTTGGTCATCTATCTCATCACCATTGTAGGCAACCTTGGTCTGATCACTCTCATTTGGAATGACCCTCACCTTCGCATTCCTATGTACTTATTGCTTGGGACTTTAGCTTTTGTGGATACTTGGTTATCATCCACAGTGACACCAAGGATGCTAATAGACATTTTGCCAAGAGTAAACTGATCTCTTTCTCTGAATGCCTGGTACAGTTTTTTTCATTTGTAGTGAGTGTGACCGCAGAATGTTTTCTCTTGGCAGCAATGGCCTATGATCGCTATGTAGCCATATGCAAGCCTTTACTCTACCCAATGATCATGACAAATAGACTCTGTGTACATCTTTTGATATTGTCCTTTATAGGTGGATTTATTCATGCTTTAATTCATGAAGGCTTTATATTTAGACTATCTTTCTGTAACTCTAACATAGTAAATCATTTTTATTGTGATGTTGTGCCACTGTTAACGATTTCCTGTAATGACCCTTCTCTCAATTACCTGATGCTTTTTATTTTCTCTGGTTCCGTTCAGGTATTCAGTATTACAACTATTCTTGTCTCTTATACACTTGTTCTGCTTTCAATCCTAAAGCAGAAATCTATCAAAAGCATAAAGAAAGCCTTTTCCACCTGTGGAGCCCATCTCTTCTGTGTGGCTTTGTACTATGGCCCTCTTCTCTTCATGTATGTGCGTCCTAAATCTCCACAAGTAGATGATCAAGATATGATGGACTCTGTGTTTTATACTGTCATAATTCCTGTACTGAATCCAATTATCTACAGTTTAAGGAATAAGCAAGTAAAAAAATCACTGGAAAAATTTTTAAAGATAAATTCTTAGATTTCACATTATCTTTTGTTCCCTTATTAAAACATGGCAAACTTGTGCAGAGTTAATGTGGCTATATTTTTTACCTTGTCCAAATATTTAAAATGAACCCAACCTTGAATTGTTAGTGTTGTTGTTGTTTTATAAGTATGTAGTGTAGGAATACTTTTTCATGAATTGTTACATTTGGTCATGGAAACTTGTGCAGAGGCCAGAGGAGGTCAAATGTCCTGCATATTCACTCTTATTTACTTTCTAGAAAGAGTGTCTTTCACTGAACCCTGAGCTAAAATTTTAACCTGCTAACCACAATAATCCTTTCTTCACACTTCAAATCACTGACATTACAAGCATGTGTAGAACAGGACCCGTTCTTCATTGGAAGCCCTTTCCTACTGACATTTGGATTTTACGTTGCTAGGGATGCAACCACAATTATTGATCTTGAGCAGCAAGTGCTCTTTCCCACTGCACATATCATAGTTACCCAGAGCTACCATTAAATAAACTCTTATTTGTGTATCCATTTCTTTAAAATTATTTGAAATGAATTTTAAATTGTCCAAAGATTTAGTATAGTAAAATAAATACAACAGAAATTAAATTAAAACTTTTCAACATGTTTATACATTATTTTTATTAGGTATATTCTTTATTTACATTTCAAATCTTGTCCCCTTTCCTGTTTTCTCCCTCCCCAGAAAATCCCATAGGCCATCTCCCCTTCCCCAATCAACCCTCTCCTGCTTCCCTGTCCTGGTCCTGATAAGACTTGTACATTATTTATTATTACTTCATAACTGTATTAGCCACGGTCGTAGTGTAGTTCCTGTGAAAATAAAAAGAATGTGATGTAATTGACAACATGGAGACTCATAGAACATTTTCCTGTTCTTATGAGGGAGTGGCATGTCTCTGTAAACAGATGTAAACCTTGGGCATGTTGCTAAAAATATGAAAGGTCTTTCATTAAATTTTGTTGGTAAATGATTCATACAGCAATTCTATATGTGTTTTCCTCAAGGAAGGATGAAGACACAGGAGTGGAAGTATAAGATTAAGGTGGTGGGCAGGCTTCAAAGGATGCTCTGTGGTCAGTGTGCTTGGGAGTGTGAAGACAAGAGGTTCATTTTGCTCACCATCTGGACTGCTCTTGACATTCTCTCTCGTTCTGTTCTGTGTCTTGTCACCAGCCAGAAAGTTTCAGTAAATAAAAATGTTAGCAGTTTTTATGAAGCATATACATGAGGGATTTTATTATGGAAATATAGTGGTGGAAGATGGGAAAGGGTATCGATAGCTTAGATTTTTAATAGTGAATTAACTAGCTTTTAAATGGGAAATCTAAGAGTTCTTAGAGTGTATAGTTGAAGAAACCATATTCTAAATGTATATAAGCTAACCTCAAATAGTGGTATGATATGATGTTGTAGTCTCTAGTGGTTATTGTTGTTGTTTGTTTGTTTTGTTTCATTTTTGTTTTTGTCTGTTTGTTTTGTACTGACAGGTATGAACAAGAGGAAATTATTCATGCTTTATATTTGGGATGATCTTGATTGCAAGTGTCATGCACATCATGAATGCAGAATAAATGAACCATCTTCAATATCACATCTATTTTTTTATCCATACACTGAAATTGGCTGTTGCAATCCTTACAGTAGTCATTAATACACACACACACACACACACACACACACACACACACACACATATATATATATATATATATATATATATATATATAGTACAACTTTTTTTTGCAATATATCAACCTTCTGTTGTTATCTCTCTTCCTTTCCAAATCTTTTTACCCTGTGGGGATTTTGGATTAATTATTTATTGAATAAATTTTAGTTTAATTTTATTGCTTATATATGTGGAGATGTCAAGATACAGAGATATACATATGTATGAATTTGTGTGAATTCAGAGTTTATATATGATGTGATTTTATCTGGGATCATCGTTGTATTTTTAGACATATTAATGCATATTAGTTTCCCGCATCCTTCCTTTTTTCATCCTGGAATTGTCTGAAGTCTTTTCATAGGACATAATGTCTGGTTCTGCCATTGGAACTATTGACAGGTTGTATAAATTTAACATGTGGGTTATGTGTAAGATTTTGTTAATAAATGCATCCTTTTGAAAAATGCATCCTTGTGAGACTCTGATCTCACACGTTTGCCCCATTTTTCTCTTTACACATGAAATGAACAGTTTTGTTTTTCAATCAAAGTGGACCATTGTGGCAAGTCTGATAAGAAAGAATTAGTTAATAACACACAGAAACCTCTAAACTTTAAGGCACATAGATCCTTTCTTTTTATGAGTCGACTTATTTTTGCTTTCTTTTAACATTTGTGGAAAGCTTTCTAATTTACAAGTCAGAATGTACAAATTTTTAAGGAAATAGTCAATTTGATCAATTTTATATAGCATTTATAACCTCAAAGAGACTATTACTAACTTTAAAGTCTTTAAAAGCTTATTTATTGTTCTTGTATCACATTTGAGCTTGTGTAGTGCTTAATTTTTGCCACAAACTTGTTGAGATTACATATTAAAGTCTTAAAGCACTTTGTATCTTTTGCCACACACAGTATGGTGGTTTGTAAACAAGAAACTTTAAAGAAAAATTCATGAAATTAATATTCATACTTCATATGAAAAAATGAAAAAACATGTGTTACCCTTCTTTATCATGTAGTAAACACAGGCAGACTGGCATAGATGATTCTAATCAACTCATCTTTAGTTCTGTGATAATCAAAAGCAGCAAACACTGATAAAATAATATTCCTCTTATAATTAAATGAGCCTCTTTGAAGTCATCTGTAACCTCAGATCTTTATTCTCTTTACTCCCTCTCCTGCAATAAATCTCTGAGAATTAAGAGGCAAAGTATGATATAGATGCCCCCATGTAATGTGGCAAAATTTGTAGTTTTTATTCTGTATCCCCTAACCAGTTTTGTGACTCTGTGATACTTTCCATCTCCTGAGAAAAGTTTTTCTCTTGAGGATTGAGAAAGGCACTAATCTGTAGTATAACAATAAGTTGCTAGTACTCAGTTTAATACTATGCCAATTTAGGACAATAATAGTTGTTGATTCTCTGCCTATTTCCTACGATCTGTCTAGCCATAGGTACTTGGGGAATGTCAATAATGACATGTATAACTTTTAACACATGGAATCATGGAATGTGTCTTAGCTACAATAAAAGAGTGATTCATACCACTATTGTATAGGTGTGCATGTCTTATTAGATTGCTTATAATCATAGCTCCATACATTCACTGTTCAAGACTGATAATTATCTTTCTCCTACAGCAATGTATGTAGCATCTTTTAGAACAGTGAGGATGAGCTGGAAGGGGTGATGCTTCCAGGAGAGTACCAGCTCAATCTCTATGATTTAAATATGTGGTATTTTCAGCAGGTAGGTCTTACCATATTCTGGGCTTAGCCAACAGTCATGTCAATAGCCTTTAATCTTTGTGGATCTATGGCATCTCATTGTTCAACCAGGGGCAAATTATTCCTGGCAATGGAATTTTTATTTTTTAGTTTAGAGGGTTTAGTATCAGTCACCCCATTATAGGGTAACTCCCTTAAAGTTTTTATCTCTGTCTCTGTCTCTCTATCATAGATATAGATATATAGATATAGATATAGATATAGATGTAGGTGTAGGTGAAGGTGTAGATGTATATGTAGATCTACATCTACATATATATCTACACATACATATACATATATACATATAAACATATACACATATATACATATACATATAATCAAAAGCAGCAAGCACTGATTTTGATATATAAATTATTCTATGTAAATTATTATTATATTATTATCATTGAAATGCCTCTATAAACCAATAAACAAATAAATATCATGAAAGGAATACCATTGATAATAGCCTTAGGATGATACTTGTCTTTTATGTAAATATTGACACAGATCTTTATATAAATAATACCAGTAACCTGAATATCTCTTAGCCCAATTTTAACTTATGGTATCCAGAAAATGTCCTGTATATCAGATAACCAATAATTCATGACAGGGAACTCAGATCACATGGTCACGAGGTAGCCTGATGTTGAATATGTTCAGGCTAGGTGAAGAAGGCTCATGATGAGTAGGGATAATATTTCCCAAACGCTGACTATTCCTACTAAGTATTTCAGGACTTTGCTGCATTCACAAAGATTTGTCATTAACCCCAAACAGTGCCTCCTTCAGCTGGTTCTTCCTGGAGTAACAGTAGAGTTGCTGAGTCACAGGGTCACACTTTGTAAAGCTGGTAGGAATTGCTCTAGACATTTTTATTTTATCTGCACACAAAAGTGGTGACTTTTGTGTACTCTTTGATGTGAGGAAATGCTGGATGCTGTAGGTCTGTCTCTGTCTCTGTCCCTCTCCCCTCCCTCCTCTCCTTCTCCCCCCCTTCTTCCCTCCTTCTCACCCTCTCCCTTCTCCTCTTCCTTTGCCTACCTCACTTCTTTTCTTTCTTCCTCCTTCAGTTGCCTCATGAATTCTCACCTACAAATATGTCATAACAAACTTCACCCTGCAGCACAACTCTGGTGTCTGAATTTCATTCTTTGAGCTTTTTCAACCTAAACTTGAAAGCCCAAGGCAATTTTGGAGACCTTTGAGTTTTCTAAGATCCTATACTACCAAACCAGGCTCTCCAAGAGGTGAGAAAGCTTCCTTCCCTCTAGTAAAGAGCCCAGCATTCCCATATCATTGGTATATAGACCTTAAAAGTTAATTATTGTTTAGATCTGTCAGGAGTGTTGCTAGTGATCAGAATTAGTATCATGAGGGGTGATTCCATTTTTTTCAAGTTAGGCTTGGGCACTGTGTTTGGATATTTACAGTGTAAAAGCCTGTGCTGCTCATGGACTCATTTGGACTCCTCACCTATGTCCAATTCACTGTGCGCAGTAGGGCAGCGCTGCACTTCGTCTTCAGGGAATGCTTGTGATCTCAGGTGGGACTTTCAACTCTCCTCTCAGGTCTGCCACTGGTTGACCTTGAGACAAAGGGAAGTATACAGTTAGCAGTTTTCCCCATGTTTATGGAATAAAAGCTTTGAGATAAACCCCTGCCCTAAGAACTGCTACCAGCTTTCCAGAAGTTCTACACTGCTAACTTCTCAGATGCTTTCAAAATCCCAACAGTTTTTAAAGACCTCTACAACATCTCTCACAATATGGGTAAGAGAGATGATTTTTGCAATAATATGAATCTATTGTCTAAAGAGATAAATCTCATTTAAATTGTGCTTGTTTTATATTGAGTTTGCCAGAACTCAGCTTGGCATAAAATACAATTACAACAATAAATGATAATCTCTATATTTTAGCTTTTGTTCACAAATATGAAGTAACAAAATAGTTTAGCGATATTTTGTTTTGCTAGTGATGTTATATTATACATTGAAGAGTAAATTCAGCTTTCTTGATCTAAGATACTGATTTTAAAGACCTAAGTAACTATCATTCATATATATGAATTTTTCTCATAATTGCAATAGAAATGGCTAATTTGCATATTTAGTTAAAACTCTTTAAGACCAGTTACTTAAATATAAATCCCTATATTGTCAACTTCTGAAAATTATTTATTTGAAAATATATACATATACATACACACAGAGAAAGATGCCCACATATAATGGAGAGGTAAGAGTTGAGAATGTATGTTTCATAAACACATGCATACATGTATATATATATATATATATATATATATATATATATATGTACATTTATAAGTGCATGTAAAGAAACACATCCCATACAATTATTTATTTAATGACTAAACATATTGATATCCTATGTATCTCTTGTATTAAGAGTAAATGTTTGGCATAATCTTACACTGCCAGAAAAAAATAAATCACTATAGATCAAAATGCTATCAAATAAAACCAGAAAGTTATCTAGAGAAACAGTTCTAACTTTAGTTTTAGCATCATAAATCATGGTTTAAATGTTCAAGGAACTATCAGTCAAACATGTTAAGTATGTTACTGCAGCACACAATTTGTGACATAAAATTCAACTCCAATGCCTTTTGGAAGGACAAATTTATAGAGAAATGTATTTTAAAGTGTTCAAAAGGAAAATAAAAAGTAGTTAGAACTGGCAGGAATCAAGTAATCACAGAAGAGCAGGCAGAAGAGAAGACAGACGTTCAGCATGGACATGCGGCTGTCCTGCACTCAGCTGCCATCCTTTCTCTGGTAGCCCTGCTCTGTGGCTTCACATTTACGTTCTTCATTGTCTTTTACAACATTCTATTTCTCTTCCTACTTTTCATGCATCCCATTTCCTTTTCCTATACTTTTTCTTCTTTTGATAACTTCCCTTTATTCCCTCTGATATATTTAAACATGTTCCACTGGTATCAGTGCTGAAATTATGAATGGGCAAACAAGCTGTCCACAGCTTCTCCCATCATCTTTGGCTCCCTCAGAACATCTTTCTTCACTGTGGAGCTCTTGTTCAGTTGCTGCTATTCTTTGATTTTACCCCCATTCTCAGCAAAGTCCTTAGTTTCTTCATTTTAGCAAAAGGGATCTCTATTGCTTATCCTACTAGAGCACTGCATTTGACTTTTGACAGTATAATTTTCTTTGCTAATTCTTAATACCCACCTTTTCTTTGGGGTCACAATCCTTAACACTCTAGTTTAATTTTGATTAGTATGTTTTTCTGATTAGTTATTTTTCAAATTGACAGTATCTTCCAACATGTCCCAGGTATGATTTTCATGCTCCCATCCTTTGGGTGTGGGTAATGTATGACTTTGATCAGAGGTTTTCTGTTTTGTTTTGTTTTTTCAGTCATTTATTTTTATTTTTTATTTTTATTTTTTATTATATATCTTCTCTACTTACATTTCATATCCCTTTTCTGGTTCCCTGCCCTCCCCAAAGGTCTCCCATGCCCTTTTCCCTCCCCGGGTTCCCCCATTCACCCTTTCCCACTTCCCTGTTCTGGTATTCCCTTACACTGATGCTTTGAGCTTTTCCAGAACCAGGGTCCACTCCTTCCTTCCTGTTGGACATCATTTGGTATGTGGATTGTGTCTTTGGTGTCCAAGGATTCTAGGCTAATATCCACTTATCAGTGAGTGCATACCATGGGTGTTCTTTTGAGACTGTGTTACCTCACTTAGTATGATGTTCTTCAGCTTCATCCAATTCTCTAAGAATTTCATGAATTCATTGTTTCTAATGGATGAGTAGTACTCCATTGTGTATATATACCACATTTTTTTTATCCATTCCTCCACTGAGGGACATCTGGGTTCTTTCCAGCTTCTGGCTATTATAAGTAGGGCTGCTATGAACATAGTGGAGCATGTGTCCTTATTGCATGCTGAAGAATCTTCTGGGTATATGCCACTTTTTAATCTCATTTATTCACTTTATTTTTCAGCCCATCCTGTCCTCCTAGTGCCCACTCAAGCAAGTCCTCCCCAACATTCCACCTTCCCCTTTTCTTTTGAGTCATGGAATATCCTTCTGCATGCAACCCTGCACTATTACCCTCCACCCCCAACTCTCACCCTATCCCTACTGCCTCACATCAAGTTGCTGCAGGACTAGTCATATCCTCTCCCACTGAAGCAAGACAAGGCTATTTCAGGGTGTGAATTCTACAGGTAGGCAGGCAGGCAACAGGCTCTGGGACAGTCCCTGCTCCAATTTTTATGGTAACATCTATGAAGGCCAAGCTGCTCATGTGCTACATATGTGCAAGAGTCATAAGTCCACCTCGTGCTTGCTTTTTGGTTCATGATTCTGTATCTGAGAACCTGCAGGTCCAGGTTAGTTAACCTCATTGGTCTTCCTGTTGAGTCCCTGTCCTCCTAGGGCCCCTCAACCCTTCTCTCCCAACTCTCGTGTTGGACTCCTCAAGCTTCACCTAATGCTTTGCTGTGAATCTTTGAATCACTTTCCATTGCCTGGTAGGTGGAGCCTGTCAGAGGTTTTCTTTCTTACTTCCCTTTGATTCTAACTTGAATCTGTTAAAGAAATGTTAGAATGTGGTTGGATGACATGAAATCAAGAATGTCTTTTAAGGGGAAACACTACAACCCCAAATCTTTATAGATGAAGGCAATTAGTACTCTTACAGAATTATCATTGTGGAAGGTGCAGTGTTCAGGGGCTAAACTAACCCCATGTTTTTTCTGCTTGGAGTTTTATTTTGTCTGCTTGATTTTGCTTTTGTCTATGTGTTTTCATTTCTATCTTTTCATAACAAAATCTAAGAGGTGGAGGATTGCATGAAAAAATCTGTAAGACAAACACTCTGTAGTCAAAAACCAATAAGTACAAGATGGGTAAGAAATTAATTTTATAGATGCTTTAACCTTCTTCCACATAACTCCTACAAATGCTAGTTTTAAAAATAAATAAAATGCTATATTGATATGGTTCTTAGTCTATATCAAATGTACTCTCCTGATATTTGATATGTATGTCCTGGTAAACATTCTTTTTCATGTGTTTCTTTCAGGGGCTATCCATTGAACATTGAGAAATGAAAAATTCAACTGTGCTGACAGAGTTTGTACTTACAGGGCTCACAGAATCTCCAGGACTACAGGTGCCCTTGTTCTTCTTCTTCCTGGTGATCTATCTCATCACTCTTGTAGGGAACCTTGGTCTAATCACTCTAATCTGGAATGACCCTCACTTACATATCCCGATGTACTTCTTTCTTGGTCATCTGGCTTTTGTGGATGCTTGTCTATCATCCACAGTGACCCCAAAGATGTTACTCAATTTCTTACAGCTGAGTAAGATGATTTCCTATTATGAATGCATGATGCAGTTCTTTTCCCTTGCATTCTTTGTTACTGCAGAGTGTTTCTTGTTGGCAGCAATGGCCTATGATCGCTATGTAGCCATATGCAAACCTTTGCTCTACCCAATGATCATGACAAATAGACTGTGTGTACATCTTTTGATATTGTGCTTTGTAGGTGGGTTTGTTCATGCTCTAATTCATGAAGGCTTTTTATTCAGATTAACTTTCTGCAACTCTAACATAGTAAATCACTTTTATTGTGATGTTGTTCCACTGTTAAAGATTTCTTGTAATGACCCTTCTCTCAATTACCTGATGCTTTTTATTTTCTCTGGCTCTGTTCAGGTATTCAGTATTACAAATATTCTTGTCTCTTACTCACTTGTTCTGTTTTCGATCCTAAAGCAGAAATCTATTAAAAGCATAAAGAAAGCCTTTTCCACCTGTGGAGCCCATTTCCTCTGTGTGGCTTTGTACTATGGCCCTCTTCTCTTCATGTATGTGCGTCCTAAATCTCCACAAGGAGATGATCAAGATATGATGGGCTCTGTGTTTTACACTGTCATAATTCCTGTACTGAATCCAATTATCTACAGTTTGAGGAATAAGCAAGTAATAAAATCACTGGAAAAATTTTTAAAGTTAAATACTTAGATTTCACATTATTATCTTTTGTTCACTTATTAAAACATGGCACACTTGTGCAGAGTTAATGTGGCTGTAATTTTTACATTGTTCAAATATTTTAAAATAAACCCAAACTTGAATTGTTAGTGTTGTTGTTGTTTTCTATGAGTATGTATGTAATATAGGCATACTTATTGGTGAATTGTTACACTTGGTATACTTATTGGTGAATTGTTACACTTGGTCATGGAAACTTATGCAAAGGCCAGAGGAGGTCAAATGTCTTACATATTCACTCTTATTTACTTGCTAGAAAGTGTCTTTCACTGGACCCTGAGCTAAAATTTTAACCTGCTAACCACAATAATCCTCTTTCTCTATGCTCCAAATCACTGACATTGCAAGCACATGTAGAACATGACATGTCTTCATTGCAAGCCATTTCCCAGTGACATTTGGATATTACCTTGCTAGGGATGCAACCATAATTATTGATTTTGAGCAGCAAGTGCTCTTTCCCACTGCACATATCACAGTCCCGCACAGCTACCATCAAATAAATTATTGTTTGTGTATCCATTTCTTTAAAACCATTTGAAATGAATTTTTAAATTGTCCAAAGACTTAGTATAGTAAAATAAATACAACAGAAGTTAAATTAAAATGTTTTACCATGCTTGTCCATTATTTTTTATTAGGTATATTCTTTATTTACATTTCAAATGTTGACCCCTTTCCTTTTTCCTTCCTTCCTCAAAAATCCCATAAGCCCTCTTCCCTTGCCCAATCAACCTTCCCCTGCTTCCCTGTCCTGGTCCTGGTAAGACTTTTACATTATTTATTATGACTTCCTATCTGTATTAGCTGTTGTCATAGTGTAGTTCCTGTGAAAATAACAAGATGATGTCATTGACAACTTAGAGACTCATAGAACATTTTCCTGTTCTGACGAGGTAGTGTTATGTTTCTGTGAACAGATGGAAACCTTGGAATTGTTGCTAAAAATATGAAGGGTCTTTCATTACATTTTGTTGATAAATGATTCATGTAGCAATTCTACTTGTGTTTTCCTCAAGGAAGGATGAAGCACAGGAGTGCTAGTAAAAGATTAAGGTGGTGGGCAGGCTTCAAAGATGCTCTGTGGTCAGTGTGCTTGGACAGGTGAAGAGAAGAGGCTCATTTTGCTCACCATCTGGGCTGTTCTTGACATTCTCTCTCGTTCAGTTCTGTGTCTTGTCACAATCCAGGAAGTTTCAGTAAATGAAAATGTTAACAGTTTTTATGAAACATATACGTGAGGGAAAAATCTCTCACGTATATGTTAAAGAAATGTAGTGGTGGCAGATGAGAAAGGGTATCGATAGTTTAGATTTTTAATATTGAATTAAGTATTATTTAAATGGGTAATCTAAGAGTTCTTAGAGTGTGTAATTGAAGAAACCGTATTCTAAATGTATATATGTAAAGCTCAAATAGTGGTACGCTATGATGTCTTAGTCTCTAGTGGTCATTGTTGTTAGTTTTGTTTCATTTTTGTTTTTGTCTGTTTGTTTTGGACAGATATGAAAAAGAGGAAATCATTCATGCTTTATATTTGGGATGATCTTGATTGCAAGTGTCATGCACATCATGAATGCAGAATAAATGAACCATCTTCAGTACCACATCTATTTTTTATCCATACACTGAAATTCATTGTTTAGATCCTTACTGCAGAAATTACTACACACACACACACACACACACACACACACACAATGCTCTCTCACACACACATATATACATATATGTATATATGTATACATATATATATATACATATATATATATATATATATATATATTGTACAAATTTTTTGCAATATATCAACCTTCTGTTGTTAGCCCTCTTCCTTTCCAAATATTTTTACCCTCTGAGTTTTGGATTAAATCTTTCTTGAATAAATTTTAGTGGAATTTTATTGCTTATATATGTGGAGATGTCAAGATACAGAGATGTACATATGTATGAATTTGTATCAATTCAGAGTTTATATGTGATATGATTTTATCTGGGATCATGATTGTATTTTTAGACATATTAAAGCATATTAGTTTCCCACATCCTTTCTTTGTTCATCCTGGAATTGTCTGAAGTCTTTTCATAGAACATAATGTCTGGTTCTGCCATTGGAACTATTGACAAGCTGTATGAACTTCAACATGTGGGATATTTGCAAGATTTTCTTAATAAATGTATCCTTTTGAAAAAGAATGTGAGACTCTGAGCCCACACTTTTGCCCCATTTTTCTTCTTTATACATGAAATGAACAGTTTTTTTCCAATGAAAGTGGACCATTGTGGCAAGTCTGATAAGAAAGGAATAGTTAATAACACACAGAAACCTCTAAACTTTAAGGTACATAGACCCTTTCTTTTTATGAGTCGACTTATTTTTAACTTTCTTTTAACATTTGTGGAAAGCTTTCTAATTCACAAGTGGAAGTGTAGAAATTTTTAAGGAAATGGCCAATTTGATAAATTTTATATAGCACTTATAATCTCAAAGAGACTATTTCTAACTTTAAAGTCTTTACAAGCTAATTTATTGTTCTTGTATCACATTTGAGCTTGTGTGATACTTAATTTTTGCTACAATCTTGTTTAGATCACAGAATAAAGTCTTAAAATACTTCACATCTTTTGTAACCCACAGTATAGTGGTTTGTAAACAAGAAACTTTAATGAAGAAATCATGAAATTAGTATTCATACTTCATATGAAGAATGGAGTAAAGATGTGTTACTACTCTTTATCATGAAATGAACATAGGCAGACTGGCATAGATGCTTCTAATCAACTCATCTTTAGTTCTGTGATAATCAAAAACAGCAAACACTGATAAAATAATATTCCTCTTATAATTATATGAGCCTCTTTGAAGTCATCTGCAACCTTAGATCTTTATTCTCTTTACTCACTCTCCTGCAATAAATCTCTGAGAATTAAAAGGCAAAGTATGTATATATGCCCCCATGTAATGTGGTAAAATTTGTAGTGTTTTATTCTGTATCCCTTAACCAGTTTTGTGACTCTGTGATACTTTCATCTACTGAGAAAAGAAGTTTTTCTGGTGAGGATTGAGAAAGGCAGTAACTTGTAGTATAATATTACGTTGCTAGGAATCAGTTTAATACTATGCCAATTTAGGACAATAATAGTTGTAGATTCTCTACCTACTTCCTATGATCTGTCTAGCCATAGGTACTTGGTGCATGTTAATAATGGCATGTATAAGTTTTAACACATGGAGTCATGACACCTGTCTTAGCAACAATAAAAGAGTGATTCATACCACTATTGTAAGGTGTGCATGTCTTATTAGATTGCTTATAATTGTAGTTCCATACATTCACTGATCAAGACTGATAATTATCTTTCTCCTACAGCAGTGCATGAGCATCTTTTAGAACAGTGAGGATGAGCTGGAAGGGGTGATGCTTCCAGGAGACTCCCAGCTCAATCTTTATGATTTAAATATGTGGTATTATCAGGAGGTAGGTATTACCATATTCTGGGATTAGCCAAAAGTAATTAAATAGCCTTTAATCTTTGTGGATCTATGGCACCTCATTGTTCAGCCAGGGGAAAACTATTCCTGGCACAGGAATTTTTGTTTTCTAGTCTAGACTGTTTAGTAGCAGTTTTGTCACCCCATTATATGGTAACTCCCTTAAAGGTTCTATCTCTGTTTCTGTCTCTTTGTCATATATATACATATGCATATACATATACATATGCACACGCACATACAAATATACACATATAAACATATACATATAATCCAAAGCAGCGAGCACTGATTTTGATATATAAATTATTCTATGTAAATTATTATTATTTTATTATTATCATTGAAATGCCTCTATAAACCAAAAAATAAATAAATATCATGGAAGGAATACCATTCATGAGAGTCTTACGATGATACTCATATTTTATGAAAATATTGACACAGATCTTTATATATATAATACCAGTAACCTGAACATCTCTTAGCCAAATTTTAACTTGTGGTGTCCAGAAAACGTCCTGTATGTCAGACAACACCTAAATCATGACAGGGAACTCAGATCACACGGTCACGTGGTAGCCTGATGTTGAATATGTTCAGGCTAGGTAAAGGTTCATGATGAGTAGGGGTAATATTTCCCAGAAGCTGACTATTCCTACTAAGGATTTCAGGACTTTGCTGCATTCGCAGATTTGTCATTAACCCCAAACAGTGCCTGCTTCAGCTGGTTCTTCCTGGAGTAACAGTAGAGTTGCTGAGTCACAGGGTCACTCTTTGTAAAGCTGGTAGGGCTTGCTCTAGACATTTTTGATTTATCTGCACACAAAAGTGGTGACTTTTGTGTACGCTTTGATGTGAGGAAATGCTAGATGCAGTAGGTCTGTCTGTCTCTGTCTCTGTCTCTGTCCCTCTCCCCTCCGTCCTCTCCTTCTCTTCCTCCCTTCTTCCCTCGTTCTTACCTTCTCTCTTCTTCTCTGCCTTTGCATACCTCACTTTTTTTCTTTCTTCCCCCTTCAGTTGCCTCATGAATTCTCACCTACAAATATGTCATAATAAACTTTTCCCTGCAGCACAACTCTTTGGTGTCTGAATTTCATTCTTTGATCTTTCTCAACCTAAACTTGAAAGTCCAAGACAGTTTTGGAGACCGTTGAGTTTTCTAAGATCCTATACTCCCAAACCAGTCTCACCAAGAGGTGAGAAAGCTTCCTTCCCTCTAGTAGACAGCCCAGCATTTCCATATCATTCATATACAGATCTTAAAAGTTAATTATTGTTTAGACCTGCCCGGAGTGTTGCTAGTGATCAGAATTAGTATGAGGGGTGATTCCATTTTTTAAGCTAGGCTTGGGCACTGTGCTTGGGTATTCACAGTGTAAAACCTGTGCTACTCATGGACTCATTTGGACTCCTCACCTATGTCCAATTCACTGTGCGCAGTAGGGCAGTGCTGCACTTTGACTTCAGGGAATGCTTATGATCTCAGGAGGGACTTTCAGCTCTCCTCTCAGGGCTGCCACTGGTTGACCTTGAGACAAAGGGAAGTATACAGTTAACAGTTATCCCCTGTGTTTATGGAATAAAAGCTTTGAGATAAACCCCTGCCCTAAGAACTGCTAACAGCTTTCCAATAGTTCTACACTGCTAAGTTCTCAGCTGCTTTCAAAATCCCAACACTTTTTAAAGACCTCTACAACATCTCTCACAATATGGGTAAGAGAGATGATGTATGCAATAATATGAATCTATTGTCTAAAGAGTTAAATCCTGTTTAAATTTTGCTTATTTTATATTTAGCTTACCAGAACTCAGCTTGGTATAAAATAAGAACAATTAATGATAATCTCTATATTTTAGCTTTTATTCACAAATATGAAGTAAGAACTATCACTCAAACATGTTAAGTATGTTTCTGCAGCTCACAATCTGTGACATAAAAATCAACTCCAATGCCTTTTGGAGCGACAAATTTATAGAGAAATGTATTTTAATGTTTTCAAAAGGAAATAGTCAGAACTGGCAGTAATCAAGTCATCACAGAATAGTAGGCAGAAGAGGTGAGAAAGACAGACATTCAGCATGGGCATGCGGCTGTCCTGCATTCAGCTACCATCCTTTCTCTGATAGCCCTGCTTTGTGGCACATTTCCTTTCTTCATTCTCTTTTATGACATTCTATTTCTCTTCCTATTTTTCATGTATCCCATTTCCTTTTCCTATGCTTTTTCTTCTCTTGAAAACTTCCTTTTATTTCCTCTGATACATTTATTAAACATATTCCACTGGTATCAGTGTGGAAGTTATTAATGGGCAAACAAGCTGTCCACAGCTTCTCCCATCATCTTTGGCTCCCCCAGAGTATCTTTCGTCACTGTGGATCTCCTGCTCAGTTGCTGCTATTCTTTGATATTATGCCCATTCTCAACAAAGTCCTATGTTTCTTAATTGTAGCAATCAGAATACTAGAGCACTGGATTTGACTTTAGACAGTATAATTTTCTTTGCTAATTCTTAATACCTGCCTTTTCTTCGGGGTCACAATCTTCAACTCTCTAGTTGAATTTTGATATGTATGTTTTTCTGATTAGTTATATTTTAAATTGACAGTATCTTCCCAGATGTCTCAGGTATGATTTTCATGTTCCCATCCTTTGAGGGTGGGGATTACAGGTATGTATGACTTTAATCAAGGGTTTTCTTTTTGTTTTGGTTTTTTTTTAATTCATTTTTTAAACTCATTTATTCACTTTATTTTTAGCCCTTTGTCCTCCTAGTACCCACTCAAGCAAGTCCTCCCCCACATTTCACCTTCCTCTTCTCTTTTGAGTCAGGAAATCCCCTTCTGCATGCCACCCTGCACACTACTACCCTCGACCCCCAACTCTCACCCTATCCCTGCTTTCCTCACATCAAGTTGCCGCAGGACTACTCACATGTTCTCCCACTGAAGCAAGACAAGGTTATTTCAGGGTGTGAAATCCATAGGTAGACAGGCAGGCAACAACCTGTGGGACAGCCCCTGCTCCAATTTTTGGGGTCATCTATATGAAGACAAAGCTGCTCATGTGCTACATATGTTCAGGAGACTTAAGTCCAACTCATGCTCACTCTTTGATTGGTGATTCGGTATCTGAGAACCCAGAGGTTCAGGTTAGTTAACCACATTGGTCTTCCTGTTGAGTCCCTGTCCTCCTAGGGCCCTCCAACACTTCTCTCCCAATGCGTGTATTGGAATCCCCAAGCTTCATCTAATGTTTTCTGTGAATCTTTAAATCACTTTCCATTGCCTACTAGGTGGAGCCTGTCAGAGGTTTTCTTTCTTACCTTCCCTTTGATTCTAACTTGAATCTGTTATAGAAATTGATAGAATGTGGTTGGATGAAATGAAATCAAGAATGTCTTTTAAGGGGAAACACAACAACCCCCAAATTTTATAGATGAAGGCAGTTAGTACTCATTCAGAACATCATTCTGGAAGGTACACTGTTCAGGAGAAATTATCTCCATGATTTTGCTTGGAGTTTTATTTTGTTTGTTTGTTTTTGTTTTTGTCTATGTGTTTTCATTTCTATCTTTTCATAACAAAATCTAAGAGGTGAAGGATTGCACGAAAAAAATCTGTAAGACAAACACTCTATAGCCAAGAGCCACTAAGTACAAGATGGGTAAGTAATTAATTTTATAGATGCTTTTACCTTCTTCCACATAACTCCTACAAATGCTAGTTTTAAAAATAAATAAAGTGCTATATTGATATGGTTCTTAGTCTATATCAAATGTACTCTCCTGATATTTGATTCATTCTTTTTCATGTGTTTCTTTCAGGGGCTATCCATTGAAGATTCAGTAATGAAAAATTCAACTGTGCTGACAGAGTTTGTGCTTACAGGGCTCACAGAATCTCCAGGACTACAGGTGCCCTTGTTCTTCTTCTTCCTGGTGATCTATCTCATCACTCTTGTAGGGAACCTTGGTCTAATCGCTCTAATCTGGAATGACCCTCACTTACATATCCCGATGTACTTCTTTCTTGGTCATCTGGCTTTTGTGGATGCTTGTCTATCAACCACAGTGACCCCAAAGATGTTACTCAATTTCTTACAGCTGAGTAAGATGATTTCCTATTCTGAATGCATGATACAGTTCTTTTCCCTTGCAGTCTTTGTTACTGCAGAGTGTTTCTTGTTGGCAGCAATGGCCTATGACCGGTATGTAGCCATATGCAAACCTTTGCTCTACCCAATGATCATGACAAATAGACTGTGTGTACATCTTTTGATATTGTCCTTTGTAGCAGCATTTATTCATGCTTTAATTCATGAAGGCTTTTTATTTAGATTAACTTTCTGCAACTCTAACATAGTAAAACACTTTTATTGTGATGTTGTGCCACTGTTAAAGATTTCCTGTAATGACCCTTCTCTCAATTACCTGATGCTTTTTATTTTCTCAGGCTCCATTCAGGTATTCAGTATTACAACTATTCTTGTCTCTTACACACTTGTTCTGCTTTCAATCCTAAAGCAGAAATCTATCAAAAGCATAAAGAAAGCCTTTTCCACCTGTGGAGCCCATTTCCTCTGTGTGGCTTTGTACTATGGCCCTCTTCTCTTCATGTATGTGCGTCCTAAATCTCCACAAGTAGATGATCAAGATATGATGGACTCTGTGTTTTACACTGTCATAATTCCTGTACTGAATCCAATTATCTACAGTTTGAGGAATAAGCAAGTAATAAAATCACTGGAAAAAATTTTAAAGTTAAATACTTAGATTTCACGTTATTATCTTTTGTTCCCTATTTAAACATGGCACACTTGTGCAGAGTTAATGTGGCTGTAATTTTTACATTGTCCAAATATTTTAAAATAAACACAAACTTGAATTGTTACTGTTGTTGTTTTATATGTGTATGTACCTAATGTAGGCATACTTATTGGTAAATTGTTACATTTGGTCATGGAAACTTGTGCAGAGCCCAGAGGAGATCAAATGTCCTGCATATTCACTCCTATTTACTTGCTAGAGAGTGCCTTTCAGTGAACCCTGAGCTAAAATTTTAACCTGCTAACCACAATAATTCTCTTTCTCCACACTCCAAATCACTGATATTGCAAGCACCTGTAGAACATGACATGTCTTCATTGCAAGCCATTTCCCAGTGACATTTGGATATTACCTTGCTAGGGATGCAACCATAATTATTGATTTTTAGCAAGTGCTCTTTCCCACTGCACATATCACAGTCCTGCACAGCTACCATAAAATAAATTCTTGTTTGTGCATCCATGTCTTTAAAATCATTTGAAATGAATTTTAAATTGTCCAAAGACTTAGTATAGTAAAATAAATACAACAGAAATTAAATTAAAATCTTTTAAAATGTTTACACATTATTTTTATTAGGTTTGTTCTTTATTTATATTTCAAATGTTGTCCCCTTTCCTTTTTCCTTCCTCCTTTGAAAATCCCATAAGCCGTCTCCCCTTGCCCAATCAACCTTCCCCTGCTTCCCTGTCCTGGTCCTGGTAAGACTTTTACATTATTTATTATGACTTCCTATCTGTCTTAGCTGTTGTCGTAGTGTAGTTCCTGTGAAAATAACAATATGATATATTTGACAACTTGGAGACTCATAGAACATTTTCCTGTTCTGACGTGGTAGTGTTATGTTTCTGTAAACAGATGCAAACCTTGGGATTGTTGCTAAAAATATGAAGTTTTTTTTTCATTAAATTTTGTTGATAAATGATTCATACAAAAATTCTACTTGTGTTTTCCTCAAGGAAGGATAAAGACACAGGAGTGCAAGTATAAGATTAAGGTGGTGCACAGGCTTCAAAGAATGCTCTGTGGTCAGTATGCTTGGCAGGTGAAGAGAAGAGGCTCATTTTGCTTACGATTTGGGCTGTTCTTGACATTCTCTCTTGTTCTGTTTGGTGTCTTGTCACCATCCAGGAAGTTTCAGTAAATCAAAATGTTAATAGTTTTTATGAAACATATATGTAAGGGATTTTATTAAGGAAATATAGTGGTGGAAGTTGGGAAAGGGTATCAATAGCTTAGATTTTTAATAGTGAGTTAACTAGTATTTAAATGGGTAATCTAAGAGTTCTTAGAATGTATAATTGAAGAAACCATATTATAAATGTATATAAGCTTAGTTCAAATAGTGGTACAATATGATGTCTTAGTTTCTAGTGGTTATTGTTGTTGTCTGTTTGTTTTGTTTCATTTTTATTTTTGTTTGTTTTGGACAGATATGAACAAGAGGAAATTATTCATGCTTTATATTTGGGATGATCTTGATTGCAAGTGTCATGCACATCATGAATGCAGAAAAATGAACCATCTTTAGTATCACATCTATTTTTTATCCATACACTGAAATTGACTGTTAATCCTTACTGCAGAAATTACTACACACACACACACACACACACACACACACACACACACACACTTATGCACACGCACACACACACTCTCTCTCACACACATATACATATATATAAAACAACTTTTTTGCAATATATCAACCTTCTGTTGTTCGCTCTTCCTTTCCAAATATTTTTTTCTATATTCTATGTTTACATTCCAAAGGCTTTCCCCTTTCCCAGTTCCCACCCACCATAGTTCCCATAGTTCCTCTCCCCCCCCAACTGTTCCCCAATCATTCCCCCTCCCCCCTCGGTTTCTTTACTAAACTGGATGCAATCTTTAGAGGCCCAGGGTCCTCTCCTTTCTTCTTCTTGGGAATCATTTGACTTGCTATTTGTGTCTTGAGTATTTAGGGCTTCTGGGCTCATTACTATCCACTTATCAGTGATTGCATTTCATGTGCATTCTTTTGTGATCTTTCCAAATATTTTTACCCTCTGAGTTTTGGATTAAATCTTTCTTGAATGAATTTTAGTGGAATTTTATTGCTTATATATGTGGAGATGTTAAGATACAGAGATGTACATATGTATGAATTTGTGTGAATCCAGTTATATATTATGTGATTTTATCTGTGATCATGATTGTATTTTTAGACATATTAAGGCATATTAGATTCCCACATCCTTTCTTTGTTCATCCTTGAATTGTCTGAGGTCTTTTCATAGGACATAATATCTGGTTCTGCCATTGGAACTATTAACAAGTTGTATGAACTTTAACATGTGGCATATGTGTAAGATTTTAATAAATGCATCCTTTTGAAAAAGATTGTGAGACTCTGATCCCACATGTTTGCCCAATTTTTCTTCTTTATACATGAAATGAACAGTTTTTTTTCCAATGAACGTGGACCATCATGTCAAGTCTGATAAGAAAGGATTAGTTCATAACTCACAGAAACTCTAAACTTTAAGGCACATAGATCCTTTCTTTTTATGAGTCGACTTATTTTTACTTTCTTTTAACATTTGTGGAAAGCTTTCTAATTTACAAGTGGAAGTTTAGAAATTTTTAAGGAAATGGCCAATTTGGTTAATTTTATATAGCACTTATAATCTCAAAGACACTATTACTAACTTTAAAGTCTTTACAAGCTTACTTATTGTTCTTGTATCACATTTGAGCTTGTGTAATACTTAATTTTTGCTACAATCTTGTTTAGATTACAGATTAAAATCTTAAAACACTTTATATCTTTTGCCACCCACAGTATGGTGGTTTGTAAACAAGAAACTTTAATGAAGAATTCATTAAATTAATATTCATATTTCATATGAAGAATGGAGTAAAGATGTGTTACTCCTCATTATCATGTAATGAACACAGGCAGACTGGCATAGATGTTTCTAATCAACTCATTTTTAATTCTGTGATAATCAAAAACAGCAAACACTGATAAAATAATTTCCTCTTATAATTAAATGAGGCTCTTTGAAGTCATCTGCAACCTTAGATCTTTAATCTCTTTACTCACTCTCCTGCAATAAATCTCTGAGAATTAAGAGGCAAAGTATGATATAGATGCCCCCATGTAATGTGGCAAAATTTATAGTGTTTTCTTCTGTATCCCTTAACCAGTTTTGTGACTCTGTGATACTTTTCATCTACTGAGAAAAGAAGTTTTTCTGGTGAGGATTGAGAAAGTCACGAATTTGTAGTATAACAATAAGGTGCTAGGACTCAGTTTAATACTATGCCAATTTAGGACAATAATAGTTGTAGATTCTCTGCCTAGGTCCTATGATCTATCTAGCCATAGTTAATTTGTGCATGTTAATAATGACATGTATAAGTTTTAACACATGGAATCATGGCACATGTCTTATCTACAATAAAAGAGTGATTCATACCACTATTGTACAGGTGTGCATGTCTTATTAGATTGCTTATAATTGTAGCTCCATACATTCACTGATCAAGACTGATAACTATCTTTCTCCTACAGCAGTGTATGAGCATATTTTAGAACAGTGAGGATGAGCTGGAAAGGGTGATGCTTCCAGGAGAGTCCCAGCTCAAATTCTATGATTTAAATATGTGATATTATCAGGAGGTATTGTCTTACCATATTCTGGGGTTAGCCAAAAGTCATGAAATAGCCTTTAATCTTTGTGGATCTATGGCATCTCATTGTTCAACCAGGGGAAAACTATTCCTGGCACTAGAATTTTTAATTTCTTGTCTAGAGTGTTTAGTAGCAATCTTGTCACCCCTTTATAAGCTAACTCCCATAAAGGTTCTATCTCTGTCTCTGTCTCTTAGTCATATATTTACATATACATATACATATACATACACATACACATACACATACAAATATACACATATAAACATATACATATAATCATAAGCAGCGAGCACTAATTTTGATATATAAATTATTCTATGTAAATCATTATTATTATTATTTTTTATTATCATGGAAATGCCTCTATAAACCAATAAATAAATCAATATCATGGAGGGAATACCTCTCATGATAGTCTTATGATAATACTCATCTTTTATTTAAATATTGACACAGATCTTTATATAAATGATACCAGTAACCTGAATATCTCTTAGCCAAATTTTAACTTGTGGTGTCCAGAAAATGTCCTGTATGTTAGATAACCCCTAAGTCATGACAGGGAACTCAGATCACATGGTCATGTGGTAGCCTGATGTTGTATATGTACAGGCTTGGTGAAGGCTCATGATGAGTAGGGGTAATATTTCCCAAAAGCTGACTATTCCTACTAAGGATTTCAGGGCTTTGATGCATCCACCAAGATTTGTCATTAACCCCAAACAGTGCCTCCTTCAGCTGGTTCTTCCTGGAGTAACAGTAGAGTTGCTGAGTCACAGGGTCACTCTTTGTAAAGCTGGTAGGGCTTGCTCTAGACATTTTTGATTTATCTGCACACAAATGCGATGACTTTTGTGTACTCTTTGATGTGAGGAAGTGCTGGATGCAGTAGGTCTGTCTCTGTCTCTGTCCCTCTTCCCTCCCTCCTCTCCTTCTCTCCCTCCTTTCTTCCCTCCTTCTCACCCTCTTCCTTCTCCTCTTCCTTTGCCTACCTCACTTTTTTTCTTTCCTCCTCCTTCAGTTGCCTCATGAATTCTCACCTACAAATATGTCATAATAAACTTCTCCCTGCAGCACAACTCTTTGGTGTCTGAATTTCATTCTTTGATCTTTCTCAACCTAAACTTGAAAGCCCAAGGCAGTTTGGGAGACCACTGAGTTTTCTAAGATCCTATACTACCAAACCAGGCTCTCCAAGAGGTGAGAAAGCTTCCTTTCCTCTAGTAGACAGCCCAGCATTCCCATATCATTTGTATACAGACCTTAAAAGTTAATTATTGTTTAGACCTGTCAGGAGGGTTGCTAGTGATCAGAATTAGTATCATGAGGGCTGATTCCATTTTTTCATGCTAGGCTTGGGCATTGTGCTTGAATATTCAGTGTAAAAGCCTGTGCTGCTCATGGACTCATTTGGACTCCTCACCTATGGCCAATTCACAGTGTGAGGTAGGGCAGCGCTGCACTTTGTCTTCAGGGAATGCTTGTGATCTCAGGTGGGACTTTCGGCTCTTCTCTCAGGGCTGTCACTGGTTGACCTTGAGTCAAAAGGAAATATACAGTTATCAATTTTCCCCTGTGTTTATGGAATAAAAGCTTTGAGACAAATCACTGCCCTAAGAACTGCTAACAGCTTTCCAATAGTTCTATACTGCTACATTCTCAGCTGCTTTCAAAATCCCAACACTTTTTAAAGACGTCTAAAACATCTCTCACAATATGGGTAAGAGAGATGATTTTTGCAAAAATATGAATCTATTGTCTAAAGAGTTAAATCCTGTTTAAATTGTGCTTGTTTTATATTTAGCTTACCAGAACTCAGCTTGGTATAAAATAACATAAGAAAAATAAATGATAATCTATATTTTAGCTTTTGTTCACAGATATGAAGTAAGAACTATCAGTCAGACATGTTAAGTATGTTACTGCATCACACAATCTGTGACATAAAATTCAACTCCAATGCCTTTTGGTAGGACAAATTTATAGAGAAATGTATTTTAAAGTGTTCAAAAGGAAAGTAAAAAATAGAACGGGCAGTCATCAAGTAATCAAAGAAGAGCAGGCAGAAGAGAAGACAAATGTTCAGCATGGGCATGTGGCTGTAGCACACTCAGCTGCCATCCTTTCTCTGGTATCCCTGCTTTGTGGCTTCACATTTACTTTCTTCATTGTCTTTTATGACATTCTATTTCTCTTCCTACTTTTCATGCATACCATTTCCTTTTCCTATGCTTTTTCTTCTCTTGAAAACTTCCTTTTATTTCCTCTGATACATTTATTAAACATGTTCCACTGGTATCAGTGTGTAAATTATGAATGGGCAAACAAGCTGTCCACAGCTTGTCCCATCATCTTCGGCTCCCCCAGAGCATCTTTCGTCACTGTGGATCTCCTGCTCAGTTGATGCTATTCTTTGATATTATGCCCATTCTCAACAAAGTCCTATGTTTCTTAATTGTAGCAATCAGAATACTAGAGCACTGGATTTGACTTTAGACAGTATAATTTTCTTTGCTAATTCTTAATACCTGCCTTTTCTTTGGGGTCACAATCCTCAACTCTCTAGTTGAATTTTGATATGTATGTTTTTCTGATTAGTTATATTTTAAATTGACAGTATCTTCCTAGATGTCTCAGGTATGATTTTCATGTTTCCATCCTTTGAGTGTGGGGATTACAGGTATGTATGACTTTGATCAAGGGTTTTCTGTTTGCTATTTTTTTTCATTCATTTTTAAACTCGTTTTTTCACTTTATTTTTAGCCCATCCTGTCCACCCAGTACCCACTCAAACAAGTCCTCCCCCACATTTCACCTTCCCCTTCTCTTCTGAGTCAGGAAATCCCCTTCTGCATGCCACCCTGCACACTACTACCCTCCACCCCTAACTCTCACCCTGTCCCTACCTCTTCACTCAAGTTGCTGCAGGACTAGTCATATCCTCTCCCACTGAAGCAAGACAAGGCTATTTCAGGGTGTGAAATCCATAGGTAGACAGGCAGGCAACAGGCTCTGGGACAGTCCCTGCTCCAATTTTTGGGGTAACCTATATGAAGACAAAGCTGCTCATGTGCTACATATGTGCAGGTGTCTTAAGTCCACCTCATGCTTGCTCTATGGTTGGTGATTCAGTATCTGAGAACCCGGAGGTTCAGGTTAGTTAACCCCATTGGTCTTCCTGTTGAGTCCCTGTCCTCTTAGGGCCCTCTAACACCTCTCTCCCAACTCTTGTGTTGGACTCCCCAAGCTTCATCTAATGTTTTCTGTGAATCTTTGAATCACTTTCCATTGCCTGGTAGGTGGAGCCTGTCAGAGGTTTTCTTTCTTATCTTCCCTTTGATTCTGTCTTGACTCCGTTATAGAAATTGTTAGAATATGATTGGATGACATGAAATTAAGAATGTCTTTTAAGGGGAAACACTACAACCCCAAATCTTTATAGATGAAGGCAGTTAGTACTCTTACAGAATATCATTCTGGAAGGTGCAGTGTTCAGGAGCTAAACTATCCCCATGTTTTTTGCTTAGAGTTTTATTTTGTTTTTTGCTTTTGTTTTTGACTATGTATTTTCATTTCTATCTTTTCATAACAAAATCTAAGAGGTGAAGGATTGCATGAAAAAATCTGTAAAACAAACACTCTGTAGCCAAAAGCCACTTAGTACAAGATGGGGAAGAAATTAATTTTATAGATGCTTTTACCTTCTTCCACATAACTCCTACAGATGCTAATTTTAAAAATAAATAAAATGCTCTATTGATATGGTTATTCATCTATATCAAATGTACTCTCCTGATATTTGATTTTTATGTCCTGGTAAACATTCTTTTTCATGTGTTTCTTTCAGGGACTATCCATTGAGGATTCAGAAATGAAAAATTCAACTGTGCTGACAGAGTTTGTGCTTACAGGGCTCACAGAATCTCCAGGACTACAGGTGCCCTTGTTCTTCTTCTTCCTGGTGATCTATCTCATCACTATTGTAGGAAACCTTGGACTAATCGCTCTAATCTGGAATGATCCTCACTTACATATCCCGATGTACTTCTTTCTTGGTCATCTGGCTTTTGTGGATGCTTGTCTATCATCCACAGTGACCCCAAAGATGTTACTCAATTTCTTACAGCTGAGTAAGATGATTTCCTATTCTGAGTGCATGATACAGTTCTTTTCCTTTGCAGTCTTTGTTACTACAGAGTGTTTCTTGTTGGCAGCAATGGCCTATGATCGCTATGTAGCCATATGCAAACCTTTACTTTATCCAATGATTATGACTAATAGACTATGCATGTGTCTATTAGTCCTGTCTTTTGTAGGTGGAATTCTTCATGCTTCAATACATGAGGGATTTCTCTTTCCATTAAACTTCTGCAATTCCAATATAGTACATCACTTTTACTGCGACATCATTCCATTGCTAAAGATTTCCTGTTCTGACTCTACTCTTAATTTTCAGCTGATATTTGTTTTTGCTGGAATCATTCAAATCTTCACCATTGTGATTGTTCTTGTGTCCTATACACTAGTGCTGTTTACAATTTTGCAAAGAAAATCTGTCCAAGGCATGAGGAAGGCTTTCTCTACCTGTGGTGCCCATCTTTTATCTGTGTCTTTATACTATGGGCCTCTTCTCTTTATGTATGTTTTCCCTCTGTCTCAAGAAGCAGATGACCAAGATATCATAGACTCTGTGCTTTACACTGTCATAATTCCTGTGTTAAATCCAATTATCTATAGCCTGAGAAACAAGCAAGTCATGGATTCTCTGAAAAAATTGTTAAGGAAAGAAGCTTAGACCTCACAAAGTACTTGTCTTTTATTTAGCATTAAAAATGTCACGTTTTTCTCTGTAAGTTTTTCTTAATGCTTAAAAGACATGATCAAAGCATTTTGAATTTTAATTTTCTTGTCTTTCTTTGACAATGGCTAAATAAAAATTTCAATCATTTTTATGATTTAAAATGATTTGTCTAATAAAAGACTTAAACCATTGTTGTCTGGGGTGGTTTGAATAAGAAACATCCCCTTAAACTCATGTATTTAAGCATTTCAGTACCCAGTTGATGAGGCTGTCTGTAAATATCCTAGAATCTCTAGGACAGCAGATTTACTGGAAGAAGTACATCCCTGGGCATGCACTTTGAGAGTTTATCTTACCCTACTTCCAGTTCTTTCTGTTTCCTGGCATGCTGACAAAATGTGATCAGCCAGCTTTCTGCTTCAGCTTCTAGTTACCAAGTCATTATGGACTTTGACCCTTTGGAACTATAAGTCAAGGTAAACCATTTCTTCCATAAGTTGTTTTTAGTCATAGTGTTTTATCACAGCAACACTTAAGTAACTAACACAGAAGGTGGTACCAGACACGGGTATCCATGGAAAGAACCTGACCAACTGTATTTTTTTATAACTATGTGAGACTTTCAAACTTTTGAATAGAAAAATGGTGAAATGCAATGAGATTAGCAGGTTATTATAGCAGGATCCCAGTGCTTGGATTTAACACATTAGTGATTAACTCTGAGTCTCCAATAATGCATCAGTGTCACATTATAGAAAGAATTCGAAGCACTTTGGGGTCTTTTAAAAGAGCAAGTCCAGATTTGAATTCCATCTTTATTTTCCTGGTGTCTTCTATCTTCTGTCTATTATGTGAATTTGAAAGTCTGTACCTGCTTGAAGAAGGTTGTCTTATATCTCTTCTCTGTCTGTGTTTGTCCTTGCATATTTCTGTGTGTGTCTATAACTATGTATGACTGCATCTGTCTGTCCATAAAAGAGGACTTTTCTCTTTCCTTTATTCAGCAGTGAGGAAAACATCACACAGTGGAAGGGAGGAATGTGATATTTTATATAAATAGAATTTTATAATTGGAAGGGTAGAAGGTGATATTTTATAGAAATCATTACAAGAATTTTGTAAATGCTTACCTCAGTGGCTCCAACTGATCACAACTGACCAAAATAACAAGCAGCACTACAAACATCATTGTTTAAAACCAAATATCCATAAATGGTGAGTTTAACCTTTATGGTGGATTTTTTAAAAATTGCTTTCAAACTCTGTATTTACTGCATTCAACAAATGACACATGTACATTATTCTGCATTAGAGATATGGAAGAGTACATAATTTTAAGATACAGCTATGAATAGATGGGAAATACAAGGCTTAAGTATTAATAACTACATTGCTCTCTTAGAACATGGTATAGAAACAGGACAAGTACACTGAAGGGTAGCACTCATAAGTCTTAAGTGATTTCAAGGCATTTCATTAATTTTGACTATGAGGTCCATAGTCTAGAAGACAATAGTGCTGAGAGTAATGTGTACTGTGAGCACCTGGCTCATGACATTTCAGAGGGAAGTAAATACTGTATTAGCAACTGGGATAGTAAGTATTTGTACTGTATTTTTGCAAAATATCTCTTCTGCCCATGTGCTGTGAATTTATGTAGGCTGTGTTTAAAAATAATCAGCTAGTTTACTTAGTGGAAGGAGTTTCAAGACAGGATAATGTTGAGTGTATGGAGTAGTCATTATCGATCGCACTTACACAGGAATAAAATTTAAGAAAAACAAGTAGGACAAAAAGAAATGCAAAATGTACAGTTTGGAGAGCAAAAGAAAACTAAGAGCCTAATATTACAGCCACAACATACACTAAAAGTGAGGTTTTAATTGTTTAAAAAATATTACTACCATTAAGGAGAGGTCTCCTGCTCTGCATTGGAACAATAAGAACGGTACACTGAAAGCAACAGCTTACAGAGCTAAACTTTCAAATTTTGAAACAGTGCCTAAGAGTTATCTTTTTCTAGAAAGAAATTGCATACAAAATCTGTAGCTCACATGATTCAAAGGTGCGAGGATCCATCTCAAGTAGGCAGACACACTTGACATTGTCATCTACCTGTTACTGGCTTTGGAGACATGAAAATTTTAGGAGTGGAAAAAGCATGATCTCGTTCTACAGGGTGTTAACTATACACTGAGAACAAGGGATGTGTGACATTACTGAGGTTGTTTCAGAAGGGCCCTGAGAGTCCAGGAAGCCCTGAGTGACGTTCCCACAAAGCTGTGGAAGCAAAGATTGAATTGCACTGGAAACTCAAGATATTGGAGATGCCGGAGCCAGGCGAAATCTGTCAAGCAGAGAAGCATGAAGGGAGAATAAATAGCTCAAGAAAGCACATGTTTGGAGGCAGCGAAGCTGGAGGAGAAGAATCATCTAAGCCTTTTACACTGAAGCCCCAGACCAGACTTTAATCTAAAGGATTTCTACTTGTCTTCCTGGGTTTCTGCCTTGCTTCCTTCACCATTTCCTCACGATATCCTGACTCATTTATTTTGGAATGGGAATATATATCCTGTGACAATAAGTATTAAACTCATGCAATTTTGTTTTGGTTTGTTTTGTGTTGTGTTGTGTTGTTTTACAAGGGTCACAGCTAAGAAATTGCCTTGACTCTCAAAAAGGATTTTGGACTTTGCACTTTGACCATGAAGAGATTGTTAATTACTACGGGAACTTTAAAACTGGAATAAATGCATTTTATATTTTGAGATTGTCATTAGCCTATGAGATTAGGGGAGGCCTGTAGCGGTTTGGATGACCGATGTTCCTCTTGAGTTCATGCATTTGTTTGTAAACACTTGGTTCCCAGATGTTGATGCTGTTTGTGGACATTGTGGAACTTTAAGAAAGAAATGGTGATGATAGTGAGTTTTGAAGGTTATAACTTTGTCCCATCTCCATGTTATTCTGTTTCCTGGTGTGGTAATGAAACGTGGTAAAACCAAATTCTTGCTCTAACTGCCTGCTGCCACCCTGTCCCCATCATTATGGATTCTAACCATCTGGAAGCATGAGCCAAAATAAACTCTTTCTTTCATAATTTGCTACTGGTCATGGAATTTTACCACAGTAAGAGAAAATTAACAAACACAGTTTTAAATATTTTATTCAAGTATTTGTACATGACAAACAATATAGGTTTATGTTTATACAGATAAAATCTACTAACCTTTTGAAGATCCTTCCTGATTTATTGAGAACTTGTATATTTTCTCTCTGTATGAGTGATATCAGATATGGTATGGGAAATGCATTTATCAGGGATAGATGGAGAAGGAAGTGAGAAGATGAGGGAAAGGGAGATGGAGAAAAAGAGAGACACTCTTAACTCAGTCTGTTTCCATGTGCAGTGAAAAGGATTGCCTTTAAATGTTTTGAGCATCTTTTTCACAGACCTTATTAATATGGTATTAGGTAACATGTTTGTGAGCAACGCAGGAGAAACAAATAGAAGTATAGGAAATAAATGTTTTTGTTTATCAAGAAATTAAGCAAATTAAGCCAATAGGAAAAGGAAATCTTTAATATGTTGATATTTATGAGGCTACTTTTGTCATAAATAAGTCAATTTTAATGTCAACGCATTATGGCAAAAATAAGATTGCTAGGAAGATATAATTTTATAATGTTCAATGAGTTAATTGAAAAGGTTAAAAAAATTGCCTTTCAACATTCTGTTTATGAATCCTTGTTAGCTTTTCTCATCTCCACACCCTTTAAAAGAAAAGGGTGAGCCTTTCTTTTTCTATTCTACTCTTTTGTGGATACTGAAATTTCACAGATATTCCTGTTAGGAATATCTCTCCAGGAGGAACCAGTATAAATGTTTTTCACTGTGCTTTGAGAACTCTTACTACACATCTACTCAGTCCTGTTATACTGCCTTATCTCTATCTACTACTAAACTGTTTCTCTAGCCTCAATGTTAAGTGGTAGTAGACAAGCTCTCATGTTAATGATCAAAAGGAAAATCAGAATATGCTCCTGCCACCTTAAGTCATCTTCTAGAGTCTTCTTTTTAAGTTTGGAGAATATATAACATCTGACCATGATTTCAAGTCATGTACAATCTGAAACACATACATGCTACCTCCATGACCACATGGATGTCTTCTCTCTGTGGCTGCATGGATCTTCCCTCTGCATCTTTCTAAGCAGACAATTCACATTTAAAAATTTTGCTTTCTCCTGTGATCTCATAACTTTGGTCTTTCATTGATTAAAGGTTTGTGGGGAACTATTCCAAAGTGTTACTCTGCTGTAAAGAAGACTCCTGAGCCCACTTAAAACCAACCACAGAAGAATAGAGTGCTGGGAAATGCAGAGGCTATGCTCTTGTGTTAGGGAATCTAGGAATGCAGTCCACGTTCTACCCTGTGCTTGCTTCCTTTCCTTCTTCCTTTATATCCAGGTTTCCTGATCCAATTTCGGGTTAGATTAAGGGATCTTGACATGTCTGTAGTTTAATATGTAGTTTGCATAAGGAGAACAGTTATGTTCTGACTTGAACCTGAAGTAATTTTAGAGGGTGTTGGCTCTCCTCAACTCATGTTTTGGTTACCTCAAAGTAAACTATATAAAAAAGTTTTATGATCAAGATATTATACCCATAAAATTCCTTCAAAATTAATCACCATAAAATCAAATCACCCAGTCAACAAATGATCTCAATAGATGATTTTCCAAAGGAGAAATATAAACAGGCAATAAATCCTTAGCTATTAAGGAAGTACAAGCTAACACTACTTTGAGGTTCCATCTTGCCATCATTATAATGTCTATGGCCAAGAAATCAAATGACCACCAAAGCTCAGGGGGACATGCAGAAATAGCAAAGCAAGGTCTCTGCTCATAGGAATGGAAACTTATGAAGAAATAAACATGGGCATTCCTCCAAAAATTTAAAATGGAAATAACATGTGATTCTGCTATACAGTGGCTGAAAACATACACTAAAGAATCTGAACCGTGTCACAAAGATTCTGGTACATCATAATTTCTTGCTATACTTTTCACAAAAGCGAGAAAATTAGTCCAAACTAGGTATATATGCACAAATGAATATGTGACACTTATACATGGTGAAATATTTTTAGTCATAAAGAAAAATAAAATAGTGATATTTGATTGAAAATGTATGCAACTAGAAATCATTATTCCAAGGGAAATGAGCCAGATGATAAAGACAAAGACTGCATTTTCTCTCATATACAGAACTTACATATAATTTATCTATGTACATATATGTGTGTTTATTTATATGTGTGTGTTGGTGGGTCATGGAAATGAAGAGAGGATATTAGAAAGGAGGAAGTGATCTCAAGCAGAGTGGGATGTACAGGAAAACAGAGCACATGCTGTAGGAATGCTAAAGTGGGGAGGAACTTGAAGCAAGGATATAAGTTAAATAACCATGACATTTAGTTATGATGAACTGGTAGAATGGGGGGGCATGCTGAAGATGATGGGAAGGGAATGAATGAGAACAAAGGAAAACAATATATTCATGTGAGGATGACAGGATGAAGCATTGTGGGCAAACCTAAAGAAGTTGTTTCAATAAAAGTTTGCCTAACCTTTTAGAAATGTCAACTGTGATTTTAAAAAATGGTGGCATAAGATGCAGTTTCTATATCGAAAGCCATATTTGGACACTGCATAAATACTTATAGTATAAATGCTTGCAATGCCCTATGGGATTATTTGGACTCCACATGTGTCCAGCCCACTGTGCCCAGCACAGTAGTTGCACTTTCTCTCTGGGGAATGCTGGAGTTCCTGGTGGGAATTTCAGCTCTCTGTTTCTCCTTCAGCACACAGGGTTACACCTGACTCTTGTGTTGAAAGGACAATTATATAGGCATTTTCTGCTTGTATAGAATGAAGACTCCGCTATGAGCTACTATGGCAGGAACTGCTTCCTAGGTTACTGCTTTCCTGTAGGAGAGGGTTTGTTTCTGCTTTAGAAAGCCTAATACTTAGGAAAGATCTCTTCAGCTTCTTCCAGGTTATAGGTAAGAAAGAAATGATTTCTGTATTATTCTGTATCCTTTCTATGAAGAGCTTAAATGCCATTAAATATATAATAAATTTAAATTTACTTTTTCAGATTCTAGGTCAGTATGGAAAAAAGCAAGAGCAATGTGTGTATATTTAATTTACTGATTAAGAATAAATAAGCAAAAATTTTCTGATTAAGAATTTTATGCTTAGAGATGTTTTGTTACCTAGTTAAATAACCATGACATTTAGTTATGATGAGCTAAAATACTAAGTTGCTCTTACATAGCAAACTATTATGGGAATTTCAGTAAAAGTGACTATTCCCGTTTTCACCTAATGATTTACTTTAAAAACATGTACACAGATACAGAGGGGAGAAGAATAAAGTATATATAAACTACATGTTATCTCTATGCGTGTTTGTTTTATACAAGCATTCACATATAAAAAAAAAAACAGGAAACATTCAGAGAACATTACTCCATTGCATTATTACTCTTTCAGACACTTACAACTGAAACACCAATTTATTTGAGAATTTCTAATTCTTTTATTTGGGACGTCAAGGAATTAAGCATTCAGTTTTACCTTGCTAAAAAAATTGTAAAAGTGAGAATGTTCTCAAATGAAATAAGAAAGATTTCTAGAGATACTTATTTGTAATTGATGGCAGTTCCTCTCCATGGTTTGTGACCTGTCACTGCAGTGCTATCTCTTTTCCTCCATTGCTTCTCTTTTTACCCACATAAACATTCCTGTTCTGTCCTTTTGTTTTCTCTCTCTCTCTCTCTCTCTCTCTCTCTCTCTCTCTCTCTCTCTCTCTCTCTCTCTCTCTCTCTCGGTTCCTCATAGCTCCATGTTGTACTTATTCTTTTACTTAAAACTTGTGTAGATATTCTGTACATAAAATATAGACACCAAACTCAGACACTCATGCTGATACCTGGAAGCACTTGCAGACAGGAGCCTGGTATGGCTGTTCCCTGAGAGGCTCTGCCAGTACCTGACCAAAGACAGATGAGGTTGCTTGCAGCCAACCATCAAACTGAGCAAAAGGACCACAATGGAGGAGTTAGGGGAAGGGCTGGAGGAGCTGAAGGGGTTTGCAACCCCATAGGAAGAACAATATCAACTAACCAGATCCCCCAGAGTTCCCAGGGACTAAACCACCAACCAAAGAATACACATGGAGGGGCCCATGGCTCCAGCTCCTTGTTGGGCATCAATGGGAGATGAGCCTTGGTCCTGTTAAGGCTCCATGTCCCCAGAGTAGAAGGATGCTAGGGTGGTGAGGCAGGAGTGGGTAAGTGGGGGATCACCCTCATAGAATCAGTGAGAGGGAGGATGGAATAGAGGTTTTGTGGAGGCAAAACTGGGAAGGAGGATAACATTTAGAGGGTATAAATAAAATATCCAAAAAAAAGTGTAAGATCATGAGGCAAATGGCCACTGCCCATGTTCTTCAGCTTGCTCTAGGAGATCCTGCTGCCTTCAGGTTCCTTTTATTCTCTCACACCACCCATTTCACATACAGCTCTTCTCAGCAAAGCTCCTGAGGGAGATTCTTAATTTCAGTACCCAGATTTTCTTCAGTTACCCTACACTTGCCCTACCAGTGTTTTTAGTTTGACTGCTGACATTTTGCTTGATTTTGCAGTCATTAGTGTCTATCCTGTTTTAAGGACCGCTACCTATCTATCTATTTGATTTTACTTTTTGTAGTTGTTTTATTTATTTTGAGGCACGTTCTTGTTCTATAGGCAATGAAGGAATCTTCTGCCTCAGACTCCTAAGCATTAGGGATTAAATGTGCCACCATTTCCAGCATTTTTCTTGTCCTGACTCTTCTCTTGGGAGCTACCTGAGCTTTTGATGACCGAGGAAAAACACATTTTACATGCAAATTTGAGGATTTGAATATTCAGCAAATTTGAGAATTTGAATGACCAATAACAGCAGGCATCCAGGCAGTCAATGAATAAATAGCAAAAATAGGAAGCCAACATACCACCCACTGAGGCTGTAACTGCTCATAGACCTAGCACACTGTGGGTCAAACCTCAGGAGGCACTGTTTTGCTTGGAGTTCAGGGGATGCTGCCTCTGCTATTACAAATACTCTGAATCTGGGTGTCTCTCCCACTTGCTATTCTAAAGCAAATCTAGCTGGGTGGATTTGTATCTGGACATATATCTGCTGTATTGCCTGTCAGAATGTAAGTCATTATCAAAAACTTTAGCTTCTACAGCAGTGGACAGCCTCTACCATGTGAGAGAAAAAGGCTCAGGTGCTTAGCAGAAAATAGAATCCACGTCCGTCATAAAAAGTCTCTTATATGATCTTCTTGCATTTATTTCTGTGCCTCTATTTCCTTCTCTTTGTGTACTCAACAAAGGCAGGTCACACACAATCCCACCCTTAGCCACTCCTATCATAGTTCCTGCCACTTGCTATTCGTCACCTCTCCTATTTGTCGCCTGCATCCTTAGAGGATGCACTCTTCAAAATGTTGCTTCTGTGCTCTAGTGGTCAATCTCTATTTAAATGACCATGCATACAGTCCCCAAGTTGATAACCCTGCCCTTGACTGAACATCTCATACAGGTGTCCTATGTTACTGTACACTCGAATTTACTAATTTTTAAAAATCAATTTTGATCCTGTCTCATCATTTTCAACGTCACATCACCACACACACGTTTATATTGCCTAGAGATTTTTAGAAGTCAGACTTTTGAACATCATTTTAACATTGCCACATCAGTTTCTATTGGAAGGATGTCTCAGATTTTGCACATTGCCCTCAGATAACTCAGATATAGGATGTGATTTGGAAGCCTCGGAACAACAATAGTTTGCTAGCTAATATTTCTCACTAGTCCCCATTCCCAGCATCTTATTTTCTCCACTACCACATATTTAACTTAAAAAAAATATTTTAAATTTTTCTAGTGCTATGCCTTATTGTAACACTTGAGTGTTTTTAAATGGTCAGTGTGTTCTAATAGCTTAGCATCCTTGACATTTATTACTGATGAGATGACCCAGAGGTAAAGAGCAGTACTGATATAGCAAGGGACTGGAGCTTAATTCTTCTTGTGCAGCTTGCAGGATTATCAATGTCTATAACTCCAGCTCCAAGGGATACTGCACTCCTTTCTGATCTCCATGGATACCCACACTCATGCACACATACTACCCCCCCAAGCAAACATATACATAACAAAATATTTTAAAGTATTTCAAAGTCCTTATCATAATATTCAACTCATGCTTTTGAAATTTAAATTGATTTTTCTATATTAATCTAAATAATTTGTTTATTATATAATGGTAAATAGAATTTAAAGTGCCTTCTGATAAATGTTTTCATTCCTTTCAAGCCCAGATCTCCAGTGTTCAATTTAAAAATGTTGGTGAGTACTTTCTTACATTCTCTGCCTTTTATTTCAGAACTGTCCAGTGAGGCCATGGAGAAGAATTCCACGCTGCTGACAGAGTTTATTCTCTCAGGACTCAGTCACCAGCCATTGTGGAAAATCCCTCTGTTCCTGTTCTTCTTGGTGATCTATCTCATCACCATTGTGGGAAACGTCAGTTTGATCACTCTCATCTGGACTGACCCTCACCTTCACATCCCCATGTATCTGTTCCTTGGAAGTTTGGCTTTTGTAGATACATCTATTTCTTCCATAGTGGTTCCAAAGATGCTTCTTAACTTCTTTGGTAAGAGCAAGGTGATCACTCTATCCGAATGTATGACACAATTTTTTTTATTTAATATCAGTGCAACCACAGAATGTTTCCTCTTGGCAGCAATGGCCTATGATCGCTATGTAGCCATATGCAAACCTTTACTCTACCCAGTGGTTATGACCAATGGTCTGTGTGTGTGGCTGATAGTCTTGTCTTTCACAGGTGGAATTATTCATGCTTTTATTCATGAAGGTTTTCTATTGAGATTAACATTCTGTAATTCCAACATGATACATCACTTTTATTGTGACATTATATCATTGTTAAAGATTTCCTGTACTGACACTTCTCTTAATTACCTAATTGTTTTTATTTTCTCTGGCTCCATCCAGGTTTTCACTATTTCAACTATCCTTATCTCTTACACTATTATTTTGTTTACAATATTAAAAAAGAAATCTGCCAAAGGCATAAAGAAAGCCTTCTCCACCTGTGGGGCCCATCTCCTTTCCGTGTCTTTATACTATGGGCCTCTTCTCTTCATGTATGTGCACCCAGCATCTTCAGAAATAGATGATCAAGATATGATAGACTCCCTGTTTTACACTGTCATAATTCCTGTGTTAAATCCAATTATTTACAGTTTGAGAAACAAGCAAGTCATCGATTCATTGGCAAAATTATTAAAGAGAAATATTTAGATTTCTTACAATTGTCTGTTATATTTGGGTAAATAATCAAAAAAACAGCCAAATGTTAAATGTGCCTATGTGTTCACACTACAAAAATATTTTACTATTATAACTCATGTAGAACTCTAACAAACAAAAGCATAAGTGCCTAAAATCTTCTTCGAACATAAATGTATCAGAAGCATATGAGTGCTTTCTAATAAATGTTATTATATATGGGAATAATTACACCAGCAAACAAATGAAATCAATGTTTAAGCTTTTTATTTAGTCTTTTTCAGTGTAGGTATGCAAGTATATTAAGTGTTAAAAATAATACTTCTAAAAATACTTGAAGATTATATACCTAATACCAATACTTCGGTATAGTTTTGAGAAATACCACATCTACCTGTGTAGGGGTTACAGGTTTTTATTTCAGCGAACAGAAACAGATATGTGTTATATGGCTAGCTATCAACATGTTTAATTTCACTTCTTAGAGCAAATCAATCTAAAACTTAAAAGAGAAATAATAAAAAAAGAGTACAAAGAGATAATTATGACAGTGGGGGAGATGTGTAAGGCAATGTTCTGAGTTAGATGTCTTATCTGAGTGGACAGAGGCCACTACTATAGTCCAGGGTGCCTTATAAGGCCATTTCTAGTGCTGCTTTATATTGTAAAGAGAGTAGTTCTAAAAGCCAACAGTAGATTGGACAAGTTGAGAGAAATGTGCAGAAAAGTGTACAATATAGGGGAGAAAGGGTGTTGATTTTTAAAATTTTAAATAAACTAAAACTATTGAGCCAAGCATGCAGTAACACACAATTATTAAAATGTCTATTTGAAAAGTGAAAGCTTCAAGGGAATATTACCAAATTAAATAACAGTAACACATTATAGTATTGTAGAACAATGTGAAATTAGGGGAAAATGTGAAAGTGAGGACATACATACAAATGAGTGTACAAGTGTGTGTGTGTGTGTGTGTGTGTGTGTGTGTGTGTGTGTGTGTGTTTGGGTGTGCATGCATGCAAATATATGTGTATGTTTGAGAGAGGAGAAAGAGAGAGAGAGAGAGAGAGAGAGAGAGAGAGAGAGAGAGAGAGAAGAGGAGAGGAGAGGAGAGGAGAGGAGAGGAGAGGAGAGGAGAGGAGAGAAGAGAAGAGAAGAGAAGAGAAGAGAAGAGAAGAGAAGAGAAGAGAAGAGAAGAGAAGAGAAGAGAAGAGAAGAGAAGAGAATTTTTCTGTTGGCCTTTCACACACTGCACAAGTCTTCACGCCTCCTGAGCTATCCATCTACAGTTCCACCCTACCTTTCTTTATCATCACTGAAATGCCATACACAATCCTATTGATACAGCAGAGGCATTTACTATACAGTCTACTCATCTCTGTTTATGTAAAACTGTAGTTCCTATATCCTACAGCCTTCAGATACTCTCTTCATTCACAAATACTGTTTCGAGGTAATTTTTGTAAACAAACCAAATGAAACCAAACCCATTTTAATATTTTAAAGTATTTTCATAACAATAAATTTGCCTCCACACACCTTATTAATATCTAATTATTAGCATATTTTTGTAGAGATCTATTCAATATGCTGATGTGGACATATTTACATTTTTTCTTTACCATGGTTTTCTCACACTGGTATGATTTGAAATCCTTTCCAGTGAAAACTACTCTAACTCTTAAGTCTCTTATGATTCTCCAAATGAAAATTTTGTTATATCCAAAATGCATTACTGAGAAGCTTTTGGACCTACTTTGCTGTCTTATATGCTTGATTTCACTCAAAAGTCCTCTTTGCACAGAATCCCTGCCATATCTTGTTCCACAATTACTATTATTGCCACATCTTAAATTACAATTGAAACAGTATATTTTGTTCATAGTCTGACTAATCTCCAACCATGTGATTCCTGTCCTACAAGGCTTTCACATAATCTCAACCAGAACAGGAAATATCACTCATTAGAGTTTAATCATGTGCACCTCTTGGACATAACTTGGCCTTTTGTGACACTTAGCTTTGGCTCATAGATTGCTATCTAAAGTTCTCCTGCTCTGTGCCTTTGGTTGTTTGTATCACTGAAGCTTACACGTGTGAGACCTTATAAAAATGTTTCTGAAATTGAAGTGAATTGATCTTCACAAAACACAAAATGCAATGAGTATGTCACCCTCTTTAATGAAAACAGAGTCCATAGTTGGTGAGACATCTCTTCTGGTAAAGTCTTGTTTCCAGTCCTTAAGAATTGGAACTGGAGAGGCTGGAGAGTTGGCTCAGCAGTTAAGAGAATTGACTGTTCTTCCAGAGGTCCTGCGTTTGGCTCTAAGCAACCACATGATGACAGGAAGGTAGGGTAGATGAAGGAGCATAAAGGGGGATAAATAGAACAAATGATTTTCTGAAGAAGTCATTTGGAAACCTCCCTACCACTGTAGACATTTCCTAGTATGTAAAGTAGAATAATGGGGCAACAATGTCTCCACTGGACACCATGTGTTAATAAAAAGAATGTCTAATTTCCAGAAATGAGTGTCTTCCTTTGGAATTGTTGGCTGAAGAGTTCCCAAACATTTAGATTGTTGTAAATGCTACTGGTTAACCCCCTAACCCTTCATGGTAAGACTCTACAGTTTGAGCCACAATATACTTTTGTTATAGAAGTTTGTACTGACTTGGACATTTCATCCCTAGTGGCTATTTTTCCTGGTACTGCAAGATGCTATTCAACTGGAGGAGGAAAATAATAATCAGTTTCATCAGTTGTGAAACCTGAGAGCTACAGTAATGGCTAGCTTGGCTACACTCAGGAGTGCAATAATGATGTGAGTGTTACATAAGTAACCAACCATTTGATCGAAACTAAGTCCTATCCCACAAGATAAAACCTTATAGCTGGTATCATTATTTGTTTTACACTAGATACTTACTGGCTGCGAGAATGTTAAGCTTATCACAAAAAAGCATTTAAAATTTATTTAAATGTACTAGGAACTGAACTCCTAGTTTTTATCAGTGTGATGTTGTCCCTTGATATTGGAAGAGGATTGTTTCAAGGACCTCTCCTAAATACCAAAGGATGTGGATGATCAAGACCATGTCAGAGAATGTCTTTGTATTTGTATGTAAGCTATTATAACCCATTATAAATAAAAATACTTGTGCACCTTATTTGTTTTAACTGTTTAACTCCTCCAATAGCATATTTTTTCACTCTGTTGCCCAGGCTATCCCTAATCTATTTGCTCAGGTAACCTTGACCTCTCAATTCCTGGTTAGCTGGTACTCCAGGAGCATAGATGATACTTTGAACTTTAGTGATTTCTAGATAATAAGTAATACCAAGTAAAACTTTAAAAGTAGTATATGGTTTAGGAAATAGGCTATAAAAATAAATAAATTCATATAATGAAATTCAATAAAATAATTTATCAAGCCTATCCAGGTAGTAACACTAATGGCTCAGAAATATCAAGGATCAAATTACCACTTTGAGCTCATGATCAGTTCAAGAAATAAAGGATGTAATGAGATATTACTCTATTATAAATAAAAACCATTTGCATGTTTATAAATATTATATACACACATTTACACACACACACTCACACATTATACTTTTTATTAGATGTTTGCTTTATTTACCTTTTAAATGTTATCCCCTTTCCTTGTTACCACTCCCAAAACTCCCTATCCAATCCCTCTGCCCCCTCCATATCACCCCCTCCACACTTTCCTGACCTGCCTTTCCCCTATACTGGGGCACTGATCCTTCACAGGACCAATTGCCTCTCCTCTCATTGATGTTTGAAAAGGCCATCCTCTGCTAAATATGTAACTTGAGTCATGGGCCCTTCCATGTGTACTCTTTGGTTGGTCCCAGGGAGCTCTGGGAGTACTGGTTGATACATATTTTTGTTCCTCTTATGGGGCTGCAAACATCTTTAGATCCTTGGGTCCTTTCTTTAGCTGTTCCATTGGGTACCTTATGCTCAGTCCATTGGTTGGCTGTGAGCCATGGATATTTTGATCCCCCTTCTAAGAAGGACCAAAGTATCCACACTTTGGTATTCTTTCTTTTTGAGCTTCATGTGGTAAATGAATTTTATCTTGGGTATTCTGAGCTTTGGGTTACTATCCACTTAGCGAGTACATACCATGTGTGTTCTTTTGTGATTGGCATCTATTAAAGGCTTATTCATTCAAATAAATTCTCCCTGGATGACAGTTAGAATCAGCTAGAAGTATTTGGTCTTTACATCTTCAAATTGATGGAGTTATTTGGACAGCATGGCTATTGGCTGCTACCATATAATATTTGTTTTTGTTTTTCCTCTGATCTTTCCCCTTGGCTTATTATAATTTTGTTTTTCAAATTTATGATTAAATTGAGGAATATAAGACATGGTCAATGTAAGATATTGCTTGTATTAGTAGAACAATGTTACTTTTTGATCTTTTCTTTTGTAGAAAATGTAGACAGCTCTTTAATTATGTTAGATTAGTCAAGACATCATGATATCAAAGCACTCACTGAATTTAATTCTCCATCTAAACCAAAGTGGCCATAAAGCCATCAGGGATGTCACTGATGATGAAACACAATGACATTATGTATAAGTTTAATTTCTTAAGCTAGATTTGCTCAGAGTAATTTGATGTTGATTGAGCCTCTGGGAAGACCTGAATTTTGCACACACCTCCATCAGCAATGCCCAGTTGATGATCTTCCCTTTATCCTACAGGGAATCCTAAGGCACTCTGAGGGGAATTTCAGTTCTTCATATCTTCTTCCCCAGGAAAAAGAAAAGTACAAGTGTGCAATTGGATGCTTCTATGTTGCAGGAACAGTGATATAAACAGCATTTTCCTTAGCTTTGTAAGTGAAGCCATCCAGGTGAGTCAGTGAACTGCACATCTCCTCACATCGGCACTGTAATGTGTTAGTTCTGCTTTTGAAAAATTCCAATACTTTTAAAGGATTTCTACAATTCCTTAGAAGATATTGGTAATGTTGAAAATATTTCCTAATATTAGTCTTTGTAAAAAAGATTAAAAATTTATAATGTTTAAAGTCTACAAATTTATAGTAATTCTAGAATTGATATGCAAAATGCAAAAATTTCCAGGGGGTACTTTTGAAAGCAAAAATTGAAAATCTGTATGTTTTATATTTATGACTAAAATATGGACAAGGAATATGGCTATTAACTATTCCATATAACAAGTTTTATTGTCACCCCCCATATTTATGACAACCTTATTAGTTGTCTTGAGATAAAATATGAGTGCTTCAAAAGTCAGTTTTCAGATTGATGACATGATTCTTGTATAGGAAATAATTAGACAATTATGATATAAAGAATAATTATATATCTGATTAAAATTGAAGATCTACTTATTAAATACCTATTAAATAGTAATTTGTTCATGGCTCCTCATAATATAATTATGTGTAGATAGACAAATATATGATAAAACTGGAAAATTATTGTATAAATACAATTGAGAAATTTATATGTAATATTAATTGTATACTCATAGGATAATAATTAATATATGTAATATTAATTATATATTCATAGAGAATGTGAATTGTGTATATTTGACAATATGTATGTATACATAGACACGCACATATATATGTGCATACATATGTTATTTGAAAGATACCTATACATACTTTATTTGAGGATTTTCAATAATTTTGTGATTTGAGATAGCAAGTAAGCAAACTCATCCAATATAAAATTTTACTTTATATATGCAATGATTAACATATTCTTCATATAATCTGTAGCTAGTCAATATTTGACCCCTGTTATTTATTTAAAAAACGAGATGAAGTATAGAATGAACCTTCAGACACTATCACATGATTATGAAAAAAAAGAAAAATTCAAGTTGAAGCCCCTTAATTATAAATAAATTCCTTAAAAATAGACTTGAATTCTTAAATGATCTGAAGTGGTTCTAATAAAACAGGTATTAATGAGCAGATGGTCAGGGCAAAGGTTCCCCTCAGTCCTCTGAGCTTTTCCCAATATTTTGCTTTGTGAACCTTTCATGCTCTCTTTTCTTTCTGTGGTTTGCTTTTATCATACTTATCAACTGCTGACTGCTACTTTTGCCATTTTCCATGGCCTTTCATTTTCTTTTATTCCACATAAATTTTTCCTTTTCATCACTCTTCTCTTTTTTCCATCTCCATTTAATCTCAATTTCTTTTTAACTGCCTACTCTTCATTTTGAGAACTTGCTTAAAATTTTTTACAGAAGAGTCAAGAGGATCTACTGCCCTCTGTGCTTCATGAAGTGTATTATTTTTCTTTTATTCTCACGCCACTCCTTTACATTAACATCTTGCTATTCTATGATTTTAAATTCCATTAAGTAAAGGAAAGTCCTCTTGCCGAAGCCACCAACAATCTCTGTATTTTCAGTTTTGGCAGTTTTTACCCTGCCCATCTTCTTTCCATAGAACATCAGTTCTCAATCTGGGAGTTGACCAATCCTTTCCCAGGGATGCCTAAGACCATTAAAAACACAACTATTTAATCATGATCCATAAAAAGTAGCAAAATTGCAGATATAAAGTAGCATCAACAATATTTTCATGGGTGGGGGTTATTACAACATGAAGAACTCTATTAAAGCAGCATTAAGAAGGTTGAGAACCACTGGCTTATAGCACATTGTATTTGCACTTGGCACTTTCTTTCTTTTTTTGGGGGGGGGGTTCGAGACAGGGTTTCTCTGTGTAGCACTGGCTGTCCTGGAACTCACTTTGTAGACCAGGCTGCCCTCGAACTCAGAAATCCACCTTCCTCTACCTCCCAAGTGCTGGGATTAAAGGCATATGCCACCACTGCCCTGCGGCACTTTATTTCTGAACTATTCTTATTCTCCTTCTTTTTTATTGTTCACAACATGCAGCTTTCTGGCTTACTCCTGCTGCTTTCTTTGATCGCTGTGCTTGATATACACTCCTTGCTTTCTCTCCAATGGGTATGTAGAGCTCTTGTTTAACATAGGAACTGAACTGGGACTAGACAGAGGAGTTGGAGATTAGTGTACTTTCTGCTCTTCCAAGAGGTCCTATTTCAATTTCTAGTGCCCACATGGTGGCTCACAGTCACCTGTAATCCCATTTCCAGAAGGTTTGAAAAATTAAAAGACTGTTCTGGTAAAGATTCAATTTCATATCAAATCCTGTTCCCATATTTACCTTAAAATATTAGCGAATGCTCCATGACACATATTTTATTTCATTTCAGGCAACGTCCAGTGAGCAGCAGATGGAAAAAGAGAATACAACATTACTGACTGAGTTTGTTCTCACAGGGCTCACAGATCATCAGGGGCTGCAGGTGCCCCTGTTTCTGCTATTCTTGATGATTTATCTCATCACTGTTGTGGGGAACCTAGGTCTGATTGCTCTCATCTGGAGTGACCCCCACCTGCATATCCCTATGTACTTTTTTCTTGGGAGTTTGGCTTTTGTAGATGCCTGGATATCATCCGCAGTGACTCCTAAAATGTTGTTTGACTTGTTATCCAAGAAGAAGATGATATCACTTTCTGAGTGCATGATTCAGTTTTTTGCCTTTGCATTTGGGGGGACCACAGAATGCTTTCTGTTGGGTACAATGGCCTATGATCGCTATGTAGCCATTTGCAAACCATTACTTTACCCAGTTATTATGACCAATAGACTATGCATCCGCCTACTAGTTTCAGTATTTGTAGGTGGTTTTCTTCATTCCTTGTTTCATGTCTTGTTTTTATTCAGATTAACCTTCTGTAATTCTAACATAATCCGTCACTTTTATTGTGATATTATACCATTATATAATATTTCCTGTACCGATCCTACTCTTAACCTTCTATTAGTATTTATTTTGTCTGGTTCAATACAGGTATTCACCATTATGACTGTCCTGGTTTCGTATACACTCGTGCTGTTTACAATTTTAAAAATGAAGTCTCTCCAAGGTATAAAGAAGGCATTCTCCACCTGTGGAGCCCATCTCCTATCCGTGTCTTTATACTATGGGCCTCTTCTCTTCATGTATGTTCTCCCTGCATCTCAACAAACAGATGGGCAAGGTATGATGGACTCTCTGTTTTACACGGTCATAATTCCTGTGCTAAACCCAATTATCTACAGCCTGAGAAACAAGCAAGTTACAGATTCACTGAAAAAGAGATTAGAGAGGCATGTTTAGTGTTTGAGAGTCTCTTGTCCATTCACAAGAAAACGGCCACAGAATTTGGTATGTTTTTGTTTTAGAAAATGTTCAAAAATTTTTGAAACTGTCATTATCACATTTTTACACTCTGATTAAATGAGTCTAAGTATTGTAACAATGATAAGGTGACATATGTAATAAATTTCTTAAAATGTTGGGATTTCTAATCTGAAAATGTGAAAAAAATCCCATTAAGTTTTTATGACATGCTAAATAAAAAAGAAAGGAAACATTCTGCTGGGTGTGTGTTCTTCTATGTGGTTTTTCTAATTCTCTAGTTACTAAAAGCATCCCAGGTTCTTTCCAAAAGATTAAGTAGAAACCATGCCACAGCAAACAGGGACATCTAGGTTGAACGCTTTACATGTGTTTATCCTTTCTAAGCTTAGCTTTCTTTTAGTTTAAGCACATGAAAACAAATCTCAAGAAATAGAACAGCTCTTCTCAAATTTTTCCCCAAAGTTATTCCTTTGACTCTCAGTGCTTTTAGAAAGTCATATCATATGTCATAAGAGAAAAATCAACAGCAAATGAAATGAAGTCATGAAGAAAATGGCAGTAGAGGCAAGGGCAAACTCTATGATCATTCTCTTGACTTTCCCCATTTCTGTCCATAGGGAGGGAAGCTTACCCTTTATTTGTTAGTTATGACTTAAAAGGCCTCTTTTTTGGAGTGAGGATTACCTTACATTGTGTTGTTTTGGTTTCTTTATTTGTATATACTTATATATTTTAATGATATTACATATAATTATGTAATTTTACATTGTTTTTGATAATTTTATACTGCGATACAAGGGCATATGATATCTACTCTATTTTCTCCCTCTAAATTTCCCCCCACTTACCACACATAAGTTTTTGTTTCATATAGTTGTTTTAAATTATACCATACATATCAGGAACTAACCAATAAAATGGAAGAGTTAAGTTTGTATAGACTTAAAAAAAAGTTGCACAATACAAAGGAAATGGTCTCAATTTGGCAATTCAAAACAATTAGTCTTCAAGAAGTAGTCAATGATTTTTTTAAATACACAATATTTTACTATGTTAGAAGTTTTAGACCTGTATGCAAGTTTCAGGTTTAAATAAATGCAAAAATAAGTAAATTAAGCTGTTTGTTTTCATTTAATGTTTACAGGAAATTCTGCACTTTTTATTATAATTTTTTATATCATTAAACATACTTAAAGTGTTCAACCTAGATGGCCCTATTTGCTGTGGCATGATTTCTACCTAATCATTTGGAAAGAACCTGAGATGCTTTTAGTAACTATTAATAATGTTGCCAAATCTTCCTCTGCACTGGAGCTACAGTCATTGGCCTACAATGGAAAACTTGTCCAGCTGCTTTTCTCTTTCTAGTAAATGTACATTTGCTACTGGTTTACTCAGTGTTCACACCTTTCTAGCTATGTCTATGTTTGACGAGTATCCACAGGATCACTGTAGAATAAAAGAAGGTGACTGAGCCACAACCCCAGTATTGAAACAGAATCTGCAGTTGTAAAACATGTTCTCTTACAAGCTTGGTAGTAGTCACATTTGGGAGGCAGAGCTCTAAACACATGCCATAGAGATTTTTGGTCTATTTTCTTGCCCTTCTCCATCCCCTTGACATTCATTAGTATACTTTCCCATTAGAGTTAAATAGAGTAAACCTATCCATCAGGAATTTGAGCTAGCATTCTCTGCCAGCTCCATCTGGGGTTGGTACCAGGACAGCATGTTGATCTTTAGCCTTACTAAAATCACACTTAGATTATTTCAGAGATAAACAATTCAAAGCGGGAGGAATATATTTTCTATATAAATGAAAATTTGTCTAAACATACCAGTCATTATTTACTTGATGCAGAGATTTGTCAAGTCTTCTTCTAAATTCACAAAATTTTTATATAATATATATCTTAGGCATGTCCCCCAGTTGATATTACTACCCATCCATCTCAAAAATTTTAACAGAATTGTTCCTTTGTAAAGAAAATGCAAGGACAAAAAATGGAGCAGAGACTGAAGGAAAGTCCATCCAGAGACTGTCCCACCTAGGGATCCATTCCGTCAGCAGACCCCAAATCCAGACACTATTGCTGATGCCAAGGAGCACTTGCTGACGGGAGCCTGGTATAGCTGCCCCGAGAGACTCTGCAAGCACCTGACCAACACAGATGCAGATACTTGCAGTCAATCATCAGACTGAGCACAGGGACCCCAATGGAAGAGTTAGGAGAAGGACTAAAGGAGCTGAAGGGGATTGCAACCAATATAAACATTAAAAATAAATAAAATGACAATGGTGTACAGTCACTTTGTTTATGATTCCAAAGGCTGCAAAACCCAGTGGAACTGTTGGTGTTTCTCTATGGATGGTCCAACTTTACAATGCCTAGGAGAGCAGTCACTGTCCTAAAGGGACTTCCCCATAGAATCTCTTAGGGAATCGATTTCTTCATGCACTGTCTCTGGTAAGAGCCCATACTTCTCACATTGTTGACATCTTGTTTATACAATATGTTAGTACATAAAACCTCTCCTCAGCTTGAGAAATGCAGCCTTGAAATGAATCTGCACGGAAACACTGTTGCCTATGTTTTTCTCACGTCTGTGTTATAGTTGGGCTCTCCTACTTGATGAAACCTGGGAATTTATTGGTTTAAAAAAAGGATGTTTATATATGTTGCTTATTAAAAATTTAAAATTTGTTCAATCAAAATAAATTGTGTGTTTATATCTCAACTTATAGAACTAAGTCCATCCAAACCCACATTCAAATTATTGGTTATTTATACAACTAGTATCAGCTTTTACATTTGACTTGACATTATTTTTTCTTTTTTTTTTTTTGTATCCACAATGATATCCTTTCACCTCTCATTTAAACATTTTCTTTTTTTAAATTTATTTATTTATTTTTTTATTTTATATATTCTTTGTTTACATTCCAAAGGCTTTCCCCTTTCCCAGTTGCCCCCCCACCATATGTCTCATATGTCCTCTTCCCCCCCCAACACCAGCACCCCCCTGCCTATTCCCCAATCACCACACCACCATTTCTCTGTTTGGTTCTGGTACTCTCCTACAAAACTGGATCCAGTCCTTTCAGGACCAGGGTCCTCTCCTTCCTTCTTCTTGGGAATCTTTTTTTGAATTATTAATTTTTTTTAATTTTTATTTTCTATATTCTATGTTTACATTCCAAAGGCTTTCCCCTTTCCCAGTTCCCACCCACCATACTTCCCATAGTTCCTCTCCCCCCAACTATTCCCCAATCATTCCCCCTCTCCCCTCGGTTTCTTTACTAAACTGGATGCAATCTTTACAAGCCCAGGGTCCTCTCCTTTCTTCTTCTTGGGAATCTTTTGACTTGCTATTTGTGTCTTGAGTATTTAGGGCTTCTGGGCTCATTAATATCCACTTATCAGTGATTGCATTTCATGTGTATTCTTTTGTGATTGGGTTAACTCACTCAGGATGATATTTTCCAGGTCTAACCATTTACCTACAAATTGCATGAATTCATTATTTTTAATTGCTGAGTAGTATTCCATTGTATAAATATACCACATTTTCTGTATACATTCCTCCTTTGAGGGATATCTGGGCTCCTTCCAATTTCTGGCTATTATAAACAAGGCTGCTATAAACATAGTGGAGCATGTGTCTTTATTGTATGCAGGGGAATCCTCCGGGTATATGCCCAGGAGTGGTATGCCAGGGTCCTCTGGAAGTGACATGCCCAATTTTCTGAGGAACCGCAAAACTGATTTCCAGAGCAGTTTTACCATTTTGCAATCCCACCAACAGTGGAGGAGTGTTCTTCTTTCTCCACATCCTCGCCAGCATTTGTTGTCTCTTGAGTTTTTAATCTTAGCCATTCTGACTGGTGTGAGGTGGAATCTCAGGGTTGTTTTGATTTGCATTTCCCTGATGACTAATGATGTTGAACATCTTTTAAGGTGTTTCTCGGCCATCCGAATTTCTTCTGGACTTGCTAATTGTGTCTGGAGTATTCAGAGCTTCTGGGCTCATTAATATCCACTTATCTGTGATTGCATTTCATGTGTGTTCTTTTGTGCTTGGGTTAACTCAGTTAGGATTATATTTTCCAGATTCAACCATTTGCCTACAAAGTGCACGAATTCATTATTTTTAATTGCTGAGTACAATTCCATTGTATAAATATAACACATTTTCTGTATCCATTCTTCCTTTGAGGGACATCTGGGCTCCTTCCAACTTCTGGCTATTATAAATAAGGATGTTATGAACATAGTGGAGCATGTGTCTTTATTGTATGGAGGGGAATCCTCTGGGTATATGCCCAGGAGTAGTATGACAGGTTCCTCTGGAAGGGTCATGCCCAATTTTCTGAGGAAACGCCAGACTGATTTCCAGAGCAGCTGTACCATCTTGCAGTCCCACGAACAGTGTAGGGGTGTTCCTTTTTCTCCACATCCTCGCCAGCACCTGTTGTCTCTTGAGTTTTTAATCTTAGCCATTCTGATTGGTGTGAGGTGGAATCTCAGGGTTGTTTCGATTTGCATTTCCCTGATGACTAATGATGTTCTACATCTCTTTAGGTGTTTCTCGGCCATCCGAATTTCTTCTGATCAAAATTCTTTGTTTAGCTCGGTACCCCATTTTTTGATCCGGTTATTTGGTTCTTTGGGGGTCTAACTTCTTGAGTTCTTTGTATATATTGGATATTAGCCCCCTGTCGGATGTATGGTTGGTGAAGATCTTTTCCCCATTTGTTGATAGCCGTTTTGTCCTTCTGACAGTGTCCTTTGCCTTACAGAAACTTTGTAATTTTATGAGGTCCCATTTGTCAATTCTTGATCTTAGAGCATAATCTATTGGTGTACTGTTCAGAAACTTTCTTCTTGTGCCCAAGTTCTCCAGAGTCTTCCCCAGTTTCTTTTCTATTAGGTTCAGTGTGTCTGGTTTGATGTGGAGGTCCTTGATCCATTTGGAGTTGATCTTAGAACAAGGATATAAGAGTGGGTCAATTCGCATTCTTCTGCATGTTGACCTCCAGTTGAACCAGCACCATTTGTTGAAAAGGCTATCTTTTTTCGATTGGATGGTTGTAGCTCCTTTATCAAAGATCAAGTGACCATAACTCTGTGGGTTCATTTCTGGGTCTTCAATTCTATTCCACTGATCTACTCACCTGTTGCTGTGCCAATACCATGCAGTTTTTAACACAATTGCTCTGTAGTACTGCTTGAGGTCAGGGATATTAATTCCCCCAGAAGTCCTTTTATTGTTGAGAATAGTTTTAGCTATACTGGGTTTTTTGTTGCTCCAGATGAATTTGAGAATTGCTCTTTCTAGATCTATGAAGAATTGATTTGGGATTTTGATGGGGATTGCATTGAATTTGTAGATTGCTTTTGGCAAGATGGCCATTTTTACTATATTGATCCTGCCAATCCAAGAGCATGAAATATTTTTCAATTTCCTGAGGTCTTTGATTTCTTTCTTCAAGGACTTGAAGTTCCTTCATACAGATCTTTCACTTGTTTGGTTGGAGTCACGCCAAGATACTTTATATGGTTTGTGGCAATTGTGAAGGGTGTTATTTCCCTAACTTCTTTCTCAGCCTGCTTATCCTTTGAGTACAGGAAGGCTACTGATTTGCTTGAGTTGAATTTATAACCAGGTATTTTGCTGAAGTTCTTTATCAGCTGTAGGAGTTCTCTGGTGGAGTTTTTTGGGTCACTTAACTATACTATCAAGTCATCTGCAAATAGTGATAGTTTGACTTCTTCCTTTCCAGTTTGTATCCCTTTGACTTCCTTATGTTGTCTAATTGCTCTCGCTAGAATTTCAAGTACTATATTGAAAAGATATGGTGAGAGAGGGCAGCCTTGTCTAGTCCCTGATTTTAGTGGGATTGCTTCAAGTTTCTCTCCATTTAGTTTGATGTTGGCTACTGGTTTGCTGTATATTGCTTTTACTATATTTAGGTACGGGCCTTGAATTCCTGGTTTTTCCAGAACTTTTAGCATGAAAGGATCCCGAATTTTGTCAGGTGCTTTTTCAGCATCTAATGAGATGACCATGTGATTTTTTTTCTTTTACTTTGTTTATGTAGTGGATTACATTGATGGATTTCCGAATATTGAACCATCTGTGCATCCCTGGGATGAAGCCTACTTGATCATGGTGAATGATCATTTTGATATGTTCTTGGATTCCGTTGGCAAGAATTTTATTTAGTATTTTTGCATCAATATTCATAAGGGAAATTGGCCTGTAGTTCTCTTTCTTTGAAGGATCTTTGTGTGGTTTTGGTATCAGTGTAATTGTGGCTTCGTAGAACGAGTTGGGCAGTGTTCCTTCTGTTTCTATTTTGTGGAATAGTTTGAACAGTATTGGTGTTAGTTCTTCTTTGAAGGTCTGATAGAATTCTGCACTAAAACCATCTGGTCCCTTACTTTTTTTGGTTGGGAGACTTTCTATAACCCCTTCTATTTCTCTAGAGGTTATGGGGCTGTTTATCGGATCTAATTGATCCTGATTAAATTTTGGTATTTGGTATCTGTCTAGGAAATTGTCCATTTCCTCCAGATTCTCCAGTTGTGTTGAGTATAGGCTTTTGTAGTAGGATCTGATGGTTTTTTGAATTTCCTCAGTTTCTGTTGTTATATCCTCCTTTTCCTTTCTAATTTTGTTAATTTGGATACTGTCTCTGTACCCTTTGGTTAGTCTGGCTAACGGTTTATCTATCTTGTTGATTTTCTCAAAGAACCAGCTCCTGGTTTTGTTGATTCTTTGTATGGTTCTTTTCATTTCTATTTGATTGATTTTGGCCCTTAGTTTGATGATTTCCTGTCTTCTACTACTCCTGGGTGAATTAGCTTCTTTTTGTTCCAGGGCTTTCAGGTGTGTTGTTAAGCTGCTAGTGTATGTTCTCTCCAGTTTCTTTTTGGAGGCACTCAGAGCTATGAGTTTTCCTCTTAGCAATGCATTCATTGTGTCCCATAGATTTGGGTAGGCTGTACCTTCATTTTCATTAAATTCTAAAAGGTGTTTGATTTCTTTCTTTCTTTCTTCCTTGACTAAGGTGTCGATGAGAAGAGTATTGTTCAGTTTCCAAGTGTATGTAGGCTTTCTGTCGTTTTTGTTGCTATTAAAACCACGCTTACTCCACAGTGATCTGATAGGAGGCATGGGAGTAGTTCAATCTTCTTGTATTTGTTGACATCTGTCTTGTGACCAATTATATGATCAATTTTGGAGACGGTACCATGCAGTGCTGAGAAAAACATATATTCCTTTGTTTTAGGATGAAATGCTCTATCTATATCTATATCTATCTATCTATATCTATATCTATCTATCTATCTATCTATCTATCTATCTATCTATCTATCTATCTGTATCTGTTAAGCCCAATTGGTCCAAAGTTTCAGTTAGTTTCACTGTGTCCCTATTTAGTTTCTGCTTTTCTGATCGGTCCATTGAGAAGAGTGGGGTGTTGAAGTCACCCACAATTATTGTATTAGGTGCAATGTGTGCTTTAAGCTTTAGTAAAGTTTCTTTTACGAATGAGGGTGACCTTGCATTTGGAGCATAGATGTTCTGTATTGAGAGTTCTTCTTGGTGGATTTTCACTTTGACCAGCAAGAAGTGACCTTCTGGGTCTCTTTTGATGATTTTAGGTTGAAATTCAATTTTATCTGATATTAGAATGACTACTCCGGCTTGTTTCCTGAGACCATTTGCTTGTAAAATTGTCTTCCAGCCTTTTACTCGAAGGTAATGTTTGTCTTTGACATTGAGATGTTTCCTGTATGCAGCAAAATGTAGAGTCCTATTTCCATATCCAGTCTGTTAGTCTATGTCTCTTTATTGGGGCATTGAGTCCATTGATGTTAATAGATATTAAGGAATAGTAATTATTACCTCCCGACATTTTTGAAATTATTTTTTATATTTGAGAGTTTATCTTTTGGGTTTGATGAGAGGAGGTTTCTATCTTGCTTCTTCCTGGGTGTAATTTCCCTCCTTGTGTCGGTGTTTCCCCCCTATTATCCCTATTACCCCTATTGTAGGGATGAGTTTGTGGAAAGATATCGTACAAATTTGGTTTTGTCATGGAATAACTTGGTTTCTCCATCTATGGCGATTGAGAGTTTTGCTGGGTATAGTAGTTTTGGCTGAAGTTTGTGTTCTCTTAGAGTCTGCATGAGATCTTCCCAGGATCTTCTAGCTTTCATGGTCTCAGGTGAGAAGTCTGGTGTAATTCTAATAGGTCTTTCTTTATATGTTACTTGGCATTTTTCTCTTACTGTCCTTAATATTCTTTCTTTGTTTAGTACATTTTGGGTTTTGATTATTATGTGATGGGAGGTATTTCTGTTAGATCCAAATCTTGTTTTTCTGGTGTGTTGGGGTATCTAGGACTTCTTGTTGTTGGTGAACTGGGTTTGGATGCTGGCATGCTGCCTTGATTTTTGTTAGCAATGTTCCTACATTTGCCTTTTGCCATCTGGTTATCTCTGGTGTTAGTTGACCTTGTCACTGGCTGGTGTTTGAACCTCCTGTGAGGCTGGGCCTGGCAGCAAAATAGAAACCTGCTGCTGAGTGTGCTAAGAGGACCTCAGAGTAGTCGCTTCCCAACTGAGTTGGTACAAGGCCTGGTGGCTGTGGAGATGACCTGCTGGGCCGCCCAGGCTCTGGCCACTGGCAAGAGCCTGGCAGAATTCCACCTGAGTAATGGTAGTACCAAATTAAACCTGCCCTGGCCCTCTCTACTAGTGACCTAGCCACAAGATGGAGACAGTTTTTGTAGGGCCTGGGAGAACCATGGGGCAAGCAGCTCCTAGAGATGATCCACCGATCCCCCCCCTCCATTCTGGCTCCTGGCCCGGGGAGGTTTCCTGCCCGAGTGATGGCAGGCCCCAATTAGGTCTGTATACCTGCACCTCTCTGCCAGTGACTGGGCGCAAGATGGAGACCTTTGGTGTAGGGGCATGGGAGAACCGGCAGGACAAGCAACTCCCAGCCACGCCATGGAGATGATCCACAGATCCCCCCGACTCTGGCTCCCCCTACACCTCTCTGCCAGTGACTCGGGTGCAAAATGGAGACCTTTGGTGTAGGGGCCTGGGAGAACCACGGGGCATGCAGCTCCCAGCCGCGCCGTGGAGGTGTTCTGCTGATCCGCCAACATTATTCTTTCTAAAGAAGTGTTGGAGATGAAAATATTCTCCAGTAATATCACAAACCAAGAAATGCAGTAGTACTTGGGTACAGTATATTTGTAGATTAGAAGACACAGAGTCCATTTAAATATTAAGAAAAAGAGGGTGAGGCATGGTGGCATATACCCTTAAGACCAGCATTCAGGACAGAACCAAAGGTGGATGGATCTTTGTATGTTTAAAGTGAAGCAGAGTGGCATGGTGAGACACTGTATCAAAATGAATAAGTAGAAATATGATAGATGATAGATAGATAGATAGATAGATAGATAGATAGATAAATGATAGACACAAAAAGAGGCATGTTTGCTCAAACAATTTTTTGAAAATAATCAAGATACAGGACTCAGGAACTAGCAAAGATTAAAATTTTCTGTAAATCCTGTAGAACTTCAGGTCATTAACAAATTGGCTACTTTAAAATCTCTATTCTTAGAGGGTTTTGGAAAATTGTTCCATTTGTTATTTTGTTTCCAAGTTGTGTGTGTGTGAGGCTATTTATCAACCATTCTGTATGGTCCAAATCTTTGGTCACTTGATTACCTACTTGATCTTTATGTTTCAAAATTTAACAGGTTGCTTTTAGTAATTTGGTTCCAATTTTTATAAAAAACAAAATAAGGAAAGATTAAAAACATGCAGAGAACATTTGGCTAGCAGTACTATATGTATGAACAACAAAAAGTTTGTAATTAAAACTTAAAATAAATTTTGATTCAGTACAGAAGTCAAAAGGAAACTAAAATTTGAATGTAACTCACAGCTAACTCTTTACATCTGTAAATGAACTATGTATTTACTAACATCTTCATAGAAAGTCTCTGACTCTTTCCTTTTACTTATTTTTTATTTTTTCCTCTTTCTAATACTTAAATTTCTTTAGGCTTCCTGCTTTTCATCTCAGGGAAAATCTGGTGAAGCCATGGAAAGGGAGTATGCAAAACTACTGACAGAATTTGCCTGAGTAGGCTGTACATAACAAGCTCAGTGGAAAAATCCTTCTTTTCTTAGTTGTTTTGTGATGTATCTCATTATATTTCTGGGAAATGTTGATCAAACAGTCACTTCCTCCTGGAAAGATCCTTTCTTTTATATCCCTATGTATTTATTACTTGGTAGTTTAACATTTGTAGATACTTGTATCATCCACGATGTTACCCCAAATACAGGTCCCTTTGTTATTCCAAAACATAAAGCTTTCTTTCTTTCAGAATGCCTAATGCTTCTTTTCCTTTGCAGTCAGTGCAACAATGAAATGTTTTCTCTTGATTGAAATGTCATATGGTTGTTTTATTTTCATCTGCAGACATCTATCTAGTGATTATTAGCAATAGATTATTCTGGCTTGTCATTATGTCATTTGGAGGTGGCTTTCGTCATTCCTTAATTCATAAGATTTTTTTATTGAAATTAAATTTCTATAATACATCACTTTATTGTGATTTTATGCCACTGTTGAAGATTCCCTATTCTGTCCCTCCCATTAGTTTTGTACTGGTCTTTATCTCAGTTGGTTCTATCCATGTAGTCATCATTGTGACAGTTCTAGTCTCTCAAACATGTATTAAATTTACCATCATAAAAAGAAAGTCTTTCAAGTAGATAAAGAAAGCCTTCTCTGGGTGAACAACATACTAACAGGAGGACATATGCAATCTAAGTGTGGACCAGAGGCTGAAGGAGAGGCCATCCAGAAACTGCCCCACCTGGGGCATCCATCCCAAATACAGACACCAAACCCAAACACTATTGTGGATGCCAAGAAATGCTGACTGACAGGAGCTTGATAAAGCTGTCTTTTGGGAGGCTCTGCTAGAGCCTGACACATACAGAGACAGATGCTTGCAGCCAAACATTGGACTGAGTGTGGGGTATCAGATGAAGGAGTTGGAGAAGAGACTGAAGTAGCTGAGGGGGTTTGCAACCCCATGGAGGGAGCAACAGTGTCAACTGGCCAGACACCAAGAGCTCCTGGACACTAGACCACCAACAAAAGAATACACATGGAAGGACCCATCGTTCTGGCCACATATGTGGCAGAGGATAGCCTTGTTGGACATCAGTGGGAGGAGAGGCCCTTGGCCCTGAGGGTTTTTGATGCCCCAGTGTAGGGGAATGCCAGGGAGGCAAGACAGGGATTGGGTGGGTAGGGGGTAAGAGCACCCTCATAGAGGCATGGGGAGGGGAGATGGGATAAGGAGTTTCTGAAGGGGAGACCTGGAAAGGGGAAAATATTTGAAATGTAAATAAAAAAAATATCGAATTAAAAAAAAGAAAGAAAAAAGAGAGTAGCTTTGTCTCTGCATGTCAGCTCTGCCTTTCCCTCATCTGCTGTGACTTTGTAGTTCAAAGAATCACATACATCACATCACTTTTTGAGGTGCCCACTACTACTTCACAGCTTTTTTGCCAGTAGTTCCATATTTTACACAGATTTGCCTTCATGCTGAACACCAGAATGGACTCTAGATTTTATCTATTTAATCTCCCTCTGGTTAGTGAACTATCATTAAAAAAAAAAAAGCCTTCTCCACATATCTTTTAACTTTGTCTTTATTTTATAACTCCCTTCTTTTTATGTTTGTGCACAGTGAATCTCCACAAGCAGATGATTAGACATGATGGATTCTGTATTTGACACAGTCATCATTCCTGTATTAAATCTAGTTATCTAATAAAAGTCATTAAAAGGAAATATTTAGATCTGATAATGGCATTTAATATCTTTTTTTTTACAAAAGGCACATAGTAATAAAAGTAAATTTGTTATAACCCCAATTCTACACTAGCAGTAAAGATAAATGGTTTGTACTTCTGCCATTTTTGCTTCCCTGTTCCTGACTGAGAATTTGAATATTAAGATATGAGTATGTAACTCCCTTACTGAAAAAAGAATATTAAAAGAATATTTTTCAAGGGGAAAAGACAAAATAATATTTAAAAGCAGACCTATCAGAATTACACCTAATTTCTCAACAGAGACTCTAAAAGCTAGAAGGGTCTGGACAGATATTGTTCAGTCTCTAAAAAGCCACAAATGACAGCCAAATTAGACTTCTGTACCCAGGAAAACTCTCAATCACCATAAATGGAGAAAATAAGATATTTCAAGACAAACTCAAATTTAAACAGTAATTTCCCACAAATCCAGCCCTACATAGAATACTAGAAGGAAAAAATTCAACCAAAGGAGGATAACTACATCCAAAAAAACACAGGAAATAAGTAATTACATATCAGCATAACCAAGGGACACACACACACACACACACACACACACAGAAACCACACCAACATGAAAAAAAAAGGAAGTAATAATCACTGGTCATCAATATCTCTCAACTTCAATGGAACCAATTCCTCCAATAAAAAGATACATGGTAACAGAATGAATACAAAACCAGGATCGATGCATCATTCAGCTATATATAAGAATCACACCTCAACTATAAAGATAGACATTACCTCACAGTAAAAGGCTGGAAAAAATTCCTCCAAGCAAACAGACCCAAGAAACAAGCTAGAATAGCCATTCTAATATTTAATAAAATAGAATTTCAACCAAGAGTAATCAAAAGAGTCAGGGAAAGACACTTTGCCCTCATAAAAGGAAAATCTACCAAGTTGATGTTTCAGTTCTGAACATCTATGCCCCAAACACAAGGGCACATACATTTGAAAAAGAAACATTGCTAAAGATTAAATTTTGCATCAAATCTCACACACTTATAGTAGGAGACTTCATTAGCATACTCTCACAAATTGACAGGTTATACACACACACATACACACACACACACACACACACACACAGAGAGAGAGAGAGAGAGAGAGAGAGAGAGAGAGAGAGAGAGAGAAATAGCCAATATTATCAATCAAATGGATGTAACTACAAAATATTTTACACAAATTCAAAAGAATATAACCTCTTACTACCTCATAGAACCTTCTCCAAAATGTACATATAGATAGTCACAAAGCAAGGCTCAACAAGTGTAAGAAAACTGAAATAATGCCTTGAATCTTATCAGACCACCATGGATTAAAGCTGGGCTTCAACAGTAATGGAAACAACAGAAAGCCTACATAATCATTGAAACTGAGAAATTTCCTACTCAGTAATCTCTGGGTCAGGGAATATATAAGAAAAACAAAATTAAAGACTTCCTAGAAATCAATGACAATGAAGGCACAACATCCCAAATTTATGGGACACAATGAGAGTAGTGCTAAGAGGATAGTTCATAGCACTAAGTACCTCCATAAAGAAATTAAAAAATTCAAATACCATAATTTAAAAGTACACTGGAAATATCTAGGAAAAAAACCAAGCACACTCAAGAGAAGTAGAAGGCAGGAAATAACCTTAGGGTGGGAATCAACCAATTAGAAACAGTAAATAATACAAATATCAATGAAATCAAGAACTGGTTCTTTAAGAAAATCAACAAGATAGACGAACACTTATGCAAACTAACTAAAAGACAGAGAGACAGTATCGAAACAAACAAAATCAGAGCTGAATAGGGAGATATAACAACAGACTCTGAGGAAATTCAAAAAATCATTAGGTCTTCACAAGTCTGTATTCCACAAAAATCCTAATGAAATGTATAATTTTCTAGATAGACACCAGTTACCAAAGTTAAATTAAGATAGGGAAATGATTTAAACAGCCCTATAAACCCTACGGAAATAGAAGCAGTCATTATAAGTCTCCTAATATAAACCATGGGCCAGATGGTTTTAGTGCAAAATTCTACAAGATCTTCAAAGAATAACTAATACCAACACTACTCAACCTATCCCATAAAATAGAAACACTGCTACACTCATTCTACGAAGTCATTGTTACCATGATACTTAAATTCCATAAAGACTAAGCAAAGAAAAAGAATTTCAGACCACTTTCCCTTTATGATGCAAAAATACTCAACAAAATACTTGCAAACACAATCCAGGAATACATCAAAAACATCATCTGTCAAGTAAGCTTCATCAACAGGGATGTAGGAATGGATCAAAATATGGAAATCCTTAAATATAATCTGCATATAAACAAACTGAAAGAAAAAAATCACACGATCATCTCATTAGATTCTGAAAAGCCTTTGACAAAAATCCAACACCTTTTTCATGCTAAAAATGTTAGAGAGATCAGGGATACAAGGTACATACCTGAATATAATAAAGGCAATATACATTATGCTAATAGCCAACATCAAGCTAAATAGAGAAAAACTTAAAGCAATTACATTAGAATAAGGGACAAAGGAAGGCTTCCTACTCTCTCCTTATCTATTCAACATAGTGCTTGCAGTTCCAGCTAGAGCAATAAAACAACTAAAGGAAATCAAGGAATGAAAATTAGAAAGGAAGCAACCCCAAAAATTCTACCAGAGAACTCCTACAGCTGATATACAAATTTAGAAAAGTGACTCAATACAAAATTAACTCAAAGAAAATTAGTAGTATTCTTTTACACAAACAATAAACTGGCCAAAAATTAAATTAGGAAAGCAGCACCCTTTACAACGGCCACAAATAATATAAAATATCTTGGTGTAACAAACAAGTGAAAGACCTGTATGACAAGAACTTTAAGTTGCTGAAGAAACTGACAAAGATTTCACAAGATGGAAAGATCTCCCTCACTCATGGATCAGTAGAATTTACATAATGAAGATGGCCATCTTAAAAAGCAATTTACAGATTCAATGAAGTGCAAATCAAAATTCCAAAGCAATTCTTTTTAGAAATTGATAGAGCAATTCTCAACTTCGTATGGAGAAACAAAAAACTCAGGAATCCTAAAACAATACTGAACAATAAAAGAGGGAGATATCACCATCCCTGACCTCAAGCTATACTACAGAGTAATAGCAATAAAAACTACATGGTAATGTTATAGAAATAGACAGATTAGTTGATGGCACCAATTTAAAGACTGTGAAATAAGTCCATACACCTATGGACAATTAATTTTTGACAAAGAAGCCAAAACCATGTAATGGAAAAAAGAAGTATTTTCAAGAAATATTACTGGTCTAACTGGATGTCTGTATGCAGAAGAATGCAAGTTGATCCATATATATCTCCTTGTGCAAAGCTTAAGTCCAAGTGGATCAAGGACCTCCACATGGAACCAGATGCATTGAATCTAATAGAAGAGAAAGTGGGAAATAACCTCAAACACTTTGACACTGGGGAAACTTTCCTGAACAGAACACGGATGGATCAGGCACTAAGATCAACAATTGACAAATTGGACTTCATGAAACTGAAAAACTTCTATAAGGAAAAGGACACTGTCAATAGGACAAAATGGTAACCTACAAATTGAGAAAAGATCTTCACTAACCCTACATCTGATAGCGGGCTAATAATCAAAATATACTAAGAACTCAAGAAGTAAGCCTTCAAAAAACCAAATAACCCAATTTAAAAATGGAGTACAGAGTTTAATAGAGAATTCTAAAAAAAATGAATTTCAAATGTATGAGAAGCACTTAAGGAAATCCTTAATAATCAGGGAAATGCAAATCAAAACGATTCTGAGATTCCACCTTACACAATTGGAATGTCTAAGATCAAAAACTCAAGCAACCATACATGCTGCTGAGGATGTGGAAAAAGACAAGCATGGTTAGTAGCATTACAAACTAATACAACCACTTGATATCAATCTGGTGGTTCCTCAGAAAGTTAGAGATAGCTCTTCCTGAAGATCCAGCTATACCACTCCTTGGCATATATCTAAAAGTTACCCCACCATACCACAAGGACACATACTCCACTATGTTCATAGCAGCCTTTTTTATAATATTCAGAGACTGTAAACAACCCAGATGTCCCTCAGCCAAAAAATGGGTACAGAAAATGTGGTTCATTTACACATTGGAGTACTTATTCAGCCATTAAAAATGAGGACATCATGAATTTTGCAGGCAAATGGCTGGTACTAGTAAATATCATCCTAAGTGAGGTAAATCAGACCCAAATGGACATATGTGGTATGTACTCAGTGATAAGTACATATTAGGCAAAAAGTTCAGAATACTATGAAACAATTCACAAACTATAGGATTTAACAAGAAGGAAGGCTCAAGTGTGGATACCGGAAACCCACTCAGAATGGGAACAAAATAATCATGGGAGGTAGATAGAGGGAAGAAACTGGATGGGAGAGGGGAGGGGAGAATGGAAAAGGTGGGGCAGCAACAAGTTTGGGGAGTGACAGAAGGGTACCTAGAAGGTCAGGAGATGGAAACAAAATATGCAGCAGTGGGAGTTCAGGGGCAGGGGGAACCTCTAGAATGTTCCAGAGACCTGGAAGCTACCAGGACTTAATGGGGATGACATTAGCTGAAATGCCCAACATTGGGGAGATGGAACCTGAAGAGACCACCTCTAGTAGATAGACATGGAGCCCAGTTGAGGCAGGAGGCTACCATCTTTGAAAATATTAACACAGAAATGTTCCTGTCTAAAGGAAATGCAAGGACAAAAACAGAGCAGAGACTGAAAGAAAGACCACCCATTGACCATTGAGCGGCCCAAATTGGAATCTGTTGTGTCCACTAAATCCTGTCACTATTACTGATGTCATTTTGTGCATGCAGACAGGAGCCTAACATGGCTACCCTCTGAGATGCTCTACCAGCAACTGACTGAGAAAGATGCAGATACTTTCAACTAAACATTGGGTTGAGGTCAGGGACCAATATAAAAGAGTTGGGGGAAGGACTGAAGAAACTGATGGGGATTGAAACCCTATAGACAATGTCAACTAACAGGGACACCTCAGAGCTCCCAGTGACTAATCCAAAAACCAAAGAGCATTCATGGGCTGGTTTGTGGCCCCAGGCACATATGTAGCAGAGGACAGCCTTGTGGGGAAGGAAGCAAGCACTTAATTCTGTGGAAACTTGATGCCCTGGGGAAGAGATATGATAGTGGGGGTGAAGTGGAGGTGGGCAGCGGCAGGTAGGTAGTTGGTAGGGCACCCTCTCAGAAGTGGAGAGAAGGGATGAAGAACTCATTGAGGGGGGGAGGAGAGAGGGTACCTTTGGAATGTACATAAAATAATTTAATTAAAATGGTATAGGTAAAATCAATGAATCAGCAAGTTAAAAAAGAACACACATTAAAGGATAGTCTCTCACACATGCTGAACATTAGATGGCCAACAAAAAAATTAATTCAATTATATTTTTGTAGACTTTGTCTCATATTGCTTTGTTTGGGCCTTTTTTGTGATCATTTTTTGTTTTTGTTTTGTTTTACTGGTTTTTGCTTGTGTATTAGGGTTTTTGATTTTGTGTCTTCGTGGTGTGTGTGTGTGTGTGTGTGTGTTTTACCGTTTTACCTTTCTGATTTGTTTCTTTGTTTTGTTTGTTTGTTTTGTTTTGCTTGCGTGTTTCCTTCCTTTCTAGAAAGAGAATGGGAAGAGGTAGGGGGTATGGAGATGAGTGGGTAGAGAGGTGGGAAGGATCTGGGAGGAGTTTTAAGTGGAAACTTTGTTATCAGAATATGTCATATGAAAATTTTTCAATAAAAAGTAAGCAAAGCTTCTTAAACTCTGATTTGTGAACTATCCATGATGAATATTAACCACATACTAAGACTGATTTAATATAAGCATTAGGGACTCCTATTAAAATTCTCATTTGAACCAGTTTTTGAGCATCAAAACCATCCATAGAGTATGTTGGAGCTAATATTAATGAGCTCTGACACTGGCGTCTTTCTGACTGAGACATGTCAATGCTGCTGAGAGAGCACACAGAGATGATCCTGGTTTTAAACAATCAGAGAAACAACAGTTATAAGCCTATGTGTATTTTAATTGTATTTATCACATATCTCTCACTTAAACAGCACTTGTGAATCCTCTGAAGATTTCTACTTTCTCTTTTGTGTTTGCCTTCCATTTTGCAGTAAGTGTTGCATGTAGGATTAAGGCATCTCCCCCAAAGGATGAACTACTTGCTGATTTAAAAGCATTTTTCCTTGGGAAATATAAGTTGTAGTGTGAAAATCCAATAACTCCTTTTCTTCAGTTAAGTTAGGCTGATCCTAGGAATCTTTGATCTTTTAAAACAAATTCTCTAATGAAGTTAGATGTCTCAACTTTTGGAAAATTATTGTTCAATTTAATTTCATATAAGTAATTTAGTTATCATTTTTGAGAAGCTACCATCCACATGAAACTTACTTAAGAATAATAAATTGTGGTGCTATTATATGTGGCTATTTTTGACAGAAAGAAGGTTAATAATTTTGCATTGAAATGCCATGTTTGTGAAGGTTTTTAAGAATAAAAAAGAATCCCCATTCCTTTATGTACATGTGTGAGATTGTATGTGTGAGAAAGAATGTGTGCATGTAAGTGTGTGAAAATGTGTGTGTGTGTGTGTGTGTGTGTGTGTGTGTGTATTTCCACCCAATCATATACCTGTATCTATATGCCTACCTTCATCTCTACAATGGTATTATCATAAGACCTTGGCTCAGATTTTTATGGAAGCAGAGATATTCCATTTTTAGTCTATAACCTGCTAATCTTTGGTCTGCCTATTCAGAATGTTATACGTTTTCAATGAATTGTAGTACAAGTCGAAAGACCAGACAACCATTAAGTGCTAGGTGAAATATATGATTCACGATTTAGCTCAGAATGAAGTGTCATATAAATTCAACCTTGTTTATCTAACTCACGAAAGATAAAATTCACATACCGTCATTGGACAGTCATTTTTTTCCATTCAATCCATGAATTTAAATATTGGTCTCTATAAAAAAAATCCAAAGTCTTATGTATTCATCTGGAAATACTATGTACTATCCTGGGAATCCTGTGGCCTAATGCAATTGACATAAAATTAGCTGCCAACTTGCTTCTTTAGTCAACTCATCATCTCTAAACCTAATGTTAGTCTCCATACAGATACAATTAGCAGAGGTCTTAATCTTCTCATTTTAACATAATAAAAATGCTATATACTAAAGGTTTTATAAATAGCAGGTATTTATCTATCATATTTTTTAACAATTGGAGAGTCAGGAAAATTACCATTTTTTTCCAGGCTATCTCTTGTCACTAAAAAGAGCATGCTGTCAAACATGAGAAGCAGAGTTGAGGTTTCAAAACCCATGTGACAAGATAAGCATATCTTCTGTGCCTGTAAATTCATCACTCAGGGCAAGGGGGCAGGAAGACAATAGGTACCTAGTCAGAAAAACTGTGAGCTCTGAATTGAAGAAAGGGTCCCTCCCTCAAATAAAAGGGTAGAAACTGATTAATAACAAAGAAGAAGAAGAAGAAGAAGAAGAAGAAGAAGAAGAAGAGGAGGAGGAGGAGGAGGAGGAGGAGGAGGAGGAGGAGGAGGAGGAGGAGGAAAAGAAGAAGAAGAAGAAGAAGAAGAAGAAGAAGAAGAAGAAGAAGAAGAAGAAGAAGAAGAAGAAGAAGAGGGAGAAGAAAACAAGCCTGTGGACCCTAATGGAAGTGATAGGGGAGGACTGAAGGAGCTGAAGGGATTTGCAACCCCATAGGAATAAAATTAATATCAATTAACAGGACCACCCAGAGTTTGCAGGGACTGAACCACCAACCAAAGAGCATATGTGGGCTGGTCTGTGGCTCCTGCTACATATGTAGCAGAGGGGTGCCTTTTCTGGCATCAGTGAGAGTGGAGGTGCTTGGTCCTGTGGAGGTTTGTGACTGCAGTGTGGGGTGGGGGATGCTAGGGAGGTGATGCAGGGAGTGAGTGGGTGGGTGGGATAACATCCTCTTAGAGGGAAAGAGGGTGGGTCATGGGATGGGGATTTTGTAGAAGAGAGACTGGGAAGGAGGAAAACAGCATTGAAATGTAAATAAATAAAATAATAAAAAATAGAAGACAAACATCCTTTTCTGGGGGGTCTGCATGCACCAGCACACACATGTATATATACTACACATGTTCACCACATGCACAGACATATACACACAAAAAAATAGAATTTTAAAAATTTAATGGAAAAAAAGCAAAGACATCTTTCTCTATACTTTGAATTCTAGATACTATAGATTATAGATTGGAGGTTTCAGGATTTCACTGTGCCTGTCTCCATAGTACTACTGATAATAGATATCAGGGATTGTGTTTGGGTGCTGGTGGCCCTCCCAGGCTTCAGTCACATAACAGTGACTACCAGTTAGAGGTGCCAACCATGGTCTACCAGAATCACTCTACCTGGAAATAAAATATTTGAGTCTCTGGGCAGTATCTTGCTATGTAATAGTTTTTGCCTGGGCACATACATCTGATTAAGTTTAGGAATCTCTGTGGTTGATCTCTGTGAGATGAGAAACTTCATACAGTGAATAGAAGTGAATCAGTCTTCTGCCAGGTAAATATTTATGAGAATCCTTTGATATCTATGTAGAACAAGCCATATCTCCATAGCTTCCGCATAGGGGGCATGTGCATTCTGTATAGAAAATAGGTGTAGATTCTTCAAACTGTTCTTCTCTCAAGGCTACTGTACTTTGGACATCTAATAAAAGGGAACCCTTTACTGCTTTTTTGCCTGAAAACTAGACTGAGTTCTGTTTAGATAATCAAATATTTACTTGTCTTTTGAGACTGTCTTTTGGCTATGGCTGTCTTTGTCTCTGATGAATGCACTTCCTGACAAAGTTTAATATATACAAGCCAAAGAGAATCTGCCAAATGTTTATGTTCTGTTCTTCATTGAATTAGAAATTCTAAATTGAAATAGTTCATTTCTTTGACCCTGCTGTGCACATAGAAAAGGCCCTGCTGTGCATTAACACGTTTCTTATAAATGTATTACACAAATACTTCAGTTCATTGTCTGTTGTGTCTTCATTTCACAAACATTAGAATACAGGCAGTAGTGGTCCTCACTGTTAAATAGAAGAGTCACATTTCCTTTTCTCTCCAGCAACATGTTCCCTATTTCTGTCTGCAAAATCATCACGACCAACTTTATCACCTAAACTTTTACCAATGTTTTGCTCATAGCCACTTGGATATACTCTAATCTCACTGATGATTTTTCTATAGCTTTCATTCCTATCAATTGCTCATTCATGACAATGTAGAAATTTTGTGGCATGCTCCTCACAATTTTTTTACTAACTACTCATTATTTGCTTCCCAAAGTGGTACATTTTACAATATGTGTGTGTGTGTGTGTGGGTGGGTGTATACATATATATATTATGTTTGTGTAAATGATGTATGTTCATGTACATGACTGAATACACATGAATCCTGGCATATTTGTGGGAGTCAGAGAACACGTGTCAGTCACTACCATTTGCCTTGTTTTGAGACAGGGCATCTTTCTTTCTTTAATACTATAAGGGTCTCCTCAAAAACCACAGCCAGCAGAGTAACACTCCCTGTGAGGCAAGAAGGAAGTCTGATTCACTATGACTTAGTAACTATCATTGGTTCAAACAACTAGGATCTGATACTTGGCATTATATTTTAGGTATATTTAAGTACAGTACAATTTGTTAAAAAGGCAAAGATTCTGGTGTAATATAATTTGTGTGCACTATAAGGCATAATTATATTGACGCTCTTTTCAAGGTACATCATTCTTCCAGGATATGGGTTCTCTAGATAGACTATATGTCTTATCTTAGGGAACTGGAGAAAAAACTTGTGTGTTCTCAATCATACAGATAATACAATGATCATCGAGACTATTAATTATCTCCATCTTATTAGCAAAAGTCTGGGAGAGCCCCTGACCATACAGATAGTATAGCGGTCACCTGTGCAATTAATCATCTCTGACTCTGTTAGGGAGCTTGGGGAAGTCAAATGTGGCTTGGCCCTACAGAGAGCATAGAGGTCAACTAAGTCATTAACCACCTTCATTCCTAGTGCTCTGGCCAGAAATCAGGTCATGTACCTTTTCCTTTGAAGGGACAAACCCTGCATGTTTAACATTTATGGCTTCCTTAGTACTTATCTGTGAGTGCAAGGACCTCTGTTCCCCCAACATCATACTTTGAAAGTATATACGTGTGTGAGGTATATCTGTGCACATGTGTTTATGTAGCACATGGACAGAAAATGTGTGATTGTGCATGTCATATGGTGTCTAAAATGATCCTGTATTGATCTTCCACCATAATCACTGACACAGAATCAATAAAATTCAGGGGTTGACATGCATAATCTTGCTAGTCAGCATACCCTGAAATCCCCACCTTTGACTTTGAAGATTTAAATCACAGGTGAGCTACCACAACTACTAGGAGTTTTGTAGGTTTCTAGAGATCCGAACGCCATTCCACATGCCTGTACAGCAAGCACTTCACTGCTGAGCCCCAAACTACATGTTATTGTTGTTTGCCACATCATTTGTCAGGAGAGTTGACTTTCAAACATCAAAGAATCTATTTTTAACGATGTCTTTATCTTATATTTCTGGATCCCTTGTTTTATTGTCATTTTTAACTAATAAATATCATACTTGAATGTCTATATTTAAAAATATTATAATCAATAGAATTGTTTGTTTCATTCCATTTGGGTAGAGTTGGCTATTACAGTCAGCACATTTGGCACAAGGTTCATAAAATACTGCTGAGATACATTCGCAGACCAGTTGAAAGAAATCGTATCCATAGGCAAGAGCAATTGTTTCTTTATTTTTCTAATGTTTTATTATATATTCTTAATTTACATTTCAAATTATTTCCCCTTTCTTGGTTTCCCCCCCCCCAAATTCCCTAACCCACCTCCCCTCCCCCTGTTCACCAATCAACCCACTCCTGCTTTCCTGTCCTTGGTGTTCCCCTACACTGTGGCCATCAAACCTTTCCAGGACCAAAGGCCTCTCCTCCCTTTGATGTCCAACAAGGCCATCCTCTGCTGCATATGTGTCTGGAGCAATGGGTTCCTCCATGTGAACTCTGGTTAATGGTTTATCCTTGAGAGCTCTGGAGGTACTGGGTAGCTCATATTGCTGTTCCTCCTATGGGGCTACAAACCCCTTCAGCTTCTTGGGTCCTTTCTCTAGCTCCTCCTTTGGGGACCCTCTGCTCAGTTCAAGGGCTGGCTGAGAGTGTACACCTCTGTATTTTTCATGCACTAGCAGAGCCTCCCAGGTGACAGCTATGACAACTATATCAGGCTCGGGTCAGCAAGCAATTGTGGGCATCCACAATAGTGTCTGGGTTTTGTAACTATATATGGGATGGATCCTACCCAGCCTCTGGATCATCTTTCCCTCAGAGTCTTCTCCACACTGTGTTTCTGTATGTCCTGTGAGTACTTTGCTTTCTCTTCTAAGAAGGACCAGAGTATCCATACTTTATACTTCCTTCTTCTTGTGCTTCATTTGATCCATGAATTGTGTCTTGAGTATTTCAAGCTTCTGGGCTAACATCCACTTATAAGTGAGTGCATACCATCTGTGTTCTTTTATGTTTGGGTTACCTCACTCAGAATGATAACTTTCCAGTTCCACCCATTTGCCTAAGAATTTCATGAATTTGTTGTTTTTAATAGCTGAGTAGTATTCCATTGTGTAAATGTACCACGTTTTCTGTATCCATTCCTCTGTTGGGGCACATTTGGGTTCTTTTCAGCTTCTGCCTATTATAAATAGGGCTGCTATGAACAGAGTGGAGCATGTTTCCTTATTACATGCTGAAGAATCACCTGGGTATATGCCCAGGAGTGGTATAGCAGAGTCCTCTTGTACTATACCCAATTTTCTGAGAAACTGCCAAACTGATTTCCAGGGTAGTTGTATCAGATTGCATTCCCACCAGCAGTAGAGGAGTGTTCCTCTTTCTCCACATCCTTGCCAGAACCTGCTGTTTCCTGAGATTAGCTATTCTAACTGGAGTGAAGTGAAATCTCAGAGTTGTTTTGATTTGCATTTCCGTGATGACTAAGGATGTTGAACATTTCTTAAGGTGCTTCTCAGCCATTCAAAATTCTTCAGGTGAAAATCTTTTGTTTAGCTCTGTACCCCATTTTTAATAGGGTTATTTGGCTCTCTGGAGTCTACCTTCTTGAGATCTTTGTATATCTTGGATATTAGCCCTCTGTGGGATGCAGGGTTGGTAAAGATCTTTTTCCAACTTGTTGGTTGCCATTTTGTCCTATTGACTTACAGAAACTTTGTAATTTTATTCAGTCCCACTTGTCAATTCTTGATCTTAGAGCATAAGCTATTGGTGTTCTGTTCAGGAAATTTTCCCTGTGCCTTTGTGCTTGAGGCTCTTCCCCACTTTCTTTTATATTAGTTTGAGTGTGTTTGGTTTTACGTGGAGGTCCTTGATCTACTTGGACTTGATCTTTGTACAAGGAGATAAGAATGGATCGATCGATTTGCATTCTTCTGCATGCTAGCTTTCAGTTGAACCAGCACCATTTGTTGAAAGGCAAGTTGGGGAGGAAAGGGTTTATTCAGCTTACACTTCCACATTGCTGTTCCTCACCAAAGGAAGTCAGGACTGACTGGAACTCAAGTAGGTTAGGAAGCAGGAGCTGATGCAGAGGCCATGGAGGGATGCTTCTCATTGATTTGCTTCCCCTGGCTTACTCAGCTTGCTCTCTTTTAGAACAAAAGGCTACCAGCCCAGAGATGGTACCACCCACAAGGGGCCCTGCCCCCTTGATCAATAATTGAGAAAATGCCTTACAGCTGGATCTCATGCAGGTATTTCCTCACCGGAAGGCTCCTTTCTCTGTGATAACTCCAGTTTGTACCAAGTAGATACAAAACCAGCCAGTATAAGGGGGTAGGGGTATTCTGGGATATGTCGCAGGAAATATGAAAAAGATTGAACTCATCCCATGCTCATGCCTTGCTGCTCTCTGCCCTGGCAGGCTGTCTGGCTGGTGGGCAATGCCAACCTGTTTTCATCTTGTGGAGACTCTGACTCGGAACTCCACAATCTCTCCACCCAGCTCACTAGATTCCCACTGGCAAGCCACTTCCACATGAACCCCATGTTCCAAATTTCCCGCAGCCTTTGTGGTGCACATCTGGCAAACCCAGGCTTTGCCACGGTGCCTTTCTCCCTTAGACCCAGACAAGTTGCCACATGAAGAAAAACATAACACAAACAGTTTAGAAACAATGGTAACTCAATCTCTGAACATAACAACTAAAACCTAATCTTGTAAGTCTTATTAAAATCTGATTTCCCTGGTGGTGAATCCTTTAGAATCTGCCATGATACCAGGAAACTCTAACAGCTACATTTTACCCCTCTGGTGTCCCTGTTCCAAAAGGACCTAACTCTCTCCTGAGACTTCTTTTCTTCTGTCCAACCCAGAAGTCCTTCCTATTGGCTCCTTTATTCATTAGGGGATTGGTTCACAAGAACAGCACTAGGCCCATCCACAACACTTCCCCCTTTCTGTTCTAATAAAAAAATAAAACCTTTCTTTCAATATAGAGCATAGCTATTACCATTTTTGTAGTTCATCAGGTATAGATAAACCTAATACATAGTCCATCAATTTTGTCATTAAGACAGAACATTGTCATCTACCTTAAATTGAAAGACTTATCATTCTACACCTGACTGGATTGGTTCACAAGAAGAACACCAGACCCATTGACAACAGGGATAACCATGAAAGAGTGAGATACCTGGCCCACGCTCAGATCAATTAGTCTTTGGGTAGTCCATGAATATTGTTTGGTCCCAGTGGCACCTTGTACCCATAATGTTTTTTTAAAACATGGGGCCATCTGGTTGGAGTAGCACTGAATGTTGTGCCCTAGTGCCTACCAATAACTGAGTAGTCTTCTCCTCCACCTTTAGAGTTAACCTGGGTCCAGGGAGGGGTTATGAACCCTGTTCCCCCAATTGCTTTTTTTGCTTAGGGCTAACACCTTCTGGATCTGGGGGTGCTTCTCCAAGTCTTGGGGCTTTTCTCCCTATTTTGGGGGTGTGGTGGTTGGGGGAATGCTTCTTATAGTAAACACATTGATGTTTTTCAAGTGAGGAGGCATCTGCCTTCTATCCTGTGGTTCCTAGTCTCCTCTGTTTCCCCTGACTATTGTTGCTAGAATTCTCTGTAGGGTCTTGTCTTGATGCTTTTCTCTCCTAAGTTCTTTTTGTTCTGCCTCTTTTTGCTTTCTTTTCTCCTTTTCTTCTTCATTTTCCCTAATATGATATACCTTTTCTGCTACCTGCACTAACTCTCTCAAAGACTTATTTTGCAATCCCTCTATTCTCTGAAGTTTCTTCTAAATGTCTCTTTCAGACTGATATATGAATGCCATGGTCACAGTGGCCTTCTGCTGCTCGATTCTGGGGTCATAGGGTATATATTGGCAAAATGTCTCCATGAGCTACTCAAGGAAGTTCAATGATGACTCATCTAGGCCCTGCCATACCTCCCATACCTTGGTCAAATTGGTGGGTTACTTCTCAAGTGCCCTTGGGACCTGCCAATAGAGCCTGGCAGTAGACATTAAGGTGGTCCTTACCTGCAGTCTTGTTAAAATCCCAATCTGGTCTAGTCAAAGGGAACCCGCGATCAATGACAGCCTTTTGCTCTCTTGACCTCAGAAAAGCTGCCACATGAAGCTTGAGGTGGTAATTGAGGGTGCCCCTGTAGCTGATGGGACATTTTTCCTGGCTTCCTGATGGCCCTCTTCAGCTCTTTAGTTGTGCAAAGCACTCTTATGAGTTACTCAATATGATCCTAAATGGGCTGATGAGTAAACAAGACAGTCTCAAAAGAATAATTAACACTTTAGGGTTTTCTGAGAAGGAGGGATGCTGAGCCTTCTAGTTACCCAGGTCAGCCAAAGAGAAAGGCCAATACCACACAGTCTGATTTCCTTCATTATCTATGGGACCATAGGCTCAGAGGGAAGAGCCACTGCTGTCTTTGGAAGGGTGGCTCTCTTCCTATGGATGCCCATGGAGGTACCTGGAGGCCCCTCTGTTCATGGAAGTAAGGGTTAGAGGGCCAATGCGGATGGGACCTATGAAGTGGCATCCAATTGGGGTGTCAGGGAATCACTACGGGCAAGGGCAGTGGGGTACGGAGGAGGAGGATCCAAGAGGAGAAGGTCTGCTGTCCCTGGATCTTGGAGAACTTCCTTTTTCTGGTCTGTCTCTGCAGGCAGCACTGTCTATGCCTGGAGCACCAGATTCCTGCTGGGAAAGAAACACACAAATCCAAAAGGGAGGGTCAGTTAATAAGTCCCTCCACACCACAAAACAGGGCACTTGATCAGAATAGGTAGCAGCCCCAGCCCCAAAGACCTTCCACTGGATGGTCACAACTATAGGGAGGTTATAGGTCCTCTCTAGAGGCTATCCAACTTTGAAGGTGGGGAATTCTGATGAGCACAACAGCTGGAGATTCTTTACATCCAGTGACAGATTACATGCCCACCACTGGAAATCATCACAATGACTCAGGACAATCCCCAGGGGAGTAGAGTGTTGCTGTCCCATGTCCACCAAATTTCATCATTCTCAGTCAAAGAACACACAGAAAGGCAATCAAGATGCAGACACATCACCCCTGTTAGGGACAGAAGAATCCAGGTCTAATGGAGGGGAGTCTTCCCAACTCCTTTCAGGGGAACTGGAGCGTCCTCCAGATTTCCTGTGGTTGCAACATTAAGGATGTCTGCCTGTCACTCTTGACTGCCCCAAAGACCTGGGCTCTCTGAGCCCCTATATGCTTTCAAGCAAACCAAAAGTTCAAACAGATTTACAGATTCAGACTGACTAACAGCAAGACAAACAAGAACCACCAAGGTACCTGCTTGAGGCCTTCGATTCACCATCCATGTGTCCCCACAGAGGGTTGCTTCTCAGTCAATGCATCAATGTAAGATTCTGATGAACTTTTTCCTCAGCAATTCAACCTTTGTGGATAGTTGGTTGTTCTCTCTCTCCCTCTCTCTCTCTCTCTCTCTCTCTCTCTCTCTCTCTCTCTCTCTCTCTCTCTCTCTGTATGCCAGACATAATGTTTTCCTTTTCTTTCAGTGTGAGTGTAAAGTACTTCCTCTTGACTTCAAGGGCTAGGATTGCTATATAGCTATATGCAAACCTTTACTTTATCCAATAATTATGACCAATAGCCAATTTTTCCACCTGGTGATTTTGTCATTTGAGGGAGGTTTTCTTCATGATTTAACTTCTGAGATATCTTTCTTCAGACTAACTTTCTGTAATTTCAGTGCAATACATCACTTTTATTGTGACCTTATGCTATTTTAAAAAAAATTTCTATTCTGACCCTTCTATTAGCTTTCTCTGGATGTTTGGTTTAGCTGGTTCAGTTTGAATATCCACATAGTGACTGTTCTATTCTTTCATCTATGTATTCTTTTTACAGAAAGAGTTTTGAGGGCATAAAAATGCCTTCTCTACGTGTAGAGCCCATCTCCTATATGAGCATTTGTGTTATGTCTCCCTTCATGTATTTACACCTTCACTCTAGATGAACAGATGCTGAGATTGACTCCTTATTTTACACTGTCATACATAGTTCCTATGTTGAACCTAATTACTTGCAGTCTTAAAAAAAGCAAACCATAGATTCAATGAGAAAAATACATTTAGATCTTATAAAATATTTTCTTTTTTTTTTCTTTTTTTTTTAGTTATTTTTATTTTCTATATTCTATGTTTACATTTCAAAGGCTTTCCCCTTTCCCAGTTCCCACCCACCATAGTTCCCATAGTTCTTCTCCCCCCCAACTATTCCCCAATCATTCCCCCTCCCCCCTCGGTTTCTTTACTAAACTGGATGCAATCTTTACATGCCCAGGGTCCTCTCCTTTCTTCTTCTTGGGAATCATTTGACTTGCTATTTGTGTCTTGAGTATTTAGTGCTTCTGGGCTCATTAATATCCACTTATCAGTGATTGCATTTCATGTGCATTCTTTTGTGATTGGGTTAGCTCACTCAGGATGATATTTTCCAGGTCTAACCATTTACCTACAAATTGCATGAATTCATTATTTTTAATTGCTGAGTAGTATTCCATTGTATAAATATACCACATTTTCTGTATCCATTCCTCCTTTGAGGGATATTTGGGCTCCTTCCAATTTCTGGCTATTATAAACAAGGCTGCTATAAACATAGTGGAGCATGTGTCTTTATTGCATGTAGGGGAATCCTCTGGGTATATGCCCAGGAGTGGTATGGCAGGGTCCTCTGGAAGTGACATGCCCAATTTTCTGAGGAACCGCCAAACTGATTTCCAGAGTGGTTTTACCATTTTGCAATCCCACCAACAGTGGAGGAGTGTTCTTCTTTCTCCACATCCTCGCCAGCACTTGTTGTCTCTTGAGTTTTTAATCTTAGCCATTCTGACTGGTGTGAGGTGGAATCTCAGGGTTGTTTTGATTTGCATTTCCCTGATGACTAATGATGTTGAACATCTCTTAAGGTGTTTCTCGGCCATCCGAATTTCTTCTGGTGAAAATTCTTTGTTTAGCTCTGTGCCCCATTTTTTGATAGGGTTATTTGTTTCTTTGCGGTCTAACTTCTTGAGTTCTTTGTATATATTGGATATTAGCCCTCTGTCGGATGTGGGGTTGGTAAAGATCTTTTCCCACTTTGTTGGTTGCCGTTTTGTCCTTCGGACAGTGTCCTTTGCTTTGCAGAAACTTTGTAATTTTATGAGGTCCCATTTGTCGATTCTTGATCTTAGTGCGTACGCTATTGGTGTTCTGTTCAGGAACTTTTCCCCTGTGCCCAAGTCCTCCAGGGTCTTCCCAAGTTTCTTTTCTAATAGTTTCAGTGTGTCTGGTTTTATGTGGAGGTCCTTGAGCCACTTGGAGTTGATCTTAGAGCAAAGAGATAAGAGTGGGTCAATTCGCATTCTTCTGCATGTTGACCTCCAGTTGAACCAGCACCATTTGTTGAAAAGGCTATCTTTATTCCATCGGATGGTTGTGGCTCCTTTATCAAAGATCAAGTGACCATAAGTCTGTGGGTTAATTTCAGGGTCTTCAATCCTGTTCCATTGATCTGTTTGCCTGTTGCTATACCAATACCATGCAGTTTTTAACACAATTGCTCTGTAGTACTGCTTGAAGTCAGGGATATTGATTCCCCCAGAAGTCCTTTTATTGTTGAGAATAGTTTTAGCTATCCTGGGTTTTTTGTTGCTCGAGATGAATTTGAGAATTGCTCTTTCTAGATCTATGAGGAATTGAGTTGGGATTTTGATGGGGATCGCATTGAATCTGTAGACTGCTTTTGGCAAGATGGCCATTTTTACTATATTGATCCTGCCAATCCAGGAGCAAGAAATATTTTTCCATCTTCTGAGGTCTTCTTCGATTTCTTTCTTCAAGGACTTGAAGTTCCTGTTGTACAGATCTTTCGCTTGTTTGGTTAGAGTTACGGCAAGATACTTTATGTTGTTTGTGGCTATTGTGAAGGGTGTTATTTCCCTAATTTCTTTCTCTGCCTGCTTGTCCTTTGAGTACAAGAAGGCCACTGACTTGCTTGAGTTAATTTTATAACCTGCCACTTTGCTGAAGTTGTTTATCAGCTGTAGAAGTTCTCTGGTGGAGTTTTTTGGGTCGCTTAGGTAAACTATCATATCGTCTGCAAATAATGATAGTTTCACTTCTTCCTTTCCAATTTGTATCCCTTTGACTTCCTTATGTTGTCTAATTGCTCTTGCTAGAACTTCAAGTACTATATTGAAAAGATATGGAGAGAGAGGGCAGCCTTGTCTAGTCCCTGATTTTAGTGGGAATGCTTCAAGTTTCTCTCCATTTATTTTGATGTTGGCTACTGGTTTGCTGTAGATTGCTTTTACTATGTTTAGGTATGGGCCTTGAATTCCTGCTCTTTCCAAGACTTTTAGTATGAAAGGATGCTGAATTTTGTCGAATGCTTTTTCAGCATCTAATGAGATGACCATGTGGTTTTTTTCTTTCAGTTTGTTTATGTAGTGGATTACATTGATGGATTTCCGTATATTGAACCATCCCTGCATCCCTGGGATGAAGCCTACTTGATCATGGTGGATGATCGTTTTGATGTGCTCTTGGATTCGGTTAGCAAGAATTTTATTTAGTATTTTTGCATCTATATTCATCAGAGAAATTGGCCTGAAGTTCTCTTTCTTTGTTGGATCTTTTTGTGGTTTAGGTATTAGGGTAATTGTGGCTTCGAAGAATGAGTTGGGCAGTGTCCCTTCTGTCTCTATTTTGTGGAATAGTTTGGAGAGTATTGGTGTTAAGTCTTCTTTGAAGGTCTGGTAGAATTCTGCACTAAAACCATCTGGTCCCGTACTTTTTTTGGTTGGGAGGCTTTCTATAACCCCTTCTATTTCTTTAGGGGTTATGGGACTATTTAGCTGGTCTACTTGATGCTGATTTAATTTTGGTATTTGATATCTGTCTAGGAAATCGTCCATTTCCTCCAGATTCTCCAGTTGTTTTGAGTATAGACCTTTGTAGTAGGATCTGATGATCTTTTGAATTTCCTCAGTTTCTGTTGTTAGGTCTCCCTTTTCATTTCTAATTTTGTTAATTTGTATACTGTCTCTGTGTCCTTTGGTTAGTCTGGCTAAGGGTTTATCTATCTTGTTGATTTTCTCAAAGAACCAGCTCCTGGTCTTGTTGATTCTTTGTATGGTTCTCTTTGTTTCTATTTGATTGATTTCAGCCCTGAGTTTGATGATTTCTTGTCTTCTACTCCTCCTGGGTGAATTAACTTGTTTTTCTTCCAGGGCTTTAAGGTGTGCCATTAAGCTGCTAGTGTATGCTCTCTCCAGTTTCTTTTTGGATGCACTTAGAGCTATGAGTTTTCCTCTTAGCACTGCTTTCATTGTGTCCCATAGATTTGGGTAGGTTGTACCTTCATTTTCATTGAATTCTAAAAAGTCTTTGATTTCTTTTTTTATTTCTTCCTTGACCAAGGTGTCATTGAGTAGAGTATTGTTCAGTTTCCATGTGTATGTGGGCTTTCTGTTGTTTTTGTTGCTATTGAAGACCACTCTTACTCCATGGTGATCTGATAAGAGGCATGGGATTAGCTCGATCTTCTTGTATTTGTTGACATCTGTCTTGTGACCGATTATATGGTCTATTTTGGAGAAGGTACCATGCGGTGCTGAGAAAAAGGTATATTCTTTAGCTTTAGGATGAAATGTTCTATATATATATCTGTTAAATCCAATTGGTCCAGAGTTTCAATTAGTTTCACTGTGTCCCTGTTTAGTTTCTGCTTTCCTGATCGGTCCATTGAGGAGAGTGGGGTGTTGAAGTCACCCACAATTATTGTGTTAGGTGTAATGTGTGCTTTAAGCTTTAGTAAGGTTTCTTTTACGAAGGAGGGTGCCCTTGCATTTGGAGCATAGATGTTCAGTATTGAGAGCTCTTCCTGGTGGATTTTCCCTTTGGCCAGCAAGAAGTGACCTTCTGAGTCTCTTTGCATGATTTTAGGTTGAAAGTCAATTTTATCTGATATTAGAATGGCTACTCCAGCTTGTTTCCTGAGACCATTTGCTTGTAAAATTGTCCTCCAGCCTTTTACTCTAAGGTAGTGTTTGTCTTTAACACTGAGATGTGTTTCCTGTATGCAGCAAAATGTAGGGTCCTGTTTCCGTATCCAGTCTGTTAATCTATGTCTTTTTATTGGGGAATTGAGTCCATTGACGTTAAGAGATATTAAGGAATAGTAATTATTACCTCCAGACATTTTTGAAATTATATTTATTTATCTTATTTATTTTTTATATTCGAGAGGTTATCTTCTTTTGGGTTTGATGAGAGGAGGTTTCTATCTTGCTTCTTCCCGGGTGTAGTTTCCGTCCTTGTCTTGGTGTTTTCCCCCTATTATCCTTTGTAGGGCTGGATTTGTGGAGAGATATCTTGCAAATTTGGTTTTGTCATGGAATACCTTGATGTCTCCATCAATGGCAATTGAGAGTTTTGCTGGGTAAAGTAGTTTTGGCTGAAGTTTGTGTTCTCTTAGAGTTTGCATGATATCTGCCCAGGATCTTCTAGCTTTCATGGTCTCAGGTGAGAAGTCTGGTGTTATTCTGATAGGTTTTCCTTTATATGTTACTTGGCCTTTTTCTCTTGCTGCCTTTAGTATTCTTTCTTTGTTTATTACATTTGGAGTTTTGATTATTATGTGACGGGATGTATTTCTGTTCTGGTCCAGTCTGTTTGGGGTTCTATAGGCTTCTTGTATATTCATGGGCATCTCTCTCCTTAGGTTGGGGAAGTTTTCTTCCATAATTTTATAGAAGATATTAGCTGGCCCTTTAACTTGTAAATCTTCACTCTCGTCTATACCTATAATCCTTAGGTTTGGTCTTCTCATAGTGTCTTGGATTTCCTGGATGTTTTGGGTTACCACCTTTTTGCATTTAGTATTTTCTTTGACTGTTGAATCAATGGTTCCTATGTTATCTTCGGCTTCTGAGATTCTGTCTTCTATCTCTTGTATTCTATTGTTGATACTTGCGTCTATGGCCCCTGATTTCTTCCCCAGGTTTTCTATCTCCAATGTTGTCTCCCTCTGTGATTTCTTAGTTGTTTCTACTTCTGTTTTTAGTATCTGGATGGATGTGCTCAGATCTTTCGCTTGCTTGATTGTGTTTTCATGTATTTCTTTAATAGATTTTTGTGCTTCCTCTTTCATAGCTTCTACTTGTTGGCCCACGTTCTTCTGTAGTTCTTTAAGTGACTTTTGTCTTTCTTCCTTATTGTCTTCTTCTCTTTGATCCATCTTCTCCTGCATTTCTTGAAGTGATTTTTGTATTTGCCTAGTAAAGGCTTCTAACTTTTGATCCATTTTCTCCTCTATTTCTTTACGAGATTTTTCTATGTGTTCAGCTACCAGCATCCTGACCAGTGATTTTATATCCAAGTCTTGTTTTTCTGGTGTTTTAGGGTGTCCAGGGATTCCTGTTGTTGGAGAACTGGGTTCAGATGCTGTCATGTTGCCTTGATTTTTGTTAGTAACGTTCCTTCGTTTTCCTTTTGCCATCTGGTTATTTCTGGTTTTAGTTGGCCTTGTTGTCAGTGGCTGGTGTTTGAATCTCCTGTGAGGCTGGGCTCACCTGTTGTTTCTCTATTGGTGAATATGTGTGACTGCTGCTTTAAGGGATCATAAGCTGGCTGCCACCCATGCGATTGTAGCCCCTGTTGGAGTCTGTCTACCTGGGCTTCTCCAGCTGTGTCCTGGTTGCAAGGAACTCCGAGAGCCTAGCAGATCCCCCGTGAGGGTAGCCCTGGAAGGGGTGTTTACCTGGGCCTTTCCAGCTGTGTCCTGGTTGCAATATGGAGGCCCGCCGCTACACTGCTGGTCTAGGGGCCGGCGAGCTGGTTGCAGAACGCAGCTTAGGTGCTCACCCGAGGGCGGGGATGTCCCACAGAGCCTGGGCCTTTCCAGCTGTGTCCTGGTTGTGATATGGAGGCCCGCCGCTACACCGCTGGTCTAGGGGCCGGCGAGCTGGTTGCAGAACGCAGCCTATGTGCTCACCAGAGGGCGGGGATGTCCCACAGAGCCTGGGCCTTTCCAGCTGTGTCCTGGTTGCAATATGGAGGCCCGCCGCTACACTGCTGGTCCAGGGGCCGGCGAGCTGGTTGCAGAAGCAGCCTTGGTGCTCACCAGAGGGCTCGGGGATGTCCCACAGAGCCTAGGCGGGACTCCGCCTGCTTGGCTCGGAGACCCTAGCAGATACCCCCGTGAGTGTAGCCCTGGAAGGGGTGTTTACCTGGGCCTTTCCAGCTGTGTCCTGGTTGCAATATGGAGGCCCGCCGCTACACCGCTGGTCTAGGGGCCAGCGAGCTGGTTGCAGAACGCAGCTTAGGTGCTCACCCGAGGGCGGGGATGTCCCACAGATCCTGGGCCTTTCCTGCTGTGTCCTGGTTGCAATATGGAGGCCTGCTGCTACACCGCTGGTCCAGGGGCCGGCGAGCTGGTTGCAGAAGCAGCCTTGGTGCTCACCAGAGGGCTCGGGGATGTCCCACAGAGCCTAGGCGGGACTCCGCCTGCTTGGCTCCGAGACCCTAGCAGATACCCCCGTGAGTGTAGCCCTGGAAGGGGTGTTTACCTGGGCCTTTCCAGCTGTGTCCTGGTTGCAATATGGAGGCCCGCCGCTACACCGCTGGTCCAGGGGCCGGCGAGCTGGTTGCAGAAGCAGCCTTGGTGCTCACCAGAGGGCTCGGGGATGTCCCACAGAGCCTAGGCGGGGCTCCGCCTGCTTGGCTCCGAGACCCTAGCAGATACCCCCGTGAGTGTAGCCCTGGAAGGGGTGTTTACCTGGGCCTTTCCAGCTGTGTCCTGGTTGCAATATGGAGGCCCGCCGCTACACCGCTGGTCTAGGGGCCGGCGAGCTGGTTGCAGAACACAGCTTAGGTGCTCACCCGAGGGCGGGGATGTCCCACAGAGCCTGGGCCTATCCAGCTGTGTCCTGGTTGCAATATGGAGGCCCGCCGCTACACCGCTGGTCTAGGGGCCGGCTACACCGCTGGTCTAGGGGCCAGCGAGCTGGTTGCAGAACGCAGCTTAGGTGCTCACCCGAGGGCGGGGATGTCCCACAGATCCTGGGCCTTTTCAGCTGTGTCCTGGTTGCAATATGGAGGCCCACCGCTACACCGCTGGTCCAGGGGCCAGCGAGCTGGTTGCAGAAGCAGCCTTGGTGCTCACCAGAGCTTATAAAATATTTTCTATTCAACACAATGCACACATTTGGGTAGGTTAAATCTGGATATTTTTGATGTATGTTGAAATTTTTTCAAAAATAGTCCTCACATTTCTGACTCATCATCAGTATCTAGCTAATTCCTTTATTTCTATATACCCTCCAAAACATATAATAAAATTTAATTAAGTATCAAGTGCAAATTATGATGATTGAATGGGAAACTAAAACAAAATTATTTTCTTTCCTCCAATTCTTCCCAGATCTTCTCTACTTTCCTACTCACCCCAAACATAAGTTTTCTCTCTTTTACTTTCCAGCTTTCCTTTTTATTGATTATTTTATTTATTTACAGTTCAAAAGTTATCCCCATCCCAGTTCCCCCTACTCAAAACCCCATCCCACCCTCTTCCCCTCTGCATCTAAGATGGTGCTCACCCAGCCACCAACACACTCCTGGCTCACCTCCCTAGCTTCCCCCTACACTGGGGCATCAGGTCTCCACAGGACCAAGGGCCTCCCTGCCCACTGATGCTTGATAAGGTCATCCTCTGCTACATATGCAGCTGGAGCCTTGGGTCCCTCCATGTGTGCTATTTAGTTACTCATTTAATCCAGAGGAGTTCTGGGGGTTTGGTTAGTTGATATTGTTATTCTTCCTATGAGGTTGCAACCCCCTTCATCTCCTTCATTGCTTGCCTCAACTCTCCCCTCGAGGTCTCTGTGCTCAGTCTAATGGTTGGCTGTGAGCATCTGGAACTGTATAGGTCAGGTGCTGGCAGAGCCTCTCACAGAATAGCTATACCAGGCTCCTATCAGGAATATTTCTTGGCATCAGTAAAAGTATCTGGGTTTGGTGTCTACAGATGGGATGGATCCCTATGTGCGGTGGTCTCTGGATGGCCTTTCCTTCAGTCTCTGCTCCATTCTTTGTCCCTGTATTTCCTTTAGCTTTCAAACAAGACAAAAAACAATAAACAAAATAAAACAAAAAAATGAAGAGACACAACCCTCAATATAAACATACAAACACACACACACACACACACACACACACACACACACCAGTCAAAACCAAACCAACCAAACAACCACAACAAAAAACAGTAAGATCCAAATATGCCCCAATAAAGGATAAAGAAAACAAGAAGTCTACAAAAATAACATTGGATTCCTACTTCTGGGTATGAAGCTTGGCCTAGATTACGCTTTATATATCCAGTGAGACTCCAATGGAAACAAGTGATAAATAAATATAGAAATAAAATGATATCAAATGATAAGGTGCTATATCTACAAACCAATTCCTTGCAGACAAAGACCAATAAGACACAAAAATGTCTATATAGCTATAAAAGGAAACAAAAAGTATCCTCCAAAATATCGTTGTTTCTTTTGTATTGGACAACTACTCTTGAACATGGGGCCTATCCTAGAATGTGATTGGTATGGACAGTGAGACTCTGTGAGAGAAGATTACTTCATCAATGGTCATCAGTTGCACATAACTTCTTGATTATAATTGTGACCCAGAGGCAGCTTCTCCCTCTCAGTACTGGGAACCCATCTGCCCTGAGCCTGTGCAGGTCTTGTGCACACTGCACAGTCTCTGTGAGTTCATCTGTGAGCCAGCTTTCTTGTGTTGAAGACACTATCTTCCTGGAGTCATCCACAGCCTCTGGCTCTTACAAGCTTCTGCTTCCCCTTCTTGTATAGATTCCTGAACTGTGAGGGGAGGGGTTTGAGGAAAACATTTCATCTTGCACTGAATGCTCCGAAGTCTCTAGCTATTTTCACAATGTCCAGTCAATTCCTGTCTACTGGCATCTCTCACTTACCTGTGTCTGTAAAAGTTTAATCACTTGTTTCTTTCCTCATGCTTACCCCCCATTCATTTCTAAATATTACATATAGGTAAGTGGCCTTTAGGACAAGAGTATCAGCTTCAGTATAAAAATGTGTGTAATATCATTTTGGGCAGATGGATAGTAAGTTTAGATCTATAGGTAGATCATTTCTTATATGTAACAAACCTGTATAAAATATCTCTACTATTCAGGACGTTTTATTCCCAGCCAAACAACAGATGCTATGGTATCAAATCATCTGACCACTTTTTGAATTTAAGTGCCTTTTGTTCAAAGGTATCTGTCTGTACAAGGCATATCAACAAATGTGCTTTGTGAGCCCATGGTTTGGTTTTGTTCAGTTATTAAGGGAAGAAGCAAAATATTTCTTTCTGATGCCACTTTTATTTATTTATTCCAAGTGAATCTTATTTAGTTCTTCAATATACTTAATAAGTCATCCTGCTGAGTGCTCTCAGAAAAATAAATCTCGTCTTAACACAAAAAATGCAATGAGCTAAGACCATCTTCATTCTGGTTGGCTCTACATGGCTTTGACTGCCTTTTAATGTCATATTTGAACATAGGCATTATGTCTATTTGTGCATAATACATATGAGCTGAATTTTATAAGCAATAATATTCACAATTTCACATCAAATACATCATGAAAGACATTTTATGGCTCTCAGGTTTCCTGAGCTTTTCTTCTACATGTTCTCACAAAAACCTGCCAACAACAGAGTAAATGTGATATGATTTTCAGGCTACCTAATACAATTTTATCACTAAAGTATCACATTCAAGTGATTTTGAGAGAAATAAAATGATTATAATATTTGATACATATATAGCATAACATGAAGTTATAAATTGTTTCCTTGTTTTATATCATTTTATAAGAACACATTATTAAAAGTTTACATGTATGCATATGAACAATTAATACAGATATCCATTAATGTATTATGAAGATAATTGTAGCTTTAAGTGAAATTCTTCTCAAATGAAAAATATCCACATTTATTTTTATATTATTAATGAATTTTAATAAAATTAATAGATATTAATCAGATCTAAGTTGTTATTTTCAACATTTTTTTCAGGGAATCTATGACTTGCTTATTTCTGAGGCTGTAGATAATTGGATTTAATACGGGGATTATAACTGTGTAAAACAGAGAGAGGATCATGTCTTGATCTTCTACTTCTGAAGACGCAGGATGAACATACATGAAGAGAAGAGGCCCATAGTATAAAGACACAGAAAGGAGATGGGCCCCACAAGTAGAGAAAGCTTTCCTTATGCCCTTGTCAGACTTCTTTCTTAAAATTGTAAAGAGAACAAATGTGTAAGAAATAAGAACAGTCATAATGGTAAATACTTGTATTGAACCAGAAAAAATGAAAATGATCAGATAATTTAAAGACGGATCAGTACAGGAAATTTTTAACAGTGGTATAACATCGCAGTAAAAATGATATAGTATGTTGGAATTACAGAAGGTTAATCTGGATAAAAAGCTTTCGTGAATCACAGCATGAAGAAAGCCACCTATAAATGATAAGGCTAATAGGCGAATGCATAATCTATTGGTCATAATCACTGGGTAAAGCAGAGGATTGCATATAGCTGCATAGCGATCGTAAGCCATTGCTGCCAAAAGAAAACATTCTGTGGTCACACTGATTGCAAAGGAAAAAAATTGTGTCATGCATTCAGCGACAGAAATCACCTTGCCCTTGTCCAAAAGATTAAATAGCATCTTTGGTGTCACTGTGGATGATAACCAAGTATCCACAAAGGCTAAATTACTAAGGAATAAGTACATGGGGATGTGCAGTCGAGGGTCATTCCAGATGAGAGTGATCAGACCAAGGTTCCCCACAATGGTCATGAGGTAGATTACCAAGAACACTAGGAAGAGGAGGGTTTTCCACTGTGGTTGGCATGTGAGACCTGTGAGAACGAACTCTGCCCATAGGCTTCCATTCTTCTTTTCCATGCTGTCATTGAAGGTCTCCTGAAATTAGATGTAATGAATGTAAAATAATTAGTCACTGTGAAAGATTTATGTGAATATTGAAGATGCTTCTAGTGATGAAACAATATATTATACTTTCCTCATAGAATGGATAACACGATAACACAAGGATTACTCTGGAAATTAAGAATAAATTTTTCAATTGATTCCATGCAGTAATGAGTAGGCAGTAACATTACAAGTGAATGGGAGACCTTCTAAGCTTGTGATAGATTAATTGAGAAACACACTCGCACTGGAAATTTTGTCCTATATATGATGTATGAACAGGAGAAAAGCTATTGGAATGTACTGGAAGATAAACTACATTGAGTACCTTGTAAAGGAATCTGTACTTTATCCCTTAGGAATCAGCTTCTAGCAAGATTCACAAGAGGCAGAATGATTTTTTTTTTTTTTGTAGATAACACTTTTAAATAAATATTTTCAGGGCACAGCAAAGCTTTCAAGAAAAACATTGGTATAAGGGACACAACTACTACTGAAAGATTGCCAAACAAATTTACTGTATCAGTGGCCCAGAAGGATGCTTTATATAAAATATACATGATTAAGAATGAGTGTAGCATCTTGGTTCTGTGTTCACCATACAAAATGCCCGCTGAATCCAGAGAAAATGTCCCTGCTACAGTGCAGGAGTAGCCACAGCCTCAGGCTGAGCCAGGCTTGGGAATAGAGTGTGACAGTGATGCATCAGTGTGAGAATTTGAGGGACAAGATTCCACACAGACAGCCACACAAGTCCAGCTGTGGCCGAGGCTGAGCTCTATGAAGAACCTGTTAATGAAGCCAAGCAGAGTCGGAGTGAGAAGAGGAGGAAGGCTAGGATCAAACTGGGCCTTCAACAGGTTACAAGTGTTACAAGAGTCACTCTGCAGAAATCTAAAAATATCCTCTTTGTCATCACAGAACCAGATGTCTACAAGAGCCCAGCTTCAGATACCTACATAGTGTTTGGGGAAGCCAAGACTGAAAATTTGTCTCAGCAAGCACAGTTAGAAGCTGCCAAGAAATTCAAAGTTCAAGGTGAAACTGTTTCAAACATTCAAGAAAACACCCAGACTCCAACTATCCAAGAGGAGAGTGAAAAAGAAGAGGTGGGGGACAGGGGTGTGGAACTTAAGGTCAAGGAACTGGTCAAGCAAATGTATCAAGAGCAAAGGCTGCAGAGCCCTGAAAAACAACAGTAAAAATATTGTAAATGCTATTATGGAATTAACAATGTAACTATTGAACAGCAAGGACACACCCCCTTTTCTTTCTCCACTTTTTGGTGTTTGAAAAGTGGAATTATAGCTTGGTGTAAAATTTGTATTGTTTATCACTAAAGTTGTGGCTTCTTGTTGGATGAAAAAGAAAGAATGAGTGTAGCAATAAAGTCAGTATACAAGAATGTTTTAGGAATATATGCTCTAAAATGTTCCTTTGCTGAAGCCAAGGCAAGCATATTGCTTATTTCATACAGTATAAGGCAGTTGTCCTGGTAGGGTTATGATTATACAGGTTCAATAGTATTCACTATACATGCTAACTAAGATGTGGCTATATAGTAGGAATCAAAGAGTAACAGAGAAACACAGATAAATTACAGTGATCACAAATCACTGATCTAGTCTGATCAATGGCCATCAAAAGAAAAAGAGAATTGCCTAAAACACCCAGCACTAAATGGGATCCCTCTATCAAATTCCTCACCTGAGCAATCAAGAAACAGTGCCCTCTAAATCAGCAAGAGCAAAGGTCATATGAACTCACAGAGACTGAAGTAGCATGCACAGGGCTTTCATAGGTCTGCACTGTTTTGCATAAATATCATAACTTCTGGTGCTTTCTCTTAGCCTTTTCCTTTCTGTTGGTTTGTCTGATACACGTTCAATGTAATAGCTTTTGTTTTATCATATTTTGTTGTGTTTTGCTACTATCTCTTAGAAGCCTGATCTTTTCTATAAGAGACAGAAAAGAAATGTATCAAAATGGGTGGAGAAGTGGGGAGGAACTGGAAGGTATAGAGGGATGGAAAACTATAATTGGAATATATTATGTGATAAAAGAATATATTTTTCAATAGAAGGAAAAATAATAAGTGGAAAAGTTCCATAAAAGAGCATTTTCTCAACATCCAAGTGGAATATAGTTAGTTCTATGCCTTTATTAAACTCTAAAGTAAGCAATGACTTGGTGCAAATAGAGAAGTTTGAAGCAGAGTTATGGTTAGCCTACTCTGTAAAGAATATAAGGAAAAATGTCAAGGAAAAGAGAGTACCGAAAAGGTTATGTTAAAGAACCTTTAACGTTAAAGGTTGTATTGTGGGTAGATTTCACTTATTCGATAGACACATGTGCATCACTCTCTAATACATGGATCTAGTTAATGCTAATCAGGGGCTTTTATCCACTGAAGAAGCCCAAAATGCTTCTCAAACCTCCCCTACCTAGAAGAAGACTGAAGGGATTTAATCGTTGCTTTCCAAGTCAAACCACATATACATGCTTTGGAATACTTAGAGAGAAAAAGGAAAGAGACAAAGACAAAGAAACTGTTTCTTGAAGGCAAACAAAACTACAAATATAAAACTCCATGAAATGCATGTGGCACTGCACCAATGGCATTGCCAACCATCAATCTCATTCCTCAGTGCTTTCTAAATTGTTCATATTCCAACCCTGGGCCCCAAATTAAGCAAAAGAAATAAGGCATTCTAGAAAAAATATTGAGCAAAGATTCTGGAATGGAGGCTATCACAAAAACTATTGCCTATATATTGGGATATGTTCTACTAGCTGGGCTGCCTTGTCTGTCCTCAGTGGGAGAGGAAGTGGCTAGCCTTGCACAGATTGAAGGTCTAAGGTGAGAGGGGATAGCTGTGTGTGGAGGGAAGCACCTGCTCAAATGAGAAGGGGAGAGGGGAAAGGAAAAGAATTGTGGGAGGAAGTGACTGGATGGAGGACAATGAGCAGAATGTAATGTGAATAAGTAACCAAAAAATCAAAGTAAATTTAAAAAAAAATCTGTAAGCACACTTGGAACTCAAAATTTGAAATTTGCGGCTATAAAGAAAAGACAAGCCCTCAAAAAAATAAGCAATCAAACAAACAAAAAGCCCCCCGAAGATTGGTGCAAACACCACAATAAACACTCTTGTAGGACATGAAATTAATGGAGGTACTGAGTGTAGAGAATATGAAGATTTTAATGACTTGCATGGGAACAACTCTCTCATGTCATAGAATCCAAAGCGCATCAGAAAACAGCTAGCCTGAGAACATGGTGAGTGGAAGAATGTGTTATAATTTTGGGAGCAGTAAGACTCTGCATTGTGCCTGGAGATGCTATAACCCATTTTATTGCAGACCACTTTAGAAAAAGCTACAGAGAGGAGATGAGGGAAACAATTAAACCAGAAGGAAGGAAAAACTTGAAAAACAACTAGCAGTGAGTTTAGAAAAATGAGGGGAAGGCAGAAAATTGGCAAAGAACAGGAACAATGTGGTTAGGGCAGAATGGTTAAAGGAATCAGAACAAATGGTCTAGGATAGGCTTTAGCTTATCCTACGATGAAAAAGAAAGGCTTTGGATGTTACACACGCAGATTTGTCTTCACCCTAAAGTCACCAAAATTGTCAGTCAAGTTAATCTTCTCCTTTGTTAGCTATGTTTTAGACATAAATCCTAAGTACAAGAGAAAGCCCTAATTTAAAACTTTGCTTTGCAATTCAATGCTGTTCTCAGATATATAGCATAGGTCGGGTGCTTTTTCCATACCTATTGTTGTTTATCCTTAGATATGAGGGCAGCATGAATAATAATTTTGATAATACATATCACTGGACTTGTGAAGAGTGTATATCTCAAATACTCTGCCACCACAAATAAAAACCAAAGAACAGATGTTTGGATGTGAAGTTCCCTAACTTTGGACATATGACATTGTTCATAAATATACATCAAAGGTCATGAGGTAAATTTCATATTCATATAAAAATTTAAATTCTACTATGATCTTGTGACAACGAATAAAGAAGATTTAATCTAAAATTGTGCTTACATTGAAAGTGCTTTCCTCCACAGAAACCTGATTAAGGTAATATAAATGACCATCACGAGTAACTCCAGTGCCAGTATGCTTCATTTGGCATTGTGTCCCCCCCCCCACATAATTCTAAGCACTGAACATGTGACATTGATCAACTTATTTCATGGGTAGGTTCTTGCTAAGCCAAAAGTTCTGAAAAGAACTGTCAAACATTTTCTGGTCCACATACATTTATATTTGCATGCATCTTGACTTTATACATATATCAAAGAATATTTTCAGGTACAGTAAAAATAAAAACCTAATCTTTACTCAAGACCAAAACATTTAATCAGAATTTATTATTAACTAAATACAATGAGTCATTTATCAAAACAATGTAGACTATTTCTCATGTAAGAGTCATGACTTGACTATTTAAACCTGTTTGTAAAGGTTTTCTTTCATAAGTTCTACCTCATAAAATAAAGTTATTATGATTCACTAAATAAGATAATAGGCAAGTCACTTCATCAAATCATAACTCTTACAACATTGATATTTGTTCAAATTTTAAGAAAACAGGGCATCAGGATACTTTCACTATCATTTATTAACTTTTTTTATTAATTTACTCTAATTGCTACATATGTACAATATTTTACTTTCATGTAAAAATTTAAAATATAGCAATTATTTCTACCTTACCTATCTATATATTGAGAGAGATGGTGGTGACCTTATAAAGTAGTAGGCCTTCAGGAATTTGAAAGAGATCAAGTGGGATGCAAGAAAAGGGTAGGAAGGGGAAAAAAAGAAGGAAAAAAGTTTTAATTTCAAAAATTAAAAAATATTTTCAATAATAATAATATTTTTAAAGTATTACAAAACAGAAAAAAAACACCTGTGAATTCAGGAGATAGATAACAAAACAGGCAGCAATCTTTTCCCATACCCTTTCATTTCAGAGGCTCCAAGTCTCAGTAAAGGTGGCTTATATACATATGAAGTACAAGAACCAATAGCTATGTCACTCGCTTCTTATTCTAAAGACTGATGGAGCGGAAAGAAATTCTCCTGAGGATGCGAGGATTCCCTTCAGGACAAAATAAAACTGTTCCACTAGACTTTGAGAGTTTAAGGGTATAGGCTGCTTCATATACCAGTGTTTCATGTACCAGGGTGGAGTAGATCTGCCCATAAAGTGTGAGGATTTTCATTTGAGTAACCTAGGACCCACAGAAGCTAAGACTGGCACCAGATGCCTATAATCTCTGTGATTTTACAGTAACCTAGAAGCAGAAGGAAGTGAATACCCAGAATTCCACAAGTTGGCTTATTTAGTATATGAATATACTAAACACAATGAATGAACCAAAAGACCCCAATCTCAAACAAGGTGGAAAGTGAAGAGATTGCCCCTGACACTTTCATTACTGCATGCATGTGCCTTTTTTCACACACGATCCCATGCACACGGACACATCAAATATTCACACAAATCTTTAGTAAGTTGGCGCTGTCTCTGCATGGTCAGTAAGCCATTGTTTGGTCAATGGTGGCACTGAGCATTGTGAAAGAGGACATACATTAGTTAATTACCTAAAACATCCAGCACACGGGAACAGGGGTTAGTTTCAACTTAGAGTTTAGAAGAAATAGACTTTTATTGTTAAGCATAGTAGTAAGAAACTGGCTTATGTTACAGAATGCATGACACTGAGAATTGTCCAATGGCACTGACTAGGAAACAGGGAGCTCAGATCAGAACTGTCTGTTACCCTTCAGCCCTTCCCCAATGGTCCTATGTCTTCCAAACAGGGGTCAATGTCAAAAAGTTTCTACAACCTAAACAACAGTGCCAGTAGATGGGAACCAAGCAGTCAAACACACAGCCTTGTGGGGAAAACTTTCATTCAAACCATAACACCTAGAAAACTTTTTATATAATGCCCGGGTATAAGAGAGAGAAAGAAAAGATGGTACCCTCATTACCCCCTTTACAGATATGTCAGGAGTGGCATAATGCTTCTCACTGGGCCCCAACTCTGTGACAGCTTTCTCTGACCTTCTATAGCATTATGGACTACAAATTTAGTCCTTAAAACATAGGATTTAGGGCCACATTCAGAATCTAAATGCATTTAGTCTACATATAATATTTCCTAATATCTTAACTGTTATAAGACCAGGAAAAACAAAAAGGAAAAAAAACCACAATACTAAGTTTTATGTTTCCAAGATATATTATTACAGGTGTCTTAGATTTTTTTATATTGCTCTGAAAAGAAACTATGACCAAGAAAACTAGTACAAAATATTTAATGGCGCCATGCTTATAGTTTCAGAGAGTTAGTTCATGATCATTATGGTGGGGAGCACGACAGCAGGCAGAAAGGGATGGCTATCCAGCAGTACGTGAAAACGTACACATGGCTGCAACAACCATAGGGCAGAAAAAGCAGAAGGAAGCAACTGGGAATGGACTTTGAAAACCTCAAAGCCCACTTCCTCTGACATATCCCAATAAGGCCACATTGCCCAAACCTTCCCAAACTGTTCCACCAACTGGAAACCATTCAACTGGAAACCATTCAAATATCTAAGCCTAGAGGGGCCATTTTCATTCAAACTACAACAACCTGTAAGCCTTACTAAAGGAAGGACACAGTGTCATTGGATAAATATCACTCCTATGATAGGCAGACGTAGGTAATAGCAAGACATCAGAACAAAACAATACCTAAGCCTGCCAGGGTAAAACTTAAGTCTAGGATCTTCATGTCGAGGGGAAAGGCTATACTGTGGTGAGAAATGTGCTTCCAGGCTGTTAGGAAGGTCTGCTTTGTAAATATGATAGCTGGGAGTGCACACAGTCTCTCCTTGAGCAGACTCCAGAGATGTTTCATGTTTAACTTGGTGAGAACTCCATTTGAAGTTGTCGCTTTACTCAAAAAGTTAATGAATCACACTGTCATTTGCTAGGAATTCAAGTTTCTTAAAAACTGCCTTGCCTCCCTGGCTTTTCTTGTTGGAAGTTTCATTTGTAAAATGTAAAATCATTTCATTGGTTTTACATTCTCTATGCCTACAAAAACTAGTCTCATGCTGAAGAGAGGTACCAGCATGAGCCATGTCAGGTCATACTTAAATACTGCATCTGCCTCTGTATGAGTCACCAGCTGAAATAAGCCTTTGTAGAAAAAAAAAAAGGTGTTCCATGGATTCTCCTCAATAGACTCTGCCCTGAAATGTCCACAAACCAAATTCGTGTTTTCATATCTCTAGCCTTATACTGGCTATCACTTAACTAGTCTTTGAGATCCCTCCAGGTATCTTTCCTATTGCCAGCTGAAAGGTTCTTGGCTTCTTCTTAGTTCCACCAGCAATGCTAACTTAACTCATTTTGGTAGTCACTTTTATTCATTTTCCCCAGATACACTATACATTCTTCTTAATTCGTTTCTTCTCTGCTTCCAACTTTCAATGTAAATATGTCTGAAAATAAGTTATGTGAAAGATTTATTACTATAAAATTTATTCCAGAAGATAAATATCATCTTTAAACTTAGTCTCTAACAATGTCTCAGGGAATCAGCAAATTGTACCCAAATTATTTTCAAATGGAACACAAATGCTCTCAACCTGTTTTCCGTTTAGATTCTATGTTTCCATCTGAAATATTGTCCGTGTCATCTCTACTTTGAGATTTCTATCACCTTTCCAGATATTTGAGCTTTCATACAATTTGAAACAAAACAAATAAAAAACTCAATGCCTTTCTTTATTAAGTTTTAGTCATTTTTAGTATGCTACTAAAAATCCCAAAGCTTCATCTGAAGATAAATTAAAAAAGATACTAAACCATATATTCAGGCACAGTCACAGCACTAACTCCACCATATTCTTGGTACCAAGATACATATACACATACACATACACATACATATACACATATACACATACACATACACATAAATATACATACACATATACAAATACATACACATATGTATATGTGTGTATATATGTGTGGGTGTATTTAAGATTATGTAAATATATAAAAAACTTGGTACCAATTTTTAATCTTAGTCAATTTTCCATTAACACAACAAATACTTTGGAGAAATAACTTAAAAAGAAAATTTTAGGTTTGCATCTATCTGTAGGTTGTGGTCCAACCTTAGTATAGTCCCTGCAAATGCTGTACATGGCACACTAGCCGCTAGATGATGCTTGAGTCTGAATGGCCTATGGACATTTTTTTTCATGGTCCATTAAGTTAGTTTGCTACTGGAAATGCTCATTGGTAAGCGTGTATTTTTCCTCCAGACTATCATAAATTGGACATGCATATTAGTGCCCCATCAAATTAAAGACACCAAGGCTGGCTTAAATGATCCATGTAGACAGGAGGAAGGTATGTGAAGTGTTGATATAGCTATACACCATTCCTTCTTCCCTTGCATTACATCCTCTTCCATGTACAGTCTCAAGTGGAGTTTGTCCTGAGAAACTGGGTGTGAATGTAAAGAATCAGTCTGCACACAAATGGTTGTGTGTTTTATTCAAGTTTGTGGTGGTAGATGACTACATCATTGCAACCCCTTTTCTGGGACATTCTTCTATGCAGCAGAATTCTCAGCACTGAAATTAGTCGTTCAATTTCTTTGATCAGATATTCAAATACATCAGTTTTTTTGGGATAGAGTTAACAGTTTGGTTGAAGAGTAAAGAACTTGGAAAGCATATATATATATATTCCAAGCAGAAGACAAGAGCTACATAACTCTGTATGCTCTCAAAAGAGAAATATAAACATATAACCAGCCACAATATCTCTATCTACAATGGTGGACTGCTTAAAAGATATATGCTAGGGCAATAATCGCACAACGCTTGTGGGAGTAACCAACCAAAAACTGATTTGTCTTAAGACTCACGTCACAATAATGTTTTTGAAAGCTGCAAACATAGAAATGAAATCAGGAGAGCACATATCCAGAGAGAAGATACAGTAAACTTTGAGTAAAATGAAAATAGACATGAAATATTAGGCACATTTCAATCGTGCTGTAGGGATAGAGAAGCTAGGGGTGGAAGAAGGGTTAACCTGAATGAAAAGTATAACTTAAAGAAAGAGTTAACCTAAAGAAAGAAAAAATGTATGAAAAAAATGGTATGGAAACCTACGATGTTACAATTGAAGTAAAAAAAATAGTTAAACCACATGAGATAATAGAATATATGTGGCATAAAATAGTGCAATACTCTGTATTAAATATTTAAGTGTCATAGAGGCAGAAAATGTAAAATAAAAGAGAATGAAAAAAGTTACTTAAAACTAATGATATATGAGTAAAACTTTTAAAGTACCAGTGGTTTGTAAGTTAATATTAAAAGATTATTTTTAAAAGAAATTTGGACACAGGAATCCTACATAATCTTGCTTGCAGCAGATCTTGGTGATTACATGAAAACCTCAGTGCCAGACACAGGATATTGTTTATGAGTTATTGGTCACGGAACATAACAACACAGGATATTTCCATTATTCTTAGTAGCCAACCATAACTAGATGGTAAGAACCTATTGCTGAAGACACCACACATTTTCGTTGTAGAACATTTAAAAATATTAGGCTCAAGATGAACAGGATACCTTCTATCTTCTAACTTCCATAGTATCATACTATACAGGCTACTTAGGAAGGAAAACAATTTATACGCTTAACAATATTGAAATCTACATGATACAGTCAAGCAATATGTGTCCACTGAAGCAATAATGTTATGATGATTGTGAGAATAACCAACCACTTTTTGATTGGAGTTGAGAATTGCATCAAAGGGAATTTTATGTCTGGTACTACAATTTTACAACTGTACAAAAGTTTATGGCTGTGAAGACGATAGGGCCCAAGAAACAGTTGTTCCCCCTAAATGGTCATAACATTTATGCTTATACATATAGATTTGTGTTGCTCTTAACATTGGTCAGAAAACCTTCATATAGTGGGTAGTAGTTGATGCAAAGAGTCAAAGCTCTGGGAGGAGAATTACAGGTCAGTTACAGTTAATTATTCCAAGTTGTATCTAAAGTGTGTGGTGTCTCTAGCAACTGCATTGTACCTTCAAGGACAGAAAGAAAAAAAACAGGGCAATCACAATCATTTTGGGGAGTCAATTTTAATTCTCTAACCAAGAGCTCTAAAAAAAGCTTCCCATGCCCGACATTACGATTATCATTACATATTTTATGAGTCTGTGGGGGAATATTATCACTCCATATCACATCTTTATAAAACCATGGAAACTCTGTATGTGAAAGTGTGTCCTTTTATGTACATATTGTAAATCTGAATATTAAAGTAAACTTGTAAAACACTTCTTTGAGACTTTTCAAAACATTCTTAGTATTATCTGCCCTTCCTCCCTGTCCCTGTCTATTACCATCCTTTCTCTTTCCCCAGTCAAAAGTCTCCCACACCATTTTCCCACTTCCTCCTTCACAATACTTATATCTTATAACCCCTTCTCTAGGGTGCCATTCCCATCAATCCTAAATGATCCATTTCTATGCTTTTAGCTTCTGTGATTACTTGAGATTACATGCTAAAATCTAAAACTTCAGAGCAAGGATCATCATGTGGTATTTGTCTTTCTGCAACTGAGTTACCTCACTCAGAATATTATGTTCCATTTCTGTGCATTTAACTGAATAGTCATGATTTAATGCTTCTTTACAACTGAATACAATTATATTATGTATATGTAACACATTTCATTTTCTGTTTTCCTTTTCTTTTTCTTTTTTTTAGAGGATCATGGTATTTCAGTTTACAGTTCCAAATCACTGAGGGAAATTAGAGCAGGAAGTCAGGCCTAGCAAGAACTTGGAGGTAGGAAGTGAAGAATTTCTATGAGGTAATAATGACCTAGAGATGGAAGGATGGTTGAACAGCTAAGAGTGCTTACTTCTTTTCCAGAGGACCCAAGTTCAGTTCCCAGCACCCATAGCAGGTGACTCACAATGACCTGAAATTCCAGCTTCATGAGATCCTGTGCCCTCCTCTAGCCTATGAAGATATACACAAACACATGTGTATTCATACAGGCACACAGACATTGTATAAAAATAAAATAATTTTGAGGTTTTAAAGGAAAAGTTTTAAAGCTGTATAATATCTTTATTCTTATTTTAAAGATTTATATTCTAAAGACACAATGTAGAGCAAGCATCTTCATCAAAGAAACACAAACTTAAGTGAGTTATTCTTAATAAAAAATCAAAGTAAGCTAAACAAGATAACAGTCTGTCCCCAAGAAGAGATGATGCTCCTTTATAGATTTCTGCATTAAACAGTGCTCAAGAGTACACACAAACACTACTATTATCATGTGTGTATACACAGGCATACTCGACTGATCAGCATTGAAAATTCTCTTCTGACTTTTTCCAATGTGCTGTGGGTGTATGTTTGTGTGTGTGTATTTGTGTGTGTGTGTGTGTGTGTGTGTGTGTGTGTGTGTGTGTGTGGAGAGAGAGAGAGAGAAAGAGAGAGAGAGAGAGAGAGAGAGAGAGAGAGAGAGAGAGAGAGAGAGAGGTGTATGTAGATGCCAAAGGTTGTCAAGATGTCTTCCTCAATCACTTCTGAACCTTATTTATTGAAGCTTGATTTCTAAGTGAAATTGGAACCCCTGGACTCAGCTAGACTGCCTGACGAGCAAACTCCAGGGATCTGCCTGTAAACATACACTACTCTCAACACAATGATCATAGGTATATTCCACCATGCCTTGTTTTTATGTGGGTGCTGAGAATCAAAATTCAGGTTCTCACACTTGCATGGCAAGGACTTTATCTACTTAGACATCTCACCAGCCCCCAACTTTTTTACTTTAAATGGTTTTATTATAATTTCATTTATTTCGGGTATTTCGTATATGAACATTGTATCAATGTGACCCCTGGCCCTTCCTTCCCTCTCCAACTCCTTCTGTGTACCCTATCTCTCTCACACCAGTTCTTGATATATTCATATGTGTGCATGCACACACACATACACACCAATATGAATATTTAAATAAGCTTATTAAAGAATATGTTCCACTATGACTTTTTTGCTTTTATTGGAGATAGATTTTTATGCAATATGTTCTGATTTTGACTTCTTCTTCTACTACTCTGAGATTATCATCACCTTCCCTCCCAACATACTCTTCTCTCTCTCTCTCTCTCTCTCTCTCTCTCTCTCTCTCTCTCTCTCTCTCTCTCTCAGAAAACATACATCTAACGAACAACAATAAGATAAAACACAACAACAACAAAAAATATATCCTAATATCCTATTAGGACAAAACAAACAGAGAAAAGACAGAGTCAAAAGTAAAGCACAGAATACACAAGCAGACACACAGACACACACATTTGTACATACAGGAATTCCTTTAAACACACAACCCTGAATTCATATATACTCAAAGGATCTGTAAGATAAGAGAGATGATAGTTAGATGGATAGATGATAGATTGATAGATAGATTGAACAATAGACAGACAGACAGACCGACCGACAGACAGATAGATAGACAGACAAATAGACAGAGAGACTTTATAACAAAAAGAAACTCCAAAGATGCTGCTGAGTTCATTTTGAGTTGACCATCTACTAATGGTCATGGGGAGTGACCTTAAGAGTGTATGCTCAGTGAAATTTTCTTGAAGAAACCTGATTTTATTTTTCATTTGTGAGGGATTATCAATTGGGCATAGCTTCCTGGTTAGGGCCTTATGTCCACTCCTCCTGGGACTGCATCTTCAGTAGATCTTTGCAGGCCCTGTGCATGCTGCCACAGTCTATGTGCATTTGTATGGTAACTGGTCCTGCTGTGTTTATAGGGCCTTACTGTCTTCCATCCTATCTTTACACCTACAATTTTCTACCTCCTCTTCTACAGGGTTCCCTGAGACTTGAAGGGAGAAGTGTACTCAAGACATTCCATTTAGGATTGAGTGTTTCACATGCTCTCAAACAAATGCAGAGTTCTCATACCCTCTGCATTTGTCCTCACCTTCTGCCAGAGAAAGCTTCTTTGATCATAACTGAGGAAAACCTGATGTAGGGGTATAGCAGAACATTGATATGAATCATTTTATAGCCATGTTTCTTTAGCAGAAAAGTATTTGGTTTTCTTCTAGGTGATCTTTCTGGTCTTGGGTTCTTGGCTACCAAAGCAGTGCTGGGAATGGATTCTATCTTATGTAGGGGCTTTATGTAGACCTTCACTCGACTCCGATGTTGGTTAGTTGGCTACTTCTACAAGCTTGGGACCATTGCAGTAGTGTGTCTTCCAGGCAGGCCATCACTGTAAATTGAAAACTTTGTATCTGTCCTGGTGTTAACATTTGTCTTCTAGTAGCATGCTGTGTACCTTCAAGAATCATAAACAATAGTCCCTAGATCCATGGGTCTAGGTAGGTGGTGTCAACCCAAATTTTCTCTGTTAAATGAATTGTGTAGGTGCTGTCTTCAGCAATAGGGCCCTGCTGTGAGTTTGTGGAGAGCCACAAATATCCTTGATGATAGCCTGAGTTGTCTGGGTTTCCTATGGGGTCCCTTGGCCAACAACTCATTTAGATACAGCCCATTCCTGGCAGTAGAAGCATCATTTGATGTCAAAAACTGTCCAATTTGGTATCCATGTTGTGTGTTATTTTGTAATTTCATTTAGAATGTTTTTATACATGTATATATAATAGGAAGTTTCTACTGTATTAGCTTTCCATATGACCCCTCGGATGACCTTGTTCCTCCTTATATTCCTTCCTTCACCCTGTTCTCTCTACCTTGTCTGATCATTCTACCCATTTGCCCCCACCATTGTCTATTCACAACAATCTATTCTATTTCCTCTTCCTAAGAACATTCCATCTTTCCGACAGTTCCCTTAATCCTATACCTAGCCTCTGTGGTTATATATACTTACCTTCTTGATCAAGACCTAATAGCTAACATCCACTTATACGTGAATACATACCATATGTCTCTTTCTGGATATGTGTTACCTCATCAGGATGTTTTTATTTCTAGCTCCATCAAATAACCTGTGAGTTTTATTATTCCAATTTTCTTTTAAGAGGGGAAATTTTTATTTATTAATTTTCTTCATTGGATATTTTTTTTTATTCAATATATTATTTATTTACATTTCAGTTGATTTCACCTTTCCTGGTTCCCCCTCTACCAAAGTCCCATAAGCCCTCCTCCCTCCCTCTGTTCCCAAATCTACCCCTTCCCACTTCCCTGTCCTGGTATTCCCCTACACTGCTGCACTGAGCCTTTCCAGGACCAGGGACCTCTCTTTCCTTCTTCTTGGGCTTCATTTGATATGTGAATTTTGTCTTGGGTATTCCAAGCTTCTAAGCTACTATCCAGTTATCAGTAAGTGCATACCATGAGTGCTCTTTTGTGATTGAGTTACCTCACCTAGGATGATATTTGACAGTTCCATCTATTTGTCTAAGAATTTCATGAATTTATCATTTTTAATCACTGAATAGTACTCCATTGTGTATATATACCACATTTTCTGTATTCACTCCTCTGTTGAGGGACATCTTGGTTCTTTCCAGCTTCTGGCTATTATAAATAGGACTGCTATGAACATAGTGGAGCATGTATATTTATTACAAGCTGAGGAATCCTCTGGGTATATGCCCAGGAGTGGAATAGCGGGGTCCTCTGGTAGTATCATAACCAATTTTCTGAGGAACCACCAGACTGATTTCCAGAATGGTTGTACCAGCTTGCAACCCCACTAGCAGTGGAGGAGTGTTCCTCTTTCTCCACATTCTAGCCATCAACTGTTTTCTGCTGAGTTTATGATTTTGGCCATTCTGACTAGTGTGAGATATAATCTCATGGTTGCTTTGATTTGCATTTCCCTTATTACTAAGGAAGCTGAACATTTTTTTAGGTGCTTATCCACCACTCAATATTCCTCAGGTGAAAATTCTTTGTTTAGCTCTGTACCATAATTTTAAATGGGGTTATTTGGCTCTCTGGAGTCTACTATCTTGAATTTTTTGTATATCTTGGATATAAGCCCTTTGTTGGATGCAGGGTTAGTAAAGATCTTTTCCCAATTTGTTGGTTGCTGTTTTGTTCCTGTAACAATGTACTTTGCCTTACAGAAACTCAGTAATTTTATGAGTTCCCATTTGTCAATTCTTGATCTTAGAACATAAGCTATTGGTGTTTGGTTCAGGAAATTTTTTCCTATGCCCATGTCCTCAAGGTTCTTCCCCAGTTTCTTTTCTATTAGTTTCAGTGTGTCTGGTTTTAAGTGGATGCCCTTGATCCACTTGGACTTGAGCTTAGTACAAAGAGATAAGAATGCATCAATTTGAATTCTTCTGCATGCTTACCTCTGGTTGTAGCAACACAATTTGTTGAAAAGGCTATCTTTTTTTTCCATTGGATGGTTGTAGCTCCTTTGTCGAAGATCAAGTGATCATAGATGTGTGAGTTCATTTCGTGGTCTTCAATTCTATTCCATTGATCTACCTGCCTGTACCTGTACCAATAACTTGAAATTTTTAACACAATTGCTCTGCAGTACTGCTTGAGGTTGGGGATACTGATTACCCCAGAAGTTCTTTTAATGTTGAGGATAGTTTTATCTATTCTGGGTTTTTAGTTATTCTAGATGAATTTGAGAATTGATCTTTCTAACTCTATGAAGAATTGAGTTGGGATTTTGGTGGGGATTGAATTTAATCTATATATTGCTTTTGGAAAGATAGCCATTTTTACTATATTAATCCTGCCAATCTCAGAACATGGACAATTTTTCAATCTTCTGAGGTCTACTTGGATCTCTTCAAAGACTTGAAGTTCTGTCATACAGATCTTTCACTTGTTTGGTTAGAGTGACATCAAGATACTTTACATTGTTTGTGGCTATTGTGAAGGGTGTCATTTCCCTCATTTTTTTCCTCAGGTTGTTTAACTTTTGAGTATAGGAATGCTACTGATTTGATTGAGTTAATTTTATATCCGGCCACTTTGCTGAAGTTGTTTATTAGCTGTAGGAGTTCTCTAGTGGAGTTTTTGGGTCGCTAAAGTATATTATCATATCATCTGCAAATAGTGATAATTTGACTTCTTCCTTTCCAATTCGTATTCCTTTAACCTCCTTGTGTTGTCTATTTGCTCTAGCTAGAACTTCAAGTATAATATTGAATAAATATGGAGAAATGGGCAGCCTTGTGTAGTCCTTGATGTTAGTGGGATTGCTTAAAGTTTCTCTCCATTTAGTTTGATGTTGGCTACTGCTTTGCTCTATATTGTTTTTATTATGTTTAGGAATGGGCCTTGAATTCCTGTTCTTTCCAAGACTTTTAACATGAAAGGATGCTGAATTTTGTCAAATGCTTTTTCAGCATTTAATGAAATGACCACGTGTTTTTTCTTTGAGTTTATTTATATAGTGGACTACATTGATGGATTTCCATATATTGTACCATCCCTGCATCCCTGGGAGGAAGCCTACTTGATCATGGTGAATAATCATTTTGATGTGTTCTTGGATTCCATTGGCAAGAATTTTATTGAGTATTTTTGCATCAATATTCATAAGGGAAATTGGTCTAATGTTCTCTATTTTGTTGGATCTTTGTTTGGTTTTAGTATCAGTGAAATTGTGGCTTCATAACACAAGTTAGGTAGTGCTCATACTGTTTTAATTTTGTGGAATAGTTTGAAGAGTGTTGGTATTAGATCTCCTTTGAAGGTCTGATAGAACTCTGCACTAAAGCCATCTGGTCCTGTGCTTTTTTTTGGTTGGGAGACTGTCAATTACCACTTCTATTTCTTTAGGGCTTATGGGACTCTTTAGATGGTCTATCTAATCCTGGTTAAATTTTGGTAGTTGGTATCTGTCTAGGAAATTGTCCATTTCATCCAGATTTTCCAGTTGTGTTGAGTATAATCTTTTGTAGTAGGATCTGATTTTTTTTTAATTTCCTCAGTTTCTGTTGTTATTTCTCCCCTTTCAATTCTGATTTTGTTAATTTGGATACTGTCTGTGTGCCCTGTGGTTAGTCTGGCTAAAGGTTTATCTATCTTGTGGATTTGCTCAAAGAACCAGCTTCTGATTTTGTTGATTTTTTGTATAGTTCTTTTTTTTTAATTTTTTTATTGGATATATTCTATATTTACAATTCATTTCCATTTTTCTGGTTCCAAGCCCCCAAAGGTCCCACATGCCCTTTTCCCTCCCCCTGCTCCCTCATCCACATACTCCCAACTCCCTGTTATTGTGCTCCCCCACAATGATGCTTTGGTCCATTCTAGCACCAGTGTCCATTCCTTTCTTCTTGTCAGACATCACTTGGTATGTGATTTATGTCTTTGGTGTTCCAAGATTCTAGGCTAATATTCACTTATCAGTGACTGCATACCATGGGTATTCTGTTGAGACTGGGTCACCTCACTTAGTATGACGTTCTCCAGCTCCATTCATTTCTCTAAGAATTTCATGAATTCATTGTTTCTTTTTTTTATAGTCATTAAAACATTTAAATTATAATTCACATGATGAAATACATATACATATACATATACATACACATACACATATTCATATACACACATATTAGAAAATCTTCTGGGAAGCATCCATTGGTTGTTGGGAGGGTGTTTGGCTAGAGAAAGGATTGCATTGAGGGAGTGATAATGAGACCAAACAGAAAGATGAATTTAGAAGCTTTAGAAGGGCGTTCCAGTACCTTTATGATAAAATGACATGTTTGTATCTAAGTGACTGGTTGCTAGGATGCCTATTAGAAAGCACAGGCTGGGTGTCTTAACAGGGGGCTGAGAGAGTTCTGGAAGTGAGCAGGAGTCCCTGAGGTTGCCCCCTGGGCTCGTAGACAATTGGTGTCTTCTCTCAGATGGCCTTTTCTCCTTTCCTATGTCTTTATGACCTGTTTTTTTTTGTCTTTTTTTAAAATTTTATTTTCTATATTCTATGTTTACATTCCAAAGGCTTTCCCCTTTCCCAGTTCCCATAGTACTCCATTGTGTATATATACCATAATTTTTGTATCCATTCCTCTGTTGAGGGACATCTGGGTTCTTTCCAGCTTCTGGCTATTATATATAAGGCTGCTATGAACATAGTGGAGCATGTATCCTTATTGCATGCTGGATAATCTTCTGGGTATATTCCCAGGAGTGGTATGGCTGGGTCCTCAGGAAGTATCACGTCCAGTTTTCTGAGGAACCACCATACTGATTTCCAGAGTGGTTGTACCAGCTTGCAGTCCCACCAGCAGTGGAGGAGTGTTCTTCTTTCTCCACATCCTTACCAACACCTGATGTCTTCTGAGTTTTGAATCTTAGCCATTCTGACTGGTGTGAGGTGAAATCTCAGGGTTGTTTTGATTTGCATTTCCCTAATGACTAATGATGTTGAACATTTTTTAAGGTGTTTCTCAGCCATCCGAATTTCTTCAGGTGAAAAGTCTCTGTTTAGCTCTGTACCCCATTTTTGGATAGGGTTATTTGGTTTTCTGGGGTCTAACCTCTTGAGTTCTTTGTATACATTGGATATTAGCCCTCTGTTGGATGTGGGGTTGGTGAAGATCTTTTCCCAATTTGTTGGTTGCCGATTTGTCCTTTTGACAGTGTCTTTTGCTTTACAGAAACTTTGTAATTTTATGAGGTCCCATTTGTCTATTCTTGATCTTAGAGCATTAGCGATTGGTGTTCTGTTCAGGAATTTTCCCCCTGAGCCAATGTCCTCAAGGGTCTTCCCCAGTTTCTTTTCTATTAGTTTTAGTGTGTCTGGTTTTATTTGGAGGTCCCTGATCCACTTGGAGTTGAGCTTAGTGCAAGGAGATAAGAGTGAATCAATTCTCATTCTTCTGCATGTTGACCTCCAGTTGAGCCAGCACCATTTGTTGAAAAGGCTATCTTTTTTCCACTGGATGTTTTCAGCTCCTTTGTCGAAGATCAATTGGCCATAGATGTGTGGGTTCAATTCTGCGTCTTTGATCCTGTTCCATTGATCTGCCTCCCTGTCACTGAACCAATACCATGCAGTTTTTAATACTACTGCTCTGTAATATTGCTTGAGGTCCGGGATATTGATTCCCCCAGAAGTTCTTTTGCTGTTGATGATAGTTTTAGCTATCCTTGGTTTTTTGTTATTCCAGATGAATTTGAGAATTGCTCTTTCTAACTCTATGAAGAATTGAGTTGGGATTTTGATGGGGATTGCATTGAATCTGTAGATTGCTTTGGGCAAGATTGCCATTTTGACTATATTAGTCCTGCCATCCCACGAGCATGGAAGATTTTCTCATTTTCTGATGTCTTCTTCAATTTCCCTCTTCAGTGACCTGAAGTTTTGTCATATAAATCTTTCACATGTTTGGTTAGCGTCACTCCAAGATACCTTATATCATTTGTGGCTATTGTGAAGAGTGTCGTTTCCCTAATTTCTTTCTTGGCCTGCTTATCCTTCACGTATAGGAAGGCTACTGTTTTGCTTCAGTTGACTTTATAGCCAGCCACTTTGCTGAAGTTGTTTATCAGTTGCAGGAGTTCTCTGATGGAGTTTTTTTGGGTCACTTAAGTATGCTATCATATCATCTGTAAATAGTGATAGTTTGACTTCTTACTTTCCGATTTGTATCCCTTTCATTTCCCTCTGTTGTCGAATTGCTCTAGCTGGTACCTCAAGTACTATATTGAGATATGGTGAGAGGGAACAGCCTTGTCTAGTCCCGGATTTTAGTGGGATTGCTTCAAGTTTTTCTCTGTTTACCTTGATGTTGGCTACTGGTCTGCTGTATATTGCTTTTACTATGTTTATATATGGGCCTTGAATTCCTGCTCTTTCCAAGACCTTTAGCATAAAAGGATGCTGAATTTTGTCAAATGCTTTTTCAGCATCCAATGAGATGACCATGTGTTTTTTTCTTTGAGTTTGTTTATGTAGTGGATTACATTGATGGATTTGCGGATATTGAACCATCCCTGCATCCCTGGGATGAAGCCAACTTGATCATGGTGAATGATCGTTTTGATTTGTTCTTGGATTTGGTTGGCAAGTATTTTGTTTAGTATTTTTGCATCGATATTCATAAGAGAAATTGGCCTGTAGTTCTCTTTCTTAGTTAGATTTTTGTGTGGTTTTGGTATCAGGGTAATTGTGGCTTCATAGAATGAGTTGGGTAGTGTTCCTTCTGTTTCTATTTTGTGGAATAGCTTGAAGAGTATCGGTATCAGGACTTCTTTGAAGGTCTGATAGAATTCTGCACTAAAACCATCTGGTCCTGTGCTTTTTTTGGTTGGAAGACTTTCTATGATCCCTTCTATTTCTTTGGGGGTTATGGGACTGTTTAGACAATCTATTTGATCCTGGTTTAATTTTGGTATTTGGTAACTGTCTAGGAAATTGTCCATTTCCTCCTGATTCTCCAGTTGTGTTGAGTATAGGTTTTTGTAGTAGGATCTGATGATTTTTTGAATTGCCTCAGTTTCTGTTGTTATATCTCCCTTTTCATTTCTAATTTTGTTAATTTGAATACTGTCTCTCTGCCCTTTGGTAAGTCTGGCTAGGGGTTTATCTATCTTGTTGATTTTCTCAAAGAACCAGCTCCTGGTTTTGTTGATTGTTTGTATGGCTTGCTTTGTTTCAACTTGATTGATTTCAGCCCTGAGTTTGATGATTTCCTGTCTTCTACTCCTCCTGGGTGAAATTGCTTCTTTTTGTTCCAGAGCTTTCAAGTGCACCATTAAGTTGCTAGTATATGCTCTCTCCTGTTTCTTTTTGGAGACACTCAGGGCTATGAGTTTTCCTCTAAGCACTGCTTTCATTGTGTCCCATAGATTTGGGTATGTTGTGCCTTCATTTTCATTAAATTCTAAGAAATCTTTGATTTATTTCTTTATTTCTTCCTGGACTAAGGTATCATTGAGTAGAATATTGTTCAGCCTCCACGTGTATGAGGATTTTCTGTTGTTTTTGTTGCTATTGAAGAACACTCTTACTCCATGGTGATCTGATAAGAGGCATGGGATTAGTTCCATCTTTTTATATTTGTTGAGGTCTGTCTTGTGACCAATTATATGGTCGAGTTTGGAGAAGGTACCATGAGGAGCTGAGAAAAAGGTATAGTCTTTTGCTTTAGGGTGAAATTTTATATATATATATATATATATATATATATATATATATATATATACATATATCTGTTAAATCTAATTGGTTCAAAGTTTCGATGAGTTTCTCTGTGTCCCTGTTTAGTTTCTGTTTTCCTGATCGGTCCACTGAGGATAGTGGAGTATTAAGGTCCCCCACAATCATTGTGTTAGGTGCAATGTGTGCTCTGATCTTTAGTAAAATTTCTTTTATGAATGAGGGTGCCCTTACATTTTGAGTGTAGATGTTTAGAATTATGAGTTCTTCTTGGTGGATTCTTCTTTGACTAGCAAGAAGTGACCTTCTGTGTCTCTTTTGATGAAGTTAGGTTGAAAGTCAATTTTATCTGATATTAAAATGGCTATTCCAGCTTGCTTCCTGTGACCATTTGCTTGCAAAATTGTCTTCCAGCCTTTTACTCTAAGGTAGTGTTTGTCTTTGACTCTGAGGTGTGTTTCCTGTAAGCAGCAAAATGTAGGGTCCTGTTTCCGTATCCAGTCTGTTAGTCTATGTCTTTTTATTGGGGAATTGAGTCCAGTGATATTAAGAGATATTAAGGAATAGGGATTATTAGTTCCTGACATTTTTTATGTTATTTTTGTTTTTGAGTAGTTATCTTCCTTTGAGTTTGATGGAAGAAGGTTACTGTCTTGCTTTTTCTTGGGTGCAGTTTCCTTCCTTGTATTGGAGTTTTCCTCTATTATCCTTTGTAGAGCTGGGTTAGTGGAGAGATATTGTGTAAATTTGATCCTGTCATGTAATATTTTGATTTCTCCATCCATGTTGATTGAGAGTTTTGCTGGGTATAGTAGTCTTGGCTGACATTTTTGTTCTCTTAGGGTCTGCATGAGGTCTGCCCAGGATCTTCTAGCTTTCATGGTTTCTGGAGAGAAGTCTGGTGTAATTCTGATAGGTCTTCCTTTATATGTTACTTGACCTTTTTCTCTTACTGCCTTTAATATTCTTTCTTTGTTTAGTACATTTGGGGTTTTGATTATTATGTGACAGGAGGTGTTTCTGTTCTGGTCCAGTCTGTTTGGAGTTCTGTAGGCTTCTTGTATATTCATGGGCATCTCTCTCTTTAAGTTAGGGAAGTTTTCTTCCATAATTTTGTTAAAGATATTTGCTGGCCCTTTAAGTTGTAGATCTTCACTCTCATCTATCCCTATAATCCTTAGGTTTGGTCTTCTCATTGTGTCCTGGATTTCCTGGATGTTTTGGGTTACAAGCTTTTTGGATTTTGCGTTTTCTTTTACTGTGGAGTCAATGGTTCCTATGTTATCTTCAGCATCTGAGATTCTTTTTTTTTTTTTTTGAAGATTTATTTCTTATATGTGAGTACACTGTAGCTGTCTTCAGACACACCAGAAGAGGGCATCAGATCTCATTACAGATGGTTGTGAGCCACCATCTGGTTGCTGGGATTTGAACTCAGGACCTTCAGGAAGAGCATTCAGTGCTCTTAACCGCTGAGCCATCTCTCCAGCCCCCAGCATCTGAGATTCTTATCTCTATCTCTTGTATTCTGTTGTTGATGTTTGCATCTACAACCCCTGATTTCTTCCCAAGGTTTTCTATCTCCAAAGTTGCCTCCTTTTGTGATTTCTTAGTTGTTCTACCTCTGTGTTCCGATCTTGGATGGTTTTGCTCAGTTCCTTCATTTGTTTGTTTGTGTTTTCATGTAATTCTTTAATATATTTTTGTGCTCCCTCTTTCATGATTTCTGCATGTAGTTTCAAGTTCTCCTGCATTTCTTTAACTCATTTTTTTCATTTCCTCTTTATTGATTTCTGTCTGTTGGCCCATATTCTCCTGGAGTTCTTTAAGTGTTTTTTGTGTTTGCATTGTAAGAGCTTCTACCCTGTTGATGTTCCCCTGCATTTCTTTAAGAGATTTGTTTATGTCTTTTTTGTGTTCCTCTAGGAGCATCATGACCTGTGCTTTTATATTTAACTCTTGTTTTTCTGGTGTGCTGGGGTATCCAGGCGTGCTGTGGTTGGCAAATTGGGTTCAGATGGTGCCATATTGCATTGATTTCTGTTAATAACGTTCCTACGTTTGCCTTTTGCCATCTGTTTATCTCTGGAGTTAGTTGGTCTTATTGTAGATGGCAGCCCCGCTGAAAGCACAGTGTGACTGTCCCCAGGGGTCAGTGACCTTTGCTGAGCTGTTGGTGCCCGGATCTGCCGATCTCTTCTGGCTCTGGGTGCTGGCCAGAGCCTGGTGGTGTTGTCTGTGCTAGACTAAGCTAGGTCTTTGTCCAAGTCCCTGACTCCAGCTACTAGAATTCAGTGTGGTGTCCCTAGGCAAGATGGCACCTTACTGCCAGTCCGCCCAGTGAGCCGGTCCGCAGTGGTCTGCGACCGCAGCTGAGCTGTGTGTGCCCAGATCTCCTGCAGAGCTAAGCTAAGCTAGGTCTCTGTCCACACACCTGACTCAAGCCGCCAGCTGTGCCTGCTGTTTGTGCGGTGTCCCGAGGCAAGATGGCGGCCTGCTGAAAGCACAGTGAGCCTGTCCCCAGGGGTCAGTGACCTTTGCTGAGCTGTTGGTTCCCGGATCAGCCTATCTCTTCTGGCTCTGGGTGCAGGCCAGAGCCTGGCGGCCTTGTCTGTGCTAGACTAAGCTCTGTATAGCTCTTTTTGTTTCAACTTGGTTGACAGCCCTGAGTTTGATGATTTCCTGCCTTCTACTCCTCTTGGATGTATTTGATTTTTTTTTCTATTCTAAAGCTTTCAGGTGTGCTATTAAGCTGCTAGTGTATGCTGTCTCCAGCTTCTTTTTGGAGGCACTCAGAGCTATGGTTTTTCCTCTTAGCACTGCTTTCATTGTGTCCCATAAATTTAGGTATATTGTGCCTTTACTTTCAGTAAATTCTAAAAAGGTTTTTATTTATTTCCTTATTTCTTCCTTGACTAAGGTATCTGAGTAGAGCATTGTTTAGCTTCCATGTGTATGTGGGCTTTCTGTTGTTTTTGTTGCTATTGAAAACCACTCTTATTCCATAGTGATCTGATAGTAGTCATGGAGTTAGTTCGAACTTATATCTGTTGAGGTCTGTTTTGTGACCAATTCTATGGTCAATTTTGGAGAAGGTACCATAAGATACTGAGAAGAAGGTATATTCTTTTGATTTAGGAATAAATGTTTTATATGTATATAACACACACACACACACACACACACACACACACACATATATATATATATATATATATATATATATATATATATATATATTCCATTTGATCCAAAACTTCTGTTAGTTTCACTGTCTCTGTTTAGTTTGTGATTCCTTGATCTATCCATTGAGAAGAGTAGGGTGTTTAAGTCACCCACAATTATTGTGTGGGATGAGATGTGTGCTTTAAGCTTTAGTAAAGTTTCCTTTACAAATGCTGGTGCCCTTTTATTTGGGGTATAGATGTTCAAAATTGAGAGTTGTTCCTGGTAGATTTTTCCTCTGATGAGTTTAAAGTGTCCTTCTGTGTCTTTTTTGATGACTTTTCATTGAAAGTCTATTTTATTGGATATTAGAATGGCTACTTCAGCTTGTTTCCTGGGACCATTTGCTTGGAAAAACTGTTTTGCAGCCTTTTCCTCTGAGGTAGTGCTTGTGTTTGACACTGAGATATGTTTCCTGTATACAGAAAAATGTTGGGTCTTGTTTATGAAACCAGTCTGTTAGTCTGTGTCTTTTTTATTGGGGAATTGAGGCCATTGGTGTTAAGAGATTTTAAGGAATAGTGATTGTTGCTTCCTGCTATTTTTGATGTAATTTTTATATTTGTGTGGTTATCTTCTTTTGGCTTTGGTGAAAGAAGATTAATTTCGTACTTTTTCTAGTATGTAGTTTCCCTCCTTTTGTTGGCGTTTTCCATTCATTAGTCTTTGAAGGGCTGGATTTGTGGAAAGATACTGTGTAAATTTGCTTTTGTCATAGAATACCTTGGTTTCTCCATCTATGGTAATTGAGAGATTTGCTGGATATAGCAGTCTGGGTTGGCATTTGTGTTCCCTTAGGGTCTGCATGACATCTGCCTAGGCTCTTCTGGCTTTCATAGTCTCTGGTGAGAAGTCCAGTGTAATTCTGATAGATCTACCTTTATATGTTTCTTGACATTTTCCCTTACTGATTTTAATATTCTTTCTTTGTTTAGTACATTTGGTGTTTTCATTATTATGTGACAGGAGGAGTTTCTTTTCTGGTTATATTTATTTGGAGTTCTGTAGGCTTCTTGTATGTTCATGAGCATCTCTTTCTTTAGGTTAGGGAAGTTTTCTTCTATAATTTTGTTGAAAGCATTTACTGGCCCTTTAAGTTGGAAGTCTTCACTCTGTTCTATACCTATAATCGTTAGGTTTGGTCTTCTCATTTTGTCCTGGATTTCCTTGATGTTTTGGGTCAGGAGTTTTTTGCATTTTTCATTTTCTTTGACTGTTGTATTAATGCTTTCTATGGTATCTTCTGCATCTGAGATTCTCTCTTCTATCTCTTGTATTCTGTAATTTATGCTTGGATCCATGACTCTTGACTTCCTTCCTAGTTTTTCTGTCTCAAGTTGTTCCCCTTTGTGATTTCATTTTTGTTTCTACCTCCTTCTTTAGATCCTGGATGGCTTTGTCTAATTCCTTCACCTGTTTTGTTGTATGTTCCCTTAGTTCTTCAAGGGCTTTTCCCTGTTTACTTGTGTTCTCCTGTATTTCTTTAAGGGAGTTATTTATGTCCTTCTTGAAGCCCTCCATGAAGCCCTCCATCAGTATCATTACCTGTGATTTTAAATCCCAATCTTGCTTTCCTGGTGTGCTGGGGTATCCAGGACTTACTCTTGTGGGAAAATGGATTTGGATGGTGCCATATTGCCTTGATTTCTGTTAGCAAAATTCCTACATTTGCCTTTTGCCATCTGGTTATCTCTGATGTTAGTTGGTCCTGCTGTCACTGGCTGGTGCTTTCCCCTCCTGTGTGCCTGCTGGCTTATCTCAGCAACCCTGGGTGACCTGCTTTCCCCTGGCACAAATTGCTGTGCTGCTGCTGAGTTCCTTGGTTTAGGTGGAGTCCTGGTAGGGTGTGTCCCAAGTGATCTACTCTGGTGATCCCTGCCTACCAGTCTGTTACACGGTCACAGGAGCAAAGATGGCATCTGAGACCCACTCTCTTTTAGTTGTATTTGGGTATGTAGCTCTGTGGCCCCAATCAACTCTGTATGCAGTCTGTGCTGGCTGCCTATTCCGTGCTGCTGGGTGTATAGATGGCTTCCTGAGCCACTTGGAGATGGCATGCTGTGGCCAGATATGTTCCCAATTCAGAGGTGGAAACCAGAAGGCTCTTGCCAGAGACCTCCTGACAGGATCCTCCAATCTGCAGAACCAGTCTCACCTTTGCAGGCTGCCTCCTCCATGCTGGCTGCTGGGTATATAGCTGGTTTCCTGAGCTGCTTGGAGATGGCATGCTGTGACAGGGAATGTTCCTGATCTGGAGGCAGAAACCAGAAGGCTCTTGCCAGAGGCCTCCAGGACAGGATCCTCCAATATGCAGGGCTGGTCTCACCTGTGTAGTCTGCCTTCTCCATGATGGCTGCTGGGTGTATATCAGATATTTTCATTATTTACATTTCAAATATTTCCCCTCTCCAGGTCTCCCCTTCTGAAACTTTCTGTTCCATCTCCCTCATCCTGCCTCTATGAGGGTGCTACCCCACCCTCCAACCCCTCCCATCTTCCTGCATTGGCATTGTGCTAACCTGGGACATCGAACACCCTTAGCACCAAAAGTCTCTTGTCCTACTGATGTCCAACAAGGCCTCTGCCACATATGGGGCCAGTGCCATGGGTTGCTCGTTGTGTATTCTTTGGTTGGTGGTCCAGTGCCCAGGAGCTCCAGGGGGTCTGGCCAGTTGACACTTGCTCCGTCCATGGGGCAGTAAACCCCATCAGCTCCTTCAGTCCCTTCTCTAACTCCTCCATCATTGATCCCCCAAGCTCAGTACAATGATTGTGAGCATCCACCACTGTATTTGTCAGGGTCTGGCAGAGCCTCTCAAAAGACAGCCATATCATCAGGTGTTGACGAGGATGTGAAGAAACAGGAACACTCCTCCACTGCTGGTGGGACTGCAAGCTAGTACAACCACTCTGGAAATCAGTCTGGCGGTTCCTCAGAAAAATGGATATGATACTTCCGGAGGACCCAGCCATACCACTCCTAGGAATATACCCAGAAGATTCCCCAGCATGCAATAAGGATACATGCTCCACTATGTTCATAGCAGCCTTATATATAATAGTCAGAAGCTGGAAAGAACCCAGATGTCCCTTAATGGAGGAATGGATACAAAAAAATGTGGTATATATACACAATGGAATACTATTCAGCCATTAGAAACAATGAATTCATGAAATTCTTAGAGAAATGGATGGAGCTGGAGAACATCATACTAAGTGAGGTAACCCAATCTCAAAATAATAATCATGGTATGCAGTCACCGATAAGTGGATATTAGCCTAGAATCTTGGAACACCAAAGACACAATTCACATTCCAAATGATGTCTGACAAAAAGAAATGAGTGGACACTGGTGCTGGAAAGGATCAAAGGATCAGTGTAGGGGAATACAAGAACAAGGAAGTGGGAAGGGGTGGATGAGGGAACAGGGGGAGGGAAAAGAGCATGTGGGACATTTGGGGGGGTGGGGAACCAGAAAAGGGGAAATGAAATGTAAATATAGAATATATTCAATAAAAAAAATCTAAAAAAAAAAAAGACAGCCATATCATGTTTCCATCAGCAAGCACTTCTCAGCATTCACAATAATGTCTGGGTTTGGTGACTGTGTATGGCATAGATATCAAGATGGGGCAGTTTCTGGATGGCTTTTCCTTCAGTCTCTGCTCCACACTTTGTATTCTCCATTGCTAGTGGGATTGCAAGCTGGTACAACCACTTTGGGTATCAGTCTGGCAGTTGCTCTGAGAATTGGCTGTAGTACTACCTGAGGACCTAGCTATACCACTTCAGGGCATATACCCAGAAGATGCTCCAACATGTAATAAGGACACATGCTCCACTATGTTCATAGCTACCATATTTATAATAGTCAAAAGCTGGAAAGAACTCAGATGTTCATCAACAGAAGAATAGATACAGAAAATGTGGTACATTCACACAATGGAATGCTACTCAGCTATTAAAAATGACTTCATGAAATTCAGTCAAAGGGATGGAACTTGAAAATATCATCCTGACTGAGGTAACTCAGTCACAAAAGACCAAACATGGTTTGTACTCACTGATAAGTGAATATTGGCCCAAAAGTTTGGAATCCCCAAGATTCAATTCACAGACCATATGAAACCTAAGAAGAAGGAAGACCAAAATGTGGATGTTTCAGTGTTTTCAGAAGGGTGAACAAAAATACTTACAAAAGGAAATATTAGTCCAATTTTTAATGGTTGAGCAACATTTCATTGTGTAAATGTACCACATTTTCTTTATCCATTCATGTTTAGGGACATCTATGTTGTTTCCAGTTTCTTGCTATTATGAATAGGGAAGCAATTGATATGATTTAGAAAATGTCTTTGTTGTAGGATAAAGTGTCTTGTTTGGGTATATTCCCAAAAATGGAATACCTGGATCTTTGGGTAAATCTTTTCCTAGGTTCCAGAGAATCCCCTACATTGATTTCCATAATGGTTGTACAAGCTTCCAATCTTAACAGCAACATAAGTGGTTTCCCCTTAATTCAAATATTCACCAGCATTAGCTGGTATGTGTTTTATAGATCTTAGCTCTTGACTTGCATTTTCCTGATGGCTAAAAGTAATAAACACTACTTTAAGGATTTCTTTATTGCTTTTTATTGGATATTTTATTTACTTACATTTCAAATGTTATCCCCGTTCCCAGTTTTCCCTCTGGAAACCCACTATTTCATCTCTCCTCATTCCCTGCTTTTATGAGGGTGATCCCCCACCCACTCACCCACTCCTGCCTCACAGCCCTGGAATTGCCCTACACTGGGGTATCAAGCCTTCTCAGAACCAAGAGCCATTCCTCCCTTTGATGCCCAACAAGGCCATCCTCTGTTACATATGAAGCTGGGGCCATGGGTCACTCCATGTGTATTCTTTGGTTGGTAGTTTAGTCCCTGGGAGCTCTGGGGGGTCTGGTTGGTTGATATTGTTGTTCTTCTTATGGCATTGCAAACTCCTTCAGCTCCTTCAGTCATTTCTCTAACTCCTCCAAGTGGGTCCCCATACTCAGTCCAATGGTTGGCCATGAGCATCTGCCTCTGAATTTGTCAGGCTCTGGAAGAACATCTCAGGAGACAGCTATATCAGGCTCCTGTCAGCACGGGTTTGGTATCTGTATATGGGATGTATCCTCAGATGGAGCAGTCTCTGGATAGCCTTTTCTTCAGTGTTTGTTCTTTTTCTCCATATTTTCTCCAGTAAGTATTTTGCCTCCCCTCCCCCCAAGAAGGATTGAAGCATCCACACTTTGTTCTTCCTACTTCTTGAGCTTCATGTGGTCTGTAAATTATATCTTGTGAATTCTAAGCTTTTGGGATAATATCCACTTATCAATGAGTGCATACCATACCATGTGTGCTCTTTTGTGACTGGGTTATCTCACTCAGAATGATATTTTCTAGTTTCATCCATTTGTCTGAGAATTTCATGAAGTCATTGTTTTTAATAGCTGAGTAATACCCCATTGTGTAAATGTGCCACATTTTCTGTATCCATTCCTCTGTTGAATGACATCTGGCTTCTTTCCAGCTTCTGGCTATTATAAATAAGGCTGCTATGAACATAGTAGAGCATGTGCCCTTAACACATGTTGGAGCATCTTCTGGGTGTATGCCCAAGAGTTGTATAGCTGAGTCCTCAGGTAGTACTATGTCCAATTTTCAGAGAAACTGCCAGACTGATTTCCAGCTTACAATCTGACCAGCAAGGGAGGTGTGTTTCTCTTTTTCTACATCCTCACCAGCATCTGCTGTCACCAGAGATTTTTTCTTAGCTATTCTGACTAGTGTGAGGTGGAATCTCAGGGTTGTTTTGATTTGCATTTCCCTGATGACAAAGGTTGTTGAAAATTTCTTTAGGTGCTTCTAGCCATTCAATATTTCTCGGTTGAGAATTCTTTGCTTAGCTCTGTGCTCCATTTTTAAATAGGTTTTTTTGTTTCTCTGATGTCAAGCTTCTTGAGTTCTTTGTATATATTGGATATTAGCCCTCTATAAGATGTACAGTTGGAAAAGATCATTTCCTAATCTGTTGTTTGCTGGTTCTTAGCCATTTGTGTTTTCTCTTTTAAGAATTCTGCTTAGATCTATACCCTATTGTTAATTGGGATATTTGATTTCTTTGTGTCCAGTTTTTCTGTTCTTTATTTTGTATATTAACCTTCTGTCAAATGTGTAGCTTATGAAAATCTTTTTCCATGCAGTAGGCTGACACTTTGTCCATCAGACAGTGTGCTTTACCATAAAGAAGTTTTCCCATTTCTTTTTATAATTCTGATTTTCTTGTTAGATATTTGCTTTATTTAAATTTTAAATGTTATCCCCTTTCCTCATTACCCCTCTGAAAACCCCTATCCCATCCCCAATTCTCCCTGCTTACCAACCCCTCTCCACAGTTTCCTGACCTGGCCTTCCCCTACACTGGGGCATTGAGCCTTCATAGGACCAATGGCCTCTCCTCTGAATTCATGAAATCCTTAGACTAATGGATTGAACTTGAAAATATCATCCTGAGTGAGGTAACACAATCACAAAAGAATACACATTGTTTGAACTCACTGATAAGTGGATATTAGCCCAAAAGCTTGAAATACCCAAGATACAATTCACAGACCACATGAAGCTCAAAAAGAAGAAAAACAAATGTGTGGATACTTTGATCCTTCTTAGAAAGGGGATCAAAATATCCATAGCTCACAGCCAACCAATAGACTGAGCATAGGGTCCACAATGTAGGAGCAAGAGAAAGGACTGAAGGAGCTGAAGAGTTTTGCAGCCCCACAGGAGGAACAATAACATGTTTTGACCATTATCCCCATACCTCCCAGGGACTAAATGACTAAACAAAGAATACACATGTATGGACCCATGACTCCAGCTACATATGTAGCTTTATCATTTCTTAAGGTCCCATTTATAAATTGTTCTTAGTATCTGTCCTGGAGGCTCTCTTCAGAAAGTCTTTTCTTGTGCCAATGAGTTCAAGGCTATTCCCCATGTCCTCTTCTGTCAGATTCAGTATAGCTGGCTTTATTTTGAGGTCTACTCCATTTGGAGTAGAGTTTTGTGAATGGTTTAAGTATGAATATATTAAGATTTTTCTACATGCAGCCATAAAACTTGACCAACACCATTTGTTGATGCAGTCTATATTTCCATATATATTTCTGGCTTCTTTAAAAAAAATCAGGTATCTAGAAGTATATGGTTTTATTTGTGAATCTTCAGTTCCATTGATCAATGTGTCTGTTTTGTTGCAATACCACACTATTTTTATTACTTTACTTCTGTAGTATCAACTTGTAATTTTAGGGGTAGTGATACCTCCAGTAGTTCTTTCTCTGCTAGCCATGGTGTCCTTTTTTTATTTTTATTTCATTGAAAATATTGTCTTCTCTCATATAATACATTGTGATCACAGTTTCCCTCCCTCCACTCCTCCGAGCACCAGCCCATTGTTCCTCTCCCACAGATGTACTCCCCCTCTGTTCCCCTTTAGAAAGGAGTGGGTCTGCAGGACACAACAACCAAAAAGAACAAAACAATAAGATACAATAAGACAAGACAAAACCCCCTCATATTGAGGCTGGACAAGTCAATCCATTAGAAAGAAATAGAGACCCATGATCAGGAAATGGAGTAAGAGATACCCTTTTCTCACTGTACAGAGTCCCGTAAAAACACCAAGATGATAGCTGTAACATATACAGAGGACTTTGTGCAGCTTATTCTTGCTGCTTCAGTCTCTATGAGCCTATAAGAATCCTGCTTAAATTATTCAGTAGACCATGTTCTTCTGGTATCCTCCATCCCCTTTGATTCCTATAATCTTCCCTCCTCCTCTCCTGTAGGGTTCTGTAAGAGATACAGTAGAAACCTCCAATTTAAACACTTTCCTCATAGCTTGGCTGTGGGTCTCTGCATCTATTTGCATGTACTGTTGGAGGAAGCCTCTCCTATGACTGAACAAGGCACATATCTGAGTATAGTAGAATATTGTTAAGAATTATTGTAAGATCTGAAAGAAAAAACGGGGGTACTCCAGCACCCCATGCCTCGGAAACTGGCACCCCGAAACACTCATGAGAGACAGACCTGATACAATTTGCATCCTTTCATGCTAAAAGTCTTGGAAAGAACAGGAATTCAAGGCCCATACCTAAACATAGTAAAAGCAATCTACAGCAAACCGGTAGCCAACATCAAAATAAATGGAGAGAAACTTGAAGCAATCCCACTAAAATCAGGGACTAGACAAGGCTGCCCTCTCTCTCCATATCTTTTCAATATAGTACTTGAAGTTCTAGCGAGAGCAATTAGACAAAATCAGGAAGTCACAGGGATACAAATTGGAAAGGAAGAGGTCAAAGTATCATTATTTACAGATGATATGATAGTTTACTTAAGCGACCCAAAAAACTCCACCAGCAAACTTCTACAACTGATAAACAACTTCAGCAAAGTGGCTGGTTATAAAATTAACTCAAGCAAATCAGTAGCCTTCTTGTACTCAAAAGACAAGCAGGCTGAGAAAGAAGTTAGGGAAATAACACCCTTCACAATAGCCAAAAACAATATAAAGTACCTTGGCGTAACTCTAACCAAACAAGTGAAAGATCAGTATGACAGGAACTTCAAGTCCTTGAAGAAAGAAATCGAAGTAAACCTCAGAAGATGGAAAAATATCTCTTGCTTCTGGATTGGCAGGATCAATATAGTAAAAATGACCATCTTGCCAAAAAGCAATCTACAGATTCAATGCAATCCCCATCAAAATCCCAAATCAATTCTTCATAGATCTAGAAAGAGCAATTCTCAAATTCATCTGGAGCAACAAAAAACCCAGGATAGCTAAAACTATTCTCAACAATAAAAGGACTTCTGGGGGAATCAATATCCCTGACCTCAAGCAGTACTACAGAGCAGTTGTGTTAAAAGCTGCATGGTATTTGTACAGCAACAGGCAAGTAGATCAATGGAATAGGATTGAAGACCCAGAAATGAACCCATAGACTTATGGTCACTTGATCTTTGATAAAGGAGCCACAACCATCCAGTGGAAAAAAGATAGCCTTTTCAACAAATGGTGCTGGTTCAACTGGAGGTCAACATGCAGAAGAATGCGAATTGACCCACTCTTATCTCCTTGTACTAAGATCAACTCCAAGTGGATCAAGGACCTCCACATAAAACCAGACACACTGAAACTATTAGGAAAGAAACTTGGGAAGACCCTGGAGGACATGGGCACCGGGGGAAAGTTCCTGAACAGAACACCAATAGATTATGCTCTAAGATCAAGAATTGACATATGGGACCTCATAATATTACAAAGTTTCTGGAAGGCAAAGGACACTGTCAGAAGGACAAAACGGCAACCAACAAAGTGGGAAATGATCTTTACCAACCCCACATCTGACAGAGGGCTAATATCCAATATATACAAAGAACTCAAGAAGTTAGACCCCAAAGAACCAATTAACCCTACCAAAAAATGGGGTACAGAGCTAAACAAAGAATTTTCACAAGCCGAAATTTGCATATCCGAGAAACACCTTAAGAGATGTTCAACATCATTAGTCATCAGGGAAATGCAAATCAAAACAACCCTGAGATTCCACCTCACACCAGTCAGAATTGCTAAGATTAAAAACTCAAGAGACAACAGATGCTGGCGAGGATGTGGAGAAAGAGGAACACTCCTCCACTGTTGGTGGGATTGCAAAATGCTAAACTGCTCTGGAAATCAGTGTGGCGGTTCCTCAGAAAATTGGGCATGTCACTTCCAGAGGACCCTGGCATACCACTCCTGGGCATATACCCAGAGGATTCCCCTGCATACAATAAAGACACATGCTCCACTATGTTCATAGCAGCCTTGTTTATAATAGCCAGAAATTGGAAGGAGCCCAGATATCCCTCAAAGGAAGAATGGATACAGAAAATGTGGTATATTTATACAATGGAGTACTACTCAGCAATTAAAAATAATGAACTCATGCAATTTGTATGTAAATGGTTAGATCTGGAAAATATCAACCTAAGTGAGCTACCCAATCTCAAAAAGAATACACATGAAATGCAATCACTGATAAGTGGATATTAATGAGCCCAGAAGCCCTAAATACTCAAGGCACAATTAGCAAGTCAAATGACTCATAAGAAGAAGAAAGGAGAGGACCCTGGGCCTCTAAATATTGGATCCAGTTTTGTAGACCCAGAACAGAGAAATCGTGTGTGGGGGAGGGAATGATTGGGGAATAGTTGGGGGGAGAGGAATTATGGGACATATGGTGGGGGGTAACTCGGAAAGGGGAAAGCCTTTGGAATGTAAACATAGAATATGGAAAATAAAAATTAAAAAAAACAATAAACTTTTAAAAAGTGAAAAAAAAAAAGAAATACAGGAAAAGACAGGCAAACAGGTAGAAGACCTTAAAGAGGAAATAAATCCATTAAAGAAATACAGAAAAGAGCCATGCCTTTAATCCCTGCACTTGGGAGGCAGAGGCAGGGAGATCTCTGAGTTCAAAGCCAGCCTGGTCTACAAAGTGAGTTCCAGGACAGCCAGGGCTACACAGAGAAACCCTATCTATCTCGGAAAAACAAACAAACAAAAACAAAACAAAACAAAAAGAAATACAGAAAAATACTATTAAACAGGTGAAGTAATTGAACAAAATGGTCCATGACATAAAAATAGAAAAAGAAAAAAATGAAGAAATCACAAATTGTGGCAACGTTGGAGATGGACTATCTAGGAAAGAGTATAGGAACTACAGATGCAAACATCACCAACACAATGCAAGAGATAGAAAAACAAATCTCAGCTCTGGAAGATACCAAAGAAGATACTGACATATCTGTCAAAATAAATAAATAAAAAAGTTCCTAGCTCAAAACATCCAGGAAATTTGGGACACAATGAAAGACCAAACATAAGACTAATAGGAATAGAAGAAGGCAAAGATTTCCCACTCAAAGCTCCAGAAAATATCTTCAACAAAAATTATAGAGGAAAATTTCCCTAATATAAAGAAAGATGGCATAAACATACAAGAAAAACATGGAACATCAAGTAGATTGGATCAGAAAAGAAAATTCTCTTGCCACATAATAATCAAAACACTAAATTGTACATTATGAATAAAAAAGAATATTAAAAGCTATAAAGGAAAAGGGTCAAGTAATGTAAAAAGGCAGACATATCAGAATTGTACCAGACTTCTCAATGAAGACTGTAAAAGTCAGAAGCTCCTGGATAGATATCATGGACATCCTAAGAGAAAACAAATGCCAGCCTAGGCTACTCTACCAAAAAAACTCTAAACCATCATAGATGGACAAACTAAGATATTCGATGACAAAACCAAATGTAACCAATGTCTTCCTACTAATCCAGCCCTACAGAAGATACTAGAAGGAAAATTCCAACACAAAGAAGGTAACCACACCCAAGAAAACACAAGAAATTAGTCATCTCATGAATGACAAACAAAAAGAAGACACACACACACACACACACACACACACACACACACTTACACAGACAAAATAGCACCCCCAACAACAAAAATAGTATGAAATAACAATCATTATTCTTTAATATCTCTCAATATCAATGGACTCAATTCCCCAATAGAAAGCCACAAGCTAACAGACTAGATTTGCAAACAAGGTCCATTATTTTGCTGTATGCAAAACACATACCTTAGCAAAAAAGATAGCCACTACCTCAGAACAAAGAGCTAGAAAAAGTTTTCCAAGCAACGGTCACAAGAAGCAAGATAGATTAGGTGATTTAATATCCAATAATATAGACTTTCAACCAAAATTAACCAAAACAGATGGGGAAGGACAGTTCATACTCATTAAAGGAAAACACCAAGATAAAGAATCAAATGTAAAGGCACCCACATGCATAAAAGAAACTTCATTAAAGCTCAAAACACACATTGAACCTCACACAATTATAGTGGGAGACATCAGCATCTCACTCCTACCAATGGACACGTTATTGAAACAGAAACAAAACAGAGATACTCTGAAACTAACAGAATTTATTAACCAAATGGGTTTAACAGATACCTACAGAACATTCCACCCCAAAACAAAAGAATATACCTTCTTCACAACATCTCATGGAACCTCCTCCAAAACTGAAAATATAATTGGACACAAAACTAGTTTCAACAGATACAAGAAGATTGAAATACTTCCTTGCATTCTATCAGATCATCATAGACTAAGGCTGAACTTCAATAACAACAAATACAACAGGAAGCCAAAATACTCATGGAAAATGAACAACTCTCATCTTAATGATAACTTGATCAGGGAAGAAATAAAGAAATAAATTAAAGACTTAATTAAATGAGTATGGAGGGACAGTATACCCAAATGTATGGGACACAATGAAGACAATGTTAAGAAGAAAATTCATAGCACTAAGTGTTTTTCTAAAGAAATTGGAGAACTACTACACTAGCAATTTCACAGCACACACACCTGAAAGCTCTAGAACAAACAGAAGCAAACACACCCAAGAGGAGTAAAATGACAAGACATAGTAAAACACTGGCCTGTAATCAACCAATTAGAAACAAAGAGAACAATACAAACAATCAACAAAACCAAGAGCTGGTTCTTTGACAAAACCTGCAGGATAGATAAACACTTATCCAAATAAACAAAACAAACAGAAACAGTATCCAAATTAGCAGACTCAGAAATGAAAGGGGAGACATAACAGAAACTAAAGAAACTCAAAAAACATCAGATCTTTCTACAAAATCATATACTTGACAAAACAAGAAAATCTAGATGAAATGGATGATTTTCTAGGCGGACACCACTTGCTAAAGTTAAATGTCACTCAGGTAAACCATATAAACAGTCCCATAGCCCCTAAAGAAATAGAAGCAAGCATTAAAAATCTTTCAACCTCTGCATGGGTCCTGCCAGCAGAGTGCTGCTCTCTCGGGAGTGCTCTCACTCCCAGGCTTGGAGGTGAGCTTTTCACTTTCTCTTCAATAACTGTCCATAGTAGGGCTGGCCAGGAGCACATGGGCACAGGAACAGTGGAGCATCTGAGAAAGGACCCTCTCAGTCTTCATCTGTATCCAGGAGCTAGGGCTATTCCACATACTGCTGTATACAGGTCACACCAGGAGAGTGCTGGTCTCCCAGTAGTGCTGACACAGGCTTACAGGCTCACAGCAGGGACAAGTTCCAGCCTGAGACAGCAAGACCAACTAACATCACAGATAACCAGATAGTGAAAGACAAGCATAAGAAACCTACTAACAGAAACCATGGCTACTTGGCATCATCAGAATCCAGTTCTCCCACCACAGCAAGTCTTGGGATCTAAATTCTTGAGTTTTTTGTATATATTGGATATTAGCCCTCTGTTGGATGTGTGTTTGGTGAAGATCTGTTGGATGTGGGTTTTGGTGAAGATCTTGTTGGTTCCTGTTTTGTCCTTCTGACAGTGTCCTAAAGTTAAATGTCATTTAGGTAAACCATATAAACAGTCCCATAGCCCCTAAAGAAATAGAAGCAATCATTAAAAATCTTTCAACCTCTGCATGGGTCCTGCCAGCAGAGTGCTGCTTTCTCGGGAGTGCTCTCACTCCCAGGCTTGGAGGTGAGCTTTTCACTTTCTCTTCAATAACTGTCCATAGTGGGGCTGGCCAGGAGCACTTTGTAATTTTATGAGGTCTCATTTGTCAATTCTTGATCTTAGAGCATAAGCTATTGGTGTTCTGTTCAGAAACGTTCCCCCTGTGCCCATGTCCTCCAGGGTCTTCCCCAGTTTCTTTTCTATTAGTTTCAGTGTGTCTGGTTTTATGTGGAGGTCCTTGATCCACTTGGAGTTAATCTTACTACAAGGAGATAAGAGTGGGTCAATTCGTATTCTTCTGCATGTTGACCTCCAGTTGAGCCAGCATCATTTGTTGAAAAGGCTATCTTTTTTCCATTGGATGGTTGACTTGAGTTTTTTTATCTTATCCATTCTGAATGTTGTGAGGAGGAAGCTCAGGGTGGTTTTGATTTACATGTCCCTCATGATTAAGGATGTTGAACACTTCTTTACATGCTTCTTGGCCATTCCATATTCCTTAGTTGAGTATTCTTTGTTTAGCTGTGTATCCCATTTTTAATCATGTTATTTGTTCCTCTAGAGTCTAACTTGTTGAGTTCTTTGTATATATTGGATATTAGTTCTGTAGCAAATGGAGGATAGGTTAAAGTCTTTTCCCAATCTGTTGGTTGCCATTTGTCCTATCGATAGTGTCTTTGCCTTACAGAGCCTTTGCAATTTTATGAGGTCCCATTTGTCAATTCTTGATCTCACAGGATAAGCTGTTGGTTCAGGAAATTTCCCCCTGTATCATGTGCTTGAGGCCCTCCCCCAGTTTCTTTTCTATTAGTTTGAGTGTATCTGGTCTTACATGGAGGTCTTTGATCCACTTGGACTTGTGCTTTGTACAAGGAGATAAAAATGCATTCTTCTACATGCTAATTTCCAGTTGAACCAGCACCATTTGTTGAAAATGCTGTCTTTTATCACCTGGATGGTATTAATTCCTTTGTCAAAAATCAAGTTATCAAGTTAGTAGGTGAGTAGTTTCATTTCTTGGACTTCAATTCCATTGATCCTGCCTGTTAGTATACCAATAGCATGCCGTTTTTATCATTATTGCTCTGTAGTACAGCTTGAGATCAGGGATGGTGATTATGCCAGAAGTTTTTTATTTTTGAGAATAGTTTTTGCTATCCTGGGATTTTTGTAATTCCAGATGAATTTCCAAATTGTTCTTTATAACTCTGAAGAATTGAGTTGGAATTTGATGGGAATTGTCTAAATCTGTAGATAGCTTTTGGCAAGATGGCCAGTTTTACTATATTAATCTTGCCAATTCGTGAACGAGGGAGACTTTTCAATCTTTTGAGTTTTCTTCTATTTCTTTCTTCCGAGACTCATCTTCCTTTTTGTTTCTGATTTTGTCAATTTGGTTATTGTCTCTGTGCCCTCTGGTTAGTCTGGCTAAGGGTTTATCTATGTTGTTGATTTTGTCAATGAACCAGCTCCTGGTATGTTTGCTTCTTTGTATAGTTCTTTCTGCTTCTACTTGGTCGATTTCAGCCCCAAGTTTGAGTATTTCCTGCTCTCTACAACTTGTGGGAGTATTTACTTCTTTTTCTTCCAGGGCTTTCAGATATACTGTCAAGCTGCTAGTGTAAGCTCTCTCCAGTTTCTTTTTTGGAGGCACTCAGATCTATGAACTTTCCTCTTAGCACACCTTTCATTGTGTCCCATAAGTTTGGCATTGTTATGGCTTTATTTTCATTCAACTCTAAAATAATTTTAATTTCTTTCTTTATTTCTTCATTGATCAAGTTATCATTGAGTAGAGCATTGTTCAGCTTACATGTTTTTGTGGGCTTTATATTGGTTTTCTTTTGTTTTGTTTTGTTTATGTTATTGAAGAATGACTTTATTACATGGTAATCTGATAGGATGCATGGTATTAGTTCAATTTTCTTGTATCTGTTGACGCCTGCTTTGTGACCAATTATATGGTCAGGTTTGGAGAAGATACTGTGAGGTGCTGAGAAGAAGGTATATTCTTTTTTTTTTAGGATAAAATGTTCTATAGATATCTGTTAAATCCATTTGATTCATAACTTCTATTAATTTCTGTGTCTCTGTTTATTTTCTGTTTCCATGATCTGCCCATTTATGAGAATGGGGTGTTGAAGTCTCTCACTATTACTGTGTGAGGTGCAATGTGTGCCTTGAGCTATAGTAAAGTTTCTTTTATGAATGTGGGTGCCCTTGAATTTCGAGCTAGAGAAAGAGCTGAAGAGCTCCTTCAGCTCTTTCTCTAGCTCCTCCAATGGGGACCTTGTGCTCAGTCCAATGGTTGGCTGAGAGCATCCACCTATGTATTTGTCAGGTACTGGTAGAGCCTGTCAGGAGACAGCTATATCAAACTCCTGTCAGCAGGCGTTTGTTGGCCTCCACAATAGTGACTTGGTTTGGTGACTCTATATGGGATGGATCCCCAGGTGGGGCAGTCTCTGTTTGGCCTTTCCTTCAGTCTCTCCTCCAAAGGTTGTCTCTGTAGCTCCTCCCACGGGTATTTTATTTCTCCTTTTAAGAAGAATCAGAGTATCCATATTTTGGTCTTCCTACTTCTTGAGCTTTGTTTGGTCTGTGAATTGTATCTTGGGTATTCTGAGCTTCTGGGCTACTATCCACTTATCAGTGAGTGCATATCATGTGAGTTTTTTGTGATTGGGTTACCTCACTCAGCATGATATTTTCTAGTTCCATCCACTTGCCTGTGAATTTCATGTATTTATTGTTTTTAATAGCTGAGTAGTATTCCATTGTGTAAATGTACAACATTTTCTGTATCCATTCTTCTGTTCAGGTACATCTGGTTTGTTTCCAGCTTCTGGCTATTATAAATAAGTCTGCTATGAACATAGCAGAGCAAGTGTCCTTATTACATGTTGGAGCATCTTCTGGGTATACTTCCAAGAGTGGTATAGCTGGGTCCTCAGGTACTAACTACTATGTTCAATTTTCTGAGTAACCTTCAGACTGATTTTCAGAGTGATTGTACCAACTTGAAATCCCACCAAAAGTGGAGGAGTACTCTTCTTTCTCCACATCCTCACCAGCATATGCTATCACTTGAGGTTTTTTTTATGTCACCATGTATCTTTTTTTATTTTTTATTTTCTATATTCTTTGTTTACATTCCAAAGGCTTCCCCCTTTCCCAGTTTCCCCCTCACCATATGTCCCATAAGTCCTCTCTCCCCATTCCCCAACTCCCCCCCATTTCTCTGTTCTGGTACTCTCCTACAGAACTGGATCCAGTCCTTTCAGGACCAGGGTCCTCTCCTTCCTTTTTCTTGGGAATCTTTTCATTTTCTGATTGTGCCTTGAATATTCAGAGCTTCTGGGCTCATTGATATCCACTTATCAGTGATTGCATTTCATGTGTGTTCTTTTGTGATTGGGTTAACTCACTTAGGATGATATCTCCCAGATCCAACCATTTGCCTACAAATTGCATGAATTCATTAATTTTAATTGCTGAGTAGTATTCCATTGTATAAATATACCACATTTTCTGTATCCATTCTTCCTTTGAGGGACATCTGGGCTCCTTCCAACTTCTGGCTATTATAAATAAAGCTGCTATGAACATAGTGGAGCATGTGTCTTTATTGAAGAAAATATTCTTTTGTCTTCAGGATATGACATGGCCTTTGCATACATGAACATATAAGAATGTGATTACATGTACAAGTTCTACACAGAACCAAACCAGTTAAAATACTATCAGGAATGGAGGAGGAATTATGGAGGCTTCAGCTCTTTCTAGGGAGTTATTGGCAGCTGATGACTGAAAGAGGAATGTCACATTTCTTGGAAGATGTGGTCACAGGGAAGCTGTCCATATTACAGGATATAAGGATGACCTGACACCAGTGTTTATACAAGCAATACTAGTCAGATTCAGTGAGTTATTAACTTGAAAAGGTAAAGGAGTACACATAGAGATAGCATAGCGCTGGAAAGAAGTTATAGGGAGTGAATTAGATAAAAATATAATACATACGCACAGGCTTTTCAAAAATTGCTTTAAAATGTTTTTAAAGAAATAAAATAATGATGCTGACTTTATATGTGTTTTCTGATTTTACATTTTGGTTTTTGGTTCTTTTGTAGGAAGATTGAAATCATTTCTTTATACTATGCCAACTTTGTTTTTCTTTAGAGTTTACCTTATTTATTTGTTCTGTCTCTAAGTATTCTGAATCAAAAGGGCAAATCACATTTTGTCTTTACTTAATCCACAATAATCTAAACACTTCTTCCTACTGATTGGGTCTGCTTTCCCTGCTGTGACTTCTATCTTAGTTCTGGTTGTGCTCCAATTTTTATTTCTCTGTGATGCTGCAATTTCAATTCTTTCAACAAGTACAGCTCACAATTTTCTCTCAAGGGTATAATGAAGATATTTTGATGCATTTCAGTACTCCTGGGGTTTCCTTCTATCCACTCAAACACAAGCCAGCTACTAACATACAGTGAACATGATGGCTGCCAGATTATACTGATAATATAGCTATTTAATACTGTATAATATAGTGTCACATACCGTCAATTTTTTAGAAGTACAACTGATAGTATGTATACCTGTCACATTCATAATATATTAGCCTGTAACATGTTTCAATTGCTTTCAGTTATAATCATTGATGTATGATAAGAATCATTTATTTAAAATCTTTTCATATGCTCATAAATATCAAATAAAATACTTAAAATATATTAGAGCCAATTGATATTAAACTTAAAAATTTGATAAAAAATCTGTAATGATTAAAATTGCCAAGTTTTTAAAATACTAATAAATGTCTACAATGTCACAATTTCTATCTCTTTTAATAAAAACAATAGTAATGTAAAATATAAATTTAAAAAAATTTTAAGATTCTTCTCAGAGAATCTATGGCTTGCTGACTTCTCAGAATGTAGATAGTTGAACTTAGTGATAGAACTATGAGCATGTATGTAGAAAGCCAATCATGCCTTGATCAGGGGCACTAATGGGCAACTGGAGTGTACATATATGAAGAGCAGAGAGATGTAGTATAAAAATGCAGATATAATATAGGCTTCACCAATGTAGAAATCATTCCTCATGACTTTTTGAGAGGTTTTTCTTTAATGACAAGGAGATAACAACAGTCTAAATGTTGAATGCTTGCAGTGAACTAGAGAAAATAAAAACTATCAGATAATTTAAAAAGTAAATACTATAAAAAATCTTTAACTGTGGTGTAACAGAACCAAAGAAACTATTAGATAATTTTAAAAATTATAGGAAATTGTTAACTGTGTTGTAACAGAGCCAGAGAAAATTTTTAAAAATCAGATAATTTTAAAAAGAAATATTTAACGGTGGTAAAGTACAATAAAAGGGACATGTTCTGTTGGAATTGCAAGAGGTTATGCTGAATATAAATGAACCACTAACATTTTAATGAATGGAAAATATCTGAACTCTTTCTCTGCAGCAGATGAAAGATGTTTACTTTCATTTTTATTCAATGGACTACTGAGATTCTTAACATGAACATCTCCAAAACTAATAACTAAGTTCATCCAAATTTAAAAAGGTGTTCAACAGTCACAATTTCTCAGACAACATAATTTTAAATAGAGAAAAAAAACACAAAACTTGCAGCAAACACTATTAGAACTTAAAAATTATTTTAACCAAGATTAAGTATGCAAAAACAATGTACAAAACATAGTATGTTAGTAAATGCTAACACTGAATTACCTAATGTGGAAATCAAGACATCAATGTCACTTACAATATGTATAAAAGATATAATAAAAGTCTTTTCATAAATTCATCCTACAGGAAGAGTGATCTTATTGATGAAAACATGAAACACCTATGTAAGAGATTGAAAAAAAGAAAAAGAAAAATTATGGAACATCCTATATTTATAAGTTGAAACAATATTATTAAAGAACTCAAATACCCCAGAGTGATCTACAGATTAGATAGCCATCATCAAATTAACAATGATATTCTTTAGAGAGTATAAAAAAAAACTATAAACTTTATATGGAACCATTAATCATGCTGAAACCCAAAGACTTCAAGTAATTTTTAAATAGCAAAAAAGAAGACAAGATGTGGCTTAAGGCCAAAATATGCTTTAAGACTGTATTAACCACAATAATGCTGTATTGACATAAAAAGCAGACACTGAAAAAAAAGAAACAGAATAAAGATCCCAGAGGTAGCCCATACATCAGCAACTAAACGATCTTTGACAACAGTGCAAAGAATCTGTGTTGACGAAAAGAGTCTTTTTAATAAATATTACTGGGAACATAGCATATCTATTTCTAGAACACACAACTAGATCTCCAGATTTTAGAAATTATAAAAATCTACTAATGTAGACTATAGGTTCAAATCTGAGACAGGAAACTGAAATGGGTAGATATGCTCCAGGACATTGAGAATGTGCCTGGGACTTTTGATCAAGATCTCATAATGACAGTAGGAAACAAATGAGACAGAGGCAATTCCTTAAAACCAAAATGCTTCTACACAGAGAGGAAACACTCAACCATGGACAGAGACAGTATACAGAAGGGGAGAGAATGGTTACAATTATATATCTGAAAAGGTGGTGGTAGTTAGAATATGTAAGTAAACAAAAAGCCCAACCTGATTAAAAATGATGTATGAATCTAAATAGATGTCTCTCTCTTTCTCTCTCTCTCTCTCTATATATATACATATGTCATATTTTTATCTAAAAATCACTCAAAATAACTCAAAACCATTATTATATGAAGTATCACCTCAGTAAAAATGGTTAATATAAAAATGGATATTGATGATGTATCCTGATGATATTGAATGGAGATAAACACCTACACCTTACTGCCACAAATGTAAATTCGTATAGTTGTTATTAAATACAATATGGAATGTCTGACAAAAAGTAGACCTAGACCTGGAAATAGAAAGATATCTCAGTAGATAAGAGTTCATCTGATCTTCTAGAGGACTGAGCCAATTCCAGCCCCTCACATATCAGCTCACAACTATCTGTAAACACCAGTCCAGGTCATATGACACTCCCTTCTGACATTTGTGGACTTTAGATACACACAAACATACATGCAGGGGCAAATACCCATACATATAAAATAAATATTTTAATTTAAAAAATACCATGGACCAGGCAGTGGTGGTATACACCTTTAATCCGAGCACTTGAGAGACAGGCAGGTGGACCTGTGAGTTCGAGGCCAGCCTGGTCTACAAATTGAGTTCCAGGATAGCCAGGGCTACACAAAGAAACATTGTCTCAGCAAACAAACAAACAAACAATAGCATGGCCTTACTTAAGAAAGGAAGGAAGGAAGGAAGGAAGGAAGGAAGGAAGGAAGGAAGGAAGAAAAAGAAAGTAGTGGCACTGCATCCCACTACTTTAAAGAAAATGGAATGAATAGGTTAAAAAGACATGCAGGCTTCCAAGTTCATTAAAAAGACATACATGCTACCAAGTTCATTGCTCACTATTCACAGTGGCCAAAACTATAAATAATATCTGAAGCAAACCACCAGTGTGGGTAGAGCCTCCACTTTCAAAGCTGCAGACAAGGCAGCAGAAAAAAAGAAATGTTGATTGGAAAAAGCCAGGGGAGAGGAAGGAAAGGAGATTACAAGAATAAAAATAAAATTTTTAATTTTTAGGTGATACAGGTAGGGATTGTGAAATGAGCATAAGAAATAATTCAAAAGGGAAGAGGACCATGGCACATACTGGTGCTATAGTGTGTGTGTTGGGTGTCAGGGGTGGGGGTGATGATGCACGGCAAGTGGACTTATAGAAGTGAATCCATTGGCTTTTTATGTATGTAATTAGAATGAAAATTAAATAAAGCTCTCATTCATGAGATTAAGAATTCTAGTTCACGCAAATCTATTCATTATTTCAGTTTAATGCTGATATATTGAAATAATGGTATTCTAATTTTATTCTAATATACTTATTTCTCAAATATAAATCTGAACTAACTTCAGAAAGTTTAACTGAGAAGACTGAATGACTTTTCTTTCATTATGAAATGAAGGGAAGAAGCATCTTTATTTATTTCCTAGAATAGTTATTGCAAAAATATTTCCCCTTTTGTGCATATCATGAATTTTATAAGGATTGACCTACCAAACATCACTGAAGATAGTATAATTGTGAACAATCTTATTAAGCTATTAATCATGGACATGCACAGTAAATTAACAATCTATTGAAAATATAATTATGAATCCAGGCCTCCCCTTGAGAGTTCATTAGAAGTTTCATGCTTATGTACTGGGAGTTGAAAAGTTTTGTAATTTAAGTTTGTGCCTGCAATTTGTATGCAATGCTCAGTGGACCTTATTAGGGAATATACAGAGACTTTATTCAAAAGGTCACATTGTTTTCGCCAGTTGAAAGCAATGCTTACTAATAGTGATGAGACCCTAGAGTTGACTTTGGCACAGAAAAGAAAATTTCTTCCTTTTTCTGGCACTAAGCCAGGTTGTGTGTATGCCCTTACACTTACATCTTTCATCAACCAAATGAGGCTTCATTAGAGCAGTGTGTTAGTGGTGATGGCTGTTCTCTTACATTTCTTAAATCTCTTCTCTTCCACTGCTAGTATGCAGCTGACCACATGCTCTCTCTCATGCCTTCCTAGAAATATCCCCACTTTAGCAGTTGTGAATCCTCAGTAGACCAAAGAAAGGGTTTTATTTTTCTAGTTTGACTTCAAAACTACAGCTTCTATGAATAAAGGCTTATTTACAGAGCTCATTAGTGACTTCAATTACCTATTCCGAATCTCCTTGAACTAACTACAAGAATTACTGAGTGTATCCAAATCAGCAGTAATCACAAGTGGAGGAGGGATGAAGAAGAAAGCAGAATGCATAATTTCTGTATGAAAAGCTATATTTTAAAGGCTGGCTTTTCTTCTGATTTTTCATATAACCCTATGACATTGGCTATGTCACCAATGACATGTTCCTATATTTATTCATTAGTAAATAGGAATGAGGTATGAGAATAATTAAATTATATTGGAGATATTTTGAGAGGATTTCCAGAATTTGTATAAGTCAAACATATTTCATGAAAAGCTTGGTATGTAGAAAGAACTTAGCAATATTATGTTGACGTGTACAAATGGTTTTTGGAAGACTGATATCTCATTGAAATTATAAGCAAAATACCTACTTATTAAAGGCTGGAGATGATGATAAAGACAAGTGAATGGGAGGACTCAAATTTATTTAGCTATTGAACAGTCTAATGATGGATGAGGAAGGCACTGATCTAAGTATAGCAGAATGTCTTTAGGGGTTATTTATTGATACTTCATGTTTGTTGGGGTTTTTTTTGCATTTTGTTTGTTTGGGTTTTTGTTTCTTTCTTTTTTTGTTTTTTTTTTTTTTTGTTTTTTTCTATTTTTTTATTGGATATATTTTATATTTACAATTCATTTCCCTTTTTCTGGTTCCCCACTCCCAAAGGTCCCACATGCCCTTTTCCCTCCCCCTGCTCTCTCATCCACCCCCTCCCACCTTACTGTTCTTGTACTCCCCCACAATGATGTTTTGGTCCATTCTAGCACCAGTGTCCACTCCTTTCTTCTTGTGAGACATCACTTGATATGTGATTTATGTCTTTGGTGTTCCAAGCTTCTAGGCTAATATCCACTTATCAGTGACTGTATACCATGGGTATTCTTTTGAGACTGGGTCACCTCACTTAGTATGACGTTCTCCAGCTCCATCCATTTCTCTAAGAATTTCATGAATTCATTGTTTCTAATGGCTGAATAGTACTCCATTGTGTATATATACCACATTTTTTGTATCCATTCCTCTGCTGAGGGACATCTGGGTTCTTTCCAGCTTCTGGCTATTATATATAAGGCTGCTATGAACATAGTGGAGCATGTATCCTTATTGCATGCTGGGGAATCTTCTGGGTATATTCCCAGGAGTGGTATGGCTGGGTCCTCCGGAAGTATCACGTCCAGTTTTCTGAGGAACCGCCATACTGATTTCCAGAGTGGTTGTATCAGCTTGCATTCCCACCAGCAGTGGGGGAGTGTTCCTCTTTCTCCACATCCTTGCCAACACCTGATGTCTTCTCAAAGGAAGATAACTACTCAAAAACAAAAATAGCATCAAAAATGTCAGGAAGTAATAATCTCTATTCCTTAATATCTCTTAACATCAATGGACTCAATTCCCCAATGGGGTTTTTGTTTCTTTAGAAGACTACTATTTTGTTTTATGCTAGGTTCCTGAGCTATCTGGTCTCAGATTCTTGATCACCCACACAGTAACCAACTCCATATTACAGAATGGGCCTTAAGTCAAGTAAGATATTGGTTGGTTACTTCCACAAGTCTTCTGTTACTATTGCACTAGCATCCCTTGCAGGAAGAACACCACTATAGGTCAAGGGTTTATGGGAGGTTTGTATTTTGTTTCTCCTTTGGTAGCATTCAGCGTATCTTCCTGTACCAAAAATATTCAAATGTAGGAAAGAAGAAGGCTCTATGTAGGCAAACTCTCTACTTCTCCATGTTCAATAAGTTATGTTGGTATTTTCTTCAGCAATGGGCCCTTGTTGTCAGTTTGTGGAGAGCAGCCCATAGTCTTGGCTACTGCCTGGGCTTCTTGGTGATTCCCGTGGGACCCATTTGTCCAGCAACTCAATTAGATATAACCCAGTCCAAATGCTGAAAGCTTTATTCGGTGACAAGAATGGCCAGTAGGGCTTGTCTCCCCAATTATTTGTCAATTGTATTCAGACATTGTTAAGGTGTATTTATGTTTTAGGAAGCATCTATTGTATTAGGTTTCTATTCAACATCTAAGATGGCCCTTCCATTTAACAGTCTTTCTCTTTGTAGTTCCTCCCTGATTTCCTCTACCTTCTCCCTCTTTCCTTGACCCTTGGAGAGAAATTTAAAGCAATTCCACTAAAATCAGGGATAAGACTAGGCTGCCCATTCTCTCCCTGTCTCTTCAGTATAGTACTTGAAGTTTTAGTTAGGGCGACAAGGCAATTAAAGTATATCAAGAGGATACAAATTGCAAAAGAGAAGCCAAATTATCACTATATACAGAAGATATGATAGTATTTGTAAGTCACAGCCAAAATTCTGCCAGAGAACTTCGACAGCTGATAAACACCTTCAGCAAAGTGGCTAGATACAAAATTAATTTTAAAAAAAGCAGTAGCACTCCTTTATACAAATGAGAAATAGGCTGAGAAGAAATTCATGGAAACTATACCTTTCACAATAACCACAAATAATATAAAATATCTTGGTAGAACTCTAGCCATGCAAGTCAAAGATCTGTATGACGAGAACTTCAAGACTTTGAGGGAAGAAATTGAAGACGATATCAGAAAATCTGATATTGAATGATGTACATGCTCATGGATAGGTAGGATTAACATAGTGAAATTAGTCATGTTACCAAAAGAAATCTACAGATTCAATATAGGCCCATCAAAATTCTAACATAATTCTTTACAGGCCTTAAAAGAGTAATTCTCAACTTCATATGTGAAAAAACAGGATGGTTAATATAATTCTGTATAGTAAAATAACTGCTGGAGATATCGCCATTCCTGATTTCAAGCTTTACTACAGTTTAATAGTAATAGAAACTGCATGCTATTGGTATACAACAGACAAATTGATCCATGGAATTAAATGAAGACTTAGAAATAAATCCACATATCTATAAACATTTGGTTTTAAAAAAAGAAACCAAAAACACACAATGGAAATGGCAGAACATCTTCAACAAATGGTTCTGGTCTAACCAGATGTCTGCATGTAGAAGAATGAAAATGGATCCATATTCATCATCCTGCACATAACTCAAGACCAAGGGGTCAGAAACCTCAACATAAAACCCAACACACTAACTTTAATAGAAGAGAAATTGGTAAGTAACCTTGAACTTCCTGGCAGAGGAGACAACTTCCTCAACTAAACACCAATGTCCCAGACACTAAGATCAACAATAAATGGGACCTCATGAAATTTAAAAGTTTCAGTAAGGCAAAAGACACTATCAATTCAAGAAAATGGAAGAAAAATCTTTTCCTACAGAGTGGGAAAAGATCTTTACCAACCTTACATCCAAGAGAGTGCTAATATCTAACTTATATAAAGAACTCAATAAGTTAGACACCAACAAATCAATTAGCCCAACTAAAATTGGGGTATACAGCTAATTATAATTCTCAACAGAGAAACCTCGAACAACAGAAAGGCACTCAAGAAAATGTTCAAAGTCCTAACTTATCAGAGAACTACAAATTAAAATGCCTCTGAGATTCTTTTTTATACCAATCACAATGGCTAAGATAAAAATCTTAAATGATAGCACATGCTGGCAAGGATATGGAGCAAGGGGAACACACATCCATTGCTGATAGTATTGCAAGCTTATAAAGCCACTCTGAAAATTAATCTTGGGACTATTTCTACCTGAAGACATAGCTATATTGCTCCTGAGCATATACCCAAAATGTGCTCTACCATAACACAAGGACGTATATGCATAGCAGTTTTATTCATAATAGCTAGAAACTTGAAGCAACACAGATGTCCTTCAAGAATGGATACAGAGAATGTAGCTCATTTGCACAATAGAATATTACTCAGTTATTAAAAACAAAGACATCATGAATTTGGCAGGCAAATGGATGGAACTAGGAAATGTCTTCCTCAGTGAGGGAACCCAAACATGAATGTTATATACTCATTTGTAAGTGGATATAAGCCATAAAGTACAAGATACCCATCCTAAACTCCACAGACTCAAAGAAGCTAAACAAGAAGGAGGGGCCAAGAGAGAAAGCTTAAAACTCACTTATAAGAGGGAATTAAATAGTTAGTTATAGGAATCAGTTGGAGGGAGGAAACTCATTGGAGAAGGGATGGGGCGGGCACAGTGGGGGTCGGAATCCAGTATGGAGAGAGATAGGAAAGAGAGACACGGGGCTAGGAGAATGAATGAAAATAAATAGCTAGTGAGTTTTGGGATGGGTGGACATCTCTAGGATGTGCAAGAGATCTGGGATGGAGGAGGTTTCTTGGAATCCATGGGGGTTACTTTAGCTGAGATTTCTAGCAGTATGGATATTGAACCTAAAGATGCCACCTCCTGTTGCCAGGCAAGACCTGCAGTGGAAAATATGGACAATAGCCCACCAACAAACTTTTCTCTACAAGAAATTCAGAGACAAAAATGGAACTAAGACTGAAGAAATGGACAACCAATAACAGGCCCAAATTGAGACCCACCTCATGGGCAAACACCAATCCCTGACTGTGGTGGTTTGAATATGCTTGACACAAAGAGTGTCACTATTAGGACGTGTAGCCTTGTTGAAGTAGGTATGTCTTTTTTAAAGGAAGCATGTCACCATGGGGGTAGACTTTGAGACCCTCCTCCTAGCCATGCAAGAGACAGCTTCTCCTAGCAGCCTTCAGATGAAGATGTAGAACTCTCAGCTCCTCCTGCTCCATGCCTGCCTGGATGCTACTATGCTCTGGCCTTGATGAAAATGGACTGAACCTCTTAACCTATAAGCCAGCCCCAATTAAATATTATCCTTATGAAAGTTGTCTTGGTAATGGTATCTGTTAATAGCACTAAAGCCTTAAGATACTGACACTGTTAATGATACTGTTATGCTTGTAGACGGCTTAACATAACTGTCCTCTGAGAGGCTCCACCCAGTAGCTGACTGAAACAGATGCAGAGACCATAGTCAAACATTGGATGGAGCTTGGGGGCTCTTACTGAAAAGTTGGGGGAAGTATTGTGGACCCTAGAGAAGGTAGGACACCAAAAGAAGACCAAAAGATTCCACTAGCCTGGACCTTTAGGGGCTCTCAGAGATAGAACTACCAACCAAAGAGCACACATGGGCTCCACTCATGGCCTTGGCACATGTGTAGCAAAAGTGCAGTTCAGTCTTCATATGCCCCCACATTGGACTGTGGGGTGTCTCTAAGACTGTTGCCTGTCTGTTGATCCCATTACCCTAACTGAGCTGCTTTATCTGGCCTTGGTGGGTGAGGATGCACCTAGCCCTGCAAATATTTGATGTGTCAGATTGGGGGCATACTGAGGAAGGTCTTCAACCCTCTCAGAGGAGTTGGCTATGAGGGATGCATCTGTGTGAAGGGAGGTTTTCTGGAAAAGAGCAGACAGCAATCAGAATATAAAGTGAATTAATTAGTTAATTAATTAATTAATGGAAAAGAAGAATGTAATAGAAGGATAACTGACAAAGGCCTATTTGCAAAGTTATATGGAAACCTACTATACTCTAGAATGCTTCTTAAAATGCATATGCACATATATAAAGAGGTTTAATGAAGTTACCCTACAATAGGAGAATAATACCCCAGCTAGACAATTCATGCTAGCAAATCAAAATTCCAATGCCAAGACTTTATCATCATAATTATATTGTTGAAGATACAGAATGATTTTTGGTATCTCAAAAGTCTAAGATGTATAAAAAAAAAGGCAAATGACGAGGCATTCCTTTAACCACAACAAAAAGAGAAAAATCACATACATTTGCTCTAGGCAGCAGAACTGGGCAGGTGTGTTTATCCTACAACTAGTATATCTCATCATAAACTCCAGACTGAGAGCATAAAATTGAAGGCTATTTTGTTTGCTCTGCTGTATTTTTGTCTTCTTTGGTCCAATCTTTCCTTACTTCGAGAATGAAAATGTTTACTCTATATCATTCCATTGTATATAGAAAGTATATGATGTGTGTGTGTGTGTGTGTGTGTGTGTGTGTGTGTGTTTGTGTTTTACAGAAGTCAATATTTAAAGAGATTGATTGAGAAGAAATTTTCAACTTTTAACTTTTGAACAATGTTTTGGACTATCGAAACCCAGGATAGTGAAAACTATTCTCAACAATAAAAGAACTTCTGGGGGAATCACCATCGCAGGCCTCAACCTGTACTACAGAGCAATAGTGATAAAACTGCATGGTATTGGTACAGAGGCAGGCTGGTAGATCAATGGAATAGAATTGAAGAGCGAGAAATAAACCCACATTTCTATGCACACATGATCTTTGATAAAGAAACTAAAACCATCCAGTGGAAAAAAGACAGTATTTTCAACAAATGGTGCTGGTTCACTTGGCAGTCAGCATGTAGAAGAATGCAAATTGATCCATTCCTATCTCCTTCTACAAAACTCAAGTCCAAGTGAATCAAGGACCTCCATATAAAACTAAATGTTCTGAATCTAATAGAAGACAAAGTGGGGAAGGGACTTGAACACATTGGCACAGGGTAAAATTACCTGAACAGAACACAAACGTCTCATGCTCTAGATCAACAATCAACAAATGGGACCTCATAAAATTGAATAGCTTCTATAAGGCAAAGGAAACTGTCAATAGGACAAAACAACAACCTATATATTGGGAAAAGATCTTTACCAACCCTACATCTGATAGAGGGCTAATATCTAAAATATACAAAGAACTCAGGAAGTTAGACTTCAGAGAACCAAATAGCCATATTAAAAATGGACTACATAACTAAACATAGAATTCTCAACACAGGAATCTTAAATGGCTGAAAAGCACTAAAGAAATGTTCAATACCCTTATTCATCTAGGAAATGTAAATCAAAAAAACCACTCCGAGATTCCACCTCAAACCAATTATAATGGTTAAGATCAAAAACTCAGATGACAGCAGATGTTGGTGGGAATGCGAAAAAAGAAGAACACTTTTCCACTGCTGGTGGATTGCAAGCTGGTAAAGTCACTTTGAAAATCAATCTGGCAATTCCTCAGAAAATTGGAAATAGTTCTACATGATAACCCAGCTATACAACTCCCGAGAACATACCCAACAGATGCTCCAACCTATAACAAGGATACATGCTCCACTATGTTCATAGCAGCCTTATTTATAATAGCTAGAAACTGGAAACCACCCAGATGTCTCTCAATTGAATAATGGATACAGAAAATGTGGTACATTTACACAAAGGTGTACTAGTCAACTATTAAAAACAGTGACCTCAGAAATTTCTCAGGCAAATGGATGGAACTAGAAAATATCATCCTGGATGAGGTAATCCAGATGCAAAAGAACACACATGGTGTGTGTTCACTGATAAGTGGATATTAGCCCAAAAGCTTACAATGCCCATGATACAACCCACAGACCATATGGAATTTAGAAGGAGAACCAGGGTAGATGCTTCAGTCCTGCATAGAGCAGGGAACAGGAGTATCTCAGGAAGTGGATGGAGGTGGTGACCTGGAAGAGATATGGGGTGATAGGAAAGAGTGGGCAGAATCAGGTATTGGAGGGAAATGGTGAGAGGTACAGAGGGTCAGGAAATAGAATAAAAATATGTAGCAGTTGGGGATGAGATGTAAAGAAATGGAATGAATAATAAAAATAAAAATAAAAATAAAAAATAAGATATCCAAGAGAAAGCAAATAAAACGTTTGAAAATATTGAATTTAAAAAAATATCAAAGCACATGAAGCCAGGGTAATGAATTTTGCATTACGAAATTGTGAGCCAGGTCAGGCCTGGAATGAAATAGTTTTGAATTTCTGTGCCTGGGTGTCAGATTGACAAATGATTAGTTTGTGGTGGTCAATTGTGAAGAGAATTTAGAATCACTCAAGGCAAATCTCTGGGTTTATTTGAAGACATTTCTAGAGGATTTCTACATAAGACCAGGAAACCATTTTTAATTTTGTTTTAAATGACCAAAAGCAATATGGGGTGAAAAGGGTTTCACCTCACAAATAATAATTAATCATTGAAGGAAGACAGAGTGAGAACACAGCAACTGGGGTTTAAGCAGAGTCCATGGAATGTTTCATACTGGTTTAACCTCCTGAGTTTCTCAGTTTTCTTTCTTATATACACCAGTACCATCTCCTCCGTGGTACCACTACCCACAAAAATGCACTCTCCAACACCAATAGATAATTAAGAAAATGTGTCAGGAAGTTGCTTATAGGCAAAACTGATAGGGGCATTGTCTCAATTAAGGTTCCCTCTCTTATTATATATATTCTTTATTTACATTTCAAATGTTGTCCCCTTTCCTGGTTTTCCCCAACCCCCAAATCCCACTAACCCCTCTCCCCTTCCCCTGCTCACCAATCCACCCACTCCAGCTTCCTTTTCCTGGCATTCTTCTATACTGGGTCATCTAGCCTTCTCAGGACCACGGGCCTTTTCTCCCTTTGATGAGTCAACAAGGCCATCCTCCACTGCATATGCTTCTGGAGCCATGAGTCTCTCCATATATATATATATATATATATATATATATATATATATATATATATATATATATAATTTAAAAAAGGCACATTCCACTGGAGAAGATACAGTTTTATTGGTATATCTACTGTGTAAAGACATTTGAAATCTGTTGTAGCTTTGTGTTTTGTTCTTATTGACAAATTGTGTAGAAATATATAAAAGTAGCAATGAATTCTTTGCTTAGCTGACAAAATAAAAGGTTCCCTCTCCCTTTTATCAGATGATTCTAGCTTATATTAAGTTCATAAAAATCTAACAAACTCAAGTGTGGGTCTCACTATGGACTTGGTTTAATCTTAGACTAACTAAAAAAGAAGAGGAGGACAACGGATGGCCTGAAGAAATCCAAAGAGAGGCAGGCAGAAGCAAGAAAGACACACTAAGGCCCACCTCATATGGCAGTTGAGCAGAAGACACCCATTGGCACCATCAGGATAAGAAATTATGTGGTAGAAAAATGGGGGAGAAATAGAAGAGAACAGTGTGTTCAGTAGGAACAGAGGCAGAACTGGAGATGCAAGCATGGTGAGGACCTGCCTGACATGGCTAGCGTGCACTGCCACCTGAGGTCCCAGCCCATGTTGTCACTGAAGACCATGTCAGGGTTCATGGCCATGTAGCAGCAAGAGTTTGTATCCATGTTCCTGGCCCATATTACCAACAGCTTTGTGCACAGGATGCTTCCTGGGGCCATCTTGATATCCGAGGGTTGCTTAGAGTTGTCCTACCCTTCACTGACTGAGGCACCCATTCCACCCCTTCTCTTGGCGGTGTAGAAGAACTTGTCCTAAGAGCTTTAGAGCAAGACAGTATAATATTATGTGAATGGGAGAGATGCTTCCAGTTCCTCACTAACTCTATCAGGAGAGAGAGCAAACTCCATCTTCTTTTGGGCAGCTTGAGAAAGCTGGCTACCAGAAGGCTGGAGACCAAGAGAGCTGCCAGCCCCTACTAACTTGTTGCAGTGGATCACCTACCTCATATAGGTTTCTCAGTAGAGCTTCCCTCGTATCATGGGGGTCAGAGAACTGGCACCAAGTGTGTGAGAATTGGAAAGCTGGCCCTGTCCCTTCCTGGTGTAGTGCTGAAGTACTGACCCAGATGACATGAACATAGGAGAAACTGTCCTGCTAGCTACCAAGCAGGAGCACTGCCTCCACCCTCAAATGGGCAAAATGGAAAAGCTGGTCCTGGCAGAGAGGATGCTAAAGTGAAGCAGACTGAACAAGGTAGGCACAACCCAGGCCCAGATCCAAGCTTTTGAGATGGCTAACAACAGTATCTACCTCATCTATGAACTACTGAAGTATGTGATAGGGTGGATCCAGCAGAACAAAAGCTGCAGGATCTCTGTAACACATGGCAACACAGGGATATCTGAAGAAGTCCCTGTGAGGGTTAAGTATTGATGGTGTAGCAGAAGCCAGAGGCCTCAAATGAGGCAATGAACATTTGCAAGTGATGACTTTGGACCAAGGGTCTAAATTTTGTGAGACACACGACACACTGCAGTTTCCATAGTTAGATTTTTGTTATTGTTTCTCTTTTGTTGTTGTTCTTGTTATTATTTTTTGTTTTCTTATGGAATTTGTTGCAAGGGAAGTGGATGGATATGGAGGAATGGGGAGATGAATGAGATTGGCGTGCATAATGTAAAATTCACCAATAATCAATAAAAGTTAACAAAGAAATAAAAAAATAAAAAGTAAAGGAAAAATGGAAACCTTCAGAAGAGACCATAACTTCAAAATGAAAGCTACACCATCTCCTTCCTTAAATTGTTTTCATCAGGTATTTTTACAGCTACTGAAATGTGACTAACACAAACAGGTTTTCTGTCAAAATATTGAGATTTTGTGAGAGGCTGGACTTAAAGGCAGCAGAATAGTGACAACAGTTGAAGGTTGTGACATGGATATTGCTGGTTTCTTTTTTTATTTTCTATATTCTTTGTTTACATTCCAAATGCTTTCCCCTTTCCCAGTCCCCCCTCACCATATGTCCCATAAGTCCTCTTCTGTCTGCCCAATCCCAAATCACCCCCCCCATTTCTTTGTTCTAGTACTTCCCGACCATACTGGATCAAGTCTTTTCAGGACCGTGGCTCTCTCCTTCCTTCTTCTTGTGAATCATGTTGTTTGCTAACTGTGACTTGACTATTCAGAGCTTCTGGGCTAATTAATATATACTTATAAGTGATTGCATTTCATGTGTATTCTTTTGTGATTGTGTTACCTCGCTTCAGCTGATATTTTCCAGTTCCAACCATTTGCCTACAAATTTCATGAATTCATTGTTTTTATATGCTGAGTAGTATTCCATTGTATAAATATACCACATTTTCTGAATCCATTCCTCCATTGAGAGACATTTTGTTCTTTCCAGCTTCTGACTATTAAATAAGGCTGCTATGAACATGGTGGAGTATGTGTCTTTGTTGCATGCAGGGCAATCCTCTGAGTATATGCCCAGGAGTGGTATAACAGGGTCTTCTGGAAGTGTCATGCCCAATTTTCTTAGGAACTGCCAGACTGATTTCCTGAGTGGTTGTACCTTCTTGCAATCCTACCAACAGTGGAGAATTGTTCCTCTTTCTCCACATCCTCGCCAGCATCTGCTGTCTCTTGAGTTTTTAATCTTAGCCATTCTGACTGGTGTGAGGTGAAATCTCAGGGTTGTTTTGATATGCATTTCCCTGATGGCTAGTGATGTTGAACATCTCTTAAGGTACATCTTAGCCACTCAAAGTTCTTCAGGTGAAAATTTTTTGTTTAGTTCTGTACCCTATTTTTTAATAGTGTTATTTGGTTCTCTGTGTTCTAACATCTTGAGTTCTTTGTATATATTGGATATTAACCCTCTATCAGATGTGGGGTTGGTGAAGATCTTTTCCCAATTACTTGGTTGCTGTTTTGTCCTTCTGACAGTGTCCTTTGCTTTACAAAAACATTGTAATTTTATGAGGTCCCATTTGTCTATTCTTGATCTTAGAGCATAAGGTATTGGTGTCCTGTTCAGGAACTTTCCCCCTATACCCATGTCCTCCAGGGTCTTCCCCAGTTTTTTTCCTATTAGTTTCAGTGTGTCTGGTTTTATGTGGCAGTTCTTGATCCACTTGAGTTAATCCTAGTACAAGGAGATAAGAGTGGATCAATTTGCATCCTTTTTTATTTGTTTTTTATTGGATATATTCTTTATTTACATTTCATTTCCCTTTTCCTGGTTCCCCACCTCCCAAAGGTCCCACATGCACTTTTCCCTTCCCCTATTCCTCCATCCACCCTTTCCTACTTCCCTGTTCTGGTTTTCCCCTACACTGATGCATTGAGCATTTCAAGAACCAGGATCCACTCCTTCTTTCTTCTCAGTCATCATTTAGTATGTGGATTGTGTCTTTGCTCTTCAAAGATTCTAGGCTAATATCCACTTATCAGTGAGTGCATACAATGGGTATTCTTTTGAGATTGGGTTACCTCACTGTATTAGTCTGGGTTCTCTAGAGTCACAGAATGTATGGGCAGTCTCTACGTAGTTAGGGAATTTGTTGATGACTTACAGTCTGTAGTCCAACTCCCCAACAGTAGTCAGCAGCAGCTGTGGATGGAAGTCCAAGGATCTTGCAGTTGCTCAGTCCAACAAGGCAAGCCGGCAAAGAAGAATGAGTTTTCCCTCTTTCAGTGTCCTTATATATGTCTCCAGTAGAAGGTGTAGCCCAGATTAAAGTTATATGTCTCCATGCCTTTAATCCCAGATGATCTTGAACTGGAATCCATAGCCACCATGCTTCAAGATCTCCATGCTAAGTCCAGGTCAAAAACTTATATCTCTGAGCCTCTAGATTAGGATCATAGGTGAGCATTCCAATTCTAGATTGTAGTTCATTCCAGATATAGTCAAGTTGACAACCAGGAATAGCCACTACAATCCACCCCTTGTCAACTTGACACAGATAATATCTCATGTCCACATGAAACAATAACAAGGTCGTGAATATGCCTAACATGATATAACTATTCCTCGTACAATCGCAAATGCATTTATAAATTTACAATGGGGCAATATCCCTTGGGAACATTCTTTTAGTGTCTCAATTCCAATTGATGTTAAAGGAATTGGAAGAAAGACAAATGAATCCTTAACAAAATAAGATAGAAGCATTCATATTACTTATAATTCTCGTTTCTGCAACTGGTTATGTGGCCTTAGCTGGTATTTATAACTATCTTCCTCTGCTACCCATTCTGTATTTCCTTCACTTTCAGCAAGCACCTCAGCAGGTCTTAGCTCTTTTCCTGGAGGATTGACCCATACTTTCATTCCTGATGGGTCATCCTTCCTCGTCCTGCTTGGATTAGGCTGTTGTAGTTTCCCATTGACTTTAATCACAGGACATGGTAGTACTAAGAGACACCCTAGGGGATCTCCTGCTTTCCAGACATAATCCTGCTTACCTCCATTGTGGAGAGGCAATCCAATTTCCCCACTGTAATCTGGATCTATCACCCCTCCTAACACAGTTATTCCTTTCTTAGCCTGATGGTTTAATGGCATTAGAAGCCCAAAATGGCCAGGGGGAAATCTGAGCTTCCAGTTCAATGGAATGTTTGTTGTGGCTCCAGGTAGGAGCACTCCCCCCCCCCCGGAACCAAAACTTCTAGGCCAGCAGAACCTAAAGTTGTGGGGACAGGAAGCAAAAATTTTCCTAGCGGGTCACTAGGAGTGATAGTGAGTGGAACTATTCCCTTTTCCACCCCTTGATTCCTGGACCCATGAATTCTGGCTATGGGAGAAACTGTACCATATATTGAACGCTGATTCAAAGCATATACTGCCTTCTGAAGAACTCTGCCCCAGCCCTCCATGCTGTTGCCACCTAATTGGCGCTGTAACTGTGTCTTCAAAAGACCATTCCATCTTTCTATCAGACCAGCTGCTTCAGGATGATAGGGAACATGGTAAGACCAGTAAATTCCATAATCGTGGGCCCACTTCTCTGGCTGTGAAATGAGTTCCTAGGTCAGAAGCAATACTGTGTGGAATACCATGACGATAGATAAGGCATTATTTAGTATGATGTTCTCCAGATCCACCCATTTCTCTAAGAATTTCATGAGTTCATTTTTTCTAATGGCTGAATAGTACTCCATTATGTATATATACCACATTTTTTGAATCCATTCATCTGTTAAGGGACATCTGGGTTCTTTCCAACTTCTGGCTATTATAAATCAGGCTGCTATGAATATAGTGGAACATGTATCCTTATTGCATGCTGGGGAATCTTCTGGGTATAGGCCCAGGAGTGGTATGGCAGGGTCCTCCAGAATTATCATGTCTAGTTTTCTGAGGAACTACCAGACTGATTTCCAGAGTGGTTGTACCAGCTTGCAGTGCTTCCATCAGTGGAGGAGTGTTCCTCTTTCTCCACATCCTCACCAGCATCTGCTGTTCATTAATCTTAGCCATTCTGACTGGTGTGAGGTGAAATCTCAGGGTTGTTTTGATTTGCATTTCTCTAATGACTAATGATGTTGAACATTTCTTAAGGTGCTTCTCAGCCATCTGAAGTTCTTCAGGTGAAAAGTCTTTGTTTAGCTCTGTACCCCCTTTTTTGATAGGGTTATTTGGTTCTCTAGGATCTAACTTCTTGAGTTCTTTGTATGTATGGGATATTAGCCCTCTGTCAGATGTAGGGTTGGTGAAGATCTTTTCCCAATTTGTTGGTTGCCAATTTGTCCTTTTGACAGTGTCTTTTGCCTTACAGAAACTTTGTAATTTTATGAGGTCCATTTGTCTATTCTTGATCTGTTCAGGAACTTTCCCACTGAGCCAATGTCATCAAGAATCTTCCCCAATTTCTTTTCTATTAGTTTTAGTGTGTCTGGTTTTATGTGGAGGTCCTTGATCCCCTTGGAGTTGAGCTTAGTGCAAGGAGATAAGAGTGGATCAATTCTCATTCTTCTGCATGTTGACCTCCATTTGGGCCAGCACCGTTTGTTTAAAAGGCTATCTATCTTTCCACTGGATGTTTTCAGCTTCTTTATTGAAGATCAATTGGCCATAGATGTGTGGGTTCAGTTCTGGGTCTTCAATCCTATTCCATTGATCCACCTCCCTGTCACTGTACCAATACCATGCAGTTTTTAACACTACTGCTCTGTAGTATTACTTGAGGTCCGGGATCCTGATTCCCCTAAAAGTTCTTTTACTGTTGATAATTCTTTAGCTATCCTGGGTTTTTTGTTATTCCAGATGAATTTGAGAATTACTCTTTCTAACTCTATGAAGAACTTAGTTGGGATTTTAATGGGGATTGTGTAGAATCTGTATATTGCTTTTGGCAAGTGCCATTTTAACTATATAAATCCTGCCAACCCACGAGCATGGAAGATTTTTCCATTTTCTGAGGTCTTCTTCCATTTCCTTCTTCAGAGACCTGAACTTCTTGTCATACAAATGTAGTAGATTGCATTGATGGATTTCCATATATTGAACCATCCCTGCATCCCTGGGATGAAGCCTACGTGATCATAGTGGATGATCATTTTGATGTGTTCTTGGATTCGGTTGGCAAGAATTTTATTTAGTATTTTTGCATCAATATTCATAAGGGAGATTGGCCTGAAGTTCTCTTTCTTTGTTGGATCTTTGTTTGGTTTTGGTATCAGTGTGATTATGGCTTCATAGAATGGATTTGGTAGTGTTCCTTCTGTTTCTATTTTGTGGAATAGCTTGAATAGTATTGGTGTTAGGTCTTCTTTGAAGTTCTGATAGAATTCTGCACTAAAACCATCTGGCCCCATATGGTTGGAAGATTTTCTATGACTCCTTCTATTTCTTTAGGGGTTATGGGTCTGTTTACCTGATCTATTTGATACTGGTTTAATTTTGGTATTTGGTATCTGTCTAGGAAAGTGTCCAGATTCTCCAGTTGTGTTGATTAAGGCTTTTGTAGTAAGATCTGATGAATTTTTTTGAATTGCCTCAGGTTCTGTTTTTATATCTCCATTTTCATTTCTAATTTTGTTAATTTGGATACTGTCTCTGTGTCCATTGGTTAGTCTGGCTAAGGGTTTATCTATCGTGTTGATTTTCTCAAAGAACCATTTTCTGGTTTTGTTGATTCTTTGTATGGTTCTCTTTGTTTCTACTCGATTGATTTCAGCTCTGAGTTTGATTATTTCTTGTCTTCTACTCCTCCTTGGTGAACTAGCTTCTTTTTGTTCCAGGACTTTCAGGTGTGCCATTAAGCTGCTAGTGTTTGCTCTCTCCAGTTTCTTTTTGGAGGCACTCAGGACTATGAATTTTCCTCTTAGAACTGCTTTCATTGTGTGCCATAGATTTGGGTAAGTTGTATCTTCATTTTCATTGAATTCCAAAAAGTCTTTGATTTCTTTCTTTATTTCTTCCTTGATCAAGATATCATTAAGTAGAGAATTGTTCAGTTTCCAAGTGTATGTGGGCTTTCTGTTGTTTTTGCTGCTATCAAAGACCACTTTTACTCCATAGTTATCTGAAAGGAGGCATGGGATTAGTTCGATCTTATATTTGTTGAGGTCTGTCTTGTGATATTGTCGATTTTGGAGAAGGTACCATGTGGTGCTGAGAAAAAGGTATATTCTTTTGCTTTAGGATGAAATGTTCTATTTATGTCTGCTAAATCCAATTGATCTATTGCTTCAATTAGTTTCACTTGTGTCCCTGTTTAGTTTCTGTTTTCCTGATCGGTCCATTGAGGATAGTGGAGTGTTAAAGTCACACACAATTGTTGTGCTACATGTAATGTGTGTTTTGAGCTTTAGTAAAGTTTCTTTTATGAATGAGGGTGCCATTGCATTTGATGCATAGATATTCAAAATTGAGAGTTCTTCTTGGTGGATTTTCATTTTGACCAGCAAGAAGTATACTTGTGTGTCTCTTTTGATGATTTTAGGTTGAAAGTCAATTTTATCTGTTACTATAGTGGCTACTTCAGCTTGTTTCCTGTGACCATTTGCTTGTAAAATTGTCTTACAGCCTTTTACTCTAAGGTAGTGTTTGTCTTTGACACTGAGGTGTGTTTCTTGTATGCAGCAAAATGTGGTGCTCTGTTTACATATCCAGTCTGTTAGTCTATGTCTTTTTATTGGGGAATTGAGTCCATTGATGTTAAGAGATATTAACTTTTATTGCTTCCTGTCATTTTTGATGTTATTTTTTATATTTGATAGGTTTTCTTCTTTTGTGTTTGATGAAAGAAGGTTGCTATCTTGCTTTTTCCTGGGTATAGTTTCCCTCCTTGTGTTGGTATTTTCTCCTATTATCCTTTGTAGGGCTGGGTTTGTGGAAAGATATTGTATAAATTTGGCTTTGTCTTGGGATATCTTGTTTTCTCCCTCTATGGTGATTGAGTGTTTTTCTGGGTATAGTAGTTTTGGCTGGCATTTTGTTCTCTTAAAGTCTGTATGAGGTCTGCCCAGGATCTTCTAGCTTTCATGGTCTCAGGTGAGAAGTCTGGTGTAATTCTTATAGGTCTTCCTTTATATGTTACTTGGACTTTTTCTCTTACTGCCTTTAATATTCTTTGTTTAGTACATTTTGGGTTTTGATTATTATGTGACGGGAGGTATTTCTGTTTTGGTCCAGTCTGTTTGGAGTTCTGTAGGCTTCTTGTATATTCATGGGCATCTCTCTCTTTAGGTTAGGGAAGTTTTCTTCCATAATTTTGTTGAAGATATTTGCTGGCCTTTAAGTTGTAAATCTTCACTCTCTTCTATACCTATAATCCTTAGGTTTGATCTTCTCATTGTGTCCTGGATTTCCTGGATGTTTTTTGTTAATAGCTTTTTGCATTTTGCATTTTCTTTGACTGTTGAGTCCATGGTTCCTATGGTATCTTCGGCATCTGAGATTCTTTCTTCTATCTCTTGTATTCTGCTGTTGATATTTGCATCTATGCCCCCTGATTTCTTCCCAAGGTTTTCTATATTCAGAGTTGTCTCCCTTTGTGATTTCTTAGTTGTTTCTACTTCTGTTTTTAGATCCTGGATGGTTTTTCTCAGTTCCTTCACTTGCTTATGTGTGTTTTCATGTAACTCTTTGAGAGATTTTTGTGTTCCCTCTTTCATGACTTCTGACTGTTGACCCAAGTTCTCCTGTATTTTTTAAGTGATTTTTTTTTGCATTTCCTCCCCATTGGCTTCTATCTTTTGACCCATTTTCTCCTGAATTTCTTTAAGTGATTTTTGTGATTCTCTTGTAAATGCTGCTACCTTTTGATCTATTTTCTCATGTATTTCTTTAAGAGATTTATTTATGTCCTTCTTGTGTTCCTCCAACAGCATCATGACCAGTGATTTTAATCCACATCTTGTTTTTCTGGTGTACTGGGGTATCCAGGATGACCTGTTATTGGAAAATTGGGTTCGGACACTGCCATGTTGCCTTGATTTTGTTAGTAATGTTCCTACTTTTGCCTTTTGCCATCTCGCTATCTCTGGTATTAGTTGGTCTTGTTGTCAGTAGCTGGTGTTTGAACCTCCTGCGAACCTGTAAGGCTAATTCCACACCTCTGGATATCTGGGTTCCCCCTGACTCAGGTTGCTGATGTGCTATCCTCCTCTGTTGGTGCCCTTGGAGCCCTAATGTGTCCTGCCCCAAGGAAAGCTATACTCGGGTTGTCTCTGTGAGCCTGGTGTTGCCTGTCTGCTTCTTCAGGGAGTGCAGATGGTGGATGCTGCAGGGACTTTATCCAAGTGTTGATCACTCTGTAGGGCAGATGACCCCCCCCCCCGCCTGGGTTGGTGCACAACCTTTTTGGTGTACAAATGGCCCGAGCTGCTCAGGCTCTGGGTGCAGGCAAGAGCCTGACAGGATAGGACCCGAGCAATGTTAGACTCAGACTCTGTCAGTGCACCTGGCTTTAGCTATTAGCTGTCTGTGGTGCCCCAAGGCAAGATGGTGGCCTCCACTATAAGCTGGGCAAACCTGAGCGAGTTGGTGCATGACCAACTGGTTTGGAATACAGATAGCCTGCCGAGCAGCTCAGGCTCTGGGTGTAGGCAAGAGCCTGATGGAATAGGACCTGAGCGTTGTTAGACTCAGATTCTGTCCACGTACCTGGCATTAGCTGTTAGCTGACTGTGGTGCTCCGATGTAAGATGCTGGTTTCTTTTCACTAGATTATAGTCAGAATTGGAAACAAATATCAGGACAGGAGGCATGAACAAATTCAGTCACCTACAAAAAGAAATATATGTGAAGTTAGGATGAAAGAAAGTTTGGCACCTGAAGATATTAGGAACACTGAAATCAAAACTTAATTGCACTAACAGAAAAACAATTAGACAATATAAGGAGGTCAAAGGGATACAAATTGGAAAGGAAGAATTCGAACTATCACTATTTGCAGATGATATGATAGTATACTTAAGTGACCCAAAAAACTCCACCAGAGAATTCCTATAGTTGATAAACAACTTCAGCAAAGTGGCTGGTTATAAAATCAACCAGCCAATCAAAGTGGCAGGCGGGTAGATAAATGGAAAAGAATTGAAGACAGAGAAATGAACCCACACACCTATGGTCACTCGATCTTCGATAAAGGAGCTAAAACCATCCAATGGCAAAAAGATAGCCTTTACAACAAATGGCGCTGATTCAACTGGAGGTCAACATTGCAGAAGAATGCAAAATCAAACCATTCTTATCTCCTTGTGCTAAGCTCAACTCCAAATGGATCAAGGACCTCCACATAAAACCAGACACACTGAAACTAACAGAAAAGAAACTGGGGAAGAGCATTGAGCACATGGGCAAAGAGGAAAATTTCCTGAACAGAACACCAATAGCTTATGCTCTAAGGTCAAGAATTGATAAATGGAACCACACAAAATTACAAAGTTTCTTTAAGGCCAAGGACACTGTCAAAAGGACAAAACGGCAACCAACAAATTAGGAAAAGATTTTCACCAATCCTACATCAGACAGATGGCTAATATCCCATATATACAAAGAACTCATGAAGTTAGACTCCAGAGAGCCAAATAACTCTATTAAAAATGCAGTACAGAACTAAACACTCCTGGGCATATATCCAGATGATCCCTGACATGCACTAAGGACACACGCTCCACTATGTTCATAGCAGCCTTATTTTATAGTAGCCAGAAGCTGGAAAGAACCCAGATGTCCCTCAATAGAGGAATGGATACAGAAAAATGTGCTATATTCACACAGTGGAATACTACTCAGCTATTAAAAACAATGAAGTCATGAAATTTTTAGGCAAATGCATGGAACTGGAAAATATCATCCTAAGTGAGGTAACCCATTCACAAAAGAACACACATGGGATGCAATCACTGATAAGTGGATATTAGCCCAGAAGCTCTGAATACCCAAGACACAATTCACATATCAAATGATTCCCAAGAAGAAGGAAGGAGAGGGCCCTGTTCCTGGAAAGTCTTGATACAGCATTGTAGGGATTACCAAGACAGAGATGTAGGAGGGGGTTGATTGGAGAATGTGCATGGGAATAGGGCTTATAGGACTTATTGGGAGGTGGGAACTGGAAAAGGGGAAATCATTTGGAATGTAAATTAAGAATATAGAAAAAATGCTTTCCTATTGGTTCTATGAACTCCTATATGCTCTATTTGTAGTAGAAACTCTTGCTTCACACTCATAAAAAACAAACAAACAAGCAAAAACAAATCAAACCACAACCAAAAATAAAAAAAATAAATGTAAATAAGGAATACATCTAATAAAAAATTAAATAATTTCCAGGACATTTTTGGTACATAATTTTGAAAAAAAATACCAATGATAGTTCTATCATATTTTATTATTTCCTATATGTGTGTGTCTCTATGTCACCTTTAAATGAAATTTTATACACACAAATTTGTATAAGGTTTTTATTCCTCAAGTATCTTAATTCCTATTCCTTCTTGGTTCATTTTTTTGAAAGAAAAGATTGAATAAAAGATGAATTTTTAAAGTTTAACATTCTTTAAAAGATGGCTAAGAATTGAGTTGAGAATTTGATGGGGATTACACTGAATCTGTAGATTGCTTTTGATAAAATGGCCATTTTTACTGTGTTAATCCTGCCTATCCATGAGCACTGGAGATTTTTACATCTTCTGAGAGCTTCTTCGACTTCTTCCTTCAGGGACTGGAAGTTTTAGTCATACAGATCTTTCACTTGCTTGGTTAGTGTCACAGCAAGGAATTTTATATTATTTGTGACTATTGTGAAGGGTGTCATTTCCCTAATTTCTTTCTCAGACTGCTTATCCTCTGAATAGAGCAAGGTTACTGATTTGTTTGAGTTCATATTATATCCAGCCACTTTACTGAATTTGTTTACCAAGTTTAGGAATTCTCTGGTGAAATCTTTATGGTCACTTATAAATACTATCATATCGTTTGCAACAGTGTTACCTTGACTTCCTCTGTCCCGATTTGTATCACTTTGATCTTCTTTTGCTGTGTAATTCTCTGGCTAGGACTTCAAGTACTATCTTGAGTTGATAGGGGGAGAATGGGCCTTCTTTTCTTATCCCTGAATTTAGTGGGACTGCTTCAAATTTCTCTCCATTTAGTTTCATGTTGGCTACTGCTTTGCTGTATATTGCTTTTATCATATTTAGGTATGGAACTTGAATTCCTGATCTCTATGATACATTTAACATGAAGAGATGTTGTAGTAGGATCTGATGATTTTTTGAATTTCCTCAGTTTCTGTTGTTATATCTCCCTTTACATTTCTGATATTGTTAATTTGGATACTGTCTCTGTGACATCTTGTTGAATATAGGCTTTTGTAGAGACCATCTCCCATGGATAGGCATGGCCACTAGTCAAGGGCTGGAGCCACCCACCCATCTCAAAATATATTTTTTCTTTTTGGTTTCTATGAATACAAGATTTATTATTAATGAATCTTCAATAGAAATAAATCACAACAACCCCTTGCCCCAACAAGGAAGTTGGAAAAGCATTAAGAAAAAGAGCCTACTCTAGGGAGTTTGAAATCCTGTGACATGCCATCTCTGAGAGTGTGAGACTCTTCAAGACTTCTGAAGCTTCAGAGAGTCCAGGGTCATTTTAAGATGACTCCTCAGGGTTCTTCCTGGTGGTCCTTCTTGGTGTCGAGTGGTAACTGTACATTTCCCAATTCTTGCCTTAGATAACTTCTTTAGTCTTGTCTGAAGCCTTTTCTCAAAGAAACAAGTCCTAATGCATCCTTTTGACAGTTTGAGTTTGTCAACTGAGACCTTCAGAGCTCCTCCTTTTGGCCTTGGTCTTTCTTGAAGTACTTTTTTAGCTCCAGGAACTACTTATAGGTGATCCCAAAGTTTCCATCCCAGTAGGACAGATTTCAAGTTGTCTCCATATCAGTTACATTTATCTTGGCTACAGCTCACTTGACTGTGGTTCTTTACCTCAAAAAATTTTACCTAGTAATATTCATAACTCAATGGAAAGACAGGGACAAAAAAATGAAACAGAGATTGAGAAAAAGGCCCCACCTAGGGATCCATCCCATCTGCAATCACAAACCCAGACACTAGTGCTGATGTCAAGAGCACTTGCTGGAAAGAGCCTGGTATGGCTATTCCCTGAGAAGTTCTACCAGCACCTGACCAATACAGATATAGATACTCACAGTCAAGCATGGTAGGGAGCCTGAGGAACCTAGTGAAAGAACTAGCAGAAGGACTGTAGGAGCTGAAGGGGATTGAAATACCATAGGAAGAAAAATATCAACTAACTGAACCACCAGAGCTTCCATAGATTAAGCCATTAACCAAAGAGTTTACGTGGATGGATCCATGGCTCCAGATGCATATGTATCAGAGGATAGCCTTATCTGACATCAATGGGAGGGCATGCCCTTAACCCTATGGAGGTTCAATGCCCCCAATGTAGGAGGATTCTAGAGCAGTGACATGGGAGTGGGAAAGTGGGTAGAGGAGCAGGGGAAGGAAAGAGAGAAGGGATAGGATGGGGGATGGAAAGAGGGAAGGGGGATATCATTTGAAATGGAATGCAGTCACTTATAAGTGGATATTAGCCCAGAAGCTCTGAATACCCAAAGATACAATTCACATATCAAATGATTCCCAAGAAGAAGGAAAGTATCCTGGAAAGGCTTGATGCAGCAATGTAGCGGATTACCAGGACAGAGAAGTTGGAGGGGGTTGATTGGAGAATGGGAGGAGGGAAGAGGGCTTGTGGGACTTATGGGGAGGGGGAGCCAGGGAAGGGGAAATCATTTGGAATATAAACAAAGAATATAGAAAATTTTTAAAAATTTCCAGGTTTTTTTTTTTTTAAAGAAAAACAAATCTCAAATCTGACTTGACCACAGCCACCCAAACAGCTATGGCATAATGTATAATTGGTGGTACAATTCTAGGACAGTTGCTTCCAAGGGCTTGTTCTATTATTCAAGGAATTGAAATAAAACCTCACATGTTTCAAAGTAAAAAGGAAGGTTTGTTTAAAATGAGTCAGTAGAGAAGACCAGACTCTACTGCTTTGTAGGTTCCACAGTTCAGACTCCATTTTGTGAAGGCTGGCAACAAGTGCCTTTACCCACTGAGCCACCCTTATGACCCCAACATTTATTTACTATCACAAACTGTAAGGAAACCAGTGACAACGAGATCCAGTTGACAGGAATTTAGAGTCATAAGGAACATAATGTCAGAGTTGTTTCAGAAAATGGAGCCATAGGAAACAGCCAGACTCATTGTAAGTGCTGAATGGAATGAAGGTGATTTTGAATGATTGAACCAGAGTGCCCTCTCTGACCAACAAATCTAGATCTCTTTAAATATGTTTGTACCTTCATAGGATTCATAGAGATATTGTTTTACCCATTGCAATTATCTACTAATGCATGTAAAATTAGACATGATGGCATAATCTATTTGAGTGTAGGACAAACAAAAGTCATTACAAGGTGACTGTAGTCAGAGGTGTTTGAATTACTTTCAAAATCTCACTCATTTATCTTCAGACCATCTCCAATTAATTGTTTGGTTTACTGGTGATTCCCTGAAGAAATACCCAATGTCAATGTCAATGAACTCCCTTTAGAATCAAAAGAACTTTACTCTGCCCTGAAGCTATTGTAACTAACATCACTGACCCATGTGTAGAAACGTTGTCCTAGAGTTTCAAAATATATTCCCCAGTGTTTTATTCTTGATTCCTTAAAACTAACACACATCGTGTAGAAAGACAACCATATAAAATGTGTGTCTGTGAACTCAAAATATGTGGGTGAATTTTAACTTAGAAACATGAAGCAATCCTGGTCTGAAAAACACTTCAGTGTTTTGATAGTTTCTATAGTCTATCTACTTAATTTTCATGTGTCTCTCAATTGAATATATACTGACAAGATATAAAGAGACAGTAAATGGGTCTTTCAGTCAATATGAGTTCAAATGTTTATCAGTTTCTAAAAACCTTTTATCAGTACTAATGATTCACTCCAATTATATTCTGATGAATAAAGTGACAAGGATCACAAAGACAGAGTTGTTTCAGAAAATGGATCTGTAGGATATAATCAGACTGTATTACTACAGTTTATCAGCAAATATCCAGGTAAGACATTAATGAATCTGTCATAACTTGAGTATGTAGAGTAAAATAGATTTCTGATTTAGGATAATAGTTGTATTTCATACTAGAGAAGAAAAAAAATGAGTTTTTATTTGTTTTATTCTGGTAAATCTTCTAAATAATAGGTACCTTTTGATAATGAAACCTAAATATTTCTAGTTGATTTCTCATTAGGTTGCAGTAAAATAAGAGAAGATAGTAATGGTACAGCTCTTCAAATATCTTTTCAAAATAGTTTAAGTCAAAGGGATATTGTAAAATGTTATAGGTCTAAAGTAAACATTGCTATTTTATTTGAATATAAAATTACAGTAAACTTTAATATTCAGTAAATTTTAGTATAAAATTAGAGAAAACTATCATGTGTGAATGAGTAGCAAAAGTAATGTTAAGTTCAGTTTATAAGAAATGTCATTTAAATACTTATTAAAATGTGATTATAACAAAAACTACATTATGAAAAGTATAAAATTCTAACCTAAACACCATTGCTTTAGTATGGTTATTCTAGTGTATAGAAGGCCAATGACATGGACAGAATATGGGTCTATTAAGGGGTTTGAATGTTCTTAAACCAGCTGTATAATGTTTTAATCTATGAGTTAATTTAAATGAAGTAATTTAAAAATGAAAATATATGCAGAATGACCACTGTGTGCTCAACTCCAAAATGTTGTTTTTCTAGTATCTTAAGATAATTATATTATTCGCTAATGCTCACACTGTTTCTGTAGTTGGAACATTACAATGCTATATTGTCTGCACTATAACAGTATGCAGTAATTGGAATGATTATTAAATTCCTGAACATGGCAGATTAGAAATAAATCACTTTATAGATTTAAATAATTAACAAAGTAGAAATCCTCTAAAAACCAACAAAAAATAAAGGCACTTTACTTCTGAAGTACTTTGATATACATAAATCGTATGTAAAATGAGTAATACTTATACTGTGAATAGACACTTTGTCATGGAGTTTCATGCTAATTATACATACAAGATGTTTAAAACTAGACCAACTGGATACCCAGATAATAACTGAGCAGTAACTTCTTTGGAAGCTTGTCAGATGAGATAAGAGTAGGAACTTGACTATGTTAAAATGAGTACAAAAGTGATTTGTAGCTAAGAAGATAGAATGAGGATATATATTCTTACCCTGATTGAAAGAACAAATTTCTCTGAAAATATCAGTCACTTTATCTTGAAAAATGTAACCTGAAGAAATTTGTTTCTTCCAAATTCATCCTGATACTGTGTAGATTTTAAAACATATTTCATTGCATGTAATTAATAGCTCATTTTCAACATTACTTTGATACCATAAAACAATACTTAAAATTATGCTGTCTGGAGAAAGCTATGAGAATACCTGAAGTTAAAAATATAGAATTACAGGCCTTGGCCTTATTCTCAAGTACAAGTTGACTTGTGCAGCTAAAGCCTTCCATTCCAGAAGCTTCTCAGAAATTTTAAGGCAGGCCCTTATGAGCAATCAACAAGTAACATTTCATGATGCATGACCTATCCTGGGTTTGCTGCTCTTCTGGATACAGGGCAATGTGAAGATGTTCTTCTGTACACTGATAGTGTAATTAGAACTGGTTAGTGAGATATATTCTTCTGACTGCAATTGAATTATTTTATAATTTTGTGTCAGCACAGATCAGGAATGATGAAGGAAAATCACTCTCTGACAATAGAGTTCATCCTTATAGGGTTCACAGATAACCAAGATCTGAAGACAATTCTGTTCCTGGTGTTCTCTGCCATCTATCTGGTCACCATGGTGGGAAACCTTGGGCTGGTGGCCTTGATCTACATGGAGCCTCGTCTACACACACCCATGTACATCTTTCTGGGCAACCTGGCTCTGATGGACTCCTGCTGTTCCTGTGCCATCACTCCCAAGATGCTAGAGAACTTCTTTTCTGTGGACAGAAGGATTTCTCTCTGTGAGTGCATGGTACAGTTCTATTTTCTCTGTTTTGCGGAAACTGCAGACTGCTTTCTTCTGGCAGCAATGGCCTATGACCGTTATGTGGCCATATGCAACCCCCTGCAGTACCACAGCATGATGTCCAAGAAGCTCTGCTTTCAGATGAGCATAGGCACATTCATAGCCAGTAACCTGCATTCCATGATCCACACAGGCTGTTTATTAAGATTAAATTTCTGTAAATCTAAGAGAATTGATCATTTCTTCTGTGATATTCTTCCCCTATATAGGCTTTCCTGTACAGACACATTTATCAATGAACTAATGCTATATATTTTTTCAATGCCAATTCAACTCTTTACAATTACCACTGTCTTTGTCTCTTACTTCTGCATTCTTTTCACTATTTTCAAGATGAAATCCAAGGATGGGAGAGGAAAAGCATTTTCTACTTGTGCATCCCATTTTTTTTCTGTGTCAATATTCTACATTTGCCTTCTTATGTATATTGGACCATCTAAAGATAGCAATAAAGACTTACCAGTTGGTGTGTTTTATACAATAATAATTCCTTTGCTAAACCCTTTTATTTACAGCCTGAGAAATACTGATGTAGTAAATGCTGTTAAGAAAGCTATGAAAACTTATAGTATTTTTAAAAATGCTTCAGCTTCTGTAGTACATTAATTTCAGCTTATTAAAATGATTTTATTAATATTAAATATAAAAATGAAAACATAATTGATATAAAGCATTAGTCTTTAAATGATTAGATGTATTTGCTAAATATGCATTCATATATAATTCCAAAATGATTTGTCAACTATTAATCAGCAGTATATAGACAGAAAAAATTTAACTGTTGCATGTATTTCATTGTTCCTATGAGATTCTTTTAATACTGTAATTTCAAATTCAATAAACTATTATAATCCCACAATGAAATGTCTTAATGGGTAAGATTCTTCTTGGATTAATATTATTTAGGTACTGGGAAAAATTTTGGATTATTTTTCCAGAATGCACAAAACCTAAAATTGCCAGCCATTAACTTTCTTTCTTTGTTCAGAAGATCTTTCTTCTCTTCCTTTCTACCTCCTATAAAGCAAACATGATAAAAGAGAAAACTTGATATATAAATCTAATTATGTCTTCAGAATATTTTTAACATAAAGAATATTAGTATTTTGCAAATCACCATAAAAACGTATAGGTTTTAATCAATATGTTCAACTTATGCTAGAGAAGTAGATCCTCAAGCTAGAAAGTTTTAATTTGGCCCACTGTCTTTCTGATAAACCTGTAGTACATTCTGGCACATTTCATGCATTTGTGTATGAAGTATGTAGGTTATATACAGTTACAACCTTAGAATAAAATTAATAAACATTTTAAAGGAAGCCATGCATATTTCTGGACTATATTTTCATTTATTTGTTAAAAATGAAAAACCAAGAAATGATATAAAAAAGCATACACATTCCAGTACTATTTTCTACTCAAATTGTCATGTGTATACCAACCTTATATATTGACTTTAAAATTTGCAAAATAACACTAAAAATGTCCCATGTAACTGTAAAGTTAATATTTTTCATTCATTCCTGTGTCCTTATGTCCTAATATCTTAAACTAGTATGGTGTAAACTTTATTTTTCAAATGTTTCATTTTAATGGTGCAGACTTAGGTATGTATGCATCATGTATGTATGTCTCATGTTTGGGATGCTCACTTATTCAGATGCCCAAGTTAGAGGGCAATGGATCCTCTGGAGATGGAATCAAAAGCAGCTGTGAGACATCTGGCAGGGATTCTTGGAACTTATGTGAGATCCTCTGGAAGGGCCACACAGAAACCTGCAATTAATTTCTGTAGCAAGAAGGCACTGAAAAGCAGATTCCCTGACTTGCTGTTTTGCCCACTGGTGCTATGGTGGGTTTTTCCTGACAAATTTCAGTGTTCTAATACTCCTTAGTATTATCTTATATCATGGCATGGAATCACATATAGTATCAGTGTTATGTCAGGAATCCAATGACAACTTGGATCTATAATCAAGAACACAGGTCTGTGTGGTGGGACATGGGACTCTGTTTCAGAGGAAAGTAGAGGATATTTCTATTTGAAAAGGGTGGCTCAACTTCTGAGATGAATGAACTCACCAATATGTGGTGAGTAGAGAGCAGCATGACTGGACAACCAGGACCACCCAGCCCCTGTGACCTGCATGTTCTGTGAAGATTGCTTTGATTTTATCATTCAGCACACAGAGCCCTAGACATGTGGGTAACAAAGCATGTGCTAAATGCCACTGGAATGAGGGATTATGAAAGAGGTTCTTTCTGTCTTCCCTGGAAGAGGCACAATTGATCAAATACAGTAACCATAAAAATGATGTCAAAGCCAACTTTCTTGATGGAACATACGTTTAAAGTTAAAATCTCATTTCTCTTACCTCTAATTAAGGTGTTTGTTTATTTTAGTCATGGTTTGGGAATCAGCTTCTCAGATTAAAATCTCTGCAGAAATACCTACTGTCGATGCCAAGAAATTCTCTTTAGAATCAGTGTTTTGATTTGTTTTCTTTTGTTCTAACTTTTGCCCTAATGATAATGTAGTAATAGTCACTGGCCACTCAGCCATGTGTCCTAGATTTTCATAAATTATTCCCCAATGGTTTAAGGTCTCTGTAAAAATCATGTGACTCTATTCAGTCATGTAAGGTGATGGTTAGTGAACTCACAGTATGTAGATGGATTTCAAACTCATTCCTACATATGAAGAAGCAAATCAAAAATATTTAAGCATTTCTTTTTATATTTTATCTACTTATGTTTGGTTTGTCTCTGAATTGGAGATAAACTGAATGAGAAAATGAAGTAGGAAATGTCCATTCTGACCACAAATGTACCATAGTTTTGAAAGCAAATACAAAGGTAAGCTATCAACAATACCGAAAATGATTCTAGGGTAGATAGTAAAATTATTTTTCAGATTTGGTTTAATTATGTTTATCACTAAAGAGGAATTTTCATATAGTAAAATGAGTTTCACAGAGTATGTTCTAATACAATATTTTTGAAAATAAATTGGCATTGGCTAGAATTAAATTTGAACATGCCCATTTATTTTGCCAGGATGTATTGATAAAAGCAATATTTTATAGTACTAAAAAGTTTTGTTCAAAATAACATAATTTTAAAGATACGGTAGCTATTTAAATTATAAACAGCAATTTATTTTATTAGTTAAATTATAAGGTATTAGTGACATAATGCAAGAAACCGTTCTATGATATGGGAGTGAATAACAAAACAGTGTGTTAAGTTCAGTCTAGACAATAAAAAACAAAGGAAATAGTAAATACAGCGTGATTTCAAAGCAAGGCTCTTTAAAAACTCTTGTAGGATGTTCTTTAAGAATTATCCATTTGAACTCTATTAAAGACAGAGAGTTCTAGCCATTGCTAGAAAAAAATGTTATTTTAACTATAAAAGTACATGCTGTTTCTGGATTTAAATATCTCAGTGTTATATCAGCTAAACTAAAATCTCATAAGTTTGGGTGGATACTGAATTCTAACATATGTTAGAAAGAAAAGAATTTAAAGTTTAAGTACTCATATAATTGAAAAACTTTTATTGAACTCAGTATAGGAAAACATTGCTCCACCATGACAATAATGGGAATTATGCAACAAGTATTTAACATATACATTTCAGTGTGTACTCTGTGTGCAGATACTTTGTTACTAGGACACAAAATAAAAAAAACACCTCCAGAATACTGACAACTGGACAGAAAATATTTAGAAACAGGGATGATTAAGACTAGTAGAAATTCGGGCTGGAGAGATGACTCAGCCGTTAAAAGCTAGGCTCACAACCATAAAAAGACTAGTAGAAATTCTATGAAAATTTGTTAAACAAGATAGATTAAGATACAAAATATGTTAAAATAAGTAAAGAAATATTTTAAGAGAAAATGATCATATTATATATTCCTATCCAATCACTTGGAGTGTACGGTATCTTTTGCTGTCCTGGAATAGTATTTGTAGACCAGGATAGCCTCAAACTTTGAGATCTACCACCTCTGTTCCTCAAGTCTGGGCATTAAAATCAAGTGCCACCATGCCTGGTACAATTTTATCCAATCTTAAAAAATTAAATTAACATTTATTTAAAATAGCCCACAGTAGTATTACCTGAAAATGTAAAGCTGAATTTTTCAAACTCATTTTTCTAAATTAGATACTAAAATATTTACAGGACAATTAATTTAGAAAAATGCTAATGACCAGAGAATATAACATTTTTTGGAAAGTAAGTTACGACTACAACAGATATTCAATATGCAAAAACAGAAAATCATATATATGGTAATAAATTTATATGGAAATATACAATATACATGTAAAACATCAAAAAAGTTAGTTAAACAGACATCTCAAGACATTATCCATGGGCACAAACTGTGTGTAGTTTCTTTTCATATTACATAATGTACCATGATGTATTTCAGGAGACAGCACTTAAACCCATATCATAGAACGGTTTCTTGCACTTAATAGAAGGAGAATAAGACTTGTTCTTCCTGCAGTATCATATTTCGTAACAATTTTTTGCCTCAGCAGAGAAATGAGAATAGAGAAGACAAATCACTCTCTGACAATAGAGTTCATCCTCATAGGGTTCACAGATAACCAAGATCTGAAGACAATTCTTTTCCTGGTGTTCTCTGCAATCTATGTGGTCACCATGGTGGGAAACCTTGGGATGGTGGCCTTGATCTTCATGGAACCTCGTCTCCACACACCCATGTACATCTTTCTGGGCAACCTGGCTCTGATGGACTCCTGCTGTTCCTGTGCCATCACTCCCAAGATGCTAGAGAACTTCTTTTCTGTGGACAGAAGGATTTCTCTCTATGAGTGCATGGCACAGTTCTACTTTCTGTGTCTTGCGGAAACTTCAGACTGCTTTCTTCTGGCAGCAATGGCCTATGACCGTTACGTGGCCATATGCAACCCACTGCAGTATCACAGTATGATGTCCAAGAAGCTCTGCTTTCAGATGAGCATAGGCACATTCATAGCCAGTAACCTGCATTCCATGATCCACACAAGCTGTTTGTTTAATTTAAATTTCTGCAAATCTAACAAAATTGATCATTTCTTCTGTGATATTCTTCCTCTATATAGGATCTCCTGTACAGACACATTTATCAGTGAACTAATGGTATATATTTTTTCAGTGCCAATTCAACTCTTTACCATTACCACTGTCTTTGTCTCTTACTTCTGCATTCTTTTCACTATTTTCAAGATGAAATCCAAGGGTGGGAGAGGAAAAGCACTTTCTACTTGTGCATCCCATTTTTTTTCTGTGTCAATATTCTACATCTGCCTTCTTATGTATATTGGACCATCTGAAGATAGTAATAAAGACTTACCAGTGGGTGTGTTTTATACAATAATAATTCCTTTGTTAAACCCTTTTATTTACAGCCTGAGAAATACTGAGGTAGTAAATGCTGTTAAGAAATTTATAAAACAACTTATAATATTTTAAAATATGCCTCAGGCTCAATAGCAAATTAATTTCAGCTTATTAAAATGATTTTAATCTACAGTAAAGAAAAATGAAAACATAATTGGTATAAAGTATTAGTCTTCAAATAATTGGGTATGTTTGTTAAATGTGCATGCATATACAATTCCAAAATTATTTGTCAACTATTAATCAACAGTATATAGACAGCTAAAATGTAACTGTTGAATCTACTTTTATTGTTCTCATGAGATTCTTTTAATACTGTAATTTTAAATTCAATGAACTTATATAACTTATATAAGAAACAGCTTAATATGTAAGAGTTGTCTTTGATTAATATTATTTAGGTACTGGAAATATTTGTTATTTTTCCAGAATGCATAAAACCTAGAATTACCAGGCATTAACTGACATTTTTCAGAAAATCTTCTTTCTCTTCCCTTTTACCTTTTATAAAGCAAACATGATAAAAGAGAAAATTTGATATCTATAAATCTAAGTCCCTGTCTTCAGAGTATTTTTTAAAATAAAGAGTATTAGTATTTTGCAAATCATCATAAAAATGTATAGGGTTTTTTTTGATTTTTTTTATTGTATATATTCTATATTTACAATTCATTTCCCTTTTTCTGGTTCCCCACCCCCAAAGGTCCCACATGTCCTTTTCCCTCCCCCTGCTCCCGCATCCACCCCCTCCCACTTTACTGTTCTTGTACTCTCCCACAATGATGTTTTTGTCCATTCTAGCACCAGTGTCCACTCCTTTCTTCTTGTGAGACATCACTTGGTATGTGATTTGTGTCTTTGGTGTTCCAAGCTTCTAGGCTAATATCCACTTATCAGTGACTGTATACCATGGGTATTCTTTTGAGACTGGGTCACCTCACTTAGTATGACATTCTCCAGCTCTAAGAATTTCATGAATTCATTGTTTCTAATGGCTGAATAGTACTCCATTGTGTATATATACCACATTTTTTGTATCCATTCCTCTGTTGAGGGACATCTGGGTTCTTTCCAGCTTCTGGCTATTATATATAAGGCTGCTATGAACATAGTGGAGCATGTATCCTTATTGCATGCTGGTGAATCTTCTGGGTATATTCCCAGGAGTGGTATGGCTGGGTCCTCCGAAAGTATCACGTCCAGTTTTCTGAGGAACCGCCATACTGATTTCCAGAGTGGTTGTACCAGCTTGCATTCCCACCAGCAGTGGAGGAGTGTTCCTCTTTCTCCACATCCTCGCCAACACCTGATGTCTTCTGAGTTTTTAATCCTAGCCATTCTGACTGGTGTGAGGTGAAATCTCAGGGTTGTTTTAATTTGCATTTCCCTAATGACTAGTAATGTTGAACATTTTTTAAGGTGTTACTCAGCCATCCGAATTTCTTCAGGTGAAAAGTCTCTGTTTAGCTCTGTACCCCATTTTTGGATAGGGTTATTTGGTTTTCTGGGGTCTAACCTCTTGAGTTCTTTGTATACATTGGAGATTAGCCCTCTGTCGGATGTGGGGTTGGTGAAGATTTTTTCCCAATTTGTTGGTTGCCGATTTATCCTTTTGACAGTGTCTTTTGCCTTACAGAAACTTTGTAGTTTTATGAGGTCCCATTTGTCTATTCTTGTTCTTAGAGTATAAGCAATTGGTGTTCTGTTCAGGAATTTTTCCCCTGAGCCGATGTCTTCAAGGGTCTTCCCCAGTTTCTTTTCTATTAGTTTTAGTGTGTCTGGTTTTATGTGGAGATCCTTGATCCAGTTGGAGTTGAGTTTAGTGCAAGGAAATAAGAGTGGATCAATTCTCATTCTTCTGCATGTTGACTTCCAGTTGAGCCAGCACCATCTGTTGAAAAGGCTATCTTTTTTCCACTGGATGTTTTCAGCTCCTTTGTCGAAGATCAATTGGCCATAGATGTGTGGGTTCAATTCTGGGTCTTCAATCCTATTCCATTGATCCACTTCCCTGTCACTGAACCAATACCATGCAGTTTTTAATACCACTGCTCTGTAATATTGCTTGAGGTCCGGGATATTGATTCCCCCAGATGTTCTTTTGCTGTTGATGATAGTTTTAGCTATCCTGGGTTTTTTGTTATTCCAGATGAATTTGAGAATTGCTCTTTCTAGCTCTATGAAGAACTGAGTTGGGATTTTGATGGGGATTGCATTGAATCTGTATATTGCTTTGGGCAAGATTGCCATTTTGACTATATTAGTCCTGCCAACCCACGAGCATGGAAGATTTTCCCATTTTCTGATGTCTTCTTCAATTTCCCTCTTCAGAGACCTGAAGTTTTTGTCGTATAAATCTTTCACATGTTTGGTTAGCGTCACTCCAAGATACTTTATATCATTTGTGGCTATTGTGAAGGGTGTCATTTCCCTAATTTCTTTCTCGGCCTGCTTATCCTTCGCGTATAGGAAGGCTACTGATTTACTTGAGTTGATTTTATAGCCAGCCACTTTGCTGAAGTTGTTTATCAGTTGCAGGAGTTCTCTGGTGGAGGTTTTTGGGTCACTTAAGTAAACTATCATATCATCTGCAAATAGTGATAGTTTGACTTCTTCCTTTCCGATTTGTATCCCTTTGACTTCCCTCTGTTGTCGAATTGCTCTAGCTAGTACCTCAAGTACTATATTGAAGAGATATGGCGAGAGGGGACAGCCTTGTCTAGTCCCTGATTTTAGAAAGATTGCTTCAAGTTTTTCTCCGTTTACCTTGATGTTGGCTACTGGTCTGCTGTATATTGCTTTTACTATGTTTAGATATGGGCCTTGAATTCCTGTTCTTTCTAGGACCTTTAGCATGAAAGGATGCTGAATTTTGTCAAATGCTTTTTCAGCATTCAATGAGATGACCATGTGGTTTTTTTCTTTGAGTTTGTTTATGTAGTGGATTACGTTGATGGATTTCCATATATTGAACCATCCCTGCATCCCTGGGATGAAGCCAACTTGATCATGGTGAATGATCATTTTGATGTGTTCTTGGATTCGGTTGGCAAGTATTTTGTTTAGTATTTTTGCATCGATATTCATAAGAGAAATTGGCCTGTAGCTCTCTTTCTTAGTTGGATCTTTGTGTGGTTTTGGTATCAGGGTAATTGTGGCTTCATAGAATGAGTTGGGTAGTGTTCCTTCTGTTTCTATTTTGTGGAATAATTTGAAGAGTATCGGTATCAGGACTTCTTTGAAGTTCTGATAGAATTCTGCACTAAAACCGTCTGGTCCTGTGCTCTTTTTGGTTGGAAGACTGTCTATGAACCCTTCTATTTCTTTGGGGGTTATGGGTCTGTTTAGACGATCTATTTGATCCTGGTTTAATTTTGGTATTTGGTAACTGTCGAGGAAATTGTCAATTTCCTCCAGATCTCCAGTTGTGTTGAGTATAGGTTTTTGTAGTAGGATCTGATGATTTTTTGAATTTCCTCAGTTTCTGTTGTTATATCTCCCTTTTTATTTCTAATTTTGTTAATTTGAATACTGTCTCTGTGCCCTTTAGTAAGTCTGGCTAGGGGTTTATCTATCTTGTTGATCTTCTCAAAGAACCAGCTCCTGGTTTTGTTGATTCTTTGTATGGTTCCCTTTGTTTCAACTTGATTGATTTCAGCCCTGAGTTTGATGATTTCCTGTCTTCTACTCCTCCTGGGTGAAATTGCTTCTTTTTGTTCCAGAGCTTTCAAGTGCGCCATTAAGTTGCTAGTATATGCTCTCTCCTGTTTCTTTTTGGAGACACTCAGGGCTATGAGTTTTCCTCTAAGCACTGCTTTCATTGTGTCCCATAGATTTGGGTATGTTGTGCCTTCATTTTCATTAAGTTCTCAGAATTCTTTGATTTCTTTCTTTATTTCTTCCTGGACTAAGGTATCATTGAGTAGAATATTGTTCAGCCTCCAAGCGTATGGGGATTTTCTGTTGTTTTTGTTGCTATTGAAGAACACTCTTACTCCATGGTGATCTGATAAGAGGCATGGGATTAGTTCAATCTTTTTATATTTGTTGAGATCTGTCTTGTGTCCAATTATATGGTCGATTTTGGAGAAGGTACCATGAGGGGCTGAGAAAAAGGTATAGTCTTTTGCTTTAGGGTGAAATGTTCTATATATATCTCTTAAATCCAATTGGTCCAAAGTTTCGATGAGTTTCTCCGTGTCTCTGTTTAGTTTCTGTTTTCCTGGTTGGTCCACTGTAGATAGTGGAGTATTGAGGTCCCCCACAATCATTGTGTTAGGTGCAATGTGTGCTTTGAGCTTTAGTAAGGTTTCTTTTACAAATGAGGGTACCCTTACATTTGGAGCATAGATGTTTAGAATTGTGAGTTCCTCTTGGTGGATTCTTCCTTTGACTAGCAGGAAGTGACCTTCTGTGTCTCTTTTGATGACTTTGGGTTGAAAGTCAATTTTATCTGATATTAAAATGGCTACTCCAGCTTGCTTCCTGTGACCATTTGCTTGCAAAATTGTCTTCCATCCTTTTACTCTAAGGTAGTGTTTGTCTTTGACTCTGAGGTGTGTTTCCTGTAAGCAGCAAAATGTAGGGTCCTGTTTCCGTATCCAGTCTGTTAGTCTATGTCTTTTTATTGGGGAGTTGAGTCCATTATTGTTAAGAGATATTAAGGAATAGAGATTATTACTTCCTGACATTTTTGATGTTATTTTTGTTTTTGAGTAGTTATCTTCCTTTGAGTTTGATGGAAGAAGTTTACTGTCTTGCTTTTTCTTGGGTGCCATTTCCTTCCTTGTGTTGGAGTTTTCCTCCTATTATCCTTTGTAGAGCTGGGTTAGTGGAAAGATATTGTGTAAATTTGGTCCTGTCATAGAATATTTTGATGTCTCCATCTATGTTGATTGAGAGTTTTGCTGGGTATAATAGTCTTGTCTGACATTTGTTTTCTCTTAGGGTCTGCATGAGGTCTGCCCAAGATCTTCTAGCTTTCATGGTTTCTGGAGAGAAGTCTGGTGTGATTCTGATAGGTCTTCCTTTATATGTTACTCGGCCCTTTTCTCTTACTGCCTTTAATATTCTTTCTTTGTTTAGTACATTTGGGGTTTTGATTATTATGTGACAGGAGGTGTTTCTGTTCTGGTCCAGTCTGTTTGGAGTTCTGTAGGCTTCTTGTATATTCATGGGCATCTCTCTCTTTAAGTTAGGAAAGTTTTCTTCCATAATTTTGTTAAAGATATTTGCTGGCCCTTTAAGTTGTAGATCTTCACTCTCATATATCCCTATAATCCTTAGGTTTGGTCTTCTCATTGTGTCCTGGATTTCCTGGATGTTTTGGGTTACAAGCCTTTTGGATTTTGTGTTTTCTTTGACTGTGGAGTCAATGGTTACTATGTTATCTTCAGCATCAGAGATTCTTATTTCTATCTCTTGTATTCTGTTTTTTATGTTTGCATCTACGAACCCTGATTTCTTCCCAAGGTTTTCTATCTCCAAGGTTGCCTCCTTTTGTGATTTCTTAGTTGTTTCTACCTCTGTGTTCAGATCTTGGATGGTTTTGCTCAGTTCCATCATTTGTTTGTTTGTGTTTTCATGTAATTCTTTAATATATTTTTGTGCTCCCTCTTTCATGACTTCTGCCTGTTGTTTCAAGTTCTCCTGCATTTCTTTAACTGATTTTCTCATTTCTTCTTTATTGGTTTCTGTCTGATGGCCCATATTCTCCTGGAGTTCTTTAAGTGTTTTTTGTGTTTGGATTGTAAGAGCTTCTACCCTATTGATGTTCCCCTGCATTTCTTTAAGAGATTTGTTTATGTCTTTTTTGTGTTCCTCTAGGAGCATCATGACCTGTGCTTTTATATCTAACTCTTGTTTTTCTGGTGTGCTGGTGTATCCTGGACTTGCTGTGGTTGGTGAATTGGGTTCAGATGGTGCCATATTGCCTTGATTTCTGTTAATAACGTTCCTACGTTTGCCTTTTGCCATCTCTTTATCTCTGGCGTTAGTTGGTCTTATTGTAGATGGAGCCCTGCTGAAAGCACAGCACGCCTGTCCCCAGGAGACAGATCCCTTCTGGCAGCGTGTCTGTGCTGGACTATGCTCGCTCTGAGTCCAGGCCCCTGACTCCAGCTGCTAGAGTTCCGAGCTGTGCCCCTAGGCAGCCCGGTGGCCCCTTGCTGGTAGTCCGCTCAGAGAGCTGGTCCCAGCCGGTAGTCTGCACTGGCAGCTGAGCTTTCTGTGCCCGGATCTCCTGCAGAGCTAAGCTAAGCTATAACTCTGGCCATGCACCTGATTCCAGCTGCTCACTGCGTCCAGTGTGCCCGCTGTTTGCGCGCGGGGGTCTGGAGTAAGATGGCTGCCCCAGCTGAAGGCACCGTGTGACCTTGGCTGAGCTGCTGGTACCCGGCTCTGCTGCTCCCTTCTGGCTGCGTTGTCTGTGCTGGACTATGCTCGCTCTGAGTCCGGGCCCCTGACTCTAGCTGCTAGAGTTCCGAGCTGTGCCCCGAGGCGTCCCGGTGGCCCCTCGCTACTAGTCCGCTCAGAGAGCTGGTCCCGGCCGGTAGTCAAATGTATAGGTTTTAATCTATATTCAGCTTATGTTAGAGTAGTAGACACTGAAGCTAGGAATTTTTTAATTTGGTCCACACTCTTTCTGATAAACTACTAGTAGATTCTGACAAATTTTATGCTATTGTTTATGGAGTATCTAGGTTATATACAATCACTATCCTCAGAATAAAATTAGTAAAGGTTTGAAAGGAAGTCGTGTACATTTCTGGACTATATTTCCTTATTTATTGGTTAAAAAAGAAAAAAGAAAAATGATACACAAAATCATACACATTCCAGTACTAATTTTTTACTCAAATGGTCATGTGTGTACTGTCCTAAATATGACTTTTAAAATTTGCAAAGTAATACTGAAAATATTTTGAATCACTCTATAGATTTTTCATTCATTTCTTTGTCCTTATATAGTCATATATTAAACTACTATAGTTTAAACTTTATATTTTAAATGTTTTATTGTTAATAATGAATAAATACATATGTATGTATGTATCATATATGTTTGTTTCATGTTTGTGGTACTCACTTGTTCAGATGCCCAAGAAGAGGGCAACAGATCCTCTAGTTATGGAATCAGAAGCAGCTGTGAGGCATCTGGCAGGGATTCTTGGAACTAAAGTGAGATCCTCTGGAAGAACCACATGGAAACCTGCAATTACTTTCTGCAGGAAGAAGGCACTAAAGAGCAGATTCTCTGACTTGCTAGTTTGCTCACTGGTGCTATAGAGGGTTTCTACAGAACATATGAATATTCTCATGCTCCTTAATATATCACCTTAGTATCAAGACATGGGACCACACACAATATCAGGAATCCAATGGCAACTTGAATGCATAATCAAGAACACAGGTCTGTTGTAGGAAACGGTACTCTGCTAGAGGAAAATGGAGGATGTTTCTATTTTGAAAAGATTGCTCAACTTATGAGATGAATGAACTCAACTCTATGTGGTGAGTAGAGGAGCCCAAGACAGCGAACAGCATGACTCAACAACCAGGACTACTCAGTCTCTGTGACCTGTATCATCAGTGAAGTTTGTTTGATTTTATCATGAAGTACACAGAGCCCCAGACATGTGGGTAAGAAAGCATGTGCTCTCCAAGCATACCCACATGTGTGTACTGACCAAATGCCACAGGTGTGAGGGATTATCAAAGAGGTTCTTCCTGTCTTGGGTGGCAGGAATGGATTTGAGGTTGCTTCTATTCTCACTGCACAATCAGGCTCATATTTGAAAACCCAGGTTCATCCTCATAGCAGTGGTTGTTGTGGGTCAAGAGCAAGGCAATTTTAACACAATTGCTCTGTAGTACTGCTTGAGGTCAGGGATATTGATTCCCCCAGAAGTCCTTTTATTGTTGAGAATAGTGTTAGTTATCCTGGGATTTTTGTTACTCCAAATGAATTTGAGAATTGCTCATTCTAGATCTATGAAGAATTGATTTGGGATTTTGATGGGGATTGCATTGAATCTGTAGATTGCTTTTGGCAAGATGGCCATTTTTACTATATTGATCCTGCCAATCCAAGAGTGTGAAATATTTTTCCATTTCCTGAGGTCTTCTTCGATTTCTTTCTTTAAGGACTTGAAGTTCCTGTCATACAGATCTTTCAATTGTTTAGTTAGAGTCACACCATGATACTTTATATTGTTTGTGGCTATTGTGAAGGGTGTTATTTCCATAACTTTTTTCTCAGCCTGCTTGTCCTTTGAGTACAGGAAGGTTACTGATTTGCTTGAGTTGATTTTATTTTTTTTAATGTATAAACATTTTTTTATTTTCTATATTCTATGTTTACATTCCAAAGGCTTTCCCCTTTCCCAGTTCCCCCCTCCCTATGTCCCATAGTTCCTCTCCCCCCCAACTATTCCCCAATCATTCCCCCTCCCCCCACAGTTTCTCTACAAAACTGGATCCTATCTTTCCAGGCCCAGGGTCCTCTCCTTTCTTCTTGGGAATCATTTGACTTGCTAATTGTGCCTTGAGTATTTAGGGCTTCTGGGCTCAATAATATCCACTTATCAGTGATTGCATTTCATGTGTATTCTTTTGTGATTGGGTTAGCTCACTCAGGATGATATTTTCCAGGTCTAACCATTTACCTACAAATTGCATGAATTCATTATTTTTAATTGCTGAGTAGTATTCCATTGTATAAATATACCACATTTTCTGTATCCATTCCTCCTTTGAGGGATATTTGGGCTCCTTCCAATTTCTGGCTATTATAAACAAGGCTGCTATAAACATAGTGGAGCATGTGTCTTTATTGTATGCAGGGGAATCCTCTGGGTATATGCCCAGGAGTGGTATGCCAGGGTCCTCTGGAAGGAACATGCCCAATTTTCTGTGGAACCGCCACACTGATTTCCAGAGCAGTTTTACCATTTTGCAATCCCACCAACAGTGGAGGAGTGTTCCTCTTTCTCCACATCCTTGCCAGCATTTGTCATCTCTTGAGTTTTTAATCTTAGCCATTCTGACTGGTGTGAGGTGGAATCTCAGGGTTGTTTTGATTTGCATTTCTCTGATGACTAATGATGTTGAACATCTCTTAAGGTGTTTCTCAGCCATTTGAATTTCTTCTGGTGAAAATTCTTTGTTTAGCTCTGTACCCCATTTTTGATAGGGTTATTTGGTTCTTTGGGGTCTAACTTCTTGAGTTCTTTGTATAAATTGGATATTAGCCCTCTGTCGGATGTGGGGTTGGTGAAGATCTTTTCCCACTTTGTTGGTTGTCGTTTTGTCCTTCTGACAGGCTGGTTATAAAATTAACTCAAGCAAATCAGTAGCCTTCTTGTACTCAAAGGACAAGCAGGCTGAGAAAGAAGTTAGGGAAATAACACCCTTCACAATAGCCACAAACAACATAAAGTACCTTGGCGTGACTCTAACCAAACAAGCGAACGATCTGTATGACAGGAACTTCAAGTTCTTGAAGAAAGAAATCGAAGAAGACCTCAGAAGATGGAAAAATATTTCTTGCTCCTGGATTGGCAGGATCAATATAGTAAAAATGGCCATCTTACCAAAAGCAATATACAGATTTAATGCGATCCCCATCAAAATCCCAACTCAATTCTTTATAGATCTAGAAAGAGCAATTCTCAAATTCATCTGGAGCAACAAAAAACCCAGGATAGCTAAAACTATTCTCAACAATAAAAGGACTTCTGGGGGAATCAATATCCCTGACCTTAAACAGTACTACAGAGCAATTGTGTTAAAAACTGCATGGTATTGGTACAGCAACAGGCAGGTAGATCAATGGAATAGGATTGAAGACCCAGAAATTAACCCACAGACTTATGGTCACTTGATCTTTGATAAAGGAGCCACAACCATCCAGTGGAAAAAAGATAGTCTTTTCAACAAATGGTGCTGGTTCAACTGGAGGTCAACATGCAGAAGAATGCGAATTGACCCACTCTTATCTCCTTGCACTAAGATCAACTCCAAGTGGATCAAGGACCTCCACATAAAACCAGACACACTGAAACTAATAGAAAAGAAACTTGGGAAGACCCTGGAGGACATAGGCAGAGGGGGAAAATTCCTGAAAAGAACACCAATAGCTTATGCACTAAGATCAAGAATCGACAAATGGGACCTCATAATATTACAAAGTTTCTTGAGTTGATTTTATAACCAGCCACTTTGCAGAAGTTGTTCATCAGCTGTAGGAGTTCTCTGGTGTGTTAAAAACTGCATGGTATTGGTATGGCGACAGGCAAGTAGATCAATGGAATAGAACTGAAGTTCCAGAAATGAACCCACAGAGTTATGGTCACTTGATTTTTGATAAAGGAGCCACAACCATCCAGTGGAAAAAAGATAGTCTTTTCAACAAATGGTGCTGGTTCAACTGGAGGTCAACATGCAGAAGAATGCGAATTGACCCACTCTTATCTCCTTGCACTAAGATCAACTCCAAGTGGATCAAGGACCTCCACATAAAACCAGACACACTGAAACTAATAGAAAAGAAACTTGGGAAGACCCTGGAGGACATAGGCAGAGGGGGAAAATTCCTGAAAAGAACACCAATAGCTTATGCACTAAGATCAAGAATCGACAAATGGGACCTCATAATATTACAAAGTTTCTTGAGTTGATTTTATAACCAGCCACTTTGCAGAAGTTGTTCATCAGCTGTAGGAGTTCTCTGGTGTGTTAAAAACTGCATGGTATTGGTATGGCGACAGGCAAGTAGATCAATGGAATAGAACTGAAGTTCCAGAAATGAACCCACAGAGTTATGGTCACTTGATTTTTGATAAAGGAGCTACAACCATCAAGTGGAAAAAAGATAGCCTTTTCAACAAATGGTGCTGGTTCAACTGGAGGTCAACATGCAGAAGAATGCGAATTGACCCACTCTTATCTCCTTGTACTAAGATCAACTCCAAGTGGATCAAGGACCTCCACATAAAACCAGACACACTGAAACTAATAGAAAAGAAACTGGGGAAGACCCTGGAGGACATGGGCACAGGGGTAAAGTTCCTGAACAGACCACCAATAGCTTATGCTCTAAGATCAAGAATTGACAAAAGGGATCTCTTAAAATTACAGTTTCTGTAAGGCAAAAGACACTGTCAGAAAGACAAAACGGCAACCAACAAATTGGGAAAAGATCCTCACCAACCCCACATCCAACAAAGGGCTAATATCCAATATATACAAAGAACTAAAGTAGTTAGACTCCAAAGACCCCAAATAACCCTATTAAAAAATGGGGTACAGAGCTAAACAAGGAATTTTCACCAGAAGAAATTTGGATGGCTGAGAAGCACCTTAAGAGATGTTCAACATCATTAGTAATCAGGGAAATGCAAATCTAAACAACCCTGAGATTCCACCTCACACCAGTCAGAATGGCTAAGATTAAAATCTCAAGAGACAACAAGTGCTGGTGAGGATGTGGAGAAAGAGGAACACTCCTCCACTGTTGGTGGGATTGCAAAATGGTAAAACCGTTCTGGAAATCAGTCTGGCGGTTCCTCAGAAAATTGGGCATGTCACTTCCAGAGGACCCTGTCATACCACTCCTGGGCATATACCCAGAGGATTCCCCTGCATACAATAAAGACACATGCTCCACTATGTTTATAGCAGCCTTGTTTATAATAGCTAGAAGCTGGAAAGAACCCAGATGTCGTTCAACAGAGGAATGGATACAGAAATTGTGGTATATTTATACAATGGAATACTACTCAGCAATTAAAAATAATGAATTCATGCAATTTGTAGGCAAATGGTTGGATCTAGAAAATATCATCCTAAGTGAGTCAACCCATTCACAAAAGAATACACATGAATTGCAATCACTGATAAGTGGATATTAATGAGCCCAGAATCTCTGAATACTAAAGACACAATTAGCTAAGCAAAAGATTCCCAAGAAAGGGGATGGAGAGGACCCTGGTCCAGAAAAGACTACCCATTCATATCTCTGGTCTGGTTCCTCATGATTAATGGATGGAACAGTGAAGGAAAACCTGACACTATCTTGAGGAGCTAAAGGGATAGAAAAGAAGCAATCTTTTATATCAATGCTAATAATTGGCCAATATTGTGGGACACCAGATAGCAATGGAAGGCCTCGTTGTATAGGCCCCATAATTTGCATTTGTTGATTAATTGCTCGAAGGTCATGCAATAACCTCCACTTGCCTGATTTCTTTTTAATAACAAAGATAGGAGTATTCCATGGTGATGTGGAGGGTTTAATATGTCCTTGTTCCAGTTGCTCTTTGACTAAGTCTTTTGCTGCTGTTAATTTCTCAGAGGACAAGGGCCACTGAGGAACCCACACTGGCTCCTCTGTTTTCCAACTGATGGGAATGCCTCCCTCAGTGGCCCCTAGGAAAAACCCACGCCTTGCCTACCATTATTACTTGTGGGGTGGACTGGGTCCACTCTACCTTAAAGATTTTTACCAATTCCTCTCCCTGGGATGTGACCCATTCTCCTCATTATGTCCTGTGCAGCTGGAGAGTATTCATTGGTAAGTCTCACTCCCATATCCCTTAACAGATTTCACCCCCATAGTGGGATAGTTAAGTCCAGGATGAAGGCTGGATCTTTCCGGACCTACCCTCTCCATCCTTCCATTTTAATTTAATTCTTTTGTGCTTATTTTAGGCACATTTTCAAAGCCCAGATCTCTAAGTGTTTGCTCTGAAGCTTTTGTCGGCCAGGTAGCCGACCAGTCTTTAATGGAAATGATACTTTTATCTGCTCCAGTATCTAACAGACCCAAAATATGTTTTCCTTCTATAATAATTTCAAAAACAGGGCATGTGTCCATATTCATGGAAAGATAAGTGAGGTGATTTCCAGTGGACCCAAAACCTCTGTCCCCTCTAATCTTGGCATTGGCTGGGAAAAGTTTATGTTTGCTAGGTAATAATAATAATTGAGCAATTTTATCTCCAGGAGAGATGGCTATAATACCATAATTTTCATTGTGCCTGTATAATCAGGGTTGATGGCACCAGGTATCACTACCAAACCCCTTAAGGCAGAGGAGGATCTTCCCAATAATAATCCCATGGTATCTGATGGAAGGGGTCCCTGAAAATCTGTTTCCACTATCTGGACTCCCATCTGGGGTGTTAATACGAGTCTGGTGGTGGAACAAAAGTCCAACCTTTTTGAACCTGCGGTGGCTCGCCTCGGTCCTTCAGATGACGAAGGGAGGGCCACTGCTCCTGTTGTTGCTCCCCCTTGCTCATGGCCCCATATATTTGAGGGCCTGGGGTCGAGGGCCCCTCTGCCTGTTTTTTTGGACGTGCTCCACCATATCTCTGTCGTAACAGCTGATCATCTAAAGTTCTTGTAGACCTACACTCATTTGCCCAATGATTTCTTTTTTTTTACATCTGGGACACAATCCAGGTTTATTTCTTCCTCCTGTTGTTGGTGCTTGATTAGGACAGTCATGTTTAAAGTGACCTGCTTTCCCACATTTAAAGCACTTTTCATTTTTTGAACCAAATTTTCTTGTTGCACTTAGAACAGCTGCAGCGAGGCCCGCGTTAGTTAATGGGCCTCCGATCTCTCTGCAAAGTTTCATCCATGCCTCCAAGCTCTTATTTTTATATGGGATTACAGCATTGCAGCATTCTTTGGTACATTGCTCATAAACTAGTTGTTTAATAAAAGGCATGGCTTGATTTGCAATTCCAAAAATCTTTGCTGCAGAATCCACCATTCTAGCTACAAAGTCTGAGAATGGCTCTGTAGCCCCTTGAGTAATTTTTGTTGTTACCAGTTTTAAACTTTCTTTTTTTGTTACCAATGTAATAATTTTTTAATCATGCCCAATAACTTATAAGCCAATATTCTATAGTCAAAACATGCAAAACATATTTATACCTTTAAGACCAATTAAAAAAACCAACTTTCTATGTAAAGTAATGTGAACTGTTGTCTGTTAAAATATTTTCAATTGTTTCTGATTAAAACATAGAAAACACCCTAATAATGAACTCAGAGCCTTATATTTTATTTGGCCCCAAACTCATAGGCTTATACATCTCAGATCTGTAACAATAACAGCAAAGAATGACTGGGTGTAAATCCTGTACTTTACATTTTTATTATTTATACCAATGAAAACCTTGATTTTGTATTAAAATAAAATCTCTATCAAATAAGAATCTATGCCTTGAACATAATAACAATCCCTGTAATATAAATCTCAAAAACAAGACTTCAATATCACCGAGACAGATTTTTTTGCTTAATATCATATCTATCATAATAACCTAAACAATTTAAAATAAATGAAGTAAACCATCTTACCAACTTAAATTTAGAATTCCCATATCTGCCACCTTGAGTGTCTTAAGACTTTATTTTCTCCATCAGAGGGCCTTCAAAGTATCTTGTCTCTTCCTTGTTTTAACTTGGAGGAGAACGACCTTGCAGTTGCAGATGGGAGTTTTCTTTAGACGAAGAAACTATAAAGAAAAGGAGAGGGGTACAACTGGGAGCTCAGGCAAACAGTTTAACCTTGGAGTTCTCAGGCTGAGAGCAAAGGGAAACAAAAAAAGAACAAGCAGCTCTGTCTAAAAATATTGAGTTGGAGTCTAAGAGAGTCACTTTTCAGTCAGTCTGAAGTCTAAATAAACACTTTCGTCCATCTAAGTCCAGGAACACAGAACAAGATACAGCATAACACCATATAGACAGCCTGACCCTGCCACCATCAGGCCTCTAGATTTAAGAACATAAAAACAAGGAAAATCAACACACAATTTTATGGCTCTTTTCAAAAGCAGCTTTTCTTCAGCTGTGCTTGACTCCTAGCTAATTGCAGGGCAGCTTAAATCAGCCTCTGCTGTGTAAACTGAGACTGGATCAAGAGAAAGACCTCCAGCAAATAAAGTTTTTACCATTTTTTTTAACATAACATATAGAACATCAGACAACAAAACAAGGACAGACACATATAGACAAATTAGTGCACCAATGACAATACATAGAGAGGAAAGAACACTTGTACCCAGTACTAAGATCATCTCCATTGGGGTCCATAGAGGAAGCAGGACATCTCCATGTTTCTTCTTGTCCCCAAGAGTTTTGAAATTCATTTTTCTTTTCTCATTTTTCTACTTCCTTTTTTAAGCCCAATTTCTCTTGCTCCCAACAAATCGCCGAGGGCCCAGCGGGCCATCTGAGCTGACGGATCATTTTCCATATGGGCTTCGTGCCTAGTTTCAGTTTTTTGTTTCTTAGCTTCTCGGTCCAGATCTTGTCCCAATTTTTTCCATGATCCCACCGTTAGTGAGCCAGAGACCTCAAACCAAGGAGTACAATGATCACACTCAGCAAGAAGGAGGAAAGGGTCCTTTTGTCTATTTTTAACTTGCGTTGTTGAAGTAAGTTTTTAAGGGCTATCACAACCGGACTAGAGGACGAATTCTCCATGTTGTCTAGCAACCTTATTTCAAGGTTACCAGCACTCTTCTGCACACTTATCTATGCGTGACTGACAGAATTTAGTCAAAGGTACACTGGTGTCTGTGAACTTTATAGTCCTGTTTAAACCCAGGATCTGTATTGTCTCTGCTCACCCCTGGAGATCTTTATCATCTTTATTGTCCCTACTTAAACCCAGGGAACTTCATTGTCTCCATTCACCCGGAGATCTTTATTATCCCTACTTAAAGCTAGGGAACTTCATTGTCTCTGCTCAGCAGAGATCTTTATCATCCCTACTTACCAGGGAGCTTTCAGGTACCGCCTTCCTGATGCTGAAAAGTTCTGGATCCATGAGAGGATCTCTCCTCGGACTCCCTGTGCGAGCCAACAGCTGTTGCGACCATACTTGTCCAGCAAGAAACGAAGCAACACCGAAGATCCTTTTTTTTTATTGGATATATTCTATATTTACAATTCATTTCCCTTTTTCTGGTTCCCCACCCCCAAAGGTCCCACATGCCCTTTTCCCTCCCCCTGCTCCCTCATCCACCCCCTCCCACCTCCCTGTTCTTGTACTCCCCCACAATGATGCTTTGGTCCATTCTAGCACCAGTGTCCACTCCTTTCTTCTTGTGAGACATCACTTGGTATGTGATTTATGTCTTTGGTGTTCCAAGATTCTAGGCTAATATCCACTTATCAGTGACTGCATACCATGGGTATTCTTTTGAGACTGGGTCACCTCACTTAGTATGACGTTCTAACAGCACTTTATTCAGGAATCCCTTGATGATGATAAAATGGGGAGCCCTGAGACAAAGAATGAGCTGCCTTATATCTCTGAGCAGTCGCCACCTAGGTCTCTGTGCCTAGTTCTTGCCTCAGGATAGGCTACACGATGAATCACCTCATTAGCATACAGCTAGGCAAGAAATAGCTGAGTCAATGTGCTTATTAATACGCATATACCAAGTTGTTTACCAGGATTAGGGCCAGAAACCAACACCATCTTGTAATGGCGAAACATTCTGGCTTGCTACAGTCACCAAGAACCATCTAGATGGAAGTGATCTGAGCTGCTGCCTGAGCGCAAGTTGATGACCAGAAGCTTCATTGATGCTGAGGGACAACCTGATCAGAGTAGCCTAAACAGCCATCTGAAGCCATGGTGACATCCAGACCTATTTTGCTGTCAGAGGCCATGTCTGGGTATGTGATGCTATCATATCCAGTGCCTGTGTTGACATCTCAGTTCCATGTTACCACCAATGGCCATGCAGTTGTTCCCCATCTGGGCTGCCACCTGAGGTCATGCTGATGTCTAAGCACTGTGCTGAGCTAGTCTTGCCCTTCGCTTGCTGGCCCTAAAGAGGTGAGAAAAGAAGAGGAGAGAAGGTCCCATTTCTCACCAGCTGTGACACTCAGGAGAGCTGTCCAGGGAGAGCAGCGTCCCCACACTACACCTAAGCAGCACAGTAAAGCTGTTTTGGAGGAGACAAGGGAGAGCTGTCCCCACCCCATGGCTGTGAAAAGCAGAAGAGCTGTCTGTAGTGGTCTGTGCAGGAGACCTGCTGGGTTCACCAACTTAGCTTTCACTCAGGCTTGAGTTGACCCACTCCAATATCTACCTCTTCTATGAACTGTTGGAGTGTATGAAGGGACCAGTCTTACAAATTCCAAAAATGAAGAATATACATGACACAGGGCAACAGCTGGATATCACAGAGGAGTTGTAGTCAAGATCCCATATTGATAGTGTAGAAGAAGCCAGAGGCCTCAAACCAAGCTACTGAATCATTGATGTAACATTTGCAAGTAAAGCTGTTTGGACAAAAGGATATAATGTGTGACATACCACAGCTTCCACAGAAAGACCTACTTTTCTTTTGCAGGAGAGGTAGCAAGGGGCAAGGACAGATAGGACAGGATGGGGAGATAGTGGAATTGGATGCATAGTGTGAAATTCACAATGACTAAATTAATAGTTTAAGAACAAGAGAAAGTATTCCATTGTGTAAATGTACCATATTTACTGTATTCATTTCTCTGTTGAAGGACATCTGGACTCTTTCCTGCTTCTGGCTATTATAAATAAGGCTGCTATGAACATAGTAGAGCATGTGTCCTTATTACATGTTGGAGAATCTTCTGGGTATATGCCCAGGAGTGGTGCAGCTGGGTCTTCCAGTAGTACTATGTCTAATTTTCTGAGGATCCACGAAACTGTTTTCCAGAGTGGTTGTACCAGCTTGCAATCCCACCAGAAATGTAAGAGGGTTCTTTCTCCACATCCTCACCAGCACCTGCTGTCATCTGAGTTTTTGGTCTTATCCACTCAGATGGTGAGAGGTGGAATCTCAGGGTTGTTTTGATTCACATTTCCCTGATACCTAAGGATGCTGGACATCGCTTTAGGTGCTTCTGAGTAATTCAGTATTCCTCAGTTGAGAATTTTTTGTTTAGTTCTGTATCCCATTTTAAATAGGGTTATTTAGTTCTCTAGAGTCTAACTTCTAGAGTTCTTTGTATATATTGGATATTAGCCTTCTGTCAGATGTAGGGTTGGTTCAGATCTTTTTCCAATTTGTTGGTTGCCATTTTGTCCTATTGACAGTGTCCTTTGCCTTACAGAAACTTTGCAATTTTATGAGGAATGGCTATAGGAAATGTGGTACATTTACACAATGGAATACTACTCAGCTATTAAAAACAATGAATTCATGAAATTCTTAGGCAAATGCATGGAACTACAAAATATCATCTTGAGGGTGGTCATCCAATCAAAAAAGAACACACATGGTATGCGCTGACTGATAAGTGTATATTAGCCAAGATACAATTCCCAGACAAAAGGAAGTTCAAGAAGAAGGAAGACCAAAGTATGGATACATGGGTCCTTCTTAGACCAAGGAACAAAATGCACATTGGAGGAGATACAGAGACAAAGTTCAAGGTAGAGACTGAAGGAAAGGCCATAGACTGCCCCACCTGGGGATTCATCCCATATACTGTCAATAAACCCAGACACTAATGTGGATTCCTGCTTGCTGGCAGGAGCCTTATATACCTATCTCCTGAGAAGCTCTGCTAGTGCATGAAAAATACAGAGGGGGACACTCTCAGCCAGCCATTGAACTGAGCACAGGGTCTCTAATTGAGGAACTAGAAAAACTAGACCCAGAGAGCTGAAGGAGCTTTCAGTCCCATAGGAGGAAAACAATTTGAACCAACCAGTTCCCCGGAGCTCCCAGGCACTAAACCACCAACCAAAGGGTACACATGGATGGATCCATGGCTTCAGTTCCATATGTAGCAGAGGATGGCCTTGTTGGACATCAAAGAGAGGAGAGGCCCTTGGCCCTGAGAAGGGTTGATGCTCCAGTATAGGGGAAAACCAGGACAGGCAAGCAGAAGAGGGTGGGATAGTGATCACAGGGAATGTAGAATGGGATAGGGTATTTTCAGAAGGGAAACCAGGAAAAGGGATGACATTTGAAATGTAATTAAAGAAAATATCTAATAAAAATTGTGTACTGAAAAAAAAAAGAAGAGAAAGAAAATACCTCACTAAGACTGGGATTTAGGCAAACATATAAACTATCTTCTTAATTCATGATTACAGACAAAAGCCCAGTCCATAGTGGGTGGTACCATGCCTATACTGGTAGCCCTGGATTCTATAACAAAACAGGCTGAGCAAACCACAGGAAGCAATCCAGTAAGCAGCACCCTTCCATGGCCTCTGTGTCAGTTTCTACCTCCAGGTTTCTGGCCTGACTTCCTTCAGTGATGAACTACTATGTAGAAGTGGAAACCAAATAGTCCATTTCCTATGGCCATGAATGCTTTGGCCATGAATTCATCACAAGGATAATAATCCTAATTAGGACAAGATGTTTCTGTGCCCCTATTCATAATGGTATTATACAAAGTAGTCATTTTATCCCTAAATGTCCATTATAAAATGAAGGATGTAGTCTTTCCATAAAATGGAATATTATTCTGCATTTTAAAAAGAAGAAATGTGAATATGGTAGGACACACTTTTAATACCAGAAATCAAAGGCAGAGGCAGGAGATCTCTGGAAGATTGAGGACCATCCATTCTGTAAAGATTTCAAAAATAGTCAAGAAAACATAATTTGACTCTAATATAAAGGAGTCCTGAAGTATAGCAAGTGAGTTATGTGGGACTTTAAAATAAAGTACTGTTTATTTCCTTTGCATTGGGCCCTTGAGTAGTCACATTCATCAATGGAATGTAGAATGGTAGTTGCCTGGGGAGCATGAACAAATGGAGAATTAGTATTTAATGGACATACAATTTCTGTTGGGAAAGGTGTTTAAAAGCTTCTGGAAATGACGATTGTGGTGGCTCCACAGAGATATACAACTGTGAATGTCCTTACTACCGTTGAATTCTATATTTGAAATGGTTACGGTGGCACATCTGGTATTAATTGCATGTACACTTTACCAAAATAAAACAAATCTGGATAATTAAATGCAAACATCATGTAAAAATTAGTAGTGATGCACTTCAGAAAATGTGCCAGTCACAGGAAATATGAAAAGGCAGGGCAACATCAACACTTTAGAGGCATAACTCACCATATGAAAACTTGGAAATCTCTAAAATTGAAACAAAAAACAAAAAAACCAAAATTTGATGAAATAAAAGTTTAGTGGAAATGCCATCTGAAGGTTACATCAAGGAACTGAGGTTTCATCCTCAAAACCAAGTGAAAAGATTGGTGTGGTACTGTCTTTAGTACTTCACTCTGGAGGTTAGGTGGTGGAGACTTTAGTATCACTAGGGATTACTAGCCAGATTTAGGAAGAAACCTCCTTTCAGAGGAATAAGGCAGGTGTCTCTGTAACTTCTACATGTGGACACATTCACACACATTATACTCATTCACCAAATAGTACATATTACATGACACTTTATAGTTCACTATCTGTATGCTTTATCTAAAGTTCATCATGTTAGACATACACTTCCTAAAATTTTTATCACTTCTGTGTCATTAAAACCTTCAAAATCCTGTGTTTTGGCTTTGGACTTCTACAAACTATGACTGCAACCTGTATTCACCATCCTGAGTTGAGCTCCTTACTGTTCTGTAGCTCACTACACATTCACCTTCCCCTGTCTCACTGTACTCTCAAGGACTTGGCATCAGCCATTGTCTAATGCCATCACATTCACTTGATTCCAAACCTGAAAGCATGCAGAGCTCATGCTTCTGCCTGTCTTATTACCTCACTCAGCATAGTGGATGTTTCTATTCTTTTCATGAATTTAAAGAACATTCATGCTAGTGCCACAACATGAAGAACAAGAGCTGTCCCTGAATATGTTGCCTGCCTGCATATGGACCCCTTTCCCCTAAATGGCCTGCCTTGTCTAGTCTCACTGGGAGAGTATGTGCCTAGTCCTGCAGAATCTTGATGTGCAAGGGTAGGAGGATATTAATGGGGTTTTATCTACAGGGAGATCTTCTTCTCAAAAAAGAAGAGCAGGGAGGAATTTGGGGAGAAACCATGTGAGGGGGTACTAAGATTAGGAGCTGATATTTGGATATAAAGTGAATAAAAACATTTAATTAAAATATTAAGTACCATTCATGAAGTACCTAGACAATCTGAAATTATGAGAATGTTGCCATACATAAAGTAAAATGGAAATTAATGTAACATGCAATAGGTCTTTTCCAGTGAGAATAGCTGAATGAATATGTAAAGTGTGATAAAAGACCTATATATCATAAAGACTTCAATCATTTTAAGATTAGAAAATTAGTAATATACACAAATGGGACTCAGACTGCATATAAAAATTAAAAGTATTGGGTGGCATTTGAGATTATATGTTCTCATTAGAAATCTAATAGAAAAAAAACAGTGAATGTATTCCTGATAAGAGATACTTAAGAATGAATGATAAAAGACAAAGTAATGCTTTGATGCCAGCCCATGGGATTGATCCCAAATTGGGATGGTCTCTGGATGGCCTTTCCTTCAGTCACTTTTCCATTTTTTGCCCCTGAATTTCCTTTAGACAGGAAAAATTCTAGGTCAACAAATTTGATCTATGTGAATGGCCCCATGCCTCAACCAGAGATGACTTCTATCTACTCACAGGAGGCAGTCTTCAGGTTTTGGTTCCAACTGTTGGACATTTTGGCTAAGGTCATACCCATTCAGTCCTGGGAGTCTTTTATGTCCCAGGTCTCTGGGAATTTCTAGAGGTCTCCCCACTGCCCCAATGCTCCACAGCTACAAAATTCCATTCACTTTCCTGACCCTCTGGGCTTCTCTCCTTTCCCTCCCCCCAATATCTGATCCTGGCTGCTTTCTCCCTCCTGTCTCCCACCCAGGTTCCTCTCTCCCTCTGCCTCCTGTGATTATTTTGTGCCCTGTTCTAAGTGGGATTTGAGCAGGCACCAAACCCTGACACTATTACAAATGCTATGCTATGCTTGCAGACAGGAGACTAGCATAGCTGTCCTCTGAGTCTATCAACAGCTAAGACAAATATTAATACTTACAGGCTATCATTGTACTGAGGTCAAAGACTTATATGGAAGAGATAGGGAAATGATTGAAAGACCTAAAGGGGATGCCATCTCTACAAGATGACCAATAGCATCAACTAACCCTGGCCCTGGGAGCTCTCAGAGACTAAGCCACCAACCAAAGAGCATGCATGGGCTGGTCTGTGGCGCTTAGCTCATGTGTAGCAGAGGACTGCCTTGTCTGACTTCAGTGGGAGAACATGCACCTGATCCTGCAGAAACTTGATGCCCCAGGAAAGGAGGAGGCTTGGTCAAGGAAGCAACTTCTCAGAGTCAAAGGGTGGGAGGAGAAGGATGGGTTAAGTATTCTGGGAGGGGACACACAGAGGAGGCAACATTTGGAGTGTAAATTTATAAAACCAAGATATGAGTGTGAAGATTAAAAATAGTGTCATGGAGAATAAATAGGATCCAAAACTATTTCTGGTACACAAAAATCAAATCTGTAGTACAGAAAGGATGAAAGAGGGTAATACAATAAAATTGTAATCTTGGCATTACTTACATTAACCATGGTAATACTTTCACAGACTTCATTTACATACAGTCTCATGAAGCTGAACACAGGAACACAACCTTGAAAATGGCAGCTTAAAATTCTGTTTATTTCTCAACACATAAATGACACCAAAACACATGATGTCAGAGTTATTTCCAAAAATGAATCTAGAGCATGTGGTCAGGGGCACTGTTTGAGTGAAAGAAAAGTATGTGATACCAGTTGATTGCACCCGGTTTTGTTATTTTATCCAGAAATACGAATTTCTTTCCAAAGTTGCTTGTTACCAGGTGATCCATACTGTTTCTCTTCCCATTATCATTTACATGTATGCAAGCTGGATGAGGCACAATTGATCAAATGCAGTAATCATAAAGACGATGCCAAAGCCAACTTTCTTGATGGACATTGATTTATCCTCAAAATCTCATTTCTCTTACCTCTATTTAAGGTGTTTGGTTTATTCTAATCATGGTTTGTGAACCAGCTCCTCAGATTAAAGTCTCTGCAGAAATACCTACTGTCAATGCCAAGGAACTCCCTTTAGAACCAGTGTTTTGTTTTGCTTCATTTTCTTTAACTTTTGCCCTGAAGGTAACATAATGATTATCACTGGCCACTGAGCCATGTGTTCTAGATTTTCATAAATTATTCCCCAATGGTTTAAGGCTTATGTAAAATCATGTGACTCTATTCAGTCATATAATGTGATGGTTAGTAAACACAGTATGTAGATGGACTTTAAATTCATTCCTACATATAAAGAAGAAAATCTAAAATGTTTAAGTGTATATTTTTACATTTTATTTACCAATGTTTCGATTGTCTCTGAATTGAAGATATCTTTCTTGATTGAAAGATAAACTTAAGAAGTAAATGTCCCTTCTGAGAGTAAAAGCACCGTAGTTTTATGAGAAAAAATACAGGTAAGCTATCAACAACTCATAAAATAATTCAAGCGTGGATAGTAAAATTATTTTTAAGATTTTGTCTAATAATTATGTTAGACACTAGAGAGGAATTTTCACATAAAAAATGAGTTTCACGTAGTATGTTCCACTACAAAATTTAAAAAAAAAATGACATTGACTAGGATTAAATATGAACATGCCTATTTGATTTGCCAGTATATGTTGATGAAAGCAATGCTTTTTTTTAGTGTTAAACAGTTTTTTTTAAAAAAAATAAGAAACTTTGAAAGCTAATGTATATATATTAAATTAAAAACAGCAATGTATTTTATTAGTTAACTTATAAGACATCTGTGACATGATGCAAGAAACCTTTCTATATTATGGGAGTGAATAACAAAACCATGTTCAGTTCAGTCTAGACAATTAAAATCAAGGATAATGTAATTACAGAAAGATTTTAAATCAAGGCTGTTTAAAAACACTTGTAGAATGTTCTTTAAAAATTATCCATTTAAACTCCATTAAAGCCAGAGAGCTCTAGCAATTCCTAGAAGAAAAATGATAATAACTAAAAATGCTTGCTATTTCTGGATTTAAGAATTTGAGTGTTATATTGGCCAAATCAAAACACAGTGAGTTTGGGTGGCTATTGAATTCTTACATATAAGTTAGGAAGGAAATAGTTCAGGTTAAAACTCATATAATTGTAAAACCTATAGTGAACTCATTAAGAGGAAAATATTGCTTCCAATATTGTCACAATATTGGAAAGTACACAGCAGTATTTAAAATATACATTTCAGTATGTACACTGTGTGAAGATACTTTGTTACTAAGACACAAAGTAAAGAACACTTCAAGAACACTGAAATTCAGACAGAAAATATTAGGAAACAGGGATGATTAAGTAGAAATATTTCTGTGGATACTTGTCAAACAGGGTAGAGTAAGGTCCAAACAATGTTAAAATCAGTATAGAAATAATTTCAAGAGAAAATGATCATATTATAATATCCTATCCAATGTCTTGTGGTTGGAAAGCCCTGGATATCCTGGAATATGCTCTGTAGGAAAGGATGATCCCAAACTGTGAGATCCAACATCTCTGCATCTCAAGTCCTGGTATTAAAGGCCTATGTATTGATGCTGTTTACAATTTTATGCACTCTTAAAAAATTAAATAAACTTTCATTTAAAATAGCCCATAGTGATATTAGCTGGAAAATGTAAGACAAAAAATTTCAAACCTATTCTAATTCTATAAGGATTTATAAATTTGCTATTAAAATATGTACTGGGCAAATTGTTTTTCAACATTTTATTTACCATAGAATATACTATTTTTGGAAAATGTTACAATAACAGAGATTCAATATGCAAAATATAAAATCACTGATGATGGCCATGAATTTATATAGAACTATAGAATAATCCATAAAAAGCATCTAAGAGTTAGCTCAACAGACATCTCAAGACAATATGCAGTGCAGAGCCTGACTGTGGTTTTTTATATTACATAATGAACCATGACATATTTCAGGTACATTAAATAGTAGGACAGCTAAAATAAATCAAATAAAACTTCACCTGTGCAGTGTAACTAATGAGGGAGAATAAGGCATGTACCACCTGCAATGTCACATTTCTTAATAAAATTTTATCTCAGCAGAGAAATGAGAATGGAGAAGACAAATCATTCTTTGACCACACAATTCATTCTGGTGGGATTCTCAGATCACGCAGACTTAAAGTCACTTCTGTTCTTACTGTTCTCTGCAATTTATATGGTCACCATGGTGGGGAATCTTGGGCTGGTGGCCTTGATCTACATGGAACCTCGTCTCCACACACCCATCTACATCTTTCTGGGCAACCTGGCTCTGATGGATTCCTGCTGCTCCTGTGCCATCACTCCCAAGATGCTAGAGAACTTCTTTTCTGTGGACAGGAGGATTTCTCTCTATGAATGCATGGCACAGTTCTATTTTCTCTGTCTTGCAGAAACTGCAGACTGCTTTCTTCTGGCAGCAATGGCCTATGACCGCTATGTGGCCATATGTAACCCATTGCAGTACCACACCATGATGTCCAAGAAACTCTCCATTCATATGAGCATAGGCACATTCATAACTAGTAACCTGCATTCCATGATTCATGTAGGGTGTCTCTTAAGGTTAACTTTCTGTAAATCAAATCTCATAGATCATTTCTTCTGTGATGTTCTTCCTTTATACAGACTCTCCTGTACAGACCCATTTATCAATGAACTAATGATATATATATATATATATATATATATATATATATATATATATATATATTTTCAATGCCAATTCAAGTCTTTACCCTTACCACAATCTTGGTCTCTTACTTCTGCATTCTTTTCAATACTTTCAAGATGAAATCCAAGGATGGGAGGGGAAAAGCACTTTCTACTTGTGCATCCCATTTTTTTTCTGTGTCAATATTCTATATCTGCCTTCTCATGTATATTAGACCATTTGATGAAGGTAATAAAGACATACCAGTGGCAATATTTTATACATTAATAATTCCTTTGTTAAACCCTTTTATTTACAGTCTGAGAAATAAACAAGTAATAAATGCTGTTAATAAAGTTATGAAGATGTATAGCTTTTTAAAAAATGCTTCAGATTCAATAGTACATTAATTTCTGCTTACAAAAATGATTTCATTAATATTAAATATAAAAATTAAAATGTAATTTATATAATGTATTAATCTTTAAATAATTGGGTATGTTTGTTAAATGCGCATACATATCCAATTTCAAAAGAATTTGTCAACTGTCATTCTGCAGTATATAGACAGATAAAATGTAATTGTTGCATCTACTTTAATTGTTTTCATGAGATTCTCCCAATACTGTAATTTCCAATTCAATAAACCCTTATAATCCCCCAAAGATACAGCTAAATAGGTATGATTCCTCTTTGATTAATATTATTTAGCTACTGGGAGAAACTTTGTGTAGTTTTTCCAGAATGTACAAAACCTAAAATTGTCAAGCATTAAATAACTTCCTTTGTTCCAGAAAGTCTTCCTTCTCTTCCTTCCTCCATTTTATTAACAAATATGGTACAAGAGAAAACTTGATATGTAACTCTAATTCCTTGTGTTCAGAACATGTACTTAATATGAAAAGTATTAGTATCTTGCATTCATTATATAAATATATAGGTTTAATTTCATTTTTTCAGCTTAGAGTAGCAGACACTCAAGATAGAAATTTTCAATTTGGTCCAGTCTTTCTGATACACTTCCAGTAGATTCTGACACATCTTACGTTCTTGTACATGAAGAACCTAGGTTATATATAGATACTACCCTCAGAATAAAATTAATAAAAATTTCAAGGAATTTATACAAGTTTCTCCACTATATTACCTTATTTATTAGTTTAAAAATTAAAAAAAAACGTAAATTACACACAAAAGTATAGACAACTCAGCCCTATATTTTACTCATCTTGTGTGGATCGACATTACATATTGACTTTTAAATTTTGCAAAATAACACTGAATATGTTACATGTCACTGTGTACTAATAGTTTTCATTCATTCCTTTGTCCTTATATAGTGATGTTTCAAACTACATGATTTAAATTTTGTTTTTCAAATGTTTCTTATTATTTCATATTTAACTAGCATATATAGGTAAGTATGTCTCACATATACATGTCTGATGCTTGGGATACTCTCTTATGCAGATGCCCAAGAAGAAGGCTACAATCATCTGGAGATGAAAGCATAAGCAGCTGTGAGCCATCTGGCAGGGATTCTGGAACCAAAATGAGATCCTCTGGAAGAGCCACATGGACTTCTAACCACTAAGCCATCTCCACAACCATTTAACTGGTCTTTTCTTGATAGGCTTCCTAGGAATGTATCTGAAGGATCTCTACAGATGCATATTTGTAAGAAGTGTAAATTGCTATTATAACTATGCATGTTGTGTTGAGTATATAATTAGCTTTCCTCTTTGATCAAGCCAAAAAGCCTTGTAAATGGATGAGCTAGCCTTAACATTAACAATAACTTCTATTACTGAACCAAATTTGCTGATTTCTGTCAAAAATAACTCAATCTTATATTAGCCAACTGTATTACTCCATATTATTTACAATACAATTTTACTCAATTTAAAATGCTCCTGTTGTGTGCGGTGGGGTATGATTTCACTGTTGCCTTACTTTTCTGTTGTAGTGTCCATGTTCCACTTGCCAGGAGTTCTCTTTCCACCTCTAGATTTGTGATGCCCATCTGGCTAGTCAGACTATCTTTAGTACATCTAGGAAAGCAAAGAGCTCATTCATCTTCAGCTCCCCCCTTCTGTTGTATTTCTTCTGTGTTTTCCTTTTAACAATAATATTTTAAATCATCTCTTTTACTTTTTTGAGATCTTAATATAATTACATATCCTACTTCCCTTTCTTCATTCCAAGCTCTCCCATAAAACCATTCCTTGCTCCTTTTATATTCATGACTTCTTTTCTTAATTGTTACTACACACACACACACACACACACACACACACACACACACATTCCTAAACACCTAAGTTCAACTTGTTCAGTCTATATAATGTTACTTGCATGTATGTTTTTCAGGGCTGACCATCTGGTACCTAATATGTAATTGATTGCTCTTCACTATAACTCTATTTCTCACATTCTCATCATTCTTTAATGCTTGTAGTCCTTTGTGTAGTCTGAGGCCATGTAGAATTTCTCTCGTTCATGTTCACTTCATTGTTAATGACATTAGGCTATGAAGGAAACAAATTAATTGCATAGAGTTTGGGGTACACATCATCAAAGCTCCCTAAAGTGAGTATCTCATATTATCATGGCACTCTTATTAGTAAGATATTTATATTAATAGAATACAATAGTATTGCATATGGCAGTAGACTTCACTTTTGATTTCTTAAGGTGCTTCTCAGCCATTTTAAATTCTTCAACTAAAAATTCTTTGTTTTGTTCTGTACCCCATTTTTTAGTAGGGCTATTTGGCTCTCTGGAGTCTACCTTCTTGAGTTCTTTGTATATATTGAATATTAGCCTTCTGTCGGATGTAGGGTTGGTGAAGATCTTTTCCCAATTTGTTGGTTGACGTTTTGTCATTTAGACAGTGTCCTTTGCCTTACAAAAACTTTGTAATTTATGAGTTTTCATTAGTCATTTCTTGATCTTAGAGCATAAGCCATTGGTGTTCTGTTCAGGAACTTTTCCCCTGTGCCCATGTCCTGGACCAGACATGTCAATCAAAGACAGCTGTATAGAGGCCAAGCTCACTTTGCCTTACCTGCCCTGCTCTTGACCCACAACAATCAGCAATTAAAAGCAACGAATTCATGAAATTTTTATGCCAATGGTTGGAACTGGAAAATATCATCCTAAGTGAGAGAACCCAATCACAAAATAATACACATGGAATGCAGTCACTGATAAGTGGATATTAATTAGCCCGAAGCTCTGAATACTCAAGACATAATTAGCATATCAAATGATTTTTGTAAGAAGAAGGATGGAGAGGGTCCCGGTCCTGGAAAAGCTTGATCCAGCATTGTAGAGGAGTAGCAGAACATAGAAATGGGAGGAGGATGACTGGGGAATGGGCAGAGGGAAGAGGGCTTATGGGACTTCTGGGGAGGGGTAACAAGGAAAGGGGAAGGCATTTGGAATGTAAACAAAAAAAAATAGAAAAGAAAAAAGAAGAAAAGCATGTCTGGATCAAAGAAGCAGTAATTTAAGCTAAACTTCCTCAGAGTAAATATTATTTTATTTTTTATTGGATATATTCTATATTTACAATTCATTTCCCTTTTTCTGTTTCCCCACCCCCAAGGGTCCCACATGCCCTTTTCCCTCCCCCTGCTCCCTCATCTACCCCCTCCCACCTCACTGTTTTTGTACTCCCACACAATGATGCTTTGGTCCATTCTAGCTCCAGTGTCCACTCTCTTCTTCTTGTTAGACCTCACTTGGTATGTGATTTATGTCTTTGGTGTTCCAAGATTCTAAGCTAATATCCACTTAGCAGTGACTGCATACCATGGGTATTCTTTTGAGACTGGGTAACCTCACTTAGTATGACGTTCTCCAGCTCCATCCATTTCTCTAAGAATTTCATGAATTCATTGTTTCTAATGGCTGAATAGTACTCCATTGTGTATATATACCACATTTTTTGTATCCATTCCTCCATTGAGGGACATCTGGGTTCTTTCCAGCTTCTGGCTATTATATATAAGGCTCAGAGTAAATTTTAAAACAAGAATCTTGAGGTGAAATATCAAAGTATCTCATACTCTGTATCTTTAAAATGAAGAAGGTATTACTCACTCTATTTAATTTTTTAAATTTTATTGTGCATTTTTTCCTTACTGTTACTTTGATATCTTCATCCCATAATCTTTCCCTTTATCTCCCCTTTTTATTTTTGTGTCATGTTATTCATTTTTAACTTTATTGTTTATCCTCTCTTATCTCTCACAGATTCTATTTTCAATTGTTTCTCGGGCATATATAAACACATGACTGTTGTATATTGTTACTTTTATCCATTATATTTCCTTTCTGAATGAGAGGGAGGATGTCTGGTGAGAGAAGTCTGCTTGATAAAAAATCACCATTACAGGTAGAATAAAGATATCCAAACTCCTGCCCTGGCCCTCTGGCAGTCATTATTATTATGAGAGAATTTGTGATCAAGAGATGCGAAGCATGGAGAACATCCTAGAGAGTTGAGGGAGAAAGTGAACCCTGGGTTGTTTATATACTGTGGAGAGAGGTGGAAAGGAGAATTCCTACAACTAATAAACAAATTCAGCAAAGCGACTGGTTATAAAAATCAACTCAAGCAAATCATTAGCCTTCCTACACTCAAAGGATAAGCAGGCTGAGAAAGAAATTAGGGAAATGACACCCTTCACAACAGCCACAAACAATATAAAGTATCTTGGTGTGACTCTAACCAAACAAGTGAAAGATTTATATGACAAAAACTTCAGGTCTCTGAAGAAGAAAATGGAAGAAGTCATCAGAAAATGGAAAATCTTCCATGCTCGTGGTTTGGCAGGATTAATATAGTTAAAATGGCAATCTTGCCAAAAGCAATATACAGATTCAATGCAATCCCCATCAAAATACCAACTCAGTTCTTCATAGAGTTAGAAAGAGCAATTCTCAAATTCATCTGGAATAAGAAAAAAAACCAGGACAGCTAAAACTATCAACAGTAAAAGAACTTCTGGGGGAATCAATATCCCGGACCTCAAGCAATACTACAGAGCAGTAGTGTTAAAAACTGCATGGTATTTGTACAGTGACAGGGAGGTGGATCAATGGAATAGGAATGAAGACCCAGAAGTGAACCCAAACATATAGGGCCAATTGATCTTCGACAAAGGAGCTGAAAACATCCAGTGGAAAAAAGATAGCCTTTTCAACAAATGGTGCTGGCTCAACTGGAGGTCAACATGCAGAAGAATGATAATTGATCCACACTTATCTCCTTGTACTAAGCTCAATTCCAAGTGGTTCAAGGACCTCCACATAAAACCAGACACACTAAAACTTATAGAAAAAACAGGGGAAGACCCTTGAGGACATTGGCTCAGGGGGAAAGTTCCTGAACAGAACACCAATAGCTTTTGCTCTAAGATCAAGAATAGAGAAGATGGGACTTCACAAAATTACAAAGTTTCTGTAAGGCAAAAGATGCTGTCAAAAGGACAAATCAGCAACCAACAAATTGGGAAAAGATCTTCACCAACCCTACATCTGACAGAGGGCTAATAGCCAATGTATACAAAGAACTCAAGAAGTTAGACCCTAGAAAACCAAATAACCCCATCCAAAAATGCGGTATAGAGCTAAACAAAGACTTTTCCCCTGAAGAAATTCGGATGGCTGAGAAACACCTTATAAAATGTTCAACATTATTAGTCATTAGAGAAATGCAAATCAAAACAACCCTGAGATTTCACCTCACACCAGTCAGAATGGCTAAGATTAAAAACTCAGGAGACATCAAGTGTTGGCAAGGTTGGGACTGCAAGCTGGTACAACCACTCTGGAAATCAGTCTGGCGGTTCCTCAGAAAACTGGACATGATACTTCCGGAGGACCCATCCATGCCACTCCTGGGCATATACCCAGAAGATTCCCCAGCATGCAATAAGGATACATGTTCCACTATGTTCATAGCAGCCTTATTTATAATAGCCAGAAGCTGGAAAGAAGCCAGATGTCCCTCAATGGAGGAATGGATACAAAAAAATGTGAGATACGCACACACACACACACACACACACACACACACACACACACACACAATGGAGTACTATTCAGCCAGTAGAAACAATGAATTCATGAAATTCTTAGAGAAATGGATGGAGCTGGAGAGCATCATACTAAGTGAGGTAACCTATTCTCAAAAGAATACCTATGGTATGCACTCACTGATAAGTGGATATTAGCCTAGAATCTTGGGATACCAAAGACACAATCCACATACCAAATGATGTCCGAAAGAAGAAAGAAGTAGACAGTGGTGCTGGAAAGAATCAAAGCATCAGTGTAGGGGAATACCAGAACAGGGAAGTGGGAAGAGGTGGATGGGAGAACAGGGGGAGGGAAAAGGGCATGTGGGACCTTTGTGGGGGGCAGGGAACCTGAAAAGGGGAAATGAAATGTAAATATAAAATATATCCATTAAAAAAATAAAAAAAACGAAAAGAAAAAGCAACATGTGGATATATGGAGCCTGAGCAATCATCTGAAGCCATGGAAATGTCCAGGCCTGGTCTACCACCAAGCATCATATCTCAGTTTATCCAGAGTCCCTACGGATTCCTGTGGCCCATTGCCACCAAAGCCCATCTAGATGTAAGTGATCTGAGATGCTGCCTGAAAGCAAGTTGACCAGAAGCTGCATTGATGTTGAGGGCCAAACTGAACAGCATAGCCTAAACATACATCTGAGGCCATCGTGACATTCAGACCTATTTTGCTGTCAGAGACCCCATTTGAATGTGTGGTTCTCTTATACCCAGTGCCTCTGTTGACATCTCAGTTCCATGTTACCACTGATGACCATGTAGATGTTTGCCATCTGGGATGCCACCTGATGTCATGCTGATGTCTAAGCCCTGTGCTGAACTAGCCTTGCCCCTTGCTTGCTGGCCCCAAAGAGGTGAGTGGAGGAGAGGAGGTCCTACACCCTCACCAGCAGTGACACTCAAAAATGGAGCAGACCCATGGCTCCAGCCACATATGTAACAGAGGATGGCATTGTCTGGCATCAGTAGGAGAAGAGGCCCTTGGTCCTGTGAAGGTTCAATTCCTCAGTGTAGAGGAATGCCAGGGCAGTGAGGTAAGAGCAGGTGGGTGGGAGGAGCAGCACCCTCATAGAAGCATGGGAAGAGGAAATGGAATAGGGGGGCTTCCAGAGGGGAGACAAGAAAAGGGGATAACATTTGAAATATAAATACATAAAATGTCCAATTTGAAAAAAAATATTTATATCCTAAAGACTTTAATCACTTTGAAGTAGAAAATTTGTAATAGAAGCAAAAACTTCATATGAAGATCAAAAGCATGTAGAGAGCATTTAAGATTAAATATTTTCATTTGAAGTCTAATAGAAGAAAGAGAATATATATATATATATATATATATATATATATATATATATATCCCTGTTGATGAATATTTAAGAATGAATGAATGATAAAAGACAATGTCATGGTGTGGAGCCTGCCCATAGCATGGATCCCAGTTTGGCCCATTTACTGGTTTGCTATTTCCTTCTGTCTCTGCTCCATTTTTCTTCCCACATTTCTTTTAGACAGGAATAATTTCATGTCAAAAATTTTGAATGTAGTTTGGTGACTCTATCCCTCCACTGGGGCACAATCTATCTGCAGGAGTTGATATCTTCTGGTTCCATCTCCCCACTGTTGGCCATTGCAGCTAATGCCATCCCTCATTGAATACTGGGAGCCACTCATATCACAGGTCTCTGGGAATATCTAGAAGTTCTGCCTCCACACCCCAATGCCCTGCAGCTCCATAATTTTCCTGGCCCTCTGGTCTTCTCTTCTGCATCCACCCCCACAATACCTGTTCCTATCCCCCTTTTCACTCACCTTCCCATCTCCCACCCATGTAACTAACTCCCTCTACTTCCCATGATTATTTCCCCCCTTCTAAGACAGATTTGAGCCTGCACCAAACTCTAACACTATTACTGATACTATGCTATGCTTGCAAACATGAGGCTAGCATGGCTGTCCTCTGAGAGGATCTATCAATAACTACTGAGACAGATGTAGATACTTATCGACAACTATTGGACTGAGGTATGGTGGGGTATCCAGGACTTGCTGTTGTGGGAGAATGGTGTTCAGATGGTGCCATGTTGCCTTGATTTCTGTTAGCAACATTCCTATGTTTGCCTTTTGCCATCTGGTTATCTCATGTTAGTGAGTCCTGCTGTCACTGGCTGGTGCTTGTCCCTACTGTGTGCCTGCAAGCCTATCTCAGCACCCTTGGGTCACCAGCTTTCTCCTGGCCCAGAGTGCTGCAGGGCTACCCAGATCTTGGGTGTAGGTGGGCCCTGGGAAACCAAGTCCCAAGTGATCTTGCATGCATTCCTGCATGCATTCCTGGCTGTAACAGCCTACTCAGTTGCAGGAGTGAAGGTGGTGGCCTCACCTCCAATTGCGGGACTCCCTGCAGAGCAGATATCCTCTAGCAGACTAGGTGCACAGATAGCCCCTATGAAAGATTAGAGGAAGGATTGAAGGAGCTGAAAGGAATGGAAACTCTATAGGAAGATCAATGGTGTAAACTATCCCAGGAGCTCCCAGAGACTAATCCACCAACAAGGGATTATGGCCCTTGACTTATATATAGCAGAGGATTTCCTTGTCTGGCTTCAGTGGGAGAATATGCACCTAATCCTGTAGAGACTTGATGCCCCAGGAAAGGTAGATACCCAGTGAGGGGTTAAGAATTCTAGGAGAGGGCATCAGCAGTGGGCAACATTTGGAATGTAAATTTATAAAATAATTTATAAACCAAGATAATAAGTGTGAAGATTAAAAATAGTGTCATGGAGAATAAATGGGATCCAAAACCATTTCTTGTGCCCAAAAATAATATCTATAGTAGAGAAAGGATGAAAGAGGTGAGTCCAATAAATTTATAATCTTGGCATTATTTACATTAACAATGGTAACACTTTCATAGATTCCATTAACTCCAGTCTCATGGAGCTGAATACAGGAACACGGGCTCAAAAATGGCAATTTAAAATTCTGTTTATTTCTTAACACATCAATGACACCAAAGGGCATAATGTCAGAGTTATTTCCAAAAATAAATCTAGAGGATCTGATCAAAGGCACTGTATGCCTGAAAGAAAAGCAGGTGATTCTGGGTGATTGCACCAGGTTTTGTTGTGTTATCCAGAAATCTAAATTTTTTTCCAAAGTTGTTTGTTACCAGGTGATCCATATTGTTTCTCTTCCCATTATCATTTCCATGTATGCAAGCTGGATGAGGCACAATTGATCAAATACAGTAACCATAAAGATGATATCAAAGCCAGTTTTCTTAATGGACATTGATTCATCCTCAAATTTTCATTTTTCTTACCTCTATTTAAAGTGTTTTGTTTATTTTAATCATGGTTTGGGAACCAGCTCCTCAGATTAAAGTCTCTGCAGAAATACCTACTGTCAATGCCAAGGAACTCCCTTTAGAACCAGTGTTTTGTTTTGCTTTATTTTCTTTAACTTTTGCCCTGAAGGTAACATAATGATTAATTATCACTGGCCACTGAGCCATGTGTTCTAGATTTTCATAAATTATTCCCCAATGGTTTAACGCTTCTGTAAAATCATGTGACTCTATTCAGTCATATAATGTGATGGTTAGTAAACTCACAGTATGTAGATGGGTTTTAAATTCATTCCTACATAGGAAGAAGAAAATAAAAATATATAATTGTATAATTTTATATTTTATTTACTTATGTTTCCCTTGTCTCTGAATGGAAGATATATGGAAAGATAAACTTAAGCAATAAATGTTCTTTCTGAGAGTAAAAGCATCATAATTTTGTGAGGAAAAACACAGGTAAGGTATCAAGAACTCTTAAAATAATTCAAGGGTAGATAGTAAAATTATTTTTCAGATTTTGTTTAATAATTATGTTTGACACTAGAGAGGAGTTTTCACACAGAAAAATGAGTTTCACATAGCATGTTCCACTACAAAATTTTTAAAAAACCAAATGGCATTGACTAGCATTAAATATGAACATGCCTATTTGATTTGTCAATATATGTTGATGAAAGCAATGTTTTTGATGCTAAAAAGTATTTTAAAATAATAACAAAATGTGAAAGCTAATGTATTTATTTAAATTAAAAGCAGCAATGAATTTTAGTAGTTATCTTATAAGACATCTGTGACATGATGCAAGAAACCTTTCTATATCGTGGGAGTGAATAACAAAACCGTGTTCAGTTCAGTCTAGACAATTAAAACCAAGGAAAAAGTTATTACAGAGAGATTTTAAATCAAGGCTGTTTAAAAACACTTGTAGAATGTTCTTTAAAAAATTATCCATTTAAACTCCATTAAAGCCAGAGAGTTCTAGCAATTCCTAGAAGAAAAATGATTATAACTAAAAATACATGCTATTTCTGGATTGAAGTATTTCAGTGTTATATTGGCCAAATCAAAACACAATTAGTTTGGGTGGCCATTGAATTCTCACATATCAGTTAGGAAGAAAATAGTTCAAAGTTTAAAACTCATATAATTGTAAAACGTATTAGTGAACTCAATAAGAGGAAAATATTGCTTCCAATATTGTCACAATATTGGAAAGTACACAGCAGTATTTACCATACACATTTCAGTGTGTACAGTGTGTGAAGATACTTTGTTACTAAGACACAAAATAAAGAATACTTCAAGAACACTGAAATTCAGACAGAAAATATTAGGAAACAGGGATGATTAAGAGTAGAAATATTGTTGTGGATACTTGTCAGACAAGGTAGAGTGATGTAAAAAAATATGTTAAAATCAATAAAGAAATAATTTCAAGAGAAAATGATCATATTATATAATCCTATCCCATGTCTCATGGTTGGGAAGCCCTGGATATCCTGGAACATGCTCTGTAGGAAAGGGTGATCCCAAACTGTAACATCCAACATCTCTGCTTCTCAAGTTCTGGTATTAAAGGCCTGTGTTACGATGCAGTCTACAATTTTATGCACTCTTTAAAAATTAAATAAACCTTCATTTAAAATAGCCCATAGTGATATGAGCTGGAAAATGTAAAGACAAAAAAATTTCAAACCCATTCTAATTCTATGAGGATTTATAAATTAGCCCTTAAAATATGTACAGGGAAATTTGTTTTTCAACATTTTATTTACCAGAGAATATACTATTTTTGGAAAGTAAGTTACTAAAATAACAGAGATTCAATATGCAAATTATAAAATCACTGATAATGGCCATAAATTTATATAGAACTATAGAATAATGCACAAGAAGCATCTAAGAGTTAGCTCAATAGAAATCTCAAGGCAATAAGCAGTGCAGAACCTGACTGTGGTTCCTTCTCATATTACATAACGTACCATGGCATATTTCAGGTACATTAAATAGTAGGACAGCTAAAATAAATCAAATAGAACTTCCCCTGTGCAGTGCAACAAAAGAGGGAGAATAAGGCATGTACCACCTGCAATATCACATTTCTTAACAATTTTTGTCTCACCAGAGAAATGAGAATGGAGAAGACAAATCATTCTTTGACCACACAATTCATTCTGGTGGGATTCTCAGATCACCCAGAATTAAAGACACTTCTGTTCTTACTGTTCTCTGCAATCTATGTGGTCACTATGGTGGGAAATCTTGGGCTGGTGACCTTGATCTACATGGAACCTCATCTCCACACACCTATGTACATCTTTCTGGGCAACCTGGCTCTGATGGACTCCTGCTGCTCCTGTGCCATCACTCCCAAGATGCTAGAGAACTTCTTTTCTGTGGACAGGAGGATTTCTCTCTATGAATGCATGGCACAGTTCTATTTTCTCTGTCTTGCAGAAACTTCAGACTGCTTTCTTCTGGCAGCAATGGCCTATGACCGCTATGTGGCCATATGCAACCCACTGCACTACCACAGCATGATGTCCAAGAAGCTCTGCCTTCAGATGAGTATAGGCACATTCATTGCTAGTAACCTGAATTCCATGATTCATGTAGGGTGTCTCTTAAGGTTAACTTTCTGTAAATCAAATCGCATAGATCATTTCTTCTGTGATGTTCTTCCTTTATACAGAATATCCTGTACAGACCCATTTATCAATGAACTAATGATATATATTGTTTCAATGCCAATTCAAGTCTTTACTGTTACCACAGTCTTGGTCTCTTACTTCTGCATTCTGTTCACTATTTTCAAGATGAAATCCAAGGATGGGAGAGGAAAAGCACTTTCTACTTGTGCATCCCATTTTTTTTCTGTGTCAATATTCTACATCTGCCTTCTCATGTATATTAGACCATTTGATGAAGGTAGTAAAGACATACCAGTGGCTGTGTTTTATACAATAATAATTCCTTTGTTAAACCCTTTTATTTACAGCCTGAGAAATAAGGAGGTAATAAATGCTGTTAATAAAGTTATGAAGATGTATAGCATTTTTAAAAATGCTTCAGGTTCTATAGTACATTAATTTCAGCTTATTAAAATGATTTTATTAATATTAAAAATAAAAATTAAAATGTAATTTATATAAAGTATTAGTCTTTAAATAATTTGGTATGTTCATTAAATATGTATACATATCCAATTTCAAAAGAATTTGTCAACTCTCAATCTGCACTCTATAGACAGATAAAATGTAATTGTTGCATCTACTTTCATTGTTCTCATGAGATTCTGCTAATACTATAATTTCCAATTCAATAAACTGTTATAATCCCAAAAAGAAACACCTAAATGGGTATGATTCCTCTTTGATTAATATTATTTAGCTACTGGGAGAAATTTTGTGTCGACTTTCCAGAATGTGCAAAAGCTAAAATTGTCAAGCATTAAATTACTTATTTTGTTCCAGAAAGTCTTCCTTGTCTTCCTTCCTCCCTCTTATAAATTAAATATGCTTTATAAAGAGAATATGGTTTATAAAGCAAATATGCTTTATAAAGAGACATACAAGAGAAAACGTGACATATAACTCTAATTCCTTGTGTTCAGAATGTATACTTAATATAAAAAGTATTAGTATCTCGCATTCATTATATAAATATATAGGTTTACTTTATTTTTTTCAGCTTATATTAGAGTAGCAGACACTCAAGCTCGAAATTTTTAATTTGGTTCAGTCTTTCTGATACACTTCCAGTAGATTCTGTCACATCTCATGTTCTTGTATATGGAGAGCCTAGGTTATATATGGATACCACACTCCGAAAAAAATTTCAAAGAATTTATACAAGTTTCTCCATTATATTAACTTATTTATTAGTTAAAATTGAAAATCCAATAAATGACACACGAAAATATACACATTCCAGCCCTATATTTTACTCTTCTTGTGTGGATCGACCTTACATATTGACTTTTAAAATTTGCAAAATAACAGTGAAAATGTTCCATGTCACTGTGTACTAATAGTTTTCATTCATTCCTTTGTCCTTATATAGTGATGTTTCAAACTACATGATTTAAACTTTGTTTTTCAACTGTTTCACTTTATTTCATTTTTAACTAGCATAAATGTCTGATGCTTGGGATGCTCACTTATGCAGATGCCCAAGAAGAAGGCTACAATCATCTGGAGATGAAAGCATAAGCAGCTGTGAGCCATCTGGCAGGGATTCTGGAACCAAAATGAGATCCTCTGGAAGAGCCACATGGACTTTTATCCACTAACCCATCTCCCCAACCTCTTAACTGGTCTTTTCTTGATAGTCTTCCCAGGAGTGAATCTGAAGGATCTCTACAGATGCTTATTTGTAAGAAGTGTAAATTGCTATTATATTATAGCTATGCATGTTGTGTTGAGTATATAATTAGCTTTCCTCTTTGATCAAGCCAAAAAGCCTTGTGAATGTATGAGCTAGCATCAACATTAACAATGCCTACTATTACTGAACCAGATTTGCTGGTATCTGACAAAACAACTCAATCTTAAATTAGCCAACTGTATCACTGCATATTATTTACAATACAATATTACTCAATTTAAAATATTCCTGTTGTGTTCTGGGGGCAGGTGAGATTGTACTGTTGCCTTCTTTTGTGTTGTACTGCCCATGTTCCACTTGCCAGGAGTTCTCTTTCCATCTTGAGATTTGTGATGCCCATCTGGCTAGTCAGACTATCTTTAGTACATCTAGGAAAGCAAAGAGCTCATTCATCTTCAGCTCCCCCTTCTGTTGTATTTCTTCTGTGTTTTCCTTTTAACAATAATATTTTAAATCATTTCTTTTACTTTTTTGAGATCTTAATGTAATTACATAACCCACTTGCCTTTCTTCATTCCAAGCTCTCCCATAAAACCATTCCTTTCTCTGTTTATATTCATGACTTCTTTTCTCATTAATTGTTACTACACACACACACACACACACACACACACACACACACATTCCTAAAAACCTAAGTTCAACTTGTTCAGTCTATATAATGTTACTTGCATGTATGTTTTTCAGGGCTGACCATCTGGTACCTAATATGTAATTGATTGCTCTTCCCTATAATTCTATTTCTCACATTCTCATCATTCTTTAATGCTTGTAGTCCTTTGTGTAGTCTGAGGCCATGTAGAATTTCTCTCGTTCATGTTCACTTCATTGTTAATGACATTAGGCTATCAAGGAAACAAATTAATTGCATAGAGTTTGGGGTACACATCATCAAAGCTCCCTAAAGTGAGTATCTCATACTATCATGGCACTCTTATTAGTAAGATATTTATATTAGTAGAATACAATAGTATTGCATATGGCAGTAGACTTCACTTTTGATTTTATACTCATTCCATTGATACTGTATTTCTTCCCAAAATCCAATATAGGATGACAACTTGCCTTTAGTAGTCAAATCTGTTTACTTTCCTCTAAAATGTGACACTTTAGACTACCCATGTTATTCATGGCCACACTTGAGAACTCTGCCCTCATATTTTCTATCATTCCAATTTTGGTGTGTCACACATTTGAATTTATATTTTGGAGAAAAATATCACATAATCTATATCTGCTTATACTACTTTACATCAACATCACTTATTGCTTTTGTTAATAGCTTAGCTTGTTGGTCAAAGTCATGCATGGTTTCAGGAATGGAAAATTATTTCCTTTCCATACAATTTATTAGAAAGTAAGACAAACAGATTTAAATGAAATTTAAAGAGAAAGGTCTTACATTACTTATCACACAGAGGGAGAAAGATATTTAAGTATCAAATCAGTAATAAAGAAAACTGCTTGAGAGAATGATAATGCCATGTGAGGCACACACAGCATATTCTGGCATGTCTTTGGGGGTGTCCATGTCTGTACAAGTGTGGCACTCCACGGGCAGAGATAAATGGTTTTGTGCAGAAAGTCATATGAGAACAAGGACAAACATGAGGCAGATTTATAACAGAATTTAAGATCCTGACATCAATTACCAAAGAACATAGTAGGAAGGCACTCCCACACCCTCACTCAACACTTACCTTCAGTTCAGTCTTCCACAAAGGGGAAAGGAAAGTCTCTAACAGAAACAGAAAGTGCAGCCTGTAAAATAATATATGACAGACCAGCAATTTTGTTCTGCATCAAGAAGGCATAGAGGAGAGGATTCTTTGACTTGCTAGTTTGCTCACTAGTGCTATGGTGGGGTGTGCCACAAATTTCAGTGTGCCAATGTTCCTTATATCAAGGCATGGGATCACACAGTATCAGTGTTATGTCAGGAATCCAATGTCAACTTGAATGAATAATAAGATCACAGGTCTATGCAGTAGGAGATGGGTCTCTGACACAGAAGAAAGTCAAGGATGTTTCTATTTGGAAAGGGTGGCTCAACTTCTGAGATGAATGAACTCAACTCTATGTGGTGAGTAGAGGAGCCCAAGACAGAATCCAGCCTGACTCGACAACCAGGACCACTCTGTCCCTGTGACCTGCTTCATCAGTGAAGTTTGATTTGATTTTATCACCCAGCACACAGAGCCACAGACATGTGGGTAAGAAAGCATGTGAGCTCCAAGCATCCCCACATATGTGTGCTAACCAAATGCCACAACTGTGAGGGATTATAAAAGGGTTTCTTCCTGTCTTCATTGGCAGGAATAGATTTGAGTTTGCTTCTATACTCATTACACTACAAGGTTCATATTTTAAAACACAAGTTCATCCTCATTGTTGTGGTTGTTGTGGGTCAAGAGCAAGGCAGGTAATGCAAAGTGAGCTTGGTCTCTATACAGCTGTCTTTGATTAACATGTTGGGATCAGGACATGGGCACATTGGAAAAGTTCCTGAACAGAACACCAATAGCTTATGGTCTAAGATCAAGAATTGACAAATGAGACCTCATAAAATTACAAACTTTTTGTAAGGAGAAGGACACTGTCAAAAGGACAAAATGGCAACCAACAAATTGGGAAAATATCTTCATCCATCCCTACATCTGACAGAAGGCTAATATTCAACATATACAAAGAAGTCAAGAAGTTAGACTCCAGAGAGCCAAATAGCCCTATTAAAAATGAGGTACAGAGCTAAACAAAGAATTTTCACCTGAATAATTTCGAATGGCTGAGAAGCACCTTAGTAAATGTTCAACATCATTAATTATTAGGGAAATGCAAATCAAAACAACCCTGAGATTTCAGCTCACACCAGTCAGAATGGCTAAGATCAAAAACTCAGGAGACAGCAGGTATTGGCAAGGATGTGGAGAAACAGGAATACTCCTCCAACTGCTGGTGGGATGGCAAGCTGGTACAACCACTCTGGAAAAAAGTCTGGTAGTTCCTCAGAAAACTGGGCATGACACTTCACGAGAACCCTGTTATACCAATCCTGGGCATATACCCAGAGGATTCTCTGACATGCAATAAGTACACATGCTCCACTATGTTCATAGCAGCCTTATTTATAATAGCCAGAAGTGGAAAGAACCCAGATGTCCCTCAATGGAGGAATAGATACAGAAAATGTGGTATATTTACACAATAGAATACTACTCAGTAATTAAAAACAATGAATTCATGAAATATTTAGGCCAATGGTTGGAACTGAAAAATATCATCCAAAGTGAGGTAACCCAATCACAAAATAATACACATGGAATGCAGTCACTGGTAAGTGGATATTAATTAGCCCAGAAGCTCTGAATACTCTAGACACAATTAACATATGAAATGATTCCCAAAAAGAAGGATAGAGAGGGTCCTGGTCCTGGAAAGGCTTGATCCAGCATTGTAAGGGAGTAACAAAATATAAACATGGGAGGGGGGTGACCGGGGAATGTGCTGAGGGAAGAGGGCTTATGGGATTTATGGGGAGGGTGGAACTGGGAAAGGGGAAGGCATTTGGAATGTAAACAAAGAAAATAGAAATGAAAAAAAAAGAAAAAGAAACATGTCTGGATCAAAGAAGCAATAATTTATGCCATTCTTCCTCAGAGTAAATTTTAAAACAAGAATCTTGGGGTGAAATATCAAAGTACCTCATACTCTATATCCTTAAAATGAAGAAGGTATTTGTCACTCTATTTATTTTTTAAATTTTATTGTCCCCTTTTCCCCCATACTGTTACTTTGATATCTTCATCCCATAATCTTTCTGCCCTTACCTTTCTTTATCTCCCCTTTTTATTTTTGTGTCATGTTATTCATTTTTAACTTTATTGTTTATTCTCTCTTATCTAAGTTCTTTGACTTTTCATCCTTTCTTAGTGTACAGTTTCTATTTTCAATTGTTTCTTGGGCATATTTGAACACATGACTGCTGTATATTGTTACTTGCGTCCATCTTATTCTTTCTGAATGAGAGGGAGGACATCTGGTGAGAGAAGTCAGCTTGATAAAAAGCCACCATGAGGCCCTGGGATGGGTGGAATAAAGATATCCAAACTCCTGCCCTGGCCCTGTGGCAGGCATTATTATTAAGAGAGAATGTGTGATGGAAAGACGGGAAGCATGGAGAACAACCTGGAGAGTTGGGGGAGAAAGTGAAGCCTGAGTGGTTTGTGCACTGTGGAGAGAGGTGGAAAGAGAAGCCACATGTGGATATAAGGAGGCTGAGCAACCATCTGAGGCCATGGAAATGTCCATGCCTGGTCTGCCAACAAGCACCATATCTGAGTTTATTGCCCTCCTGCAACCAGAGTCTCTACTGACCCCTGTGTCCCATTGCCACGAAAGGCCATCTAGATGTAAGTGATCTGAGATGCTGCCTGAAAGCAAGTTGATCAGAAGCTGCATTGATGTTGAGGACCAACCTGATCAGAGTAACCTAAACAGCAATCTGAGACCGCGGTGACATCTAGACCCATTTTGCTGTCACAGGCCACATTTGGGTGTATGGTGCTATTATACCCAGTGCCTCTGTAGATATCTCAGTGCCATGTTATCACCAATGGCCATAAAGATGTTCCCCATCTGGGCTGCCACCTGAGGTCATGCTGATGTCTAAGCCCTCTGCTGAGCAAGCTTTGCCCCTCACTTGCTGGCCCTAAAGAGGTGAGTGGAGGAGAGCAGGTCCTACCCCCCACCAGCTGTGACATATGGAGCAGACCCATGGCTCCAGCCACATATGCAACAGAGGATGGCATTGTCTGGCATCAGTAGGAGGAGAGGCCCTTAGTCCTGTGAAGGCTCAATTCCTCAGTGTAGAGGAATGCCAGGACAGTGAGGTAAGAGCAGGTGGGTGGGAGGGGGAGCACCCTCATAGAAGCATGGGAAGGGGAGGTGGGATAGGGGATTTCCAGAGGGGAAACAAGAAAAGGGGATAACATTTGAAATATAAATACATAAAATATCCAATTTGGAAAAAATGTTTATATCATAAGGACTTTAATCACTTTGAAGTAGAAAATTAGTAATATATGCAAAACTTTCATATGAAGATCAAATGTATGTAGATTTAAATATTTTCATTTGACGTCTAATAGAAGAAAGAGAAACAACGTATATTTCCCTGTTGAATATTTAAGAATGAATGATAAAATACAAAGTCATGGTGTGGTGCCTGCCCATAGGATGGATTCCAAGTTGGGCCAGTTACTGGTTTGCCATTTCCTTCTGTCTCTGCTCCATTTTTCTCCCATGTCTTTTAGACAGGAACAATTTCACGTCAAAAATTTTGAATGTAGTTTGGTGACTCTATCCCTCCACTGGGGCACAGTCTATCTACAGGAGTTGGTATCTTCTGGTTCCTTCTCCCAACTGTTGGACATTACAGCTAATGCCATCCCCCATTGAATATTGGGATCCTCTCATATCACAGGTCTCTGGGAATATCTAGAGGTTCTGCCTCCCCACCCCAATGCCCTGCAGCTCCAAAATTTTATTCATTTTCCTGGTCCCCTGGTCTTCTCTCCTGGACCTACCCCCACAATACCTGTTCCTATCCCCTTTTTCCCTCACCCTCCCATCTCCCACCCAGGTAACTATCTCCCTCTACTTCCCATGATTATTTTGTTCCCCCTTCTAAGACAGGTTTGAGCCTGCACCAAAACCTAACACTATTACTGATGCTATGCTTGCAAACAGGAGGGTAGAATGGCTGTCCTCTGAGAGGCTCTATCAATAGCTGACTGAGACAGATGTAAATAAGTATAGACAACCATTGGACTGAGGTGTATTGGGGTATCCAGGACTTGCTGTTGTGGGAGAATGGGGTTCGGATGGTGCCATATTGCCTTGATTTCTGTTAGCAACATTCCTATGTTTGACTTTTGCCATTTGGTTTTCACATGTTAGTTATTCCTGCTGTCACTGGCTGGTGCTTGCCCCCCCTGTGTGCCTGCTAGCCTATCTCAGCAACCCAGGGTGACCACTGTGGGGCTGCCCGGATCTTGGGTGTAGGTGGGGCCCTGGAAGACCAAGTCCCAACTGGTCTTACACTTGTGTGTTCTCTGAATTCCTGGCTGTAACAGCCTACTCAGTTGCAGGAGTGAAGGTGATGGCCTCACCTCTAATTGCGGGACTCCCTACACAGCAGATATCCTCTAACAGACTAGGTGCACAGATGGCCCCTATGAAAGATTAGGGGAAGGATTGAAGGAGCTGAAAGGAATGTAAACTCTATAGGATGATCAATGGTGTAAACTAACCCAGAAGCTCCCAGAGACTAATCCACGATCAAGGAACTATGGCCCTTGACTCATATATAGCAGAAGATTTCCGTGTCTGGCCTCAGTAGGAGAATATGCACCTAATCCTGTAGAGATTTGATGCCCCAGGAAAGGTGGATACCCAGTGAGGGGTTAAGAATTCTAGGAGGTGGCATCAGGAGTGGGCAACATTTGGAATGCAAATGAATAAAATAATTTATAAACCAAGATAATGAGTGTGAAGATTAAAAATAGTGTCATGGAGAATAAATGGGATCTAAAACCATTTCTTGTATACAAAAATCCTATCTATAGTAGAGAAAGGATGAAAGAGGGGAGTCAAATAATTTATAATCTTGGCATCATTTACATTAACAATGGTAACTCATTCATAGATTCCATTAACTCCAGTCTCATGGAGCTGAACACAGGAACACTGGCTCAAAAATGGCAACTTAAAATTCTGTTTATTTCTTAACACATGAATTACACCAAAGGACATAATGTCAGAGTTATTTCCAAAAACAAATCTAGAGGATGTGATCAAAGGCACTGTATGCCTGAAAGAAAAGCGGGTGATTCCAATTGATTGCACCAGGTTTTGTTGTCTTTTCCAGAAATCCAAATTTCTTTCCAATGTTGTTTGTTTCCAGGTGATCCATATTGTTTCTCTTCCCATTATCATTTCCATGTATGCAAGCTGGTTGAGGCACAATTGATCAAATACAGTTACCATAAAGATGATATCATAGGCAACTTTCTTGATGGACATTGATTTATCCTCAAATTCTCATTTCTCTTACCTCTATTTAAATTGTTTTGCTTTTTTTAATCATGGTTTGGGAACCAGCTTCTCAGATTAAAGTCTCTGCAGAAATACAGACTGTCACTGTCAAGGAACTCCCTTTAGAATCAGTGTTTTGTTTTGCTTTATTTTCTTTAACTTTTGCCTGGAAGATAATATAGTAATTAGCACTGGCTACTGAGCCATGTGTTCTAGATTTTCATAAATTATTCCCCAATGGTTTAAAGCTTCTGTAAAGATCATGTGACTCTATTTGGTCATATAATGTGATGGTTAGTAAACTCATAGTATGTGGATGGATTTTAAATTCATTCCTACATATGAAGAAGAAAATCAAAAATACTTAAGTGTATAATTTTATATTATATTTACTTATGTTTGGCTTGTCTCTGAATTGAAGATGTACTGAACGATAAACTTTAGCAGTAAATGTCCCTTCTGAGAGTAAAAGCAGCATAGTTTTGTGAGCAAATACACAGGTAAGCTATCAACAACTCTTAAAATAATTCAGGGGTGGTCAGGGGTGGATAGTAAAATTATTTTTCAGATTTTGTTTAATAATTATGTTTGACACTACTGAGGAGTTTTCACATAGAAAAAATGAGTTTCACATGGTATATTCCAGTACAATATTTTAAAAAAAACCAAATGTCATTGACTAGCATTAAATATGAACATGCCTATTTGATTTGCCAGTATATATTGAAGAAAGCAAGGTTTATTAGTGCTAAAAAGTTTTTTAATAATAACAAAATTTGAAAGCTAATGTATTTATTTAAATTAAAAGCAGCAATGAATTTTAATAGTTATAAGATATCTGTGACATGATGCAAGAAACCTTTCTATATTATGGGAGTGAATAACAAAACTGTGTTCAGTTCCGTCTAGACAATTAAAACCAAGGAAAAAGTAATTACAGAGAGATTTTAAATCAAGGCTGTTTAAAAGCACTTGTAGAATGTTCTTTAGAAATTATCCATTTAAACTACATTAAAGCCAAAGAGTTCTAGCAATTCCTAGAAGAAAACTGATAATAACTAAAAATACATGCTATTTCTGGATTGAAGTATTTCAGTGTTATATTGGACAAATCACAATAAGTTTGGGTGGCTATTGAATTCTAACATATAAGTAAGAAAGATAATAGTTCGAAGTTGAAAACTCATATATTTGTAAAACCTATAGTGAAGTCATTAAGAGGAAAATATTGCTTCCAAAATTGTGACAATATTGGAAAGTACACAGCAGTATTTACCATACACATTTCAGCATGTACAGTGTGTGAAGATACTTTGCTACTAAGACACAAAATAAAGAACACTTCAAGGACACTGACAATCAGACAGAAAATATTAGGAAACAGGGATGATTAAGAGTAGAAATATTTCTGTGGATACTAGTCAGACAAGGTAGTGTAAGGTACAAAATATGTTGAAATCAATAAAGAAATAATTTCAAGATAAAATTATCATATTATATAATCCTATCCAATGCCTTGTGATTCAGAAGCCCTGGATATCCTGAAACATGCTCTGTAGGCCAGGATGACCCCAAACTGTAAGAGCCAACAACTCTGCTTCTCAAGTCCTGGTATTAAAGGCCTGTGTCATGATGCTGTCTACAATGTTGTCCACTCTTAAAAAATTAAATTAACCTTCATTTAAAATAGCCCATAGTGATATTAGCTAGAAAAATGTAAGACAAAAAGTTTCAAACACATTCTATTTCTATGAGGATTTATAAATTAACCATTAAAATATATACAGGGCATTTTTTTCAACATTTTATTCACCAGAGAATATACTATTTTTGGAAAATAAATTATTACAATAACAGAGATTCAATATGGAAAAATATAAAAGCACTGATGATAGCCATAAATTTATATAGAACTATAGAATAATACATAAGAAGCATTTAAGAGTTAGCTCAACAGATATCTCAATACATTATGCAGTGCAGAACCTGACTGTGGTTTCTTCTCATATTACATAACATACCATGACATATTTCAGGGGACATCTAAGTAAATCAAATAGAACATCACCTGTGCACTGTAACCAGAGAGGGAGAATAAGATATGTACCACCTGCAATATCACATTTCTTAACAAATTTTTTTCTCAGCAGAAAAATGAGAATGGAGAAGACAAATCATTCTTTGACCACACAATTCATTCTGGTGGGATTCTCAGATCACCCAGAATTAAAGACACTTCTGTTCTTACTGTTCTCTGCGATCTATGTGGTCACCATGGTGGGAAATCTTGGGCTGGTGGCCTTGATCTACATGGAACCTCGTCTCCACACACCCATGTACATCTTTCTGGGCAACCTGGCTCTGATGGATTCCTGCTGCTCCTGTGCCATCACTCCCAAGATGCTAGAGAACTTCTTTTCTGTGGACAGAAGGATTTCTCTCTATGAATGCATGGCACAGTTCTATTTTCTCTGTCTTGCAGAAACTTCAGACTGCTTTCTTCTGGCAGCAATGGCCTATGACCGCTATGTGGCCATATGTAACCCATTGCAGTACCACACCATGATGTCCAAGAAGCTCTCCATTCAGATGAGTATAGGCACATTCATAGCTAGTAACCTGCATTCCATGATTCATGTAGGGTGTCTCTTACGGTTAACTTTCTGTAAATCAAATCGCATAGATCATTTCTTCTGTGATATTCTTCCTTTATACAGACTCTCCTGTACAGACCCATTTATCAATGAACTAATGATATATATATTTTCAATGCCAATTCAAGTATTTACCATTACCACAGTCTTGGTCTCTTACTTTTTCATTCTTTTCACTATTTTCAAGATGAAATCCAAGGATGGGAGAGGAAAAGCACTTTCTACTTGTGCATCCCATTTTTTTTCTGTGTCAATATTCTATATCTGCCTTCTCATGTATATTAGACCATTTGATGAAGGCAATAAAGACATACCAGTGGCTGTGTTTTATACAATAATAATTCCTTTGTTAAACCCTTTTATTTACAGTCTGAGAAATAAGGAGGTAATAAATGCTGTTAATAAAGTTATGAAGATGTATAGCATTTTTAAAAATGCTTCAGGTTCTATAGTACATTAATTTCAGCTTATTAAAATGATTTCATTAATATTAAAAATAAAAATTAAAATGTAATTCTTATAAAGTATTAGTCTTTAAATAATTGGGTATGTTTGTTAAATATGCATACATATCCAATTTCAAAAAAATTTGTCAACTATCAATCTGTACTATATAGACAGATAAAATGTAATTGTTGCATCTACTTTCATTGTTCTCATGAGATTCTGCTAATACTATAATTTCCAATTCAATAAACTGTTATAATCCCAAAAAGAAATAGCTAAATGGGTATGATTCCTCTTTGATTAATATTATTTAGCTACTGGGAAAATTTTTGTTTTGTTTTTCCAGAATGTACAAAACCTAAAATTGTCAAGCATTAAATGACTTCCTTTGTTCCAGAAATTCTTCCTTCTATTCCTTCCTCCCTTTTATAAAACAAATATGGTATAAGAGAAAACTTGATATGTAACTCTAATTCCTTGTGTTCAGAACATATATGTAATATAAAAAGTTAATATTTGCATTCATTATATAAATATAACAGTTTAATTTAATTTATTCAGCTTATATTAGAGTAGCTGACACTCAAACTAGAAATTTTTAATTTGGTCCAGTCTTTCTGATACACTTCCTGGAGATTCTGACACATCTCATATTCTTGTATATGAAGATTCTAGGTTATATATAGATACTACTCTAAGAATAAAATTAGTAAAAATCTTCAAGGAATTTATACAAGTTTCTCCAATATTTTACCTTATTTATTAGCTAAAAAATAAAAAACCAATAAATGACACACTAAAGAATACACATCTCAGCCCTATATTTTACTCATCTTGTGTGTATTCACCTTACATATGGACTTTTAAAATTTGCAAAATAACACTGAAAATATTCCATGTCACTGTGTCATAATATTTTTCATTTATTCCTTTGTCATTATAAAATCATATTTCAAACTACATTATTTAAACTTTGTTTTTTCAAATGTTTCATTTTATTTCATTTTTAACTAGCATATATAGGTATGTATGTCTCATGTATATGTGTCTCATGCTTGGGATGCTGATTTATGCAGATGTCCAAGAAGAAGGCAGCAATCATCTAAAGATGAAAGCTTACGCAGCTGTGAGCCATCTGGCAGGGATTCTGGAACCAAAATGAGATCCTCTGGAAGAGCCACATGGACTTTTAGCCACTAATCTGTCTCCCCAACCTCTTAACTGTTTTTTTTTTTTCTTGATAGACTTCCTAGGAATGAATTTGAGGGATTTCTAAAGATGCTTATTTGTAAGAAGTATAAATTGCTATTATATTATAACTATGCATGTTGTATTGAGAATATAATTAACTGTCCTCTTTGATCAAGCCAAAAATCCTTGTAAATGTATGAGCTAGCACTAACATTAGCAATGCCAGTTACTGAACCAGATTTACTGGTATCTGACAAAACAACTCAATCTTAAATTAGCCAACTGTATCACTGCATATTATTTACAATACAATTTTACTCAATTTAAAATATTCCTGTTGGGTTGGGTGGTATGATACTGCTGTTACCTTATTTTTTCTGTTGTAGTGTCCATGTACCCCTTGTCAGAAATTCTCTTTCCACCTCCAGATTTGTGATGCCCGTCTGGATAGTCAGACTATCTTTAGTAGATCTAGAAAAGCAAAGAGCTCATTCATCTTCAGTTCCCCCTTCTGTTGTATTTCTTCTGTGATTTTTCTTTTAACAATAATATTTTAAATCATTTCTTTTACTTTTTTGAGATTTTAATATAATTACATACCCTACTACCTCTTCTTCATTCCAAGCTCTCCCATAAAACCATTCCTTGCTCTGTTTATATTCATGACTTCTTTTCTCTCTAATTGTTACTACAAACACACACACACACACACACACACACACACACACACACACATTCCTAAACACCTACGTTCAACTTGTTCAGTCTATATAATGTTACCTGCATGTATGTTTTTCAGGGCAAACCATCTGGTATCAGATATGTAATTGATTGCTCTTCCCTGTAACAATTTTATTTCTCACATTCTCATCAATCTTTAGTTGCTTGTAGTCCTTTATGTAGTCTGAGGCCACCTAGACTTTCTCTCATTCATTTTAACTTCATAGTTAATGACATCAGTCTGTGAAGGAAACAAATTAATAGTATAGAGTTTGGTGTACACTTTATCAAAGCTCCCTAAAGTGAGTATCTTATACTATCATGGCATTCTTGTTAGTATGATATTTATATTAATAGAATACAATATTATTGCATATGACAGTAGACTTCACTTTTGATTTTATACTCATTCCATTAATGTCGGATTTCTTTCCAAAATCCAGTTTAGGATGTCAACTTGCCTTTAGTTGTCAACTCTGTTTACTTTCCTATAAAATGTAACAATTTAGACTACCCATGTTATTGGCCACATTTGAGAACTCTGTCCTCATATTTTATATCATTCTAATTTTGGTATGTCACACATTTGGATTTATATTTTGGAGAAGAATATCACAGAATTTACATCTGCTTATACTATATTGCATCAACATCACTTATTGCTTTTGTTAATAGCTTAGCTTGTTGGTCTAAGGCATGCTTGGTTTCAGAAATGGAAAGTTATCTCCTTTCCATATGATTTATTAGAAAGTAAGACAAACATATGTAAATGAAATTTAAAGAGGAAGGACTTACATGACTTATTACACAGAGGGAGGAAGATCATAAATTTATGGAAATATTTTAATATCAAATCAGTAATAAAGAAAACTGCTTGAGAGAATGATAATGCCATGTGAGAAACACACAGCACATTCTGGCATGTCTGTGGGGGTGTCCATGTCTGCACAGGTATGGCACTCCAAGGACAGAGCCAAATGGATTTGTGCAGAAAGTCATATGAGAACAAGGACAAACATCAGGCAGATTTGTAACAGAAATTAAGTTCCTGACATCAAGTACCAAAGAACATAGTAGGAAGGGCACTCTCAGTCCCTCACTCAACCCTTAGCTTCAGTTGGGTCTTCTGCAAAGACGAAAGTCTCTAACAGAAACAGAAAGTGCAGCCTGTAAAATAATATATGAGAGACCTGCAATTTTGTTCTGCATCAAGAAGGCATGGAGGAGAGGATACTTTGACTTGCTAGTTCACTCACTGGTGCCTATGGTAGGGATTTTACTGACAAATTTCATTGTGCCAATGTTCCTTATTATCACCTTATATAAAGGCATGGGATAACACAGTATCAGTAATATGTCAGGAATCCAATGGCAATTTGAATGAATAATAAGATCACATATCTACGCAATAGGAAATGGGTCTCTGTCACAGAAGAAAGTTGAGGATGTTTCTATTTTGAAAGGATGGCTCAACTTCTGAGATGAATGAACTCAACTCTCTGTGGTGAGTAGAGGAGACCAAGACAGAAACCAGCATGGCTACACAACCAGAATCACTCAGTCCCTGTGACCTGCATCATCAGTGAAGTTTGTTTTGATTTTATCACCCAGCACACAGATCCCCAGACATGGGGTTAAGAAAGCATGTGCTTTCCAAGCATCCCCACATATGTGTGCTGACCAAATGGCACAGGTGTGAGGAATTATCAAAGAAGTTCTTCCTGTCTTCACAGGCAGGAATAGATTTTAGGTTTCTTCTATTCTCACTACACTACCAGGCTCATATTTTAAAACACAAGTTCATCCTCATTGTAGTGGTTGTTGTGGGTTAAGAGCAAGGCAGGTAATGCAAAGTGAGCTCGGCCTGTATGCACCTGTCCTTGATTAACATGTCTGGATCAAAGAAACACGAAATTATGTCATACCTTCTCAGAGTAAATTTTAAAACAAGAATCTTGTGGTGAAATATCAAAGTATCTCATATTCTATATCCTTAAAATGAAGAAGGGATTAGTCACTCTATTTAATTTTTTAAATTTCATTGTGCATTTTTTTTGTTTTCCCTTACTGTTACTTTGATATCTTCATCCCATAATCTTCCCTGTCCTTACATTTCTTTATCTCTCCCTTTTATTTTTGTGTCATGTTATTCATTTTTATCTTTGTTTATCCTCTCTTAACTATGTTCTTTTGCTTTTCATCCTTTCTGAGTGACAGTTTCTATTTTCAATTGTTTTTTTGGGCATATTTGAACACATTTGACTTTGTTGTATATTGTTACTTCTATCCATTTTATCCTTTCTAAATGGGAGGGAGGATGTCTGGTGAGAGAAGTCTGCTTGATTAAAAAGCCACCATGAGGCTCTGGGATGGGTGGAATATAGATATCCAAATCTTGCCCTGGCCCTGTGGCAGGCATTATTATTATGGAAGAATTTGTGATTGAGAGATGGGAAGCATGGAGAACATGCTGGAGAGTTGAGGGAGAAAATGAAGCCTGGGTGGATTTGTGTACTATGGAGAGAGGTGGAAAGGAGAAGCAACATGTGGATATAAGGAGCCTGAGCAAACATCTGAGGCCATGGAAATGTCCAGGCCTGGTCTGCCACCAAGCACCATATCTGAGTTCTTTGCCCTCCTGCATCCAGTGTCTCTAATTATACCTGTGGCCCATTGCCACCCAAGCCCATCTAAATGTAAGTGATCTGAGATGCTTCCTGAAAGTAAGTTGACCAGAAGCTGCAATGATGCTGAGGCCCAACCTGGTCAGAGTAGCCTAAACAGCAATCTGAGGCCATGGTGAAATCCAGACCTATGCTGCTATCAGTGGCTACATTTGGGTCTGTGGTGCTATCATACCCAGGGCCTCTGTTGACATCTGAGTTCCATGTTACCACCGATGACCATGTAGATGTTCCCCATCTCGGCTGCCATCATGCTGATGTCTAAGCACTGTGCTGAACTAGGCTTGCTCCTCACTTGCTGGCCCCAAAGAGGTGAGTGGAGGAGAGCAGGTCCTACCCCCTCACTAGTAGTGACACTCAAAAATGGAGCAGACCCATGGCTCCAGCCACATATGTAACAGAGGATGGCACTGCCTGGCATCAGTAGGAGGAGAGTTCCTTGGTCCTTCGAAGGCTCGATTCCTCAGTGTAGAGGAATGCCAGGGCAGTGAGGTAAGAGCAGGTAGGTGGGAGTGGGAGCACCCTTACAGAAGCATGGGAAGAGGAGATGGGATAGGGGGCTTCCAGAGGGGAAACAAGAAAAGGGGATAACATTTGAAATATAAATACATGAAATATCCAATTTGAAAAAAAAATATTTATATCCTAAAGACTTTAATCACTTTGAAGTAGAAAATTAGTAATAGATGCAAAAACTTCATGTGAAGATCAAAAGCATGTAGATGGCATTTAAGATTAAATATTTTCATTTGAAGTCTAATAGAAGAAAGAGAAACAATGTATATTTCCCTGATGATGAATATTTAAGAATGAACCATAAAAGACAAAGACATGGTGTGGTGCCTGCCCATAGGATGAATTCCAAGGTGGGGCCGGTTACTGGTTTGCCATTTCTTTCTGTCTCCGCTACATTTTTCTCCCAACATTTCTTCTAGACAGGAACAATTTCATGTCAAAAATTTTGAATGTAGTTTGGTGACTCTCTCCCTTCACTGAGGCACAGTCTATCTACAGGAGTTGTTATCTTCTGGTTCCTTCTCCCCACTGTTGGACATTGCAGCTAATGCCATCCCCCATTGAAAACTGGGAGCCTCTCATATCACAGGTCTCTGGGAATATCTAGAAGTTCTGCCTCCACACCCCAATGCCCTGCAGCTCATAATTTCATTCATTTTCCTGGCCCTCTGGTCTCTTTCCTGGACCTGCCCCCACAATACCTGTTCCTATCTCCTTTTCCCCCTCACCCTCCCATCTCCTACCCAGGTAACTATCTCCTTCTACTTCCCGTGATTATTTTGTTCCCCTTCTAAAACAGGTTTGAGCCTGCACCAAAACCTAACACTATTACTGATGCTATGCTATGCTTGCAAGCAGGAGGCTAGCATGGCTGTCCTCTGAGAGGCTCTATCAATAGCTGACTAAGACAGATGTAGATACATATAGACAACCATTGGACTGAGGTGTGTTGGGGTATCCAGGACTTGCTGTTATGGGAGAATGGGGTTCAGATGGTGCCGTATTGCCATGATTTCTGTTAGCAACATTCCTATGTTTGCCTTTTGCCATCTGGTTATCTCATGTTAGTTATTCCTGCTATCACTGGCTTATGCTTGTCCCTCCTGTGTGCCTGTAAACCTATCTCAGTACCCCTGCGTGACAAGCTTTCCCATGGCACAGAGTGCTGTGGGGCTGCCCAGATCCTGGGTCCTGGGTGTAGGTGGGGCCCTGGCAGACCAAGTCCCAAGTGGTCTTACACTTGGGTGTTCTCTGCATTCCTGGCTGTAACAGCCTACTCAGTTGCAGGAGTGAAGGTGATGGCCTCACCTCTAATTGTGGGACTCCCGGCAGAGCAGATATCCTCTGGCAGACTAGTTGTACACATGGACCCTATGAAAGATTAGAGGAAGGATTGAAGGAGCTGAAAGGAATGGAAACTCCATAGGAAGATCAACAGTGTAAACTAACCCAGGAGCTCCCAGAGACTAATCCACCAACAAGGGTCTATGGCCCTTGACTCATATGTAGCAGTAGATTTCCTTGTCTGACCTCAGTGGGAGAATGTGCACCTAATCCTGTAGAGACTTGATGCCCCAGGAAAGGTGGATGCCCAGTGAGGGGAGCATCCTCCCAGAAGCAAAGGTGAGAGACGATGAGTTAAGAAGTCTAGGAGGTGGCATCAGGAGTGGGCAAAATTTGGAATGTAAATGAATAAAATAATTTATAAAACCAAGATAATGAGTGAAGATTAAAAATAGTGCCATGGAGAATAAGTGGGATCCAAAACCATTTCTTGTACACAAAAATCCTATCTATAGTAGAGAAAGGTTGAAAGAGGGGAGTCCAATTAATTTATAATATTGGCATTATTGACATTAACAATGGTAATATTTTCATAGATTTCATGAATCTCCAGTCTCATGTAGCTGAACACAGGAACACAACCTCAAAAATGGCAACTTAAGATTCTGCTTATGGGCCACAACGCACCATCTCCATTCAGTGCAGGAAACCACCCAGCAGCCAGTGAGGAAGAGGCAGCCTGCACATGTGAGACCAGCCCTGTAGATCAGAGGATCCAGTCTGGAGGCCTCTGGCAAGAGCCTTTCGATTTCAGCCTCTGCATCGGGAACACCCTCGGCCACAGTGTGCCTTCTCCAAGCATGCAAGAAGCCAGCTATACACCCAGCAGCCACCAAGGAGGAGACAGCCAGCACAAACTACATCCAGAGCTGATTGGGGCCACAGTGGTACATACCCAAATACAACTACAAGAGAGTGGGTCTCGGCCACCATCTTTGCTTCTGTGATTGTGCAACAGGTTGGTAAGCAGGTTTCACCAGAATAGATGATCACTTGAGACACATCACACCAGGACTCCACCTGCACCCAGGATTTTGGCAGCACCATAGCAATTTGTGCACAGGAAAAGCCACTCACCCAGAGTTGCTGAGATAGGCCTGCAGCACACAGGAGGGGCAAGCTCCAGCCAGTAACAGCAGGCTCAACTAACACCAGAGATAACCAGATGGCAAAAGGCAAACATGGGAACATTCCTAACAGAAATCAAAGCAATATGGCACCATTCGAACCCAATTCTCCCACAACAACAAGTCCTGGATACTCCAACACACCAGGAAAGAATGATTTGGATTTAAAAATCACAGGACATGATGCTGATGGAGGGCATCATGGAGGATTTCAAGAAAGATATAAATGTCTCCCTTAAAGAAATACTGGACAACACAAGTAAACAGGGAGAAGCCCTTGAAGAAATAAGGGAACACTCAACCAAACAGGTGAAGGAATTAAACAAAGCCATCCAGGACCTAAAGAAGGAGGTAGAAACAAAAACAAAATCACAAAGGGAGACAAGTCGGGACATAGAAAACCTAGGAATGGAGTCAGGAGTCATGGATACAAGCATCAACAACAGAATACAAGAGATAGAAGAGAGAATCTCAGATGCAGAAGATACCATAGAAACCATTGATAAAACAGTCAAAGAAAATGAAAAATGCAAAAATCCCCTGAGCCGAAATGTCTAGGAAATCCAGGACAAAATGAGAAGACCAAACCTAAGAATTATAGGTATAGAAGAGAGTGAAGATTTCCAACTTAAAGGGCCAGTAAATGTCTTCAACAAAATTATAGAAGAAAACTTCCCTAACCTAAAGAAAGAGATGCCCATAAAGAAGCCTGCAGAATTCCAAATAGATTGGACCAGAAAAGAAATTCAACCCGTTACATAATAATTAAAACACCAAATGTACTAAACAAAGAAAGAATATTAAAAGCAGTAAGGGAAAAAGGTCAAGTATCATATAAAGGAAGGCCTGTCCGAATTTCAATGGATTTCTCACCAGAGACTATGAAAGCCCGAAGAGCCTGGGCAGAAGTCATGCAGACCCTAAGGGAACACAAATGCCAACCCAAACTGCTATATCCAGCAAATCTCTCAATTACCATGAATGGAGATCAAAGGTTTTTCATGACAAAAACAAATTTACACGGTATCTTTCCACAAATCCAGCCCTTCAAAGGATAATGAATGGAAAATACCAACAAAGGGAGGGAAATTACACACAAGAACAAGCAAGAAAGTAATCTTCTTTCAACAAACCCAAAAGAAGATAACTATACAAACATAAAAATTACATCAAAAACAACAGGAAGCAACAATCACTGTCCTTAATATCCATTAACATCAATGTATTCAATTCCCCAATTAAAAGACATAGACTAACAGACTGGATTAGTAAACAACACCCAACATTTTGCTGCATACAGGAAACACATCTCAGTGTCAAAGACAAACACAACCTAAGAATAAAAGGCTGGGAAACAGATTTCCAAGCAAATGGTCCCAAGAAACAAGATGGAGTAGCCATTCTAATATCAGATAAAATAGATTTTCAACCAAAAGTCATCAAAAAAGATACAGAAGGCCACTTTATACTCATCAAAGGAAAAATCTACCAGGAAGAACTCTCAATTTTGAACATCTATGCCCCAAATACAAGCACACCTGCATTCGTAAAGGAAACCTTACCAAAGCTTAAAGCACACATCGCACCCCACTCCTTTCAATGGATGGATCAGGGGAAACACTAACTAAATGAAGTCAGAGTGAAACTAACAGAAATTTTGGACCAAATGGATTTAATAGATATCTATAGAACATTTCATCCTAAATAAAAAGATATACCTTCTTCTCAGCACCTCATGGTACCTTCTCCAAAACTGACCATAAAATATGTCACAAAACAGTCCTCAACAGATATAAGACAATTGAACTAATTCCATGCCTCCTATCAGATCGCAATGGAATAAGGGTGGTCTTCAATAGCAACAAAAACAACAAAAAGCCCACATACACATAGAAGCTGAGCAATTCTCTACTCAATGATAACTTGGGCAAGGAAGAAATAAGGAAAGACATCAAAGATCTTCTACAATTTAATGAAAATGAAGGCACAAAATACCCAAATTTATGGGACACAATGAAAGCAGTGCTAAGAGGAAACCTCATAGCTCTGAGTGCCTACAAAAAGAAGCTGGAGAGAGCATACACTAGCAGTTTAACAAAACACCTGAAAGCATTAGAACAAAAAGAAGCTAATATACACAAGAGGAGTAGAAGGCAGGGAATCATGAAACTCAGAACTGAAATGAACCAAGTTGAAATAAAAAGAACTATACAAAAAAATCAACAAAAGCAGGAGCTGGTTCTTTGAGAAAATCAACAAGATAGATAAACCTTTAGCCAGACTAACCAGAGGGGACAGAGACAGTACCCAAATTACTAAAATCAGAAATGAAAAGGGTGAAATAACAACAGAAACTGAGGAAATACAAAAAATTATCATATCCTATTACAAAAGCCTATACTCAACAAAACTGGAAAATCTGGATGAAATGGACAATTTCCTAGACAGATACTATCAAAATTTAATCAGGATCGCATAGACCATATAAATGGTCCCATAACCCCTAAAGAAATAGAAGTGGTCATTGACAGTCTCCCAACCAAAAAGAAAACAAAAAACAAAAACAAAAACAAAAACAAACAAACAAAAAAACAGGACCAGATGGCTTTAGTACAGAATTCTACCAGACATTCAAAGTAGACCTAATGCCAATACTCTTCAAACTATTCCACAAAATAGAAACAAAAGGAACATTAACCAAGTTGTTCTATGAAGCCACAATTTCCGATACCAAAACCACACAAAGATCCAACCAAAAAAGACAACCTTAGACCAACTTCCCTTATGAATATCGATGCAAAAATATTCAATAAAATTCTTGTCAACCGAATCCAAGAACACATCAAAATGATCATTCACCATGATCAAGTAGGCTTCATTAGGTGTTGAAAAAGCATTTGATAAAATTCAGCATCCTTTCATGTTAAAGGTCTTGGAAAGAACAGGAATTCAAGGCTGATACATAAACATAATAAAAGCAATATACAGCAAACCAGTAGCCAACTAAACTAAACGGAGGGAAAATTGAAGCAATTCCACTAAAATCAGGATCTAGACAAGCCTGCCCTCTCTCTCCATATTTATTCATTATAATATTTGAAGTTCTAGCCAGAGCAATTAAACAACAAAAAGGAAGTCAAAAGGATATAAATTGGAAAGGAAGAAGTCAAACTATCACTATTTGCATATGATATGATAGTATACTTAAGCAATCCCCCCAAAAAAATCTCCATCAGAGAACTTCTATAGCTTATAAACAACTTCAGCAAAGTGGCTGGATATAAAATTATCTCAAGCAAATCAGTAGCCTTCCTATACTCAAAAAATTAACAGGCTAAGAAAGAATTAAGGGAAATGACACCCTTCAAAATAGCCACAAACAGTATAAAGTATCTTGGTGTGACTCTAAACAAACAAGTGAAAGATCTGTATGACTGGAACTTCAAGTGTTTGAAGAAAGAAATCATAGAAAACTTCAGAAGATGTAAAATCTTCCATGCTGTTGAATTGGCAGGATTAATATAGTAAAAATGGCCATCTTGCCAAAAGCAATTAATAGATTCAATGCAATCTCCATCAAAATCCCAAACTCAATTCTTCATAGACATAGAAAGCAATTCTCAAATTCATCTGGAATAACATAAAACCCAGGATAGCTAAAACTATCCTCAACAGTAATAGAACTTCTGGGGCAATCAATATCCCAGACCTCAAGCAGTACTACAGAGCAATTGTGTTAAAAACTGCATGGTATTGGTACAGTGGCAGGCAAGTAGATAAATGGAATAGAATGGAAGACACAGAAATGAACCCACAGAATTATGGTCACTTTATCTTTGACAAAGGACCTACAACCATCCAATGGAAAAAAAAAATAACCTTTTCAACAAATGTTACTGGTTCAACTGGAGGCCAGCATACAAAAGAATGCAAATTGATCCATTCTTATCTCCTTATACAAAGCTCAAGTCCAGGTGGATTAAGAACCTCCACATAAAACCAGACACACTTAAATTAATTTAAAAGTAACTAGGAAAGAACCTTGAGGACTTGGGCACAGGGGAAATTTTCCTTAACAGAACACCAATAGCTTATACTCTAAGATCAAATTGACAAATGGGACCTCATAAAACTACAAAGTTTCTGTAAGGCAAAGGACACTGTCAAAAAGACAAAATGGTAACCAACAAATTGAGAAAAGATCTTTACCAACACTACATCCGACAGAGGTCTTATAACCAAGATATACAAAGAACTCAAGAAGGTATACTCCAGAGAGGCAAATATCCCCCTTAAAAATGGTGTACAGAGCTAAACAAAGAATTTTCACCTGAGGTATATTGAATGGCTTTGAAGCACCCAAAGAAACGTTCAACATCTTTAGTCATTAGGGAAATGCAAATCAAAACAACCCTGAGATTTCACCTCACACCAGTCAGAATGGCTAAGATCAAAAACTTAGGAGAAAACAGGTGCTGATGAGGATGTGGAGAAAGAGGAACACTCCTCCACTGCTGGTGGGGTTGCAAGCTGATACTGCCACTCTGGAAATCAGTCTGGCGGCTCCTTAGGAAACTGGGAATGATACTTCTGGAGGATCCCGCTATACCACTCCTGGGCATATACCCAGAGGATTCCCCAGCATGTAATAAGGATACATGCTCCACTATGTTCACTGCAGCCCTATTTATAAAAGTCAGAAGCTGGGAAGCTCCCAGATGACCCTCAATGGAGGAATGGATACAGAAAATGTGGTATATATACACAATGGAGTACTATTCAGCCATTAGAAACAATGAATTCATTAAATTCTTAGACAAATGGATGGAACTGGAGAACATCATTCTAAGTGAGGTAACCCAGTCTCACAAGAACACTCATGGTATGCACTAACTGATAAACAACTATTAGCCTAGAAGCTTGGAATAGTCAACACACAATTCACATATTAAATGATACCCAAGAAGAAGGAAGGAGTGGCCCCTGGTCCTGGAATGGCTCAGTGCAGCAGTGTAGGGGAATACCAGAACAGGGAAGTGGGAAGGGTTGGATTGTGGAACAGGGGGAGGGAAGAGGGCTTATGGGACTTTCAGGGAGGGGGGATCCAGGAAAGGGAAAATCACTTGAAATGTAAATAAAGAATATATCAAAAAAAATCTGTTTATTTCTTAACACATCAATGACACCAAAGGACATAATGTCAGAGTCATTTCCAAAAATAAATCTAGAGGATGTTATCAAAGGCACTGTATGACTGAAAGAAAAGTGTTTGATTCCAGTTGATTACACCAGGTTTTGTTGTCTTATCCAGAAATCCAAATTTCTTTTCAAAGTTGTTTGTTACCAGGTGATCCATATTGTTTCTCTTCCCATTATCATTTCCATGTATGCAAGCTGGATGAGGCACAATTGATCAAATAAAGTAACCATAAAGATGACATCAAAGCCAACTGTCTTGATGAACATTGATTTATCCTCAAAACCTCATTTGTCTTACCTATATTTAAAGTGTTTTGTTTATTTTAATCATTGTTTGGGAGCCATCTTCTTAGATTAAAGTTTCTGAAGAAATACCTACTGTCAATGCCAAGGAACTCCCTTTCAAATCAGTGTTTTGTTTTGCTTAACTTTTGCCCTGAAGAAAATGTAATAATTATCACTGCCTATGAGCCATGTGTCCTAGATTTTCATAAATTATTCCTCAATGACTTAGGCCCTCTGTAAAGGTCCCATGGGTTCATTCATTCATACAATGTGATGGTTAGTGAACTCATAGTATGTGGGTAGATTTCAAATCCATTCCTACAAATGAAGAAGCAAATCTACAATAAGTGTATAATTTTACATTTTATTTACTTATGTTTGGTTTCTCTCTGAATTGAAGGCACACTGAATGAGAAAATGAGAAAGTAATTGGGTTATTCTGTCCATTCAGAGCACAAAAGCACCCACCATTTTATGAGCAAATACACAGGTAAACTATCAACAGCTCTGAAAAATAACTCTAGGGTAGAGAGTAAAATTATTTTTCAGAATTGGTTTATAAATTATGTTTGGCACTAGAGAGGAGTTTTCACATATAAAAATGAGTTTCATGTAGTATTTTCTAATGCAATATTTTTAAAAATAAATGGCATTGCCTTGGATTAAGCATGAACATGTTTATTTGATTTGCCTTTATATGTTGATAAAAACACTATTTTATAGTGCTAAAAAGGCTTTTTCAAAATTACATATTTTGAAAGATATTATAGATGTTTATTATGTACAGCAATTTATTTTATTAGTTTAATTATAAGACATCAGTGACACAATGCAAGAAAGCTTTCTATTCTGTGGGAGCAAATAACAAGACAGTTTATTAAGGTCAGTCTAGAAAATAAAAACTAAGGAAACAGTAATCAGTGTTATTTTAAGGCAAGGCTGTTTAAAAACTATTCTAGGCTATTCTTTAAATATTTTAATGTTTTAAACTCTATTAAAGTCAGAAAATTCTAGCAATTTCTGAAAGAAAAAAATTATCATGACTGTAAAAATACATGCTGTTTCTGGATTTAAATATTAAAGTGTTATATTGACCAAACAAAAATCTTATAACTTTTGGTGGCTATTGAATTCTACTAAATAAGTTAGGAGGAAAAGAATTTAAAGTTTAAATAATCATATAAATGTAAAACTTTTATTGAGCTCAATATAGGAAACCATTGCTTCACCATGACAATATTGGAAAGTTCACAGCAGTAAATGTTAACATATACATTTCAATGTGTTCATGGTGTGCAGACATTTGTTACTAAGACAAATGATTAAAAAAAAAAAACCTCCTGAACACTGACAACCAGAGAAAAAAATATTAGGAAACAGGGAAGATTAAGAGTAGAAATATTTCCTTGGAAGTTTGTCAGACAAGGTAGAGTAAGATCCAAAATATGCTAAAATCAGTAAAGAAATCATTTTAAAAGAAAATGTTCATATTATACAATCCTATCAGATCTTTTGGGAGGTCCAGTAGCACTGGCTGTTCTGAAATGTGCTCTGAAGACCAAGATGGCCTCAGACTGTGCTATCACCTCTGCTTTTCAAGTCCCGGTATTAAAGGCATATTCCACCATAGCAGATACAATTTTATACAGTCTTAAAAATGACTTTAACCTTCATTTAAAACAGCCCACAGTAATATCAGCTGGAAAATGTACTTAAGACAGAAAATTTTCAAACTCATTCTAATTCTATAAAGTTTTATAAATTAGTCATTACATATTTATAGGACAATTTATTTTTAAACACTTTATTGTCCACAGAATATAATACTTTTTGGAAAGTAAGTTACTATCAAAACAGTGTTTCATTACTTAAAAAATAAAAAAAATCATATATGTTGACCATAAATTTATATAGAGCAATACAATAATCCATGTGAAACATCTAAGAGTTAGTTCAACAGACATCTCAAGACAATAACCATGTGCACAATCTGTGTGTGGCTTCCTCTCATATTAACAACATACCATGATATATTTCAGGGAATAGCTAAGGTAAATTAAACAGAGACATACCTGTTCACTGCAACTACAGGTGGAGAATAAGACATGTTCTGTCTGCAATATCACATTTCTTAACAAATTTTTTAAGCAGAGAAACAAGAATAGAGAAGACAAATGACTCTTTGACTACAGAATTCATCTTGGTGCAATACTCAGATCACCCATACTTGAAGACACTTCTGTTCTTACTGTTCTCTGCTATCTATATGGTCACCATGGTGGGAAATCTTGGGCTGGTGGCCTTGATCTACATGGATCCTTGTATCTACAAACCCATGTACATCTTTCTGGACAACCTGAATCTGATGGACTGATGCTGCTCCTGTGCCATCACTCCCAAGATGCTAGAAAACTTCTTTTCTGTTGACAGGAGGAGTTCTCTCTATGAATGCATGGCACGGTTCAATTTTCTCTGTCTTGCTGAAACTGCAGACTGTTTTCTTCTGGCAGCAATGGCCTATGGACTCTATGTGGCCATATGCAACCCACTGTAGTACCACACCATGATGTCCAAGAAGCTCTCCATTCAGATGATCATAGGCAAATTCATAGCCAGTAACCTGATTTCCATTTTTCATGTATGGTATCCCTTAAGGTCAACATTCTGTAAATCAAATTTCATCAATCTTTTCTTCTGTGATGTTCTTCCTTTATATAGACTCTCCTGTACAGATCAATTTATCAATGAACTAATGATATATATATATATATATATATATGTGTGTGTGTGTGTGTGTGTGTGTGTGTGTGTGTGTGTATACAATGCCAATTCAAGTCTTTGCCATTACCACAGTCTTGGTCTGATATTTCTGCATTCTGTTCACTATTTTTAAGATGAAATACAAGGATGGGAGAGGAAAAGCACTTTCTACTTGTGCATCCCAATTTTTTTTCTGTGTCAATATTCTGCATCTGCCTTGTATATTAGACCATTTGACGAAGGTAGTAAAGACATACCAGTGGCCATATTTTATACAATAATAACTCCTATGTTAAACCCTTTTATTTACAGCCTGAGAAATACTGAAGTAATAAATGCTGTTAATAGTTATGAGGACCCTGGCATACCACTCCTGGGCATATACCCAGAGGATTCCCCTGCATGCAATAAGGACACATGCTCCACTATGTTTATAGCAGCCTTGTTTATAATAGCCAGAAATTGGAAGGAGCCCAAATATCCCTCAAAGGAGGAATGGATACAGAAAATGTGGTATATTTATACAATGGAATACTACTCAGCAATTAAAAATAATGAATTCATGCAATTTGTAGGTAAATGGTTAGACCTGGAAAATATCATCCTGAGTGAATTAACCCAATCACAAAAGAATGCACATGAAATGCAATCACTGATAAGTGGATATTAATGAGCCCAGAAGCCCTAAATACTCAAGACACAAATAGCAAGTCAAATGATTCCCAAGAAGAAGAAAGGAGAGGACCCTGGGCCTGTAAAGATTGCATCCAGTTTAGTAAATAAACCGAGGGGGGAGGGGGAATGATTGGGGAACAGTTGGGGGGGAGAGGAACTATGGGAACTATGGTGGGTGGGAACTGGGAAAGGGGAAAGCCTTTGGAATGTAAACATAGAATATAGAAAATAAAAATTAAAAAAAATAGTTATGAAGATGTATAGCATTTTTAAAAAGTCTTCAGCTTCTACAGCTCACTAATTTCAGTTCATTAGAATGATTTTATTAATATAAAATAAAGAAAATAAACATGTGGTTTATATAAAGTATTAGTCTTGAATCATTATACTTTATTTACTGAACAGCATGCTAAGGTAATTCCAAAATTATTTGTTAATTATTCATCACAATTTTATAACTGAAATAAGTTAGTGTAAATTTAATAACTATCATGTCTACTCTCATTGGATTTTCCAAAAATATAGGTTCAGTAAATAAATATTACATTATAATTAGATGTTTAAATGTTAAAGAATATGCTTTGATTAAGATTGTGTACTTAATTGAACAATTATGTGTGATTTTTTCAATATCAAAGACTTTTAAACTTTCCAGGCAAAAACTTGATAGTTATCATTCAGAAATTCTCCTTCCTCTTCCTCTTGCCTGCTCTCTGTCATTATTTTCATTCTCTTTAAAGAATTTAAAGCTTTACTTCCTTAACAAGGTGCATGCTGAGACTTCAAAAGAAGTACATCTAAAACAGAAAAACTGTTATATAATTATAACTGCTAGTATTTAGAAAAATTTAGTTAATATATTTTATTAACATTTTAAGTATTATTTAATAATGAAATTATTAATACTTTGAAAATTAACACCTCATCCTCATATGTCTCATCATTCTTTTTCATATTAAGTGAGTTTTAAGGATTATTATTTGAATAGGATAAATTGTCTGGAAACTTTGTTCCTGAGAGTGTATGATTACTGAATAAGATTACTCAGTACTTTTCAATCCATTCCTTGCTCTAGATGTAGAGAACCATGTCTAATGTACAAATCCTCAAAACAGAACTAGACATTTTTCCAAAGTGGTCTTATTAGTTTCTTGTCTACATTTTCTCTCTTTATACTGAAAAATACAACAAACCACTAAGGGAAGTCTACACATTGTTATCTCCTTTCTTATTAAATGATCATGTGATTATAAACCTTATGCCTCAATCTTCTTTTGACCACTTTCTGATTGTATTTAAGTCCTGCTCCCAAACAAGAAACCTGTAACTGTTTGGTACCATTGTTAGGCCAGGAACCAGTGGATACACAAGATCATGGGATCTAAGGGAGAACCGATTACTCTTATTTTATACATTGATATAGTATTTTAAAAAGTCCTAATGACTTATTGTTGTACCATAGATTAATTCTAATAATAATAATCTCAATTCTAATAAAGAAAGTTCTATTATTGGTAGATGGTGATTAACATAGAGATACACAAACAGACAAAGTATAAAGAACAATAAACTGTAGAATTATTAGCCCTAAACAAAACATCTATATGACACACTCTCCTTTCAAGGCTCAGTGATTGTTGTAAAAGAGGCAATAGAAAGACATCCTTAGTCATCAGGGAAATGCAGACCAAAAAAACCCCTAGGAGTCTACCTTATACCGATCAGAATTACTAAGACCAGAAAGTCAAAGGACAGCACATGCTGGGGAGAATGTAGAGAGAGGAGAACATGCCTACATTGCTGTTGGGATTGTACAGCCACTCTGGAAATTAATCTGGCAGTTTCTCAGAAAATTGGAAACAATTTGATCTGAAGACCTCAGCTACACTGTTCTTGGGCATATACCTAAAAGATACTCCACCATACCACAAGGAAGCATGATCCACTATGTTCATAGCAGCCTTATTTGTAATATCCAGAAACTGAAAGCAATTCAGATGTTCCCTCAACCCAAGAATGGATACAGAAAATATGGTTCATCTATTAAAAACAAGGGCATCATGAATTTTGTAGGCAAATGGATGGAACTAGAAAATATTATCCTGAGTGAGGTAACACAGAACCAAAAGGGTATGCATGGTATGTACTCACTAATAAGTGGATATTACCCAAAAATTGTAGAATGCACATGAAACAGTATACAGACCCAAAGAAATTAAACAAGAAGGGAGACCCAAGTGAGAATGCTTCAGTCTCACTTAGGAAGGGGAACAAAATAGTCAAGAAAGGAAGAGGAAGGGACAGAGGTAGGAGAGAGAAGGGGAATAGGAGGTCAGCATCATATATTGGGAGAGACTTGGAGAGAGGCTCCGAGGGCCAGGAGAATGAAAAAAATATGCAGCTACTATGGTTGGGGTGGGTTGTATGGGGGAATATCTAGAAAGTTCCAGAGGTCAAGGATGGGAGAGATTCCCAGGACTCAATGCAAGTGACCTTAACCAAAACACACAACAGTTGGGATAGGAAACCTAAATAGATCACCTCCAGTAACCAGACAGGATATCCCATGGAGGGATAGGAACACCAGTCTGCCTACGGAATGTTCAACACAAAGTTGTTCAGGTCTAAAAGAAATGCACAGACAAAAATTGGAGCACAATCTTAAAAAAAAGCCAAAATCTATCAGGCAAAACTGGGGGTTCATTCCATGGGGAGACAGCAATCTCTGACACTATTTCTGATGCTATGTTGTGCTTGCAGACAGTAGCCTAGCATGGCTGTCCTCGGAGAGGCTCTAGCCAATAGCTGACTAAGACATTGGCAGATACTTAGGCCAAACTTTGGATGGAGGTCAGAGTCCCCTTTAGAAGAGTAAGGTAACCTATTTAAGAAACTGAAGTGGATGACAATCCCACAGAAATACCAACAATGTCAATTAACCTGGAACCTAGGGAGCTCGGAGAGACTAATCCCCCAACCAAACCATAAACTGGCAGGTTTGAGACCCTTGCCATGTATGTAGCAGAGGGAGAGGAGTCATCTAATTCTGTAGAGACCTGATGATCCAGGGTGGGTAGAATACAGAGTAGCAACACTCTCAGAGGCATAGAGAAGAGAGAATTGGAGAAAGAATAACCCTAAGACTGGGGACCAGGAGAGGAGACAGAATTTGGGATATAAATAATTACACTAATTAATTAATTTCTAAAAAGCTTCAGTGGATAAATACAAGGGAACAGTATGCAACAGAGTAACTGCACATATGAACTCCCAGGTTGTCAATGCCAATAAGTCAAATTGATGCAAGTACACTTTGATGTAATAGAACAAGAAGGGTAAATAAATTCTGTAGTGCTTCTCCAAAATTTTCTAAGATGAATATATAATAGTCACAAACTAACAAACATCATAGCCAGCAAACCAAAATTAGAATAAATTATGAGTTCTTTTTAATTGTTAAGGTTCTTGGATGACAAGAAGAATCCAAAACCTTGTAGTTTTGTAGAAATAGTCAGAGTTGACAAATAAATAAAAAGTAGCATCCTGATTTGGGTTGTGAACAAAATATAAAATTAATTCAAAATCTGCTGGATTCCAGAATGAAACTTATACTTAATAGTATACATTGGGAAAAAGAAAATTTTTATTTAAAAAATTGTATGAACTGATGTTACTTTAACATCTTAATTTTAATAAGAATTCCCTAATCATGCAGAATAGTCACATTATGGGACCTTGGATGAAGAGTATACCAAACTCTGGGTTATCTGTATATCTCCTACATAGATACAATGCAGTTAATAGTAATAAATTTAATAAATGCTAAAAATTAGTCATATAGAAAAGACAGGAAAAATATGAAGAAAAATAAGCTCCTTGATTTTCACATAACTACTAGTTACAGGCAAAATAATTTAAACCAAAGAAACCGAAGTAGCATCACAAATATAGGGTTGGAAGGAGGAATGTAAATAAGAATAATTAATGCATAATATAAAAATCAACATAAACAAATTAGGCAACATTACATATTATCCAAAGTAATGAAATATTTTTTCAGTAAGTAAAAGTATGACATAATTTGTAAATATAATTTGAAAGCCAATAACCTTGAAACTTGATAGAATTCAAACAAGTTAGTAACTGAAATTATTGTTAAGGTAAGTCATTTATTATAAGATTTTTCTGATTTGATCAAAAAGGAAAGAGTTGAATAGTTGGTCCAGTATGTGTAGTTGAAACAGAAACTTCAACTACTTACAAGTAAAAGACACAGTAATAGGAAGGATATACATCCATTCACAAAAATCCTGTAAAAACAGCACATATCAGAACACTATATGACTATGTAAAAATATGTAACAAATGACATTTCTGCATGGTGATATAGAAAACGTTCAGTCTACTCTCCTTTTTAAAGTTAGTTCTTTCAGGGCAATGGTGACAAGTGCCTTTAATCCCAGCACTTGAGAGGCAGAGGCATGTGGATTTCTGAGTTCAAGGCCAGCCTGGTCTACAGAGTGAGTTCCAGGACAGCCAAGGCTACACAGAGAAACCCTGTCTTAAAACAAATAAATTAAAACAAACAAACAAACAAACAAACAAACAAATAAATAAATAAATAAATAAATAACAAAAAGGTATTTCTTAGAGGAACCCACCATGAACCTGTCTGGAACCCTCAGGACACAAGAATGCAGGGGTGGCCTGGGTCAGGAACCTTACATTTCTGTCTGTTGCTGGAGATGATCCTCTGCCAAAAGGCTCCATACACCAATAGCATCAGGGGAGAAAGAGTCACCTAGGAGAGCATACAGAGCTGGGAGTGCATGTAGGACTACCAATGGTGCTCAGATGACCCTACCTGGAACCCTCAGGTCACAGGAACCAAGGGGCTTCCTGGAACAGGAGTCTTCTGATTTCCTTCTCTGCCCAGAGCTGATCTTGGGGCCACAAAGCTACATATACAGATAACATCAGAAGAAAACTGGTCTCCTGAGAGTGCCTAAACACCTGGGAACACAGGTAAAACCAACACTACATTTCAAATTCCTGGCCCAAGAGGAACCTGCTAATAGCCATCAGGACACAGGAACCAAGGATCAGCCAGGGACAAGATTCTTCTGGTTTCTGTCTGCACCCCAGAGCTGACTCTATGCTGCAGCTCTTCATACCTAAATTCCTCCCAGAGAAAACTGGTCTCCCAGGAATACTGACACACAGGTTTGCAAGAAGGACAAGACATATCAGAAGCAGCAAGACCAGCTAACTCTAGAGATAACCATATGGCAAAAGGCAAAAATACCCATTAAAATTCAAGCCAACTGAATCCAAGAACACATCAAAACAATCATCCAACATGATCAAGTAGGCTTCATCCCAGAGATGAAGGGATGGTTCAATATATGGAAATCCATCAATGTAATCCACAACATAAACAAGCTCAAAATTCATCATCCCTTCACATTAAAAGTCTTGGAAAGATCAGGAATTCAAGGCCCATACCTAAACATAGTAAAAACAATATACAGCAAACCAGTAGCCAACATCAAATTAAATGGAGGGAAACTTGAAGAAATCACAGTAAAATCAGGAACTAGACAAGGCTTCCTTCTCTCTTCCTATCTATTCAATATAGTACTTAAAGTTCTAGCTAGCTCAATTAGACAACAAAAGAAGGTCAAAGGGATACAAATTAGAAAAAGCAATTCTCAAATTCATCTGGAATAACAAAAAAACCTAAGATAGTGAAAACTATTCTCATAAATAGAAGAACTTCTAGGGAAATCAGCATCTTGAACCTCAAGCTTTGCTATAGAACAATAATGAAAAAAACTACATAGTTTTGGTACAATGACAGGCAGGTAGATCAATAGAATACAATTGAAGACCAAGACATGAACCAACACAACTATGTTCGCTTTTGACATAGGAACTAAAACCATGTAATAAGTAAAAGTTGGCTTTTCAACCAATAATGCTGGTTAAACTGGCAGTTAGCATGCAGAAGAATGCAAATTGATCCATTCTTATCTTTTTGCACAAAGTTCAACTCCAAGTGGACCAAGAACCTCCACATAAAACCAAATACAGTGAAACTAATAGAAAAGAAATTGGGAAGAACATTGAGCTCATGGGCATAAGGAAAAATTTCCTGAACTGAACACCAATAGCTTATGTTTTAAGATCAAGAATTGACAAATGGGACCCCATAAAATTACAAAGCATCTGTAAGACAAAGAATACTATCAATAGGACAAAATGGCAACCAACAAATTGGGAAAAGAACATTACCAACCCTGCATCCAATAGAGGGCTAATATCCAATATATATATAGAACTAAAGAACAAAATACCCAAAGGAGAAGATATAGAGACAAAATTGGAGCATAGACCAAGGAAAAGATCATCCAGAGACTGCCCCTGCTAGGGATCAATCACGTATACCATTACAAAACCCAGTCAATGGGTGAACTGAGCATAGGGTCCCCAATGGAGGAGCTAGAGAAAGGACCCAAAGAGCTGAAGGGGTCTGCAGTACCATATGAGAAACAACAATTTAAACCATATGGTATCCCCACAGCTCCTAGGGAGTAAACCATCAACCAAAGAGTACACTTGGAGCAACCCATCACTCCAGATGCATATGTAGCAGAGGATGGCCTTGTTGGACATCAAACAGAGCAGAGACCCTTGGTACTGAGAAGACTAAATGTCCGGACATAGCAGAATACCAGGACAGGGAATCGGGAGTGGGTAGATTGGTGAGCAGGGGGAGGGGGGTTGGGTAAGGGAGTTTACAGGGATGGGAGAAACCAGAAAAGGGGACAACATTTGAAATATAATTAAAGAATATATCTAATAAAAAACATTTTAAAACAAAAGTTTTTAAAAAATTTAGACTCCAGAGAACCAAATAAGGCTATGAAAAAATGGGTTACCAGGCTAAATGAAGAATTATCAATAGAGGAATACCAAATGGGTAAAAAACACCCAAAGAAATGTTCAACATCCTTAGTCATGTGAATACTCAAGGCACAATTAGCAAATCAAAAGATTCCCAAGAAGAAGGAAGGAGAGGACACTGGTCCCCAAAAGACTGGATCCAGTTTTGTAGGAGAGTACCAGAACAGAGAAAGGGTTGGGGGGTGATTGGGGAATGGGCGGGGGGGAGAGGACTTATGGGACATATGATGAGGTGGGAACTGGGAAAGGGGAAAGCCTTTGGGATGTAAACAAAGAATATAGAAAATTAAAAAATAAAAAATAAAAATAAATCAATACTGAGATTCCACCTAATATGAGTCAGAATGGTTAAGATCAAAAAAGCTTTCACTCAGGTGACAGCAGGGGCTGGTAGGATTGCAAGTTGGTACAACTACTCTCTGAAAATCAATTTGGTGGTTCCTCAGAAAATTGGACTTAATCCTACTGGAGGACACAGCTATATCACTCCTGGGCATATACCCAGAGTATTCTCCAACATGTAATAAGTTTGGATACTTTCATCCTTCTTAGAAGGGGGACCAAATTCCCCATGGTTCATAGCCAAACAATGGACTGATCTGAGGGTTCCAATGGAGGAGCTAGCGAGAGGACCCAAGGAGTTAAAGAGGTTTACAGCTCCATAGAAGCAACAATAATGTATACCAACCAGTAATCCCAGAGCACCCAGGGACTAAACCACCAACCAAAGAGTCCAGCATTTCTTAGAGTGTTAAAAATAAAGTACCAACATATCAATGATGAGAAGAGAAGAATGAAGGTGAAGAATGAGAGGCAACCAAATCCAGTTGCAATAACAAATACAATTTAGTGATAAATGATTAATGAATGGAATGAGGAAGAAAAAACAACAGAGTGACACAGTAAGAACATAGCTAGTATGAGCAAAAAAGACCAAAGATTGTCAATACTTTATATAAAATGTGCATGTAGGATTAGATACATGGTTCAGTTGTTAAGAGCATGTACTATTCCTGCAGAGGAGCCAATGAGAAGTTGACAAGTGCCTATAACTCTAGTTTGATGGAATGTGATACATCTGACCTCTGAGGCACTGACACTCACTAGAACATACCCACACACGGGTACACATACAAATAAATTATTTTATACAATATATGATAACATCAAATTCTCGACATGTTCCATATCATTAGTCATCAGGAAATGCAAATCAAAACAACCCTGAGATTCCAACTCACACCAGTCAGAATGGCTAAGATTAAAAATTCAGGAGATAACAGCTGCTGGCAAGGATGTGGAGAAAAATGAACACTCCTCCACTGTTGGTTGGATTGCAAGATGGTACAACTGCTCTGGAAATCAGTCTGGCATTTCCTCAGATAATTTGGCATGACACTTCCAGAGGACCCTGTCATACCATTCCTGGGCATATACCCAGAGGATTCTCCTACATGCAATAAAGACACATGCTCCACCATGTTCATAGCAGCCTTATTCATAATAGCCAGAAGCTGGAAGGAGCCCAGATGTCCCTCAAAGGAGGAATGGATACAGAAAATGTGGTGTATTTATACAATGGAATACTACTCAGCAATTAAAAATAATGAATTCATGCAATTTGCAGGCAAATGGTTAGATCTGGAAAATATCATCCTAAGTGAGTTAACCCAATCACAAAAGAATACACATGAAATGCAATCCCTGATAAGTGGATATTAATGAGCCCAGAAGCTCTGAATACTCAAGGCACAATTAGAAAGTCAAATGATTCCCAAGAAGAAAGGAGAGGACCCTGGGCCTGAAAAGATTGGATCCAGTTTTGTAGGAGAGTACCAGAACAGAGAAATGGTGTGGGAGGGGGGTGATTGGGGAATAGTTGGGGAGGGAGAGGACTTATGGCACATATGGTGGGGGGGACTGGGAAAGGGGAAAGCCTTTGGAAAGTAAACAAAGATATAGAATAAATATTACAAAAAATTCTCACTGTCATATGACAAGAAGATACAACCAACTCACATAACAAAATTCATAAAAATAGGTGAACCTACTACACCTTTAATTTTCTTCTCCAAATAAGAATGACAATGGAGACTGGAGAAAAGGTTGAATAATTAAGAGTACTTGCCAGTTCTAAGAGGAAAACTCATTGCACTGAGTGCCTCCAAAAAGACACTGGAGACAGAATACACTAGCAGCTTAGCAGCATGCCTGAGAGCCCTGGAACAAAAAGAAACTAATTCACCCAAGAGTAGTAGAAGACAGGAAATCATCAAACTAAGGGCTGAAATCAATCAAGTAGAAACAAAGCGAACCATACAAAGAATCAACAAAACCAGGAGCTGGTTCTTTGAGAAAATCAACAAGATAGATAAACCCTTAGCCAGAATAACCAATGGGCACAGAGAGAATTTCCAAATTAACAAAATTATAAATGAAAAGGGGGATATAACAACAGAAACTGAGGAAATTAAAAAATCAATCAGATTCTACCACAAAAGCCTATACTCAATGCAACTGGAGAATCTGGAGGAAATGGACAATTTCCTAGACAGATACCAAATACCAAAATTAAATCAGTATCAATTTAATCAGCTTAACAGTCCCATAACCCCTAGAGAAATAGAAGGGATTGTCTTCTATTTCTCCCAACCAAAAAAAGTGCGGGACCAGATGGTTTTAGTGCAGAATTTTATCAGACTTTCAAAGAAGACCTAACACCAATACTCTTCAAACTATTCCACAAAATAGAAACAACTCATTCTACAAAGCCACAATTACGCAGATAATTGGGCATGACACTTCCAAAGGTCCCTGTCATACCGCTCCTGGGCATATACCCAGAGGATTCCCCTGCACGCAATAAAGACACATGCTCCACTATGTTCATAGCAGCCTTATTTATAATAGCCAGAAGCTGGAAAGAGCCCAGATGTCCCTCAAAGGAGGAATGGATACAGAAAATGTGGTGTATTTATACAATGGAATACTACTCAGCAATTAAAAATAATGAATTCATGCAATTTGCAGGCAAATGGTTAGATCTGGAAAATATCATCCTAAGTGAGTTAACCCAATCACAAAAGAATACACATGAAATGCAATCCCTGATAAGTTGATATTAATGAGCCCAGAAGCTCTGAATACTCAAGGCACAATTAGAAAGTCAAATGATTCCCAAGAAGAAGGAATGAGAGGACACTGGTCCAGAAAAGACTGGTTCAAGTTTTGCAGGAGAGTACCAGAACAGAGAAAGGGTTGGGGGGGTGATTGGGGAATGAGCGGGGGTGGGGGTGGGGGAGGACTTATGGGACACATGGTGAGAGGGGAACTGGGAAAGGGGAAAGCCTTTGGAATGTAAACAAAGAATATAGAAAATTTTTAAAAAGTGCAAAAAAACAAAAACAAAAACAAAAACAAAAACAAAAACAAAAAAAAAGATTACTTGCTATTGTTCTTTCAGAGGACCTGAGTTAAATACCCAGAATGGTAGTTCACAAGAGCCTGTAATTCCAATACAAGGAGGTCTGATGTCCTGGCCTCTATGTGTACTAGGATTCACATGGTTCATAGTCATACACACAGGCATACACACATACACATAAAATGATAAATTTTGTTTATAAGGCAACTGAGGTGATTGATTTGGAATGTTTTTGTATGCTTTCTTGAATAAAATCCCATATAGGCTAAGGAAGTAGTTATCATGTGCACAGAGACTTTTAGAAATGCCTACATAAGGGGAAGTGAAACTAATTGAAAAACCAAAGCAGAGGAAACAATCTAAGTAGAAGAAGATAAAGAGGAGATATCTAAACAAACAGATCTAGTTATACACTTTTACATTATACACAACATTATAACATGAACAAAAGTGAAGAGACCTGTAAAAAGTGTGACAAGCACAATTAATTGAAATAATCTCTGAACACATTCTGAAAACCATGTGTTCAAAGCTCATGGTTCCACAGGACATTGCCATTTATACTTAAGTGGTTGATACAGCTTAGGTGTTAATATCTCAAGCACTTTGGTGTCATTGCAGGGAAATTCCTTTGGGACTTGATGGAAAACTTTTTAATTTAGCAGTACAATGGGCATAATTACTCTCATGGACTTGTAGGTCACACCTGGGATTTTCATTATCTTAAATGCAAACACTTTAGAGAATGATGCACAAATATTCATAAGTTCTGATACTTGTACGATAAAGCAAAGAATATACTGAGAAAAAAATCCTCTTAGTAAAATCAGGTAAGAGTGCTATAGTAACTGATCTCTACTTTTAACATTTGCTGTTAAATATATTACTTACAATAATATGATATGGTAATAATATATAGTAATACAACATGAATAAATTATTCATATTTCTAAATTTCATGGCATTGTTGGTCTTCTGGATAAGTGAGAGGTTTAAAAAATAGAGAGAGGTATAACAATGTAATTAATATAACGTTTGGAAAGGATGAGATATTAGAATATATACAAGATCACACAATATTCTAAGTAAAGCAAACATTAATGTTGAGTGTTGTTTCTATCCTACCTAACTTTATGCATTGCACCTAGTTACTAAAGAAAGAAATTTCCACCATTTTTGGATGTTCTGATTACGGAAACGAAAACACATTAAGACCATTAAATTAGCCCAATTGGCTTTGGTAGTATGACCTAATATAGCACTGATAAGGAGAAAGAAACTGGAGTTCCAATATTCTTTTAAAGTTTAAAAGTTTTTTTTTATGAATAAATAAAATCAAGTTTAAGAAGAAAAATTGTTTATTAGATTTTATCTATTATAGTATATTGGAGATAATCACAATATTCTAAAGAAGCATAATAATAAATATTGTTATTTCATAAGGGAAGATTTTGAACAATTTCCTTTTAGATTATTTTTTATTAAATTAACTTAATTCTTTACATTTTTCCCATACAGTATAAACTGGTCATATCCTTTCCCTTCCTTCAGGTCTTCACCAGTTCCTCGATTGTAAAAGCCAGATATCATACTACTTCAAGATAGCAGAATCATCATAATACTTCTTAAAGGTAATAATGCTATGAGCTAAAGAAAGCTGTCACTTGGATTCATTATTAGGATATAGAAAATATGATCATTTGGTCAAGATCACTGACAGGAGCTGGAATTGGAAGAATTTCTTCTTTTAAATCATAACCTTCAGAATTGTGTAGCAATATGCCTCAAAATACTTTAAGTATACTTAAAATTATTGAGTCATCTAATAGAAAAAGGATGTTATGAAATTATGCAGAACAAATTTTTTATCTTGTTGCTTGACAAAGATATGCCCCATTATTCAGAATATGACAATAGTGTGGTCTAAGAAATTGAGTTAAAATTTGGTTAAACAGTTTCACATGTCAAATGTTCTCACACATTTTTAAATATCTTTAATATGGGAGAGAGTTGAAAATAATTTTGTCATATTTGTAAGACAACTGATTTTAAAATTTTGGGAGGAAGGGAGAATAACAGAGAAAAAAGATAACAAATGAATCATCTAGCCAAATCTGAGTAACTTCAATTTTTTATGTCTCTATATGTTTTTGGAAAAGTAATGTGTTTCAATTTACTTATGTACCCCGGAGGTATTAAGTAGTCCAATGAATTTTGAGAGTCAAAGATGATAATGTTTTAAGGCAAAATAACTGCAAAACAGAAGAATTTTTTGCAAAGACAGTAGGTGATGTTTGGAAAAGAAATACCCTGTCTACTATACAAAGCAAAGTGGTAAATGAACAGATCATAGTTGCAATCTGACATCCTTATCACTTGTCAACAGAGAAACTAAAGATGACTGAGGACAACTACTCCTTGACAACAGAGTTCATCCTCATAGGATTCTCAGATTACCCAGACCTGAAGATACTTCTGTTCCTGGTGTTCTCTGCCATCTATCTGGTCACCATGGTGGGAAACCTTGGGCTGGTGGCCTTAATCTACATGGAACCTCGTCTCCACACACCCATGTACATCTTTCTGGGCAACCTGGCTCTGATGGACTCCTGCTGCTCCTGTGCCACAACACCCAAGGTGTTAGAGAACTTGTTTTCTGTGGACAGAAGGATTTCTCTCTATGAATGCATGGCACAGTTCCATTTTCTCTGTTCTGCTGAAACTACAGACTGCTTTCTTCTGGCAGCAATGGCCTATGACCGCTATGTGGCCATATGCAACCCACTGCAGTACCACAGCATGATGTCCAAGAAGCTCTGCCTTCAGATGATCACAGGAGCCTACATAGCAGGAAACGTGCATTGCATGACTCATGTAGGGTTCTTGTTCAGGTTAACATTCTGCCGGTGTCATGTAATCAAGCATTTCTATTGTGATATACTTCCACTATACAAACTCTCATGTGTAGACCCTTATATCAATGAACTAATAGTACTCATCTTATCTGGTTCACTTCAAACATTTACCATTTCTGTAATCCTCATTTCTTATTTCTACATTCTTTTCACTATATTCAGAATGAAATCCAGAGAGGGAAGAAGAAAAGCTTTATCTACCTGTGCATCCCACTTTCTGTCTGTGTCAATATTCTATGGGTCTCTCTTCTATGTGTATATTCGCCCACGTTCAATTAATGAAGAGTATGAAGACATACCAGTTGCTATATTTTATACTCTAATAATTCCTTTACTAAACCCATTTATTTATAGTCTGAGAAATAAGGAAGTAATCAATGTAGTGAAGAAAGTAATGAAGAGAAAAGAGTAACAGTGCTTTGAAAATGAACTTGAACTTCAAGTAAATATATGGACACTTATAAAAAGTCAGAAAAACATAACTTTGTAATGTTTTATATTAAATAATAGAAACACTATATACTTTATTCAAATTATGCCAGAAGGAAAGAGATTATTAATTTTTACTTAGAAATCTTAGGTGCTAAATGTATTAGAAGTCATAAGAGGAATTAGTTCTTGACAATCCTACAAATTTTGGAAATATACTTTAGCATGTGTAAAGGTAGCATTTTATTAAATATTGGCACAAACTTTTATCACGAATCATTAAAAAAAATCTCAAAACATTGCAATGTCCTTTCTAATAAATCTTTGCTTAGAATTTCCACTACTTTGAAGCTAGCTGTATGCTTGCATATTGTTTTTACTTCGCCCCATTTTGCCTCTGTACTCATACAGATTTCATTTTAGTCAAAATTTTAACCCTTAGTATTAGTCATTTAGTCATAAGCTGCCAGAAAGAAATTACCTTTAAAATGACTTATTCATCAATTTGAACTTGAAGAGATTCACTAAGTAATATCCAAGGTGTTAACTTTTTCCTAGATCTTTTTAATTTGTTCATTAAATTTTACAGTAATTAAGATACCAATCAAATTAATATTTTCTCTGTAATATCATTTATTGTTTTGTTAGAGATTAGTGGTGTCAAAGACTTTTTAGAATTTAATGAAAATGAAGGCACAACATACCCAAATCTGTGGGACACAATGAAAGCAGTGCTAAGAGGAAAACTCATAGGCCTGAGTGCCTCCAAAAAGAAACTGGAGAGAGCATACACTAGCAACTTAACAGCACACCTGAAGGCCCTGGAACAAAAAGAAGCTAATTCACCCAGGAGGAGTAGAAGACAAGAAATCATCAAACTAAGGGCTGAAATCAATCAAGTAGAAACAAAGAGAACCATACAAAGAATCAACAAAAACAGGAGCTGGTTCTTTGAGAAAATCAACAAGATAGATAAACCCTTAGCCAGACTTACCAAAGGGCACAGAGACAGTATTCAAATTAACAAAATTAGAAATGAAAAGGGAGATATAACAACAGAAACTGAGGAAATTCAAAAAATCATCAGATCCTACTTCAAAAGCCTATACTCAACGCAACTGGAGAATCTGGAGAGAGTACCTTTAAAATGATTTATTCATCAATATGAACTTGAAGAGATTCACAAAGTAATATCCAAGGTTTTAACTTTTTCCTAGATCTTTGTAATTTGTTCATTATATGTTACAGTAATTAAGATGCCAATCAAATTAATATTTATTCTGTAATATCATTTATTGTTTTGTTAGAGATTAGAAGTATCAATACCTTTGTAGTTTTAATAAAAGATGATATGTACATACAAAGATGCTGAAAAATCCAAAATATCTATAAACAAAATATTTACTAATAATTAAATTCTATAATTTATTTAATCACTCCATTTGTATTTTAGAATCAAATTCTCTTCACTAAAAAAACAGTATTTTGGTTTGAATATCTGTGGTTATAAATGGTGTTTTTTATGATGAAATCCCTACAGATTTTAATGTTTTCAATTGTAAATTCTTTTGTTGTGTAAAAATAAGAAAGTGGTGAATGTCCTGAATCAAAATAGTTCATAAAGAACATATGCTAAAATGTACTTCTAGCAGCTAAGCTACTGGGATCAATTCATATAAACTATAGGAACACTCATAAGTGTATCAATGTAATTAGACATAATTTTGGATACATCCAATGAATTCTAAGAGTGAAAGTTCAAACGAAATAACCTTTATTTGCAAAGTCAGATTTCTTCATCCCGTAGAAAAATCTTAGTCTATGTTTTATTCAATAGCAGAATTGATGAGCAATATGTGTTTGTATGAAATTTTATCTTGAATTTAGCTCTTTCAAGAATAATCTTGGTTATTGTCCACACTGAAATTCTACTTTCTAATAAAAAATCATTTTTGTTAGTTTAAGTCAATCTACTATTAAATTCTCTTCACTAAATAACCTCTAAGTTTCTGGTCAATTTTTTATTATAAATGATCTTTTAAGATTAAATCCTAAGGATATTTAAAATGTTCATTTGCTAATTTGTCTACCACATATAACATTGTATTTTTTAAATCTATTTGTTTAATGAAGTATTTCTCCTGTTTGCAGTTCATTAGGAATACTAAATCCTTAATTAACTCCAGTAAAAATTATCAACATGCCAAAAGAATTAGTAAAAATGAAGATTTCATTTTGTTATAAATGAGGCAGAAATTCTATAAAAATCCTAAATACTTAAACTGCGTTTTTATAAAATAAATTTCCAAATAAAAAATAAAAATACCTTCCTAGAAATACATAACCTTCAAAGCTTACTAAGGGAAGCTTTAGCTTGTTATAAATTTATTTTAACAAATGTTTTATTGATCTTTTTTAAAAAATAATACGCTTGAATCATATTCATTTTCTTCTCCCACATACCTAAACCACCCATCCAACTTCATGCTCTTTCTCTCTAGAAGACAAAGTTAAAGAAAATGATAGATAGATAGATAGATAGATAGATAGATAGATAAAGAAAAAGAAAGAAAGAAAAGAAAGAAAGAAAGAAAGAAAGAAAGAAAGAAAGAAAGAAAGAAAGAATATTGGAGTCAGTTGGTTTTGGCTGTGAGCATGAGACTTATTCTGGAATATGCTTAATATACCCAAAATCATGCTGCTTAGAAAAACTTATATTACTTCTCCTATAATTTCTTAATTACAAATAGGCTCTCTTAAGACTCAAGGATCTATGTGAAGAGATTGTTTTATGTGTATGACATGACAACTACCTAGGTATAGTCTACAATTTACTAAAACAAAAATGTTTATACTAAAATATTGAGCAATTTGCCAAAGCTCATGCCAGAGAACCCAATACATACAGAGTTTGCATCAATATTGCCATTCTCCCCACCTGCTATTGATTCTGAAAATAACATTTATGTTGCTTATTAAACAAAATGAGAAACCATGACAGTGGCAACAAAGACTCAGGTATCATTCAAAGTTCAAGGCCAGTCTTATCTATTGTGTGAAAAGAAAAAGAAAAGAAAGGCAAAAAAGAGAAGGAGGAAATAAACTAAATTAATTGCTTCATTGATTGGCATGGTGGCATGTGTCTTTTATCAAAGCACTCAGACAACAGAGATAAGATCTTTATGAGTTCAAGACCAGTCTGGTCTACAATACACTCTAGGACATCAGTGTTGTTACATACAGAAAACAAAACAAAACAAAACAAAGCATAAAAGAAACAACAAAGTGGAGGGCTCTAATGGACCTGGTTATGGCCTTGAAATGCCTTGATTTTTCCACTTCCTTTCTCCTTGCTAAATCATAGATTCCATTCCTAAAGCCAGCCACCAAGGTCTATTTTCTTTGGCCACTTCCTCCTCATGAGCTTGACAACAAAGGTCAAGTTATCAAAGCAGATGAAAGGATAAAGGCTGCAGGCTGGAAAAGGTCCCTAGCATCCTCTCCCGCCTCCCCTCCTGCAGAGAAGCTGAGGCAAGGGCGGACACAGCTGCACCAGCCCCGTATGTACACACGTATGCATGTGACGCTGTGTGTAACCCTGGCTCAACCCTGTGCACTGCGGCCACGTAGGCGGAAATAACCTAACCAGGTCCCATCTGGCCTCTGTGGGAGGTTGATTGGTTCTCAGAGAGTGTGGGCTCGGATGGTTTGAACTGATTGGCTTAGAAGCTATGCAGTGGCTTGTATAGGCAGGCTTTGCTGAAAATCTATAAAAGCAGTCGTGTTTCTGCAGCCAGTGTTCATTGTCCTCTACCCCAGATGGGAGAGGGGCCGTGAACCCCAGAGCTCTGGAATTAAAACCTCATGCCTTTTTGCATCAAGATTGTTTCTCGTGTGATATTGGGGTGACAGCTCCTGAAGCGTGGAGTGCTGGAGTGCCCCCGATTTTTCTTTCGGGTCTTACACAGGGAAATTGAGAAATGAAAAGCAACTTTTTTGCTACCCAACTTTAACATGTCCAATGAAAGCCAATCAACTCATCCTAACATGGGATTCCCCATTTTGCCAAAAGGGGAAATGGGAAAACTTCTACTTGTCTTTCTGCCATATTGGTCTTCTCTATATCGAGAATTGTCCTGAGGGACAATTATCCCATCCCCCTTTCCCTTGTTTCTTTTTTTTTTGTTTTGTTTTGTTTTTTTCTCTTATCCTTGGTCTGCTGTCTTTGACTATTATTCCCTGCCCTTTGACCCACTGGGACAAATAAATCTCCTTTATGCTGTGAACCCATCTTTGTGTGCCTTGTGCCAATGTATGTCTGTAACTGCCTGAAGTTACTTTGAACAGGTTACCAGGTTACTTGGCTGGAAAACTGGGGATAGAACTGGGTTGCGAGAGAACAATGGATCCAAGACAAATAGGCTTTCTGATCAAGGTTCAAAATTTAATGTCTTCCCCAGCCAGAAGCTTCCCGACCAGCTCCAGATTCTGCCCAAGAATGTTATCTGACAGGCTTAATCCAGGGAGCCTTTGAAATCATCAATGCAACTAATCCTGAGGCTACACAAGAATGTTGGCTCTGCTACAATGTTGAATCCCCACCTCCCCCATTATTAAAGCATTACATACCTTGGAAAACCCAATCAGACCTGGGAGTCCCAAGCTTACTGCTGGGCTCAACAGGAAATCAGACTTACTGTTTCTGCAGTAACTGGGCAGTGACTGCGTGTGAGGACAGTAGCTCTGACCTGCCAACTTCTTTGTAATCAGACCCTCTCCAACCCAGGTAATAAAGAATATCTTGTACCCTGTTTGATGGATGTTGGGCCTGCTCTTCAGGCATAAGCTCCTGCATAAATCTCCAGGTTCTTTTGACTAAATCACACTTTTGTGGCCTAGTACTGTTGTCCCCTGACAAATTTATACCCACATGAAGAGCTACTGTCTTATTGGGATGAAAGACCCTCAAGAACCAAGAGAGATCTAGGAATTGCCATCTCTGTTTTACTGGGAATGGGGCTTGGTGCCACTGGGGACACCCCTGGCTCCCCTGTGCTGGCCCTATAGCACTAGGCCTATAGAAAACTCAAACAGGCCATAGACCTAGACCTCCAGAGGTTAGAAAACTCCATTGCTAAGTTTCATGCCTCTTTTATGTCTCTCTCAGTAGTCATGCTACAGAACCAGAGGCTTAGATTTACTCTTTCTACAACAGGGAGCATTATGTGCAGTATTAAAAGAAGAATGTTGCTTTTATATACATCATTCAGGGTAAATTAGAGATACCCTAGCCAAAGTCAGAGAAGGACTAGCCAAAAGAAAGAGAGCAAGAACAGAGTCAGGGCTATTTTGAATTTTGGTTTAATACTTCCCCTTGGCTTAGTATATTAATATCAACATTTTAGGACCCCTTATTATCCTGCTATTGCTGGTGACCATTGGCCCCTGCAATGTCTCCAAATATATATAGGTGGGGGTTGGGAAAACCCTTCCCCAAGACTAGAAACTCTCACAACCGAACTTGTTTACTTGCTCTGCAGATGGCTAGTGTCAGGTGGCTAGTACCTCTCAGGAAACTGCAGGTCCTTGGAGAACAATGGACTTCACCTTGGTCAGAACACTCCACCTACCCTAGGTGGAGAGGTAGAAGGTAGCACAGGAATTCCCACACAAAGGCTGGGAGAGGAACTTCGCCTTGGTCAATGTCAAGTTCCTGCGAAGTGGCATGGCACACCAATACAGCTCTCTACATCTCCATTTGTATTAGTTTTTTAGATGAGGAGGTAACAACCAAGTGGACAGTCAACCATCAAAGGACAGTGGGCATTAACCAGGAAGTGGAAGATTGATCTGATCTTCCTAAATACTCTATGGTGTCTTTTGTGGAGGAGAGGTTCTTGGCTTCTTTGATCTTATTCTAAGGAATGCCTTTAAACACCAACCTCTATACAATCGGGTTTGCTTCACAGGGGACTCAGAAGCAGAAAACATGGTCCTCCCCTTGCAATGATTTGCCTTGCACCTCCCACTGGTGCCCAAGTCAGCTTGTAAGCAGAAACACATAGATTTGGGGGGTTCTATGTGGCTCCCAAAGGATATCCATTTGTTCAGGTTTTGATACCAGAGAGTTGATTTGTTGCCAAATGCCTTCCAAGTGTCTTTAATAGAAATACCAGTTTTCAATCCAGGTGAGCATGGGTGCAAACAAGAAGTCTGCTTAAGATACAAGGTCAAAACTAGAAAGCCTTTGGATTGTAAACATAGAATATAGAAAATAAAAATTAAATAAAAAAACTTAGAAGCAAAACAGGATTAACTTGTCTTTGGATGGCCCAAGGTATCTAATTCAGTTGCAAATTAGAACTATCAGACACAAAAGCTAGCCTCTGAGGTGGGGGAGGTAGTTTTGAGAATCAACATAGAAGCTGTTACTTCTCAGAAAGAATGGAGACTATATTCTAAATTAACTCAACTGGCTCATAAAGATTATTAGCCATCTTCATAATTGGAATCTCCAATATTTCTAGACGAGTCCATGATTGAGTCTGCTGATCACATTAAAGGAAAGAGAAGAGCCTTTATAACTTCTCCTTTAGATTAATTTTTCTAAATCAGTTTTAACAGTGTCTTAGTTAGGGTTTCACTGCTGTGAACAGACACCATGACCAATGCAAGTTTTGTAAAAGACAACATTTAATTGAGGTTGGCTTACAGGCTCAGAGGTTCAGTCCATTGTCATCAAGGCAGAAACATGGCAGCATCCAGGCAGGCATGGTACAGGAGGAGCTGAGTTCTTCATCTTCATCTGAAGGCTGCTAGGAGAAGACTGACTTCCAGGCAAACTAGGGAGAGGGTTTTAAGCCCACACCCACAGTGACACACCTACTCCAACAAGGCCACACCTCCAAATAGAGTCATTCCCTGGGCCAATCATATACAAACCATCACAAACAGTCTCCATGTTCTCTGTCCCACAAGGTCTAAAAGCTCGAAGTGAAAGATCCTGCCTTGAAATTTTATTTACCCCCAGAAAATCCTGCTTTAGAAGGCCAAAGCGCCACCATTTTGTAACTGTAATTCCTATCCTCTCTGACCCCTATTCCAGGAACTAGCTAACCGCAAAAGTTATTCTGCATTCTATAGATAATTGATGTTTGCCCAACCTATTGCAGAATGCAGTTACTCCATCTTGCGGAATGCAGTTACTCCATCTTGCGGGATGCAGTTACACCTGGTCCTCAGGGATGAATTGCCTCATGATCTAAGTGTAACTTCCCTATCTAAATCCCCCAAGCCCTCCCACTTCTGCAATTTTTTTGGTTTCAAATACTCTTTGTGCCAGATACAAGGCATTGATCTCTGACCCTGTGCGATTACGAATCGATCCCAGTATACTGGAATCCCAATAAAGGCCTCATGTGTTTGCAGCGAGACGGTCTTTGTCTGATTCTTTGGGCATTGCTTTATCCCAAGACTTGAGTGCGGGGGATTCCCCATTTCGTGGGGGTCTCCCCATTTTGCGGGTCTAACAGAAGCAAGGCAGTTTACTTAATCTGGGACATAGGCAAGTAAAGGTGGATCAAGAACTCACACCCAATACAGCTTTCCTGTCACATTGTCAGGGCACTCAGCAAACCCGTAGTCAGCATTATCTTCAGCATGCCACACCAATCACTCTGGCAGCTAACATTCTTCCTCAGCATTCTGTGGAAATAAAATGCAAACATGCCTTCTTCCCCATATTAAATGATCAGGATCATGCCATATGCCAATAAGTGGACCCTTCCATCTAAACAAGGCATGAATATGCCTAGTTGTAGGATGCTATAGACATGCAGAAAGGGGTTCCTTGGCATCCAAATTTTAAAATTTTCTTAAAATATAAAGACATAATTTAAATAATATGCACAGGGATATTATTCCCCCTTACAGGGATATTATTTCCCCTTTTCATTTGTGTTTTTTTTTTATTTAGAAGATATTGTTTTAAAGTTCCACAATATCTCATCCTTGAGGATTATAAAAAAATTAAATTGTTGTTAAGGACTTTGGGAGTGGTTGGCACAGGGGACTTGGAGCAAAAGGGGAACCTTGCCAGAGACTGCTGTGGCTCTCCCCCAGCATGTGTTTGGGCCCATTGATGATCAAGGAAACCAACCACTGCAATACTGGCCATTCTCTTCAGCAGACCTCTATATTTAGAAAACCCACCATCCTTCCTTTTATGATAACCCTTAGACCCTTTTTGATTTTCTATACTCTCCTCTTTTTTCTCAACAGCCCACTTGGGATGATTGTCAGCAGCTGTTGCAGGTCCTCTTTCCCACCTAGAAAAGACAGAAAATCCTACTAGAGGACAGAAAGAATGTTCCAGGCCTAGACGGAAGACCCTCACTATTGCATTGTTGAATCCTACTAGAGGACAGAAAGAATGTTCCAGGCCCAGAGGGAAGACCCTCACTACTGCATTGTTGAATCAAGGCTAGATTCCTACTCACCCTGCCGAACTGGGATTTTAATGCCCCTGAAGTTAGGGAGCACATGAAGATCTATCATCAGACTCTAATGGCAGGTCTCTGAGGGGCTGAGAAATGCCCCACCAATTTGACTAAGGTAAGAGAGGTTATAGAGGACTCTGATGAGTTTCCCTCCCTCTATATTCCTAGAACAATACATGGAAGCTTTTCACTATTTTATGCCTTATGACCCTAGTAGTAAAGAGTATAAGTCTATGGTGACAGTCACGTTCATAGATCAATCTTCCAAGGACGTGAAGAAGTTGCAGAAACTTGAAGGGTTGCAAGATAAGTCACCGAGAGAGTTAGGGCAGGTTGCAGAGAAACTATATGATAACAGAGAAACTGAGTAAGAGAAGGAAGAAAGAGCACAGAAAGAACAGGAAGCTAGAGAGCTAAAAAGAGATAAAAGACAAGAGGAACTTTCAGAAGATACTGGCCACAGTAGTTGGAGAAACTAAAGAAACTAGTAAGACAGCACTGGGCAACTGAAGGGAGCTAGTAGCAAAAGATCACTGTGCCTATTGTAAGGAAAAAAGAAGAGGCGCCTCTCCAGTGGCCCCAAGGGCAAGCATCTGAGTCCTAGAGTGCTGGCTATGCATGAAGAAGATAGTGACTAGGGGGGAGAGGGTTTGGATCCCCTCCCTGAACACGGGGTAAATCTAAAAGTAGAGGGGAAGTTTACCCTGTTTCTTATGGATACAGGGGCCCAACACTCCATGCTTCTACATCAAGATGGGCCAGTGTCCAACAAGAGATCTTGAGTACAAGGTGCTACAGGTAACAAGCAATATTCATGGACTACCTGAAGAACTGTGGACCTCAGCATGGGCTGGGTATCCCACACAATCCCTGTGATCCCAGACTTCCCTTACCACTTACTAGGGCGAGATCTTTTAAAGAAGATGGGAGCCCAGATTCACTTCTGGCCTGATGGGCCCCAATTGAGAGACCAACATGGTGTGTGTGTGTGTGTGTGTGTGTGTGTGTGGCGGGGGAGGGGCTATCCTCCAAGTCTTGACCATGAGGTTAGACAATGAGTACCAATTGTTTGAGGTGAAAGTTACTCAGGCCTGGGCTGACATGGACTGGTAGCTGCAGACATATCCCCAAGCTTGGGCTGAAATGGCCAGAATGGGAGAGGCCAAAACACAACCTCCTGTCCATGTAAAACATAAAACTCTGTCTAGCCCTGCCAGTGTCCACCAATATCCTATACCTAGATAGGCAAAAGATGGTATTTAGCCTCACATCATGTGCCTCTGTGGACTATGGATCCTGCAGAAGTGTCAGTTTGCCTGGAATACTCCTCTCCTTCCTGTACAAAACCCAGGGACAAATGACTATTGGCCAGTCCAAGACCTTAGGGAGGTTAACAAGTAAGTAGCCTGCCTCTATTCCACAGTCTCCATCCCATATAATATTTTGAGTTCTTTGCCTCCCTACAGAACCTGGTACACAGTCTTAGATCTAAAAGATGCATTCTTTTGCCTTTCCCAGGCAGAATGATGTCAAGAGTATTTTGCCCTTGAATAGAAGGATCCAGAGTACAGGATGATGGGGCTGTTCACCCAGACCCAGTTTCCAAAGAGATTCAAGTACTTGCCTACCATCTTCAATGAGGCCCTGCACCAAGACATGGTGTCCTTTCACTCCTGTAACCGGCTGGTGACTCTCTTGCAAGACGTAGATGATCTTCTTCATGCAGCCACCAGCCAACTATGCAACCAACAAATTGGGAAAAGATCTTCACCAACCCCACATCCAATAGAGGGCTAATATCCAATGTATACAAATAACTCAAGAAGTTAGACCCCAGAAAACCAAATAACCCTATCCAAAAATGGTGTACAGAGCTAAACAAAGACTTTTCACCTGAAGAAATTCAGATGGCTGAGAAACACCTTAAAAAATGTTCAGTATCATTAGTCATTAGAGAAATGCAAATTAAAACAACCCTGAGATTTCACCTCACACCAGTCAGAATGGCTAAGATTAAAAACTCAGGTGACATCAGGTGTTGGCGTGGATGTGGAGACAGAGGAACACTCCTCCACTGCTGGTGGGACTGCAAGCTGGTACAACCACTCTGTAAATCAGTCTCGCGGTTCCTCAGAAAACTGGACGTGATACTTCTGGAGGACCCAGCCATACCACTCCTGGGCATATACCCAGAAGATTCCCCAGTATTCAATAAGGATACATGCTCCACTATGTTCATAGCAGCCTTATATATAATAGCCAGAAGCTGGAAAGAACCCAGATGTCCCTCAACGGAGGAATGGATACAAAAAATGTTATATATATATAATGGAGTACTGTTTAGCCATTAGAAACAATGAATTCATGAAATTCTTAGAGAAATGGATGGAGCTGGAGAACATCATACTAAGTAAGGTAACCCAATCTCAAAAGAATACCCATGGTATGCAGTCACTGATAAGTAGATATTAGCCTAGAATCTTGGAACACCAAAGACATAATTCACATACCAAATGATGTCTGACAAGAAGAAAGGAGTGGACACTGGTGCTGGAAAGGATAAAAGCATCAGTGTAGGGGAATACAAGAACAGGAAAGTGGGAAGGGCTGGATGAGGGAGCAGGGGGAGGCATGTGGGACCTTTGGGGGGGTGGGGAACCAGAAAAAGGGAAATGAATTGTAAATATAGAATATATCCAATAATAATTTAAAAAATGAAAAAAGAAAAAGAATTTCTGGCTACTCAAGGAACTGGGGAAACTAGGTTATCGTGCCTTGGCAAAGAAGGCCTAGATCTGTTGCCAACAGCTAAGTTACCTGGTTTACTCCTACAGGGATGGAAAGAGGTGGTTGTTGGAGGCCTGAAAAGAGACTGTGCTCCACATCCCTCCACTGACCAATCAAAGTCAAGGGAGAGAATTCCTGTGAAAGGCTGGGTTCTGCAGACTGTAGACACCTGCGATTACTGAGGCAGAGGCCCTCTGGTATCTGCTCACCAAGAATAAAAAGCCCTTCTATTGGGGAGACAGAGGCATTCAATGCTATTAAAACAGCCTTGTTGTCAGCCCATGCCCTAGGCCTTCCAGACATGACCAAGCCATTGCATCTATTTGTGGTTGAGAATAAGGGGGTGCTGATGCACAAATTGAACCCATCGAAAAGGCTAGTGGCCTATTTGTCAAAGAAACTGCACCGAGTGGTGGCAGGATGGCATGCCTGCTTGCGAATTTGGCAGCAGTCTCAATCCTGGTCAAGTATGCAGACAAGTTGAGTGTGGGCCAGGACTTGGTAGTGCCTGCCCCACATGCCCTGGAGAGCATAATATGCCAGCCCCCAAACTGATGGCTGACTATGAATCACTTTCAGACTCCCCCTCCAAGCACCTAATGGAGCAGATCACCCCCCTACCCTGCTCCTGGATCCTGACCTAGACACTGCCCCCATTCATGACTGTCAGCAGGTGCTTGCTGAAGCACAAGGGTGGTGTAAAGATCTGACTGACCAGCCACTAGAAGGAGCGTATGCCACCTGGTTCATGGATGTGAGCAGATTTTTAGAAGAAGGAAAAGATAGGCTGAGGCAGCAGTGGTAAAGGAAGCAGAGTCATCTGGGCTCAGACCCTACCAGAAGTCACCTCTGCTCAAAGGGCAGAGTTCCTGAACCTCAAAAATGACCTTGACCTGGGAAAACATAACATCAACACAGACAGTAGGTATGCCTTTGCCACAGCCCATATCCACGGGGCCACATGCCAGCAGAGGGGCCTGCTGACGTCTGACAGCAAGGAGGTTAAAAACAAAGAAGAGATGTGGCTCTGTTAAGGGCCCTCCACAGCCCAGCCAAGGTAAACATTGTCCACTGCTCTGGTCACCAGAAGGGAGACAATATGGTAACAAGGGGCAACAACATGACAGATCATGAGGCATGAGCAGTCGCCACCATAGCCCTCCCAGTACTTATAGCAGCAGAATCTGAGAAGCCAAATCTTGAATTTAAATATACAGCTGAGTACCTATTTCTTATCTCCAAAGATCTGAGCCACCAGTTTATAGAGGATAAGGGACTCTGGTATACCTCAACAGGAAAGAAGATCCTGCCACAAAAACAGGCATAGGCCATCATAAAACAAATATACCAATGGACTCACTTTGTGGTAAGCAAACTCATCCAGATGTTTTCAAAAACTCAATATTATGTCCCAGGCCTCAAGCACCTCATGGAGCAGATAGTGCACTGATACATACCTTGTCAAAAGGTAAATGTGTGCCCCATGACAGTAAAGCCAAGAAAGAGGTACCAGGGAGACAGACGTGGTGTATATTGAGACATAGACTTCACTGAAGTAAGACTTGGAAAATATGGGTACAAATACCTCTTAGTCTTTGTTGATACCCTCTCTGGATGGGTAGAGGCTTTCACTTGCAAAAATGAGATAGCTCAAGTGGTCATCAAGACCCAGAAATGAACCCACAGACTTATGGTCACTTGATCTTTGATAAAGGAGCCACAACCATCCAGTGGAAAAAAGATAGCCTTTTCAACAAATGGTGCTGGTTCAACTGGAGGTCAACATGCAGAAGAATGCGAATTGACCCACTCTTATCTCCTTGTACTAAGATCAACTCCAAGTGGATCAAGGACCTCCACATAAAACCAGACACACTGAAACTATTAGAAAAGAAACTTGGGAAGACCCTGGAGGACATGGGCACAGGGGTAAAGTTCCTGAACAGAACACCAATAGCTTATGCTCTAAGATCAAGAATTGACAAATGGGACCTCATAAAATTACAAAGTTTCTGTAAGGCAAAGGACACTGTCAGAAGGACAAAACGGCAACCAACAACGTGGGAAATGATCTTCACCAACCCCACATACAACAGAGGGCTAATATCCAATATATACAAAGAACTCAAGAAGTTAGACCCCAAAGAACCAAATAACCCTATCAAAAAATGGGGTACAGAGCTAAACAAAGAATTTTCACCAGAAGAAATTTGGATGGCCGAGAAACACCTTAAGAGATGTTCAACATCATTAGTCATCAGGGAAATGCAAATCAAAACAACCCTGAGATTCCACCTCACTCCAGTCAGAATGGCTAAGATTAAAAACTCGAGAGACAACAAGTGCTGGCGAGGATGTGGAGAAAGAGGAACACTCCTCCACTGTTGGTGGGATTGCAAAATGGTAAAACCGCTCTGGAAATCAGTGTGGCGGTTCCTCAGAAAATTGAGCATGCCATTCCCAGAGGACCCTTGCATACCACTCCTGGGCATATACCCAGAGGATTCCTCTGCATACAACAAAGACACATGCTCCACTATGTTTATAGCAGCCTTGTTTATAATAGCCAGAAATTGGAAGGAGCCCAGATATCCCTCAAAAGAGGAATGGATACAGAAAATGTTGTATATTTATACAATGGAGTACTACTCAGCAATTAAAAATAATGAATTCATGCAATTTGTAGGTAAATGGTTAGATCTGGAAACTATCATCCTAAGTGAGCTAACCCAATCACAAAAGAATACACACAAAATGCAATCACTGATAAGTGGATATTAATGAGCCCAGAAGCCCTAAATACTCAAGGCACAATTAGCAAGTCAAATGACTCTCAAGAAGAAAAAAAGGAGAGGACCCTGGGCCTGTAAAGATTGGATCCAGTATTGTAGATCCAGAACAGAGAAATCGTGGGGGGGGGGAAAGAGTGGGGAATAGCATGGGGGGGGAGGAATTATGGGACATATGGTGGGGGGTAACTGGGAAAGGGGAAAGCCTTTGGAATGTAAACAAAGAATATAGAAAATAAAAAAAGAAAAAAATCACAGAATATATATTTCCCAGGTTTTCAATACATAAGGCAATAGGGTCTGATAACAGACCCACCTTTGATGCCCAGGGAAGCCAGGGTTTGACCAAGTATCCACAGGTCAAATGGAAATTACATGTTGTATACTGACCTCAAAGTTCAGGGCAGGTAGGAGGATGAATAGAACTCTAAAAGAGACCTTGACAAAACTAGCCATGGAGACTGGCAAAAAGTGGGTGGTGCTCCTTCCTCTTGCTCTCTTCAGAGAAGAAATACCCCTTTCAGATTCAGCCTTACCCCCTTTGAGGTCTTATATGGGGCTCTGGCTCCTCTGACTGTATTAGATGATGTTATTGAACCAACATGTCATAGTAATAATAATTTGTATGCCAGGCTAAAAGGCCTACGGGTGATACAGAAAGAAGTCTGGTAACAGATGGCAGTAGTCTATGCACCTGGAACCCCTAAGACACCTCACCAGTTCCAAGTTGGGGATTCAGTCTACATATGCCATCATTGTGCTAAGACTCGGGAACCTTGATAGAAAGTTCTCTACTTGGTCCTGATCACCACTCCAACTGAAGTCAAGGTGGGAGGGATCTCAGCCTGGATCCATGCTTCCCACATGAAGCCAGCCCTTCCCCTCAGAGGACACCCAGAAGCCTTCCCTTTAGCAAGTACAGACATCCAGAAACCCATTCAAACTCAAGATCACCAGGAAGACAGTGTCTACAGACATTCATGAGGATCCCCCTTCTGATCATCCAACTGATACTATGCCTCAACTAGTCCTCAACTGCCCCAGAACATCACCTGTCAGGTGATAAATGAAATAGTAGATATCATTTGGAGTCAATTTAAGGTTGCTACTCCAAACACGTGGTGGCCAGATTTATTCCCTAATATTTGCAAATTATCCATTGGAATCTCTGACTGGTAGCAGGGATACTCTGATGTTGGGAATGCTCCCTCAACATGCATGGATGAGTGGACCCACAGAAGGAAGCCTTGGGAAGGCTGCATTGAAGGAGCATACTCCTGACTCAGTCCTTCTAAGTCTGTCCTGGGTTCCACTGCTCCAGCTTCCTCAATGGAAAGTGGGAAGGCAAGCTAAAATTCTATTGTAAAAGCTGGGATTGTGAGACCTCTGGAGAAGCTTACTGGAAACTCTCCTTGAGCTGGGATTATATCAAGGTAGTGACCAATTATTCTCTAGCGGCTTATGTGCTGGGGATTGGGGGATCATGGTGGCCAAATGTGACACCTGGTGCCACCCACTGTGAATCACCTTTACTGAGCCAGGAAAAATACTACCCAATGAACAATTGGATATATGTAGGGGTCTAAGGATGTACATAGATGACTTTGACCATGTGTTAGTGTTCACCATCAAATTAAACATAGAAACCCCATATACACCCCTAAGTTACAATAAGGTCCTAGCACCTCCCAAGCCCAGACCTAAACCCACTACCGAGCCTTCAGTGCCCAGTACAGTTCCAGCCAAGGTGACTAGAGTTACTATCTTTCCCCCACCCAGATGCTTCCCCACAAGCTCCAGATTCTGCCCAATAATCTTATCTGACAGGCTTAATCCAGGGGACTTTTAGGTCATCAATGCAACTTATCCTGAGACTACAGGAGAATGTTGGCTCTGATATGATGTTGCCCCCCCCTATTTATGAAGGCATTTGCATACCTTGGAACACCCAATCAGATCTCAGAGGTCCAAGTTTGCTGCTGGGCTCAGCAGGAAATCAGACCTACCATTTCTGCTGTAACTGGGCAGGGACTGTGTGTGGGGATGGTAGCCCCTACCCACCAACACCTTTATAATCAGACCCTCTCAAACCCAGGTACTTAAGGGCATCTTACAACCCCGGTTGATGGATGGTGGGCCTGCTCTTCAGGCATAACCTCCTGCATAAATCTCCAGGTTCTTTTGACTATATCAGATTTCTGTGTCCTAGTGCAGTTAGTCCCCCAACTTATCTACCACCCATATGAAGAACTACTGTCTTACTGGGATGAAAGACCCTCCAGAACCATGAAAGAGCTAGGAATTACTCTCTTCTTTTAACTGGGAATGGGACTTGGTACTACCTGGGACACCACTGGCTCCTCTATGCTACCCTACAGCACTGGGCCTATGGAGAAACCACATGAGCCATAGACCTAGACCTTGAGAGGTTAGAAAACTCCATCACTAAGCTTCATGCCTCTCTTGAGTCTCTCTCTGAAGTGGTGCTCCAGAACTGTAGAGGCTTATATTTAGTCTTTCTACAACAGGGAGGATTATGTGCAGTCTTAAAAGAAGAATATTGCTTTTATATAGATCATTCAGGGGAAATTAAAGATTCCCTAGCCAAAGTCATAGAAGGACTAGCCAAAAGAAAGGGAGTGAGAACAGAGTCAGTGCTATTTCGAATCATGGATTAATTCTTTCCCTTGGCTTACTATGCTAATATCAACATTATTAGGACTCCTTATGCTGCTATTGCTGGTGACCATTGGTCCCCGCAATGTCTACAAATAATATATAGGTGTGTGTGTGGCGAGGGAAGCCCTTCCCCTAAAGGCTGGAAACTCACAGCAGAACCTGTTCACTTGTTCCACAGGTGGCTAGTGCCTCTCAGGAGACTGCAGGTCCTTGGAGAACAATGGGCTTCACCTTGATCTAAGCACTCCACCCATTTTGATTCACTATAGTGTATTGTTCCTTTTCCCTCCCCATTGGTACTATCTATTTCTTTCAGGCTTTGCTTGAGCCTCTATGGAGACAGCTATATCAGTCTCTTGTCAGCATGCACTTTTGGCATCCACATTATTGTGTTCATTTGATGACTGTATAAGGGATAGATCCTCAGATGGGGCAGTCTCTGGATGACATTTCCTTCGATCTCTGTTCCACATTTTGTGTCTGTATTTCCTCCCATGGTACAGGAGGCCTGTATAATAGAAGGAAAGAATGGAGTGCCACAGGTCGCCTGTCCTATATAATGGCATTAATCATGGCATGGGCATGCACTCACACGCACACACCATAGATAAATAAGTGAAAACACATGTGATACATTCTTTTTTTGTAAGACATTTTTATTAGATATTTTCTTTATTTTCCCCTCCAAAACCCTCTAATACATCTCCCCTTCCCCTGGTCAACAACATACCTCCCTTGCTTCCATATCCTGGAATTCCCTTACAGTGGAGCATCAAGATTTCACAGGATCAAGGGCCTCTCCTCTCATTGATGTCTGACAATGCCATTCTATGCTACATATGTGGCTGAAGCCATGTGTTGCTCAATGTATATTCTTTGGTAGGTGGTCTAGTTCCCTGAGAGCTCTGCTTTTATTGGTTGGTCCATATTTTTGTTTCTTCCATGGTGCTGCAAATCCCTTCAGATCCTTGAGTCCTTTCTCTAGTTCCCCCATTGGGGACCTTGTGCTCAGTCCAATGCTTGGCTTAAAACATCCACCTCTATATTTGTCAGGCACTGTCAGACCCTATCTGGAAACAGCTCTATCAGTCTTCTGCCAGTAAGCACTTGTTGGCATCCACAATAGTGTCTGGGTTTGGTAACTGTTTAGGGGATGGATCTCCAGGGAGATCCCCAGGTCCCTGGATGGTCCTTCCTTCAGTCTCTGCTCTACACTTTGTCTCTATATCTCCTCTCATTGGTATTTTTTTCTCCTTCTAAGAAAGACCAAAGTATCCACACTTTTGTCTTCCTTTTTCCTGCACTTTATTTGATCTGTGAATTGTATCTTGGGTGTTCAGAGCTTCTGGGCTAATATCCACTTATCAGTGAGTGTATACAATGTGTGTTCTTTAGGGATTGGGTTGTATCACTCAGGATGATATTTTCTAGTTCCATCCATTTGCCTAAGAATTTCATGAAATCATTGTTTTGAATAGCTGAGTCATACTCCGTTGTTAAAATGTACCATGTTTTCTGTATCCATTCCTCCTGTACTTCCTGGTGTTGCCCTGAGAAATTCAAAGATGGATTTTCCTGGCCTGGAAGCAGTTGCATGGCCCCATAAGCTGCTTGCCATGGTTGTCTGGGGGCCTGAGGCTGGCCCCTCTGCCCATTTCCTGACAAAGGTTGGCTATGAATATGAGTCTTGGATTTGCCATCTCTAGCCCACTGATTACCCTTCCTACATCTAGGACAGATTCCTGGGGTGCAATTTGATTGCCCACTTATAGCACACCTGCTACTAGGGCAATCACTTCTAAAATGATGCAGACTACCACATTTATAACAGCTTTCATTCCCTCATTTCTAAAAAATCATGGCTAGACCCTGATTTTATGAGGGGCCAATTTCGGAACAGAGGCGAATATAACCAGCTAAGTCTGTCTTTCTCCTGTGAGGTCTGATGGCCTCTCAACAGGCTGCATTAGCATTCTCATGAGCCAACTGAGTGACTAATGGATTTTCTGCTTGACAATCTCCAAATATTCTATTAGCTGTTTTCAATAATCTATCAACAAAATCCTGAAAAAGCTCGTCAGGAGCCTGTCTGATGCCCGTTAAGCTTCCACTAAGACCCCCTTTCTATGATAATAAATTCTACTCATGGCAGGCAGTCATTGCAACCTGCGCATACACTCCAATAGGAAACCCAATCTGATTAGTATTCCCTTCATATAGACCTTCTCCCAGTAACATTTCAGTATCCCAATCTGGATGGCCTGCCTGAGCACTTATAGCGGCAGTCCTTTTACTAGCTTCATGCGAATCAGAATTCCAAAGCAAGAAGTCTCCTCCTGTCAAAGTAGCCTTACATAGACTTCTCCAATCCTGTGGAGTTAAATTTGACTCCATCACAGTAATCCAAAAAAGCTTGTGTAAAAGGAGCCATAGGGCCATACAGTGCCACAGCTGCCTTTAATTCTTTATCACTTTGAACTCCAATATCTGATATTGTCTAACCCTATTCTCCTGGTCTCTGACCTCAAGGACAGGGAAGGCCAACAGGTCTGACATATCCTGTCCTTCCCCATGAGCCTGACTTACAGCTCTTTCTAGTGGTGATTGGTGCATCTCAAGATCATTGTTCTCTCTAATATTTGATAGCCTTTTTAGCTCTTGTAACTCATTAGTCAACTTCTGCAACTTAATCGCAAACTCCAATTTTTGTAGTTGCATATCCCTCTGGATATCATCTCCTACAACAGAGATCATAGGCATAGCAGAAGGCACCTTAGGAGGACATTCTTCTCCATGATATTCAGCAGCTCCTTTTTTTTGGATGAGCTTTTTCTATAGTTGGCTCACCAGCACTATCTCTACGTTTTTCTAATTTAGGGTTGAGAGGACACTTTTCTAAGGAAGTCTTCTCTGACAGGCTTTTTTCTTGAGATTCCTCAAGTTCTTCCTGCATGATATCTGATTTGTTCAGGGTCCCTTCATCTATAACATCCTTTGTAAATGTCCAGAGACAGAGGGTAATATTATCTGCCTTGGTGGCCTTTATCGAATTACCAATTCTTTCCCAGGTTCTCTTATTTAAAGTTCTTTTTTCTCAGAACCATGGCCAGCAAGAATCTATCCGATCTAAAAAACAAAAATCTCCTAACCTTTGTTCTTCAAACCCAATCTCTTTTGCCTGAAGCAGCTCCTAGAGGCTGTGGACAAAATCTTGCCTAGAATGTTCCTGTCCCATTTTCCACTATCCACCCTAAGTGAATGCAATGCCAGGTCGACACTGTTCCACTTAGCCATATCCTTTCGCACCCACCCCACAACAACAGTTTTAACAAGGTGAAATTTTTTTCACTAGCACTAGTATTTAACTCCTATAGTTGTGTACTGTGGAGGATACCATCCTCTTTCCATTTTTCTGTGAAGCATCATGAAGACAGGGTCACCTCAGGAAATCTTGCATCAGGTCTGTCCCTGTTCAGGCACCAATCTACTGCTGCCAGCAGCAACAGATGAAGCAGGTACCTGGAAAAGAGCCCTGGGGTTGTATGGGAAGTCCATGAAAAGAGAATTGAGTCAAGATGACATTTTGTGGATCAAGACTGAGTTTTAATGAATGTTAGTCAATATATTAGCTTAGGAAGACCCATCCTCCCAGACTTCAAGGAGAGGTCCAAGAACTTGCTGGCTCCATTCTCAGCGGGTAGCCTGCTGAGATCAGAGCACTTCAAGTTTAGCAGATCCAGACTGCTTCCAGGTGGGGCAGTATTGTTCTGTAAAGAAAAAAGGCCAGGAATTTCACAGACTGAGAACTGATGATCAGTGCAGAGGCTGAAAGCCCAGCTCAAACGCTGGAGGGGGGAAGGGACAATATACTTACTCAATGACATACCATTTAGAAATAAATAGAAGTGAAAACATGAAATGTTCAGGCAAATGGGCAGATCTTATATATATATATATATATATATATATATATATATATCCTTGGTTTCAGTGTTATAACCACAGAAACAAGGTGAATCCAGAAAACCATAAAGAAAATATAGCAGAGGTTGCTTGTGAGGACAACGTGAAGATACAGAACAGTGGAAAATATTAAATTAAGGGGGAGGGCAAAAGAGAGATCAACACAGAAGTAGAAGGTGGGAAGTTGAGATGAGGGACAAATAACACCAATATTATTTGACAAAACCTCAGGGAATCATATTTCATTCTATGTAAACAAAATTATAGACATATTAAAAATAACAATAAGTATCTTCCATATATATGTATATATATGGAAGATTATATATTACTCAGGCTTACAATGCTTCCCACAAGACCCAAAGAGTAAAGAACAACAACAACAAAAAAAAAACCTTATAGCATGTATGACAAATCGCTATTAATACCATTGGTCAGCACTCCCAAACTAATATAAGCTACTAAGTATAATATAATATAGATTGCTTCCCAGGGACAAAAGTTAGAGCCCTACTTCTGAAGACATTGTATACTTAGGACATGAGTCTTAGATTATACAAGTTATACCTAACCCGAAAGCCTTCTTCCTGCTGACTAGCTTCCAAAAATATGACTCAAACTGCACTGTGAGCAAAGACCTTGATAGTCTTTCTCAGCTGCAATACTTAGGAACCACAATAATGACCAAACTGGCCAAATATCTCTAACAATGCAATAAGCAGCACTCACATGTTGTTGGTAACCAATGGTTGTCTAGTTGAACTTATAGTCACTCAATTGGATGGAAGTTATGCTGGCCTTCTACCAGAACCAGTGAACTCATGAACTATGCAAAACAAATCTACTACTGCCACTTCGATAGATCAACATGTTTCCTTAATACAACCTGAATTTTTTCTTATACCCACAGATAAATGTAGCTACCTCCACTCATTAAAGAAACTTCTTTATTGAAAATGTAAACAATTACACAAAACCACAACTGGAAAAAGTGTAAAGATCAACAGATCATGGGAATCCTAATTTATCATATCATATATACATGTCCCTGTATCCTGAGTAAGACAGGAGCAGGATAAGTGACAAAACACAGATAGTCTGTGAAGTATTTGGAATAAGGAAAATGGATCAGGTCTGGAATATGATTGGCTATTGATACAAATGCTTTAACGAGATCATGCATTATTTTTTAGTTCCTTTAGGAAATATGTAATACTCCAGATTGCCCAGCATCTCTCAGCATGTTAGAAATAAAATTCCAGGGTTCTAACTTCTTGAGTTCTTTGTATACATTGGATATTAGCCCTCTGTCAAATGTAGGCTTGGTGAAGATCTTTTCCCAATTTGTTGGTTGCTGATTTCCTTTTGACAGTGTCTTTTGCCTTACAGAAACTTTGCAATTTTATGAGGTCCCATTTGTCTATTCTTTATCTTAGAGCATAAAGCTATTGGTGTTCTGTGCAGGAACATTCCCCTTCAGCCAATGTCCTCAAGGGTCTTCCCCAGTTTCTTTTCTATTAGTTTCAGTGTGTCTGGTTTAATGTAGAGGTCTTTGATTCACTTGGAGTTGAGCTTAGTACATGGAGGTAAGAGTGGATCAATTCTCATTCTTCTGCATGTTAACCACCAGTTGAGCCAGCACCATTTGTTGAAAAGGCTATCTTTTTTCCACTGGATGCTTTCAGCTCCTTTGTCAAAGATCAATTGGCCATAAATGTGTGGGTTCACTTCTGGGTATTCAATCCTATTCCATTGATCCACCTCCCTGTCACTGTACCAATACAATGCAGTTTTTAACACTACTTCTCTGTAGTATTGCTTGAGGTCTGGGATATTGATTCCCCCAGAAGTTCTTTTACTGTTGATGATAGTTTTAGCTATCCTGGGTTTTTTGTTATTCCAGATGAATTTGAGAATTGCTCTTTCTAACTCTATGAAGAACTGAGTTGGGAGTTTGATGGGGATTGCGTTGAATAAGTTAGACTCCAGAAAACCAAATAACCCTATCAAAAAATGGGGTACAGAGCTAAACAAAGACTTTTCACCTGAAGAAATTCGGATGGCTGAGAAACTCCTTAAAAATGTTCAACATCATTATTCATTAGAGAAATGCAAATCAAAACAACCCTTACATTTCACCTCACACCAGTCAGAATGGCTAAGATTAAAAACTCAGGAAACAGCAGGTGTTGGCAAGGATGTGGAGAAAGAGGAACACTCCTCCACTGTTGGTGGGAATGCAAGCTGGTACAACCACTCTGGAAATCAGTTCTGCCAGTTCCTCAGAAAGCTGGACACAATACTTCCGGAGGACCCAGCCATACCACTCCTGGGAATATACCCAGAAGATTCCCCAGCATGCAATAAGGATACATGCTCTACTATGTTCATAGCAGCCTTATTTATAATTGCCAGAAGCTGGAAAGAGCCCAGATGTCCCTCAACAGAAGAATGGATACAAAAACATGTGGTGTATATACACAATGGAGTACTATTCAGCCATTAGAAACAATGAATTCATGAAATTCTTAGAGAAATGGATGGAACTGGAGAACATCATACTAAGTGAGGTAACCCAGTCTCAAAAGAATGCCCATGGTATGCACTCACTGATAAGTGGATATTAGCCTAGAATCTTGGGACATCAAAGACACAATCTACATACCAAATGATGTCTGACAAGAAGGAAGGAGTGGACCCTGGTTCTGGAAGGGCTCAAAGCATCAGTGTATGTGAATACCAGAACAGGGAAGTGGGAAAAAGTGAATGGGGGAACACAGGGATGGAAAAGGGCATGTAGGACCTTTGGGGGGCAGGGAACCAGAAAAAGGGAAATGAAATGTAAATATAGAATATATCCAATAAAAAAAATTTTTAAAAAAGAAATAAGATTCCAAAGAAACACCTTCTTTCTAGCAAGCATATCAATGAAGGGAAGTAAAGAGAGAAGGTGAAGTATGAGAAGCAACCTAATCCAGTTGCAATAAGAAATAAAATTTAGTGATAAGTGATTAATAAATGGAATGAGGAAGAAAAGAAAAATAACAGAATGACAGAAGAAAAGCATAGCTAGTATGAGTAGAAAAACTAAAGATTGTCAATAATTTATATAAAATGTGAATATAGGACTAAATATTTTTAAAAGAAATATAAGAAATAAATTATTACATATATTCCTTATTTAAATTTCAAATGTTGTTCCCTTTCCTGGTCCCCACCCTCCAAAAAAATCCCATAAGCCATCTCCCCTCCACCTTTTCCCCAATCAACCCTCTCCCACTTCCCTGTCCTGGTACTCTTCTACACTGTGTCTTCAAGCCCTTCCAGGACCAAGGGCTTCTCCTCCTTTAGTTTCTAACAAGGCCATCCTCTGCTGCCTATGCGTCTAGAGCCATGGATAAATATCTCCATGTACTCTTTGGTTGATGGTTTTGTCCTGGGGAACTCTGGGAGTACTGGGTGACTCATATTGTTGTTCCTCCTATGGCACTGCAAACCCCTTCATTTCCTTGGATCCTTTCTCTGGTTCCCCCATTGGGGACCCTGTGCACAGTTCAATGGCTGGCTGAGAATGTCACCCACTGTATTAGTCATGGACTACCAGAGCCTCCCAGGTGACAGCTATAGTAAGATCCAGTCAGCAAGCACTTGTGGGCATTGATAATAGCGTCTGGGTTTTGTAATGGATCCCTATATTGGGTAGTCTATGGATCACTTTTCCCTCAGACTCTGCTCCATATGTTGTTTCCATATCTCCTTCTGTGGGTATTTTGTTCCCCCTTCTAAGAAGGACCAGAGAATCCATACTTTGTTCTTCTTCCTTCTTGGATCTCATTCAATATGTTAAATGTGTCTTTCGTATTCCAGAAGCTTGGACTAATATCCACTTATCAGTAAGTACATAACGTGAATGTTCATTTGTGATTGGATTACCTCACTCAGGATGATATTTTCTAGTTCCACCCATTTGCCTAAGAATTTAATGAATTCATTGATTTTAATAGCTGAGTAGTGTTCCATCGTGTAAATATACCACATTTTCTGTGTCTATTCCTTCATTGAGGGACATATGGCTTCTTTCCAGCTACTGGCTATTATAAATAGGGCTACTATGAACATAGTGGAGCATGTGTTCTTATTAAATGCTGGGGAATCCTCTGGATACATGGTACATCCAGGGTGGTATAGCACGGTCCTAAGTAAATGTCTCAATTGTTGAGAGCATATACTACTCCTCCAGAGGACCCAGGCTTCAATCCCAGTTTCCACACTAAGCAGCTCACAGCTGCCTATAATTCCAGTTCCAGGAAATGTGACACATATGGTCTCAGCAGGCACTAACATTTATAGGCACATACCCAAACACAGGTATGCATACAAATAAATTATTTTATACAGTATATGATAACATCAAATTTTCACTGTTATATGACAAGAAGATACAATCAACTCACATAACAAAATTCATAAAATTAGATGAACCTACTACACCTTTTATTTTCCTCTTCAAATAAGATCTACAATGGAAACTGGAGAAATGGTACAATAATTAAGAGTACTTGCTTTTGTTCTTCCAGAGGACCTGAGTTAGATGCACAGCATATACATGGTGGTCACAACAGCCTGTAATTCCAGTACTAAGGGGTCTGATGCCCTGGCCTCTATGTGTACTAGGATTCACATTGTTCATGTTCATAAACACAGGAAAAACACTAATACATATGAAATATTAAATTTTGCTTATAAGGCAACTGAGGGGAGCTAATTTGGCATGTTTTATTATGCTTTCTTGAATAAAATCCCATATAGGCTGAGGAAGTAGTTATCATGTACACAAAGAATTTTAGAAATGCCTACATAAGAGGAAGTGAAACTGATTGAAAAAGCAAAGTGGAGGAAATGTTCTAAGTAGACGAGGATGGAGAAGAGGTATGTCAACGAACAGATCCAGGGAAACATTTTTATATTATACACACCATTTAAACATGAAGAGGTGAAGAGAACCTGTAAGAAGTCTGAAAAGAAGTCTGATTGAAATTATATCTGAGCACACATTCGGAGAGCCATTTGTTCACTAGGACATTGCCAGGAACACTTAATTGGTTTATAAATCTTAGGGGTTAATATCTCAAGCACACTGGTGTCAATGCAGGGAAATTCCTTTGGGACTTGATGGAAGACTTTAATTTTGCAGTATGATGGGGATAATTACTAACACAAACTTGTAGGTTACCCCTGGGATTTTTATTCTCTTAAAGGCAAACACTTTAGAGAATGACACACATATATTCATAAGTTCTGGCACTTGTATGACAAAGCAAAGAATATACTGAGAACAAAAATCCTCTTAGTAAAATCAGGTAAGAGGGGTATAGTAATTGATGTCTAATTTTAACATTTGCTGATAAATATATTACTTACTATAATATAATATAGTAATAATGTTGGTCCTGAGACCTGTGACGTCATATAGGCGACACTAATACAGCCCTGCAGGTTTACTCCTGTTACCAAAGCAACAACCACCATGTACCCAGAATTCAATAGGCCCACCTAGCCTACCTGTAATTTGAATAATCATGCATATAAGAAGGAGTAGCTTGCTCCCCCCTCTCTCTTTCTCTTTCTGCTCATCGCTCCCGGCCTTCCCCTTTACCCCCGTTCCCCTTGTACCCCCATCTTAAATAAACCCACGTGGAGCTACTTGGTCTAGTCTAACTGTTTCAGCCCACACCTCCCGGTTCCTCCGCGGGCGCTGCGGACCGAGCCTGGTCGGGCCGGGTCTGCCGCCTGCTCCCGGCTTTCCGCAGCGGGCGGTTCGGGGCCGGTGGTTCACTCCGGCCGCCTGCGCGGGGCCGTTCGGGCAGGTGGCTTCACTCCGGCTGCCTGCGCGGGAAAAACCAACATTTTGTCGAGCCAAGCCAGGAGACTCTGCATAGAAGACACCCGTGCAAACCAGCGCGACAGGCACCGCCAACGCCACCGCTGCCTTCTGCGGGCACAGCTTCCAACACCGCTGGCTCGCCACCTGCCACCCTGCTGCCACCGCCGCGGCCGCCACGCTGCACGCAAATCAAGTGAGTCGCTAGCACTCACCAGGCAGCTCAGACCAGACCAGAAGCTCCACGTACCCGGCTATCGGATTGCTAACTCTCAGGAACATACACCGGCAAATTGCTAAGGTAACTCTGGTTGGCTAGGGGAATTTCAGCCAAAGGATAGGAATTGGCCAGCCTACCTCGGGTTGAAATTTGTTTCCCTAACCCAGCTCACATAACTGGCCCTGGCCAACACTCACTCGCACTAGGACGTTAGCCTTGGGTTAAACTATTCCCCCCCCACCCCCCGGAAGTGTTTTCACTGCTGTATAAGTCCTGGCCAGGCAAGCACTTCCCTCACGAAATGCTCCTAGGAACTCACGCGACGGCCTGATTTCCTAGCCTAGCGGGTAACTGCGGTATTGCAATATTTTCCAGGATGCTGAGATTATATTGAATACCTCCTCCTTAACCGATGGGCAGTTCGTCTTCGACGATACATCCAGGCACCCCACTGGGATGTCTCTTGGAGAATCTCAAATCTCTAAAATTAGCCTCCAATTTGAGGCGATCTAAGCTAATTAACCTCTGTAATAAGGTCTGGATTCAATATAAGCTAGATAATAACTCCAAATGGCCACCTAATGGCACCCTAGACCCTATCATTTTAAGGGATCTTAACACATATTGCCAGCAATCCGGTAAATGGGATGAAGTTCTCTACGTCCAAGCTTTCATTTATCTTCGTTCTAAACCATCTCTCTGCTCTGCCTCCTCTCCTTCTCAACTCCTCTTAGCCATGAAACCTACCCACCTCCCACTAGATGACGCTACATTCAATCCAGCTGACGAGCCACCCCTAATCAGCCGCAGGCCTACTGGGCCTGTGAGACCCAAAACTGCACCTTCAGCCTCTCTCTCTCAACAGGTTCCTGAGTCTACTAATCCAACCTCCCCAGACCCTTCCCCTCCCTCTCTGCCAGCTACAGGTCATTCCAAACACTCTGTACTGGCGCCAACCTTTACCCCTCCTATTACGCGTTCCAAGGCCACAGCCAAGTGCCCAACCACTCCTCCGAGGACACCTGACCCAGCACCGGTCCTTCCTCTGAGGGAAGTGGCTGGAGTTAATGGTTTGGTTAGGGTACATGTTCCTTTCTCGCAAATAGAAAGCAGACTGGGTTCTTATACTTCTAATTCCTCTAACTTTATTAAAGAATTTCAGTACATCACTCAATCCTATAGCTTAACTTTCCATGATGATGTCCATATGATTCTCACTAATAACTTACTTCCAGAGGAACGCAGGCGTGTCTTGGAAGAGGCGAGAGTGCATGCAGACCAGATTCACCAGACAGACAGAACATACCCAATTGGATCCGAGACAGTACCTGACCAGGATCCTCAATGTGATTACAATTCCACAGGTGGTATTTTAGCCAGAGACAGGTTTATTACATGCCTTATAGCTGGTCTCAGAAAGGCAGCCTTAAAGCCAGTAAACTTTGAAAAACTCCAGGAAGTTGTCCAGGACAAACAGGAAAATCCATCTCAGTTTTTAGATCGCCTTACAAAGGCTTTATTACAGTACACAAATCTAGATCCTGAGAATCCAGAAGGTAAGCAACTTTTAATGACTTATTTCTTTTCCCAGAGCTATCCCGACATAAGAGCTAAACTTAAACGCTTGGAGAGGGGGCCCCTAACTCCCCAGGCAGAAGTCTTAGCGCTGGCCTTCAAGCTGTACCATGGGAGGGATGAGAAAGTCCGAAAACAAAAATACCACATGCTGGCAAAGGCTGTCCGACCAGCTCCAGCCACCACCCCGGGCTCCTGGCCTTCTAAGGCCAAACTACTGCCAGCTCCCTGCTATAGATGTGGTCAAATGGGTCACTGGGCGAGGGATTGCCCCAACCCCCGCAAGCCAAGAGGACCATGTCCTGAGTGTCATCGTGAGGGACTTTGGGCGATCGATTGCCCTCGGGTTGCACAGAACAGAAGGCCATCTCACCCAGATACTCCTCCAACAGACCTCCTAGGCTTGGCTATGGATAACTGAAGGGGCCGGAGCTCTCTTGACCCGACAACACCCATCACCAGCAGGGAGCCCCGGGTAACCATAGTGGTATGCGGACGGCCCATCTCTTTCCTACTGGACACTGGAGCCACCTACTCAGTCCTGGTGGAGTTTTGGGGGCCCACTTCGCCTTCGTGTCTCCCCATAGTCGGGATAGGGGGACAGCCTTACCTTCCTCACCAGACTCCACCACTTAGCTGCACTTTTAGAAACATACCCTTCACCCATTCCTTTTTGGTAGTGCCAACTTCTCCTGTTCCCTTATTAGGTAGGGACCTTTTAGTTAAGTTGGGGGCTTCAATTTCCTTTGCCCCCCTCACGCGCCTGAACCCAAGCTCGCCAGCAGTTCCCCTACTTCTCCTTCTAGCCAGTAAATCTACTAACACTAACACGTTATTTCCTCTACCAGCTTCTCAGGTGGACCCCAGAGTTTGGGACATCCAGAATCCTTCTGTCGCTAGACATCATTCTCCTGTTACTATCCAGTTACTGGACCCTACCAGGTACATCACCCAAGCCCAATACCCTCTCTCTCTTCAAAGCCTCAGGGGACTCAAGCCTATCATCTCTGACCTCTTAAGAAAGAAACTTCTCTGCCCTACCTCTTCTCCCTTCAACACCCCTATACTAGCAGTCAAAAAACCTAATGGTACCTATCGCCTGGTTCAAGATCTCAGGCGCATTAATGCTGTAGTGGTACCTCTCCATCCTGTCGTAGCCAATCCTTACACACTTCTTTCTACTATCCCCTCAGGAACTTCTCATTTCTCAGTCCTAGATCTAAAAGATGCCTTTTTCTCTATCCCCCTTGACACTCAATCACAAAATATATTTGCTTTTACCTGGACGGATCCTGATACCCACTTTTCTACCCAACTTACCTGGACTGTTCTGCCTCAGGGATTCCGAGACAGCCCACACCTATTTGGCCAGGCTCTGGCTTCTGATTTACTCTCTCTATCTCTCCCTAGATCAAAACTTCTTTATGTAGATGATGTTCTTTTATGTAGCCCATCTTTAGAGATTAGCCAAGCAGACACCTCTACCCTTCTAAATTTCCTTTCCAGTCGAGGCTACAGGGTCTCCCCTTCTAAGGTTCAACTGTCTACTCCTCAGGTTACCTATTTGGGGTTAACAATTACCCCAACCCACAAGGCTATTACCTTAGATAGAAAGAATCTAATTCAGTCTTTAACTGTTCCTTCTACAAAGGAAGAGATCTTGTCATTCCTAGAAATGGCTAGCTTCTTACGTTCCTGGGTTCCTTCCTTTTCCCTCCTTTCTCGGCCCTTATATGAGGCAGCATTAGGCCCCACCCATGAACCTCTTCTCAAACCTGTTACTAAGCCCTTTCAGAGACTCCAACAGGCTCTCCTTAAGGCCCCAGCCTTACACCTCCCTGACCTGACTCGTCCCTTCTCCCTCTATGTAACTGAAAAGGAGGGATTTGCCCTTGGAGTCTTAGGTCACCAGCTAGGACCTTCTTTTGCACCTGTAGCATACCTGTCCAAAAGACTAGATTTAACCATCCGAGGATGGGCACCTTGTATTCGTACCTTAGCAGCTGCTGAACTACTTATTCGAGAGTCAAAGAAGCTAACCTTGGGGTCTCCCATAACTGTGCTCTCTTCTCATAACCTGTCCCAGCTCCTAACTTATAAAGGCTTGCAGACTCTACCTCCCTCCAGGGTCCTTTCTCTTCAGGTAGCACTAATAGAGGATTCCACGCTCACCTTCCAATCATGTCCTCCTCTCAATATTTCTAATCTTCTTCCCCAACCTAACACTAACCACTCCCTTTCTCATTCCTGCACTGAGACTTTAGAGCAACTACTACCTCATCCTTCACACATACAGGAGGGCACATTGCCTCAAGCCATTTATACCTGGTACACAGATGGAAGCTCCTTTCTATATGAAGGGACTAGAAAAGCTGGCTATGCCATAGTGTCAGACACCGAGGTGATAGAGGCACAGGCCCTCCCTTCACACACCACGAATCAGTAGGCTGAGCTAATAGCTCTCACTCGTGCCTTTCAATTGACACAGGGACAATCCGTTAATGTCTATACAGATTCTAAATATGCTTTTCATATCCTCCTGTCCCACGCTGCTATCTGGAAAGAGCGCGGGTTACTTACCACCACAGGAGGATTGATAACTAATGCAAGCCACATTCTAGCCATGCTAAAGGCCTCCTATCTCCCCACAGCTATTGGGATTGTCCATTGCAGATCCCACCAGACGGATGACTCTATCGTCTCCAAGGGCAACAACCGAGCTGATGAGGCAGCTAGGACTGCAGCTCTTAGAGGGCTAAACTCATCTTACCTTCCCCGAGATATCCTCACACTTCAACCCACATCTCTACCTTCTCCTCCTGACACTCGTCAAACTCTATCCTATCTTCACCAACTCTTTCATCCTAACAGCCGAGCGTTATCTTCTTTTGTTAAGTCCCACTTACAGCCTACTCCTGAAGACTTAAGTTTCTTAAAATCTATCACTGCCTCTTGTAAAATTTGTCAGATGTCGGATTCCAACTCGAGATATCATAGCACCCCTTTCCCTACCCATCAGGCTAGAGGTTCCCTTCCTGGAACTGACTGGCAACTTGACTTTACCCACATGCCCACTGTCAAGCGTGCCAAGTACCTCTTGGTCTTAGTGGACACCTTCTCGGGGTGGGTAGAAGCGTTTCCCACCACTAACAAGAGGGCTCAGACAGTTTCTGATCTCCTCCTCCGAGAGATCATCCCCCGATTTGGTGTTCCAGCCTCTCTTCAGTCAGACAATGGCCCTGAATTTACTTCCCAGGTTTCTCAGATTCTTTCTAAGGCCCTAAACATCCCTTGGCATTTCCACATTCCCTACCATCCCCAATCTTCAGGTAAGGTAGAAAGAACTAATCGCTCTTTAAAAACCACCCTTGCCAAGCTGTCACAGGAACTTCACCTCGACTGGGTAAAACTCCTACCTCTGGCTCTTTTCAGACTACGAGCTCTCCCCAGGCGACCCCTTCTCATCTCACCCTTTGAACTTATGTATGGACGTCCAGTTTTAACTCCTGGTCTTTCACCTAAATGCTCTCCCCTCCCGGACCACCTACTCACCTCATTGCTTTGCCATCTTCGTTCTCTCCTATGGAACTTTGCTGACCACCATCTACCACGGCCACAGACTGTCTCCTGTCCACTTCCTGTCAACATTGGAGACCAAGTCCTCTTATCTCCTCCAGATCATTGGCCGCCACCTCTCTCACCCAAATGGCAAGGTCCTTTTAAGGTGATTCTCGTGACCCCCACAGCTGCTAAACTCGAAGGATTCTCTCATTGGATCCACCTGTCTCACCTTAAACCTTTTATTCCTCTACCTAAAGATGACTGTTCTTCATACACGTCAACCCCAACAGGACCGTGCTCTATTAAACTCCGGAGGACTTCGAGATCATCCACCTTGTCCCCAATTCCAGAACATGAGACTCCACTCCGGCATCCGAGCTCGACCTCATTGGATTAGACATGGGTTTCTTGTCCTACCCCTGCTGTTCTTCATTTCCATCCAGGGCAGCCCTTACATCTGGAGATTCGAGGTTCATGAAACCCCTACAGATAACAGTCTTTCCAAATAGGGTCAGGAAACTGCTCCATATCCAGATGCCAAGAACCGGTCCAAATTGCGATCGTTCCTATATCGGTTATCCCATCTAAATATTATGATCTCTATACTTGCTTTCTCTTTGACCAGACAAAAGATTATTGCAGAAGATGGCCGGATGAATATGGGGGCTGCCCATATTGGTCTTGCCAGATACATATGCTAGAATCACGGGTCAATCACTTCTTCTATCAACACCGCAAGATACTTTTCTTCTACATACAAGACCCGTGGGATTCCAGGTGGGAGACAGGAGTTGTTGGTAAGCTCTATCGTAAAAATCAGCCCAGCTCCCCAGTAAGTACCATCCATATTCAGAGAAAGTATATCTCAATTGCCCAGCCTCTAGGTATTGAAAAGGTAGGGGAGATAATCAAACATTCCTCCGAGGTCCTCGATTCTTTGACAGCACCCCTCATAAATGGCACTAACTTGTCATTTCGTCTATTGCTTCAAACTTTGACCTCAGCATACCAGCTCTTTAATGTCACCAGGCCTGGTCGCTTTAAAGATTGTTGGTTATGTGTACCCCCAGGAATTGACTCAAAACTATCACTTACAGCTTCTCCAATGATACTGCCAAATAACCTTACCTCACCTTTTGTCAGCTGTCCTGACTCTGATGTCACCATGGCTCCGTACCTTGCCTCTGTCCCTCTCTTTGGCATAGCAAACTGTTTTAAGGCCTCTGGGACACGTTCTGTAGGAACGTTAAGCCCCCTAGACTGTAATAAAACCATAAGCCTTGATATATCATCTCTGCCACAATGCCCTGCAATCCAAAACACATCAATTCTTTGTGGCACTCGGGTATATCGTCGCCTAACTGCCAGCTGGTCTGGAGTTTGCACATTAATACTCCTTTTCCCTGAACTGGGAGTAATCCAGAGAAATGAGCCCCTGCCAATCCCAGTGGTAAATATGATAGCTGCTCGACATGAGAGGGCAGTTCAGATCGTGCCCCTCTTGGTCACTACAGGAATAGCCGTAGGCGTTGCCACTGGTGTGGCGGGAATAACTACCTCTTTGGCCCAATACAATACATTCACTTCCCAGTTTAAAAGTGATCTCCAGGGAATGACTGAAACTGTGCTTACTATCCAAAAGCAGATCGATTCTTTGGCAGCCGTAGTGCTTCAGAACCGACGTGGACTAGATGTCTTCACAGCTGAAAGAGGTGGTCTTTGCCTGTTCCTTCAAGAAGAATGCTGCTTCTATGTCAACCAGTCCGGGATAGTGAAAAACAAAATCCAGGAGCTCCAGTCAGACATAAAAAACTTCAGAGATTGTGAGACCTCTAGTTCTGGGATTTTTGAAAACCCTATATGGAAATGGATACTCCCTTTTGTAACGCCCCTTCTAGTCATCTTTCTTGTGCTGTTATTTGTGCCTTGCCTTATTAATCTCGTTTCTACATTCTTCCAACGGCAAATGCAAACAAATTTCCAACCAAACTATTAATCAGCTTCTGTTACAGAATTACCAGCCACTGCCCACCGAAGAGCCGCTGTCCACAGAAGTACCTGATGCTGAGGGCCCCGATGGTGAAAATCAGCTACGCCCCCAAACTGACGACGCCCCTAGACAGCAGGAAGCAGTTTAAGAGACACGACGCCCTCATTCCCTTTCTCCATCGCCCCCCCTTCTTTTCCTTTCCTTTTTTAATAACAGAAATGGAGGAATGTTGGTCCTGAGACTTGTGACGTCATATAGGCGACACTAATACAGCCCTGCAGGTTTACTCCTGTTACCAAGGCAACGACCACCATGTACCCAGAATTCAATAGGCCCACCTAGCCTACCTGTAATTTGAATAATCATGCATATAAGAAGGAGTAGCTTGCTCCCCCTCTCTCTCTTTCTCTTTCTGCTCATCGCTCCCGGCCTTCCCCTTTACCCCCGTTCCCCTTGTACCCCCATCTTAAATAAACCCACGTGGAGTTACTTGGTCTAGTCTAACTGTTTCAGCCCACACCTCCCGGTTCCTCCGCGGGCGCTGCGGACCGAGCCTGGTCGGGCCGGGTCTGCCGCCTCCGGCCGCCTGCGCGGGGCCGTTCGGGCCGGTGGCTTCACTCCGGCTGCCTGCGCGGGAAAAACCAACAAATAATATATAGCAATATAATATAAATGTATTATTTATATTTCTAAATTTCATGTCATTGTTGGTCTTCTGGATAAGTGAAAGCTGTATAAAATAGAGGGAGGTATAACACAACAATTAATGCGACTTTCTGAAAGGATAAGATTTTAGAATATGTACAAGATCACAAAATACTCTGCTAAGTAAAGTAAACAGTTACATTGAATGTTATTTCAATCTTACCTAACTTGATACATTGCACCTAGTTATTAGAAGAAAGAAATTTCCACCAATTTTTGGATATTCTGATTATGGAAATGCAAACAGATTAAGACCATCAAATTAGCACAATAGGCTTTTGTAATATGTTATAATATATCACTGATAAGGGGAAACAAACTAGAATACCAATATTATCTTAAAGTTTAAAAGATTTTCTGACTAAACCTTAGAAACAAATTTAAGAAGAAAAGTTATGTATTAGATTTTTATCTATTACAGTATAATGTAGACAACCACAATAATATAAAGAAGCATAAGAATAAATATTCGTATTTTATAAGGGAAGATTTTGAACAATTTCCTCTTAGATTATTCTTTATTAAATTAACATTACTTTCTTTAAATTTTTTTCCCATACAGTATAGACTGGTCATATCCTTTCCCATCCTTCAGGTCTTCATCAGTTCCTTGATTTTAAAAGCCAGATGTCATACTACTTGAAGAAAATGACATCATCAAAACTCTTCTTAAAGGTAATAATGCTATGCGCAAAGGAAAGGTGTAACTTGGAATCATTATTAGGATATAGAAAATTTGATCACCTGGTCAAGAACACTGACAGGAGCACAATTTCTTCTTTTATATCATAACATTCAGAATTCTATAGCATTATGTCTCAAAATGCTTTAAGTATAGCTAAAATTATTGAGACATATGTTTGAAAAAAGGATGTTATGAAATTATGCAGAGGAAAATTTTTGTCTTGTTGCTGGATGATATTTTCCATTATAAGGATTTGATACTAGTGTGGTCTAGGAAATTGAGTTAAAATTTGGTTAACAAGTTTCACATGTAAAATGTACTCACATTTTTTAATTTATTTTCTGGGAGAGAGTTGAAAATAATTTTGTCTATTTGAAAGAAAACTGATTTTAAAATTTTGGGAGGAAGGGAGAGTAACAGAGAAAAATAACGCATATGTAACACCGAACCAAATCTGAGTAACTTAAATTTTTTTATGTCTTTATAAGTTTTTGGAAAAGGAAAGTTTTTTCAATTTACTTTTGTACCCTGTAGGTATTAAGTAGTCCAATGAATTTTGAGAAAAAAAAGATGGCAATGCTTTAAGGAAAAATAACTGCAAAATACAAGAGTTTCATTGAAAGGACAGTAGGTGATGTTTGGAAAAGAAATCCCCTGTCTGCTATACAAAGCAAAGTGGCAAATGATCAGAACACAGTTGCAATCTGACATCCTTATCACTTGTCAACAGGGAAGCTGAAGATGACCAAGGACACCTACTCTGACAACAGAGTTCATCCTCCTACGATTCTCGGATCACCCAGACCTGAAGACACTTCTGTTCCTGGTGTTCTCTGCCATTTATCTGGTAACCAGGGTGGGAAATCTTGGCCTGGTGGCCTTGATCTACATAGAACCTCATCTCCACACACCCATGTACATCTTTCTGGGCAACCTGGCTCTGATGGACTCCTGATGCTCCTGTGCCATCACTCCCAAGATGCTAGAGAACTTTTCTGTGGACAGAAGTATTTCCCTCTATGAATGCATGGCACAGTTCTATTTGATCTGTCTTACTGAAACTGCAGACTGCTTTCTTGTAGCAGTGATGGCCTATGACCACTAGGTGACCATATGCAACCCACTGCAGTACTACAGCATGATGTCCAAGAAGCTCTGCTTTCAGATGAGCATAGGCACATTTATAACCAGTAACCTGATTTCCATTCCTTATGAAGGGTGTCTCTAAAGATTAACATTCTGTAAATCAAATTGCATGGATCATTTCTTCTGTGATATTTTTCTTTTATATAGACTTTCCTGTACAGACCCATTTATCAATGAACAAATGATATATATATGCATATATATGCATATATATATATATATATATATATATATTATTTCAATGCCAATTCAAGTCTCTACCATTACCATGCTCTTGTTCTCTTACTTCTGCATTCTTTTCACTATTTTTAAGATGAAACCCAAGGATGGGAGAGAAAAAGCACTTTCTACTTGTGCATCCCACTTTTTCTTCCGTGTCAATATTCTATATCTGCCTTCTCATGTATATTAGACCATTTGACGAAGGTAATAAAGACATACTAGTGGCCGTATTTTATACAATAATAATTACTTTGTTAAACCCTTTAATTCATAACCTGTAATATACTGAAGTATTAAATGCTGTTAATAAAGTTATGAAGATGTAAAGCATTTTTAAAAAGTCTTCAGCTTCTACAGCTCACTAATTTCACTTCATCTGAGTGATTTTATTAATATTATATAAAGAAAATAGACATGGTTTATATAAAGTATTAGTCTTGAATCATTATATTGTATTTACTGAACACTATGCTAAAGTAGTTCAAAAAATTATTTGTTAATCATAATTTTATAACTAAAGTAAGTATGTAAATGTAATAACTATCATATCTACTTTTATTGCACTCATAGGATTTTCCAATAGAATAGATTCCATAAATAAATATCATTATATTTAGATATTTAAATGTTAAAGCATATGCTTTTATTAAGATTGTATAGTTCATTGAACAATTGTGTGATTTTTTTCAATATTCAAGACTTTTAAAATTTCGAGGCAAAAACTTGGTGGTTATCATTCAGAAATTCTACTTCCTCTTTCTCTTCACTTCTTTCTGTCATTATTTTCATTCTCTTTAAAGAATTTAAAGCTTTACTTTCTTAACAAGTTACACAATGAAGCTTCAAAAGAAGTATATCTAATACAGATAAACTGTCATATGATTATAACTGCTAGTCTTTAGAAAAATTTAGTTATATATGAATATATATTATAAACATTTTAAGAATTATTTAATAATAAAATTATTAATGCTTTCAAAATCACTACCTCATATGCATATGCCTTAACATTCTCTTCCAGATTAAATTTAAATGATTATTATTGAGACAATCTGTGACTACCATCGCTCCTGTGGAAACCTGCCAGGCTTTTGCCAGTAACCAGTGCCTGGGCAGCTCGGCAGGATATCTCCTAGGCCACAGGGCCGTGCACCAACTCGGTTGGGAAACGCCTACCTTGAGGTCCTCTCAGGACTCACAGAGGCGGTCTCCATCTTGCCGCCTGGTCATCAGTAGAGAACCAACAGGAGGGCACAGACACACGGGAGGTTCAAACACCAGCCAGTGACAACAAGGCCAACTAACACCAGAGATTACCAGATGGCAAAAGGAAAATGTATGAACGTTACTAACAGAAATCAAGGCAGCATGACAGCATCTGAACCCAGTTTGCCAACAACAAGAAGTCCTGGATACCCCAACACACCAGAAAAACAAGATTTGGATCTAAAATCACTGTTGAAGAACTGTGGCACTAGTGAACTGTTTATTGAGTGTAATATTGGATAATGAGTTGTTCCCTTTAATTGCAGAGATGTTATAAACATAAAATTGCCTATCTTTGAGCCCTACTAGGGGCTCAAGGGTAGTAAAAGCACCCCAGTGGTTGGATAGAAGCCACTGGTACCAGGGTCAATTACTAACACCTTTGGAGAGACCCAAAGGTGGGGAGAACTCAAACCCGGGAGAAATTTCTTTAGGCTCATGGTAATGGCTCTGGCAGGGCATGGGTTCAGGTGGGAACTGTTGATCAAAAAATGGGGAGGGGAACGCAGGAGGGGAGAAGCCTCTGAAGGGTGGAGTTGCTTCGGTTATCTAGGTCAGCGGCAGGGCGGAGGCCAGTCCCTACCATCATTAAGATGGTTATATTGACTCCCTATTTTCCTCTATCTTCCAAAGGATCTATCCAGCTTTCTACAGAATTGTTTTTTAAGTATATGCATGGGGAGCTAAAGGCTTCTAAGGTAAAGCATAATGTTCCTTCCAAGGTAAAATTGGAAAATTTATACTAATCTTCTTGTTTCTCTGGATTGAGGCATGGCAAATTTTTTCCACAGCTAGTGGAACAAAAGGTAAGCAAATTTGGTGAGAGCTTATGAATTGGGTGAGGGATCGACCAGGCCTTGGCAATCCCCCAGAGAGTCTCCTCTCGGGCTGTTATTTCTTGTGGCAGGAGGAGGATCGACATCAGGCTCCAAATCAGGATTGTCATTCTTGTGTCCCTGGAGCACCTTTCATGTTAATCTCTCAGGTAACCAGATTGGATCTCGTCGGTCCTCTGGAAAAACACAAACAGTTCCCCTAGATCTCGCAATTACGGGATCTGGGCCAAGTCAATGGCCAGTTAAAACATCCTTCCAGCGTACGTCATCATATTTTTTAGGGTGGAAGTTCTGATGACCGTCAGCAGCCGATTGATTTTCTGAATCAAGGTGTAAAAAATTAAGGGTAAAGAGGGCCAAGGCTAAACGGTCTTTAGGTGTACGACCATGGCCTATTCTCCCTTTTTGTTTTTGTAAGCATTCCTTTAATGTGCGGTGCACACATTCAACAATCCCTTGGCCCTGTATGGCAGGCCATGGGAGAGGGTTATTTGCATTTGCTTGCAAAAGGAGGTGAAAGAGGCCTCAGTATATGCAGAGCCATTGTCTGTCTTGATGCAGATGGGTTTAGCTCAGGCTGCGCAAGCTTCTAGGCAGTGAGAAATTACATTTTTGGCCTTTTCTCCACTTAAGGAAGAGGCAAGAATGATGCCAGAGCATGTGTCTACAGAAACATGTACATAGCGAACATTGCCAAATTCTGGGAAATGGGTGACATCCATTTGCCAAAGTTGTAAAGGATGTAGCCCACGAGGGTTAACTCCCACATGTAGTAGATGAGAGAAGGTAAAACAATGAGGACAAGACAGAACTATATGTCGTGCATCACCGCAAGAAAGATTGAATTTGTGTTGCAAAACGCAAGTGGGCACATGGTACAAGGAATGAAATTGTGTGGCTTGGTCTATTGGTGTACTTAAGAAAGCAAGGGGCATAGCGTACACTGATCTACAATATCATTGCCTTGGCTAAGAGGCCCAGGCAGGTTGGTATGTGCACGTATGTGAAGTATATGGAAAGGAGCAGTGCACTTCCAAATGTGCGATTGATGGTCTGTGAATAAGGAAAAGACAGTGCTAGAAGGCTTGAAGGTCCCAGCAGTTTCTAAAACACAGACTGCATTGACCACATAGGCAGAATCTGAAATAAGGTTGAAAAGTAAAATGACAGGTTTTAAAGACTTCTATAACAATTTGAAGCTCTACTTTTAGGGCAAACCAGGAACATACTGAAACACCTGAGGATCATGTCCTTCAACCAAATAGGCCCCAGTTCCCATCTTGGAGCCATCAGTAAATATATTGGTAGCCCCCTTAAGGGGGGTGCTGGAGGTAACTTTTGGGAAAATGACTGGATGCTCTCTGAAGAATTGCAATAAAGGATGTTTTGGAAAATGGTTGTCAATAGGTCTGGTGAAGGAGCACCTAAGAATGGCCCAATCATCGATTGCTCCACATAGGACTGATACCTGATGACTAGTATAAGGTACAATTATCATATCAGATTGTTTTCCAAAATGTTGAAGAGAGTGCCGAATGCCAGTGAGCGCCAGAGAGGCTACAGCAGTAGGATAGTGCTCTATTGACTGGGCAGGAGAGGAATGTGGGTGAATCCAGAGTAGCGGTTCCTCCTGCCAAAGAACTGCAGTAGGTTGTGCAGCAGTAGGCAGGATACATAGCAGGAGGTCTCTATCCTCCTGCCATTTGGCCAGTTCTGCCTGCTGCAAAGCATGTTCAACCTCATGCAATGCTCCCCTGGCTGCAGGGGTGAGACTGCAGGGTGAAGTAAGGTCTGAATCTCCCTTTAGGATGTCATAGAGAGGTCATAATACATTATTAGGTAGCTTCAAATATGCACGGATCCAGTTTATATCACCTAGAAGTTTCTGGAAGTCATTCAAAGTCTTTAACATGTCCTGCCAAAGGGTGATTTTTTGTGGGCACACATTGCTTGGGCTGATGCATGCTCCCAAGTATTGAACAACACTGGTCCATTATACCTTTTCTGGGGCGATGTAAAGCCCTCAGGTTTCAAGAGCTTTAATCATTGCTATGAAAGCATTTTCCAGTTGGGTGTTGTCCTTCCCAGCTAACAAAATGTCATCCATGTAATGGAGGCATCGTATATGGGAATAGACATCTCTAATAGGGTCTAAGGCCCGAGCAACATACAGTTGACACATAGTAGGGCTATTGGTCATACCCTGAGGCAGCACAACCCATTCATATCGCTGGTCAGACTCCTCATGATTGCATGAGGGGAGAGTGAAAGCAAATTTAACTGTATCCTGTGGACACAAAGGGATAGAAAAGAAGCAGTCTTTAATACCTATAGCTATGATATTCCAGCCAGAGGGTATTGCAGACAACAGTGGAAGCCACCGCTGGACTGATTTATGGCCCTGAGGTCATGGAGAAGTCTCCACTTTCCCTGATTTCTTTTTAATAACAAAAATGGGTGTATTCCAGGGTGAGGTTGAGGGTTTAATATGCTTCAGTTGCAACTGTTCTTGGACAAGGATGCGAGCAGCCTGAAGATTTTTGGAGGATAGGGGCCACTGCAAAACCCACACCGGCTCCTCCGTGCACCAAGTGATGGGAATAGTGAATACAGTGGCCCCTAGGAAAAACCCAGGCCCTGTCTGTCAGGATTGTCTTTAGTCTGGATGGGCTCAACTCTTCCCTGTAAGGTCTTTCCCAATCCTCTCCCCAGTATGTAACCCATGGAGTCCATCATTTGTTGGGCAGCTTCTAAATAGTTATTTGTAAGATGTAGGCCCATGCCTGAAAGTACATCATGGCCCCAGAGTGTCATGGGGAGTTCTAGAACAAAGGGCAATAAACTTCCTGAATGCCCCTCATCATCCTTCCAGGACAGCTGTCGAGCACTAATATTAGGCGCCTTAGCATATCCTAGACCTTGTAATATCTGAGGTGACTTCTGGATAGGCCATCCTTTGGGTCAGTCCTTTACTGCTATACTTTTATCAGCTCCAGTATCCAGAAGGCCCAGTACTTTTCTGCCTTCAACTGCTAGATTTAACATAGGCCACTGTTGTAAATCCAAGGCAAGGTAAGCAGCAGTCTGCCCTGTGGAGTCGAAGCTTCCATTCTCCCTGACATTGTTTTGAGATGCAAAGCGCTCATGTAAGCTAGGTAGCAGAAGCACCTGTGCTATTCTATCTCCAGGGGAGATAGCGGCTATGCCTTTGAGAGATTCTACCATGACTTTAATAGTCCCGGTAAAGTCTGGGTCAATAACTCCAGGGTGAATACGGATCTCTTTGAGAATAAGTGAGGCTCGTCCTATGACGAGACTGACTGTGTTGGGTGGCAAGGGTCCATGAAAGTCAGTATCAACTAGCTGAGTCCCCATCTGGGGCGTTAGTACAAGTCTGGTGGTGGAACACATGTCCAGGCCCGCTGAGCCTGCAGTGGCTCTCTTTGGTGGTCCCAAGGGTGGCAGAGGCTGACTGTCGCTCGTGTCTCCTCCTCTTGGTCTGTCATTGCCCCATACATTTGCGGGCCCTGAGGGCAGTGGCCCCCATCCCATTTTTTGGACAGGCCCCTCCATACCCTGACCCTAAAGGGCATTCTTGCAGGTCTTTTACAGATCTCCATTCATTGGCCCAGTGGTTGCCTTTTCAGCACCTGGGGCATAGACCAGGGCAGTTGTTCAGGCAATCTTTCGATTTCCTTTTAGAGCAATCTTTCTTAAAGGACCCTGATTGGCCACATTCAAAACATCCCCCGGAAGTTCATTGAGTTTTGGTGATTTGTATAACGGCGGCTGCCAAGCCTGAATTGCTAAGATGTCCTCCTAACTCTCTGCATAATTTCATCCAAACCTCTAAGCCCTTATTCTTATAGAATGTTGTGGCTGTGTGGCACTCCTTAGTGCACTGTTCAAAGACAAGCTGCTTTATTGGAGGCATAGCTGTGTCTGGATCCCCAAACACCCTTCCTGCCGCCCCTATCATCCTAGCAACAAAGTCTGAGAATGGCTCAGCAGGTCCCTGTAGGATCTTGGTTCAGTTACCAGAGACCTCCCCTCAATTAGGGAGGGACTTCCAGGCTCGTATACCTAGCTGATTAATCTGATCATAGACTGGTAACAGGTATCCTGTTTGCTCTGCTGCAAATCATCCCTGACCCAAAAGCATATATCGGTCCCATGCTGGCTGCCCCTGCTGTTGGTTGATTATAGCCTGTTCTCCTGCATATTCTACTAGGAAAGATTTGAAGTCTAAATATTGTCCTGGCATTAGGCAAGCTTTCGCCAGGTGCTGCCAATCAGTAGGTGTCATGGCCATCCGTGCCATGTTCTCAAGCTGTGTAACAGTATAAGAGGCAGAAATCCCATATGTTCACACTGACTCCACTAAACTTTTGATGACCTTAAAGTCTAATGGTTCATGGTAGCACCTGCCGTCCTCTCTCTCAAAGATGGGGAAGGCTAGACCTAGCTCTCTTTTGACCTCTCGCCAGGCGCCTGGACAGAAAGACCATCTGATGCCTCCTTCATTGTATGGAGGTGGTGCAGAAGAAGCGGTCCAAGGTGGCGGTAGTGGACGTGGCTGTCTGTACTGGATGCTCTGGGCATCTCCTGTTGTACTTAATTGCCTCCTCCTCTAATTCTTCCTCCTTGTCCTCACTCAGCTTGTCCTCGCTCGATTCTGAACTGAGCTCCCTCCGCCGTCTGGACACACTCAGGGATGGGTAGATGTTAAAAGGGGAATCCTCTGAGGTTTCCTTTGCTTGTTTCTTTTGATTTTCCTTAGTCCCTTTGCCCTTTCTGTTGTCGCTCCCCTTCTCTGACTGGCTCTCTTGGTACACTCTAAGTACCTTAGTTCCTCTCTTAACAGCTTCACAACATCACTGGTCTTCTAAACTGCCCTCACTAATTTCCATATTGGTCACATGCCAGGTTTTAGTTTCTTTTCCTCCCATACTCTGTCTAAATCTTTACCTAGTTTCTCCCAAGATGCGACCATCAAACTGCCTGAAACAGCAAACCAGGGAGCAACCTCTTTGCACTCATCAAGAAAAACCTGCAAGTTCTTAGAGTTAATCTTAAGCCCTCTATTTCGGAGTAGGCCACAAAAATTGGGTCGCTAGTAGAATTCCCCATGCCTGTGACCATACTTATCTACGCACAGAAAGTTATCACGGCGTCCCAGAGCATAGTGCTCCTCCACGGGTTTATGACACGCGCAAGCAAAAAGTATGACCAGTACCACAACCGCCCAGATCAGTACGATGATCACGAGCAGAAGGTAGTGGTCCATACGTCCCTCTTGTCACTTACCGTGAACCTTATTGTTCCCTGCTCCAGGAAGCTTTATAGTTCCCACTTACATAGGAAACTTACCTGTACCGCTCCTGTTGCTGAGAGTTCTGAACCTCGCTTCCCCGTACAGGTCACCAGTTGTCGTGCCCAACATCAACCCGTGAAGAAGGACACTACATGTCCAGGTTCTTCTCTGCAGCAGTTTATTCAGATCTGCCTTGATGCTTCTACCCGGGGACCCTGAGACGCTCAAAAGCAGCTCTTTAAATACCGAATGGTGGCTTATACTAGGATGTGGTGGAACCTGATTGGTGAGGAAATGTGCCACGTACTTCAGCTGTTAGAGCATGTGCAGATCACAAGAAGATACGTGTCCCTGGGGTTGTTTACCTCAGAAGGGGAGCAGAAGTCAGCACCATCTTGTGATGGCAGCCAGAGCTCCACACATCTCCCAACCAAAAAAAATATGGGACCAGATGGTTTTAGTGCAGAATTCTATCAGACCTTCAAAGAAGACATAACACCAATACTCTTTAAACTATTCTACAAAGTAGAAACAGAAGGAACACTGCCCAATTTGTTCTTCTAGTCCACAATTATGCCGATACTAAAACCACACAAAGATCCCACAAAGAATGAGAGCTACAGGCCAATTTCCCTTATAAATATTGATGCAAAAAATATTAAATAAAATTTTTGCCAACTGAATCCAAGACCACATCAAAATGATCATTCACCATGATCAAGTAGGCTTCATCCCAGGGATGCAGGGATGGTTCAATATATGGAAATCAATCAATGTAATCCATTACATAAACAAACTAAAAGAAAAAAGCCACATGGTTATCTCATTAGATGCTGAAAAAAGCATTTGACAACATTCAGCATCCTTTCATGCTAAAAGTCCTAGAAAGAACAGGAATTCAAGGCCCATACCTAAACATAGTAAAAGCAATCTACAGCAAACCAGTAGCCAACATCAAAATAAATGGAGAGAAACTTGAAGCAATCCCACTAAAATCAGGGACTAGACAAGGCTGCCCTCTCTCTCCATATCTTTTCAATGTAGTACTTGAAGTTCTAGGGAGACCAATTAGAAAACATAAGGAAGCCAAAGGGATACAAATTGGAAAGGAAGAAGTCAAACTATCATTTTTTGGAGATGATATTATAGTATAATTAAGCGACCCAAAAGACTCCACCAGAGAACTCTTACAGCTGATAAACAACTTCAGCAAAGTGGCTGGTTATAAAATCTACTCAAGTAAATCAGTAGCCTTCCTTTACTCAAAGGACAAACAGGCTAGGAAAGAAGTTAGGGAAATAACACCCTTCACAATAGCCAAAAACAATATAAAGTATCTTGGCATGACTCTAACCAAACAAGTAAAAGATCTGTATGACAGGAACTTCAAGTACTTGAAGAAAGAAATTGAAGAAGACCTCAGAAAATGGAAAAATATTTCATGCTCTTGGATTGGCAGGATCAATATAGTAAAAATGGCCATCTTGCCAAAAGCAATCTACAGATTCAATGCAATCCCCATCAAAATCCCAAATCAATTCTTCATAGATCTAGAAAGAGCAATTCTCAAATTCATCTGGAGTAAAAAAAAAAAAACCCAGGATAGCTAAATCTATTCTCAACAATAAAAGGACTTCTGGGGGAATCAATATCCCTGACCTCAAGCAGTATTACAGAGCAATTGCATTAAAAACTGCATGGTATTGGTACAGTGACAGGCAAGTAGATCAATGGAAAAGAATTGAAGACCCAGAAATGAACCCACAGAGTTATGGTCACTTGATCTTTGATAAAGGAGCTACAACCATCCAATGGAAAAAAATAGTCTTTTCAACAAATGGTGCTGGTTCAACTGGAGGTCAACATGCAGAAGAATGTGAATTGACCCACACTTACCTCCTTGTACTAAGATCAACTCCAAGTGGATCAAGGACCCCCACATAAAGCCAGGCACATGGAAACTAATAGAAAAGAAACTGGGGAAGACCCTGAAGGACATAGCCACAGGGGAAAAGTTTCTGAACAGAACACCAATAGCTTATGCTCTAAGATCAAGAATTGACAAATGGGACCTCATAAAATTACAAAGTTTCTGTAAGGCAAAGGACACTGTCAGAAGGACAAAATGGCAATCAACATTTTGGAAAAAGATCTTCACCAAACCCACATCCGACAGAGGGCTAATGTCCAATATATACAAAGAACTCAAGAAGTTAGACCCCAATGAACCAAATAACCCTATTAAAAATGGGGTACAACGCTAAACAAAGAATTTTTACCAGAAGAAATTTGGATGGGTGAGAAGCCTCTTAAGAGATGTTCAACATCACTACTCATCAGGGAAATGCAAATCAAAACAATACTGAGATTCCACCTCACACCAGTCAGAATGGCTAAGATTAAAAACTCAAGAGACAACAGATGCTGGCCAGGATGTGGAGAAAGGAAGACTCCTCCACTGTTGGTGGGATTGCAAGATGGTACAACTGCTCTGAAAATCAGTCTGGCTGTTCCTCAAAAAATTGGGCATGATATTTCCAAAGGACCCTTTCATACCACTCCTGGGAATATACCCAGAGGATTCCCCTGCATACTATAAAGACACATGCTCCACTATATTCATAGCAACCTTATTTATAATAGCCAGAAGTTGGAAGTAGCCCTGATGTCCCTCAAAGGAGGAATGGATACAGAAAATGTGGTATATTTATACAGTGGAATACTACTCAGCAATTAAAAATAATGGATTCATGTAATTTGTAGGCAAATGGTTGGATCTGGAAAATATGATCCTAAGTGAGTTAACCCAATCACAAAAGAATACACATGAAATGCAATCACTGATAAGTGGATATTAATGAGCCCAGAAGCTCTGAATACTCAAGGCACAATTAGCAAATCAAAAGATTCCCAAGAAGAACGAAAGAGAAGACCCTGGTCCTGAAAAGACTGGATCCAGTTTTGTAGGAGTGTACCAGAACAGAGTAATGGTGGGGGGGTGTGATTGGGGAATAGGCGGGGGTGGGAGAGAAGAGGACTTATGGGACATATGGTGAGGGAGAACTGGGAAAGAGGAAAGCCTTTGGAATGTAAACAAAGAATATAGAAAAATAATAAAAATGATTATTATTTGAATAGGATAAATTCTGTGTGAAGACTTTGTTCCTAAGAGTGTTTGTTTACTGAGTAAGATTACTCAGTACTTTCCAGTCCATTCCTTGCCCTAGATGTAGAGAATCATGTCTAATGTACAAATTCTCAAAACTGAACTAGACATTTTTCCAAAGTGGTCTTATAAGCTTCTTGTCTACATTTTCTCTCTTCATACTGAAAAATAAAACAAACCAATAAGAGAAGTCTACATATTGTTATCTCCTTTCTTATTGAATGATTATGTGATTATAGACCTTATGCCTCAATCTCCTTTTAACCATTTTCTGATTTTATTTAAGTCTTGCTTCCAAACCAGAAACCTGTACCTTTTGGTACCATTGTTGGGTCAAGAACCAGTGGATACACAAGATCATAGGATCTAAGGGAGAACTGGTTACTCTTATTTTAGAAATTAATATAGTATTTAAAAAGTCTCAATGACTTATTGTTGTACCATAGATTAATGCACCTCTCAATTCTAATAAAGAAACTTCTATTATCAGTAGATGGTGATTAACACAGAGATACACAAACAGCCAAAGTATAAAGGATAAGCCCTATATAAAACATTTATCCTGTACCCTCTCCTTTCAAGGCTCTATGATTGTTGTAAAAGATGCAATAGAAGAACATCCTTAGTCATTAGAGAAGTGCAGCTCAAAAAAAAAAAAATCCCTAAGAGTCTACCTTATAACAATGAGAATGGCTAAGATCAAAAAGTCAAGGGATATCACATGCTGGGGAGGATGTAGAAAGGGTAGAACATTCCTGCATTGCTGGTGGGATTGTACAACTCTGGAAATTAATCTGGCAGTTTCTCAGAAAATTAGAAATAGTTTGATCTCAAGACCTAAGATATACTGTTCTTGCGCATATACTTAAAAGATACTCCACCATACCACAAGGATGCATGATCCACTGTGTTCATAGAAGCGTTATTTGTAATATCCAGAAACTGAAAGCAATCCAGATATCCCACAACCCAAGAATGGATAGAGAAAATGTGGTTCACCTATTAAAAACAAGGGCAACATGAATTTTGTAGGCAAATGGATGGAACTAGAAAATATTATCCTGAGTGAGGTAACATAGAACCAAAGGGGTATGCATGGCATGTACTCACTAATAAGTGGATATTACATAAAAATTATAGACTGCACATGGTACACTACACAGACCCCAAAAAAATTAAAAAAAAGGGAAGCCCAAGTGAGGATGCCTCAGTCTCACTTAGGAAGGGGAACAAAATAGTGAGGAGGGGAAGAGGAAGGGATAGAGGTAGGAGAGAAAAGGGGAATAAGAGGTCAGCATCATATATGGGAAGAGATTTGGAGAGAGGCTCAGAGGGCCAGGAGCATGAAAAAAAATATGCAGCTACTACAGTTGGGGTATATTGTTTAGGGAATATCTAGAAAGTCCCAGAGGTCATGGATGGGAGAGATTTCCAGGTCTCAATGCAGGTGACCTTAACCAAAATACCCAACAGTTGGGATAGGAAACCTGAATAGATCATCTCCAGTAACCAGACAGGATATCCCATGAAGGGATAGGAACACCAGTCCACCTACAAAATGTTCAACACAAAGTTGCTCACTCTAAAAGAAATGCAGAGACAAAAATGGAGCACAATCTAAAAAAAAATAGCCAACCACTATCAGACCCAACTGGGAGTTTATTCCATGGGCATACAGCAATCTCTGACACTATTGCTGATGCTATATTGTACTTACAGACAGTAGCCTAGCATGGCTGTCCTCTGAGAGGCTCTAGCCAGGAGTTGACTAAGACAGAAGCAGATACCTATAGCTAACCATTGGACAGAGGTCAGGGACTCCTATAGAAGAGTAAGGTAAACTACTGAAGGAACTGAAGTGGATAACAATACCACAGAAAGACCAACAATGTCAATTAACCTGGAAACCAGAGATTAATCCTCCAACAAAATCTTAAACTGGCAGGTTTGAGACCCTTGCTATGTATGTAGCAGGAGTGGTTCCATCTAATTCTTTAGAGACCTGATGCCCCAGGGTGGGTGGATTACAGAGTAGCCACTCCCTCAGAGGCAATGGAGAAGAGAGAATGGGAGGAAGAACCCTGAGACTGAGGATTAGGAGAGGCTACAGACTTTGGGATATAAATAATTACAATAATTAATTAATTTTTAAAAGATGCAATGGATAAATACAAGGAAACAATATGCAACAGAATAACTGCACATATGAACTCCCAGGTTCCCAACCCCAGTAAGTCATATTGATGCAAGTACCCTCTGATATGATAGAATAAGAAGGGTAATTAAATTCTGTAGTGTTTCTCCAAAATTTCCTAAGACAAATATATTATAGTAAAAATCAATGAGCATCATAATCAAAGCCAACAAGCCAGTATTAGAAGAAATTATGATGGTTTTTTTACATTGTTAAGGTTCTTGAATGACAAGAAGAATACAAAACCTTGTAGTTTTGTAGAAATAGTCAGAGTTGACAAATAAATGAAAATTAGCATGCTGATTTGGGTTGTGGATAAAATATAAAATTAATTCAAAAGCTGCTGGATTCCAGAATGAAACTTATACTTAATAGTATACATTGTAAAAAGAAAAATATTATTTAAAAAATAGTACAAAATGATGTTAGTTTAACATCTTAATTTTAATAAGCATTCCCTAACCATGTAGGATAGTCACATTATGGAACCTTAGATGAAGTATATTCTGAACTCTGGGTTATCTGTATATCTCCTACATAAATCCAATGTGATTAATGATAAGAAATTTAATAGATGCTAGAAATGAGTCATATAGAAAAGAAAGGAAAAATATGAAGTAGAATAAGCTCCTTGATTTTCACAAAACTACTAGTTACAGGCAACATAATTTAAACAAAAGCAGGTGAGGTAGCATCACAAATATAGGGTTGGAAGGAGGAATGTAAATAAGAATAAATAATGCATAATATAAAAATCAACATAAACAAATTAGGTGACATTACAAATTATCCAAAGTAATGAAATATTTTTCAGTAAGTAAGAGACAGAAGGGACACTGCCCAACTCATTCTTCGAAAACACAATTACGCTGATACCTAAACCACAAAAAGATCCAACAAAGAAAGAGAACTACAGGCCAATTTCTCTTATGAATATTGATGCAAAAATACTAAATAAAATTCTTGCCAACCGAATCCAAGAGCATATCAAAACGATCATTCACCATGATCAAGTAGGCTTCATTCCAGTGATGCAGGGATGGTTCAATATACGGAAATCCATCAATGTAATCCACTGCATAAAAAAACTAAAAGAAAAAAACCACATGGTCATCTCATTAGATGCTGAAAAAGCATTTGACAAAATTCAGCATCCTTTCATGCTAAGTCTTGGAAAGAGCAGGAATTCAAGGCCCATACCTAAACATAGTAAAAGCAATCTACAGCAAACCAGTAGCCAACATCAAAATAAATGGAGAGAAACTTGAAGCAATCCCACTAAAATCAGGGACTAGACAAGGCTGCCCTCTCTCTCCATATCTTTTCAATATAGTACTTGAAGTTCTAGCAAGAGCAATTAGACAACATAAGGAAGTCAAAGGGATACAAATTGGAAAGGAAGAAGTCAAAGTATCATTATTTGCAGATGATATGATAGTCTACTTAAGCGATCCAAAAAACTCCACCAGAGAACTTCTACAGCTGATAAACAACTTCAGCAAAGTGGCTGGTTATAAAATTAACTCAAGTAAATCAGTAGCCTTCTTGTACTCAAAGGACAAACAGGCTGAGAAAGAAGTTAGGGAAATAACACCATTCACAATAGCCACAAACAACATAAAGTACCTTGGCGTAACTCTAACCAAACAAGTGAAAGATCTGTATGACAGGAACTTCAAGTCCCTGAAGAAAGAAATCGAAGAAGACCTCAGAAGATGGAAAAATATTTCTTGCTCCTGGATTGGCAGGATCAATATAGTAAAAATGGCCATCTTGCCAAAAGCAATCTACAGATTCAATGCAATCCCCATCAAAATCCCAAATCAATTCTTCATAGATCTAGAAAGAGCAATTCTCAAATTCATCTGGAGCAAAAAAAACCCAGGATAGCTAAAACTATTCTCAATAATAAAAGGACTTCTGGGGGAATCAATATCCCTGACCTCAAGCAGTACTACAGAGCAATTGTGTTAAAAACTGCATGGTATTGGTACAGCAACAGGCAGGTAGATCAATGGAATAGGATTGAAGACCCAGAAATGAACCCACAGACTTATGGTCACTTGATCTTTGATAAAGGAGCCACAACCATCCAGTGGAAAAAAGATAGCCTTTTCAACAAATGGTGCTGGTTCAACTGGAGGTCAACATGCAGAAGAATGCGAATTGACCCACTCTTATCTCCTCGTACTAAGATCAACTCCAAGTGGATCAAGGACCTCCACATAAAATCAGACACACTGAAACTATTAGAAAAGAAACTTGGGAAGACCCTGGAGGACATGGGCACAGGGATAAAGTTCCTGAACAGAACACCAATAGCTTATGCTCTAAGATCAAGAATTGACAAATGGGACCTCATAAAATTACAAAATTTCTGTAAGGCAAAGGACACTGTCAGAAGGACAAAATGGCAACCAACAATGTGGGAAATGATCTTCACCAACCCCACATCTGACAGAGGGCTAATATCCAATATATACAAAGAACTCAAGAAGTTAGACCCCAAAGAACCAAATAACCCTATCAAAAAATGGGGTACAGAGCTAAACAAAGAATTTTCACCAGAAGAAATTCAGATGGCCGAGAAACACCTTAAGAGATGTTCAACATCATTAGTCATCAGGGAAATGCAAATCAAAACAACCCTGAGATTCCAACTCACTCCAGTCAGAATGGCTAAGATTAAAAACTCGAGAGACAACAAGTGCTGGAGAGGATGTGGAGAAAGAGGAACACTCCTCCACTGTTGGTGGGATTGCAAAATGGTAAAAATGCTCTGGAAATCAGTGTGGCGTTTCCTCAGAAAATTGGGCATGCCACTCCCAGAGGACCCTGGCATACCACTCCTGGGCATATACCCAGAGGATTACTCTGCTTACAATAAAGGCACATGCTCCACTATGTTTATAGCAGCCTTGTTTATAATAGCCAGAAATTGGAAGGAGCCCAAATATCCCTCAAAGGAGGAATGGATACAGAAAATGTAGTAAATTTGTACAATGGAGTACTACTCAGCAATTAAAAATAATGAACTCATGCAATTTGTAGGTAAATGGTTAGATCTGGAAACTATCATCCTAAGTGAGCTAACCCAATCACAAAAGAATACACATGAAATGCAATCACTGATAAGTGGATATTAATGAGCCCAGAAGCCCTAAATACTCAAGGCACAATTAGCAAGTCAAATGACTCTCAAGAAGAAAAAAGGAGAGTACCCTGGGCCTGTAAAGATTGGATCCAGTATTGTAGACCCAGAACAGAGAAATCGTGGGGGGGGGGAATGAGTGGGGAATAGCAGGGGGGGAGAGGAATTATGGGACATATGGTGGGTGGGAACTGGGAAAGGGGAAAGCCTTTGGAATGTAAACATAGAATATAGAAAATAAAAATTTAAAAAAAACCCACAAAAACAAACAAACAGGCCATCTTGCCTCGGGACACCGCGCGTGAACGGCAGGCACAGCGAGCAGCTGGATTCAGGTGCATGGACAGAGATATAGCTTAGCTTAGCTCTGCAGGAGATCTGGGCACAGACAGCTCAGCTGTGGGTACAGACCACCGAGGTCGGCTCTCCAAGCGGGCTGGCAGTGAGGGGCCATCTTGCCTCAGAACACAGCTCGGAATTCTAGCAGCTGGAGTCAGGGGCTTGGACTGAGAGCTAGCATAGTGCAGCACAGACAATGCCGCCAGGCTCTGGCCCTCACCCAGAGCCAGAGAGATCTACAGATCCGGGTACCAACAGCTCAGCCAAGGTCACTGTTTCCTGGGGACAGGCGCGCTGTGTTTTCAGCAGGGCTGCCATCTACAATAAGACCAACTAACTCCAGAGATAAAGAGATGGCAAAAGGCAAACGTAGAAACGTTATTAACAGAAATCAAGGCAATATGGCACCATCTGAACCCAATTCACCAAACACAGCAAGTCCTGGATACCCCAGCACACCAGAAAAACAAGAGTTAGATGTAAAAGCACAGGTCATGATGCTCCTAGAGGAACACAAAAAAGACATAAACAAATCTCTTAAAGAAATGCAGGGGACCATCAATATGGTAGAAGCTCTTACAATCCAAACACAAAAAACACTTAAAGAACTCCAGGAGAATATGGGCCAACAGACAGAAACCAATAAAGAGGAAATGAGAAAATCAGTTAAAGAAATGCAGGAGAACTTGAAACACCAGGCAGAAGACATGAAAGAGGGAGCACAAAAATATATTAAAGAATTACATGAAAACACAAACAAATGAAGGAACTGAGCAAAACCATCCAAGATCTGAACACAGAGGTAGAAACAACTAAGAAATCACAAAAGGAGGCAACTTTGGAGATAGAAAACCTTGGAAAGAAATCAGGGGTCGTAGATGCAAACATAAACAACAGAATACAAGAGATAGAAATAAGAATCTCAGATGCTGAAGATAACATAGTAACCATTGACTCCACAGTCAAAGAAAATGCAAAATCCAAAAGGCTTGTAACCCAAAACATCCAGGAAATCCAGGACACAATGAGAAGACCAAACCTAAGGATTATAGGGATAGATGAGAGTGAAGATCTACAACTTAAAGGGCCAGCAAATATCTTTAACAAAATTATGGAAGAAAACTTCCCTAACTTAAAGAGAGAGATGCTCATGAATATACAAGAAGCCTACAGAACTCCAAACAGACTGGACCAGAACAGAAACACTTCCCATCGCATAATAATCAAACCCCCAAATGTACTAAACAAAGAAAGGATATTAAAGGCAGTAAGAGAAAAAGGCCAAGTAACATATAAAGGAAGACCTATCAGAATCACACCAGACTTCTCTCCAGAGACCACGAAAGCTAGAAGATCCTGGGTGGATCTCATGCAGACCCTAAGAGAACACAAATGTCAGCCAAGACTACTATACCCAGCAAAACTCTCAATCAACATAGATGGAGAAATCAAAATATTCCATGACAGGACCAAAATTACACAATATCTTTCTACTAACCCAGCTCTACAAAGGATAATAGGAGGAAAACTCCAATACAAGGAGGGAACTGCACCCAAGAAAAAGCAATACAGTAACCTTCTTCCATCAAACTCAAACGAAGATAACTACTCAAAAACAAAAATAACATCAAAAATGTCAGGAAGTAATAATCTCTATTCCTTAATATCTCTTAACATCAATGGACTCAATTCCCCAATAAAAAGACATAGACTAACAGACTGGATACAGAAACAGGACCCTACATTTTGCTGCTTACAGGAAACACAGAGTCAAAGACAAACACTACCTTAGAGTAAAAGGATGGAAGACAATTTTGCAAGCAAATGGTCACAGGAAGCAAGCTGGAATAGCCATTTTAATATCAGATAAAATTGACTATCAACCCAAAGTCATCAAAAGAGATGAAGAAGGTCACTTCTTGCTAGTCAAAGGAAGAATCCACCAAGAACTCACAGTTCTAAACATCTACGCTCCAAATGTAAGGGCACCCTCATTCGTAAAAGAAACTTTACTAAAGCTCAAAGCACACATTGCACCTAACACAATGATTGTGGGGGACCTCAATACTCCACTATCCAGAGTGGACCGACCAGGAAAACAGAAACTAAACAGGGACATGGAGAAACTCATCGAAACTTTGGACCAATTGGATTTAACAGATATATATAGAACATTTCACCCTAAGGCAAAAGACTATACCTTTTTCTCAGCCCCTCATGGTACCTTCTCCAAAATCGACCATATAATTGGACACAAGACAAACCTCAACAAATATAAAAAGATCGAACTAATCCCATGCCTCTTATCAGATCACCATGGAGTAAGAGTGTTCTTCAATAGCAACAAAAACAACAGAAAATCCTCATACACGTGGAGGCTGAACAATATTCTACTCAATGATACCTTCGTCCAGGAAGAAATAAAGAAAGAAATCAAAGATTTCTTAGAATTTAATGAAAATGAAGGCACAACATACCCAAATCTATGGGACACAATGAAAGCAGTGCTTAGAGGAAAACTCATAGCCCTGAGTGTCTCCAAAAAGAAACAGGAGAGAGCATATACTAGCAACTTAATGGCGCACTTGAAAGCTCTGGAACAAAAAGAAGCAATTTCACCCAGGAGGAGTAGAAGACAGGAAATCATCAAACTCAGGGCTGAAATCAATCAAGTTGAAACAAAGCAAGCCATACAAACAATCAACAAAACCAGGAGCTGGTTCTTTGAGAAAATCAACAAGATAGATAAACCCCTAGCCAGACTTACCAAAGGGCACAGAGACAGTATTCAAATTAACAAAATTAGAAATGAAAAGGGAGATATAACAACAGAAACAGGAAATTCAAAAAATCATCAGATCCTACTACAAAAACTTATACTCAACACAACTGGAGAATCTGGAGGAAATGGACAATTTCCTAGACAGTTACCAATTACCAAAATTAAACCAGGATCAAATAGATCATCTAAACAGACCCATAACCCCCAAAGAAATAGAAGGGGTCATAGTTCTCCAACCAAAAAGAGCACAAGACCAGACAGTTTTAGTGTAGAATTCTATCAGACTTTCAAAGAAGTCCTCATACCGATACTCTTCAAAATATTCCACAAAATAGAAACAGAAGGAACACTACCCAACTCATTCTATGAAGCCACAATTACCCTGACACCAAAACCACACAAAGATCCAACTAAGAAAGAGAACTACAGGCCAATTTCTCTTATGAATATCGATGCAAAAATACTAAACAAAATACTTGCCAACCGAATCCAAGAACACATCAAAATAATCATTCACCATGACCAAGTTGGCTTCATCCCAGGGATGCAGGGATGGTTCAATATACGGAAATCCATCAACGTAATCCACTACATAAACAAACTCAAAGAAAAAAAACCACATGGTCATCTCATTGGATGCTGAAAAAGCATTTGACAAAATTCAGCATCCTTTCATGCTAAAGGTTTTAGAAAGAGCAGGAATTCAAGGCCCATATCTAAACATAGTAAAAGCAATATACAGCAGACCAGTAGCCAACATCAAGGTAAACCAAGAAAAACTTGAAGCAATCCCACTAAAATCAGGCACTAGACAAGGCTGCCCCCTCTCACAATATCTCTTCAATATAGTACTTGAGGTACTAGCTAGAGCAATTCGACAACAGAGGGAAGTCAAAGGGATATAAATCAGAAAGGAAGAAGTCAAACTATCACTATTCGCAGATGATATGATAGTATACGTAAGTGACCCAAAAACCTCCACCAGAGAACTCCTGCAACTGATAAACAACTTCAGCAAAGTGGCTGGCTATAAAATCAACTCAAGCAAATCAGTAGCCTTCCTATACGCGAAGGATAACCAGGCCGAGAAAGAAATTAGGGAAATGACACCCTTCACAATAGCCACAAATGATATAAAGTATCTTGGAGTGACGCTAACCAAACATGTGAAAGATTTATATGACAAAAACTTCAGGTCTCTGAAGAGGGAAATTGAAGAAGACATCAGAAAATGGGAAATTCTTCCATGCTCGTGGGTTGGCAGGACTAATATAGTCAAAATGGCAATCTTGCCCAAAGCAATATACAGAATCAATGCAATCCCCATCAAAATCCCAACTCAGTTCTTCATAGAGTTAGTAAAAGCAATTCTCAAATTCATCTGGAATGACAAAAAACCCAGGATAGCTAAAACTATCATCAACAGCAAAAGAACTTCTGGGGGAATCAATATCCCGGACCTCAAGCAATATTACAGAGCAGTAGTATTAAAAACTGCATGCTATTGGTTCAGTGACAGGGAGGCGGATCAATGGAATAGGATCGAAGACCCAGAATTGAACCCACACATCTATGGCCAATTGATCTTCGACAAAGGAGCTGAAAACATCCAGTGGAAAAAAGATAGCCTTTTCAACAGATGGTGCTGGCTCAACTGGAGGTCAACATGCAGAAGAATGAGAATTGATCCACTCTTATCTCCTTGCACTAAGCTCAACTCCAAGTGGATCAAGGACCTCCACATAAAACCAGACACACTAAAACTAATAGAAAAGAAACTGGGGAAGACCCTGGAGAACATTGGCTCAGGGGGAAAATTCCTTAACAGAACACCAATTGCTTATGCTCTAAGAGCAAGAATAGACAAATGGGACCTCATAAAATTACAAAGTTTCTGTAAGCCAAAAGACAGTGTCAAAAGGATAAATTGGCAACCAACAAATTGGAAAAAAATCTTCACCATCCTCACATCCAACAGAGGGCTAATTTCCAATGTATACAAATAACTCAAGAGGTTAGACCCCAGAAAACCAAATAACCCTATCCAAAAATGGGGTACAGAGCTAAACAGAGACTTTTCACCTGAAGAAATTCGGATGGCTGAGAAACACCTTAAAAAATGTTCAACATCATTAGTCATTAGGGAAATGCAAATTAAAACAACCCTGAGATTTCACCTCACACCAATCAGAATGGCTAAGATTAAAAACTCAGAAGACATCAGGTGTTGGCGAGGATGTGGAGAAAGAGGAACACTCCTCCTCTGCTGGTGGGACTGCAAGCTGGTACAACCACTCTGGAAATCAGTCTGGCGGTTCCTCAGAAAACTGGACGTGATACTTCCAGAGGACCCAGCCATACCACTCCTGGGAATATACCCAGAAGATTCCCCAGCATGCAATAAGGATACATGCTCCACTATGTTCATAGCAGCTTTATATATAATAGCCAGAAGCTGGAAAGAACCCAGATGTCCCTCAACAGAGGAATGGATACAAAAAATGTGGTATATATACACAATGGAGTACTATTCAGTCATTAGAAACAATGAATTATGAAATTCTTAGAGAAATGTGAACGTCATACTAAGTGAGGTGACCCATTCTCAAAAGAATACCCATGGTATACAGTCACTGATAAGTGGATATTAGCCTAGAAGCTTAGAACACCAGAGACATAAATCACATATCAAGTGATGTCTCACAAGAAGAAAGGAGTGGACACTGGTGCTAGAATGGACCAAAACATCATTGTGGGGGAGTACAAGAACAGTGAGGTGGGAGGGGGTGGATGAGGGAGCAGGGGGATGGAAAAGGGCATGTGGGACTTTTGGGGGTGGGGAACCAGAAAAGGGGAAATGAATTGTAAATATAGAATATATCCAATAAAAACAAACAAACAAACAAACAAATAAAATGTATTTTTTAGAGGAATCCACCAATAACTTGCCTGGAACCTTCAGGACACAGGAATCCAGAGGTGGCCTGTGCCATGAGCCTTATATTTTCTGTCTACTGCTGGAGATGATCCTCTGCCAAAGGGCTCCATTCACAAATAGCATCAGGGAAAGAAAGAGCCACCCAGCAGTGCATACAGGACTGTGAGTGCACATAACGACTACCAATGCTGCTCAGAGGAATCTGCCTGGAACCCTCAGGTCACAGGAACCAAATGGCTTCCTGGAACAGGAGTTTTCTGATTTCCTACTCTGGCCAGAGCTGATTGTAGGACACAGAGCTACATATTTAAATACCACCAGAAGAAAACTGTTCTCCCAAGAGTGCCTAAACACCTGTGAGTACAGGTAAAACCACCACTTCTCTTCAAATTCCTGGCCCAAGAGGGAACTGCTAAGATCCATCAGGACACAGGAACCAAGGATCAGCCAGGGATAAGATCCTTCTAGTTTCTGTCTGCACCCTAGAGCTGACTCTGTGCTACAGATCTCCATACCTAAATTTCTCCCAGAGAGAACTGGTCTCCCAGAAATATTGACACATGGGCTTGCAATAGGGACCAGACACATCAGAAACAGCAAGACCAGCTAACTCCAGAGATAACCATATAACAAAGGCAAAAATGCCTAATAAAATTCTACTCAACCGAGTCCAAGAACACATCAAAGCAATCATCCAACATGAACAAGTAGGCTTCGTCCCAGTCATACAGGGATGGTTTGATATATAGAAATCCATCAATGTAATCCACAACATAAACAAACTCAAAATTCAGCATCCCTTCATGTTAAAGGTCTTTGAAAGATCATTAATTCAAGGCCCATACCTAAACATAGTTAAAGCAATATCCAGAGACTGCCCCTCCTAGGGATCCAACCTATATACAGTTACAAAACCCAGACACTAGTGTGGGTGCAAACAAGTGCTTGCTGACAGGTGCCTGACATAGCTGTCCCCTGGGAGGCTCTGCCAGTGCATGACAAATACAAAAAGAGACACTTTCAGTCACTGGGTGAGCTAAGTACAGGATTGCCAGTGAAGGAGCTAGAAAAAGGACCCAAGGAGCTGAAGAGATCTGCAGCACTATATGAGGAACAACAATTTGAACCACCCAGTATCCCCAAAGCTCCCAGGGAGATGGCCTTGTTGGACATCAAAAGTAGAGACCCTTGGTCCTGAGAAGACTAGATGCCCCAGTATGGTGGAATGCCAGGACAGGGAAGCCTGAGTGGGTAGATTGGTGAGCAGAAGGAGAGGGGATGAGTTAGGGAGGTTTTTTTGGGGGGGGACCAGGAAAGGGGACAACATTTGAAATGTAAATAAAGAATATATCAAATAAAAAAATTTTAAAAAGAAAGTTTAAAAAAAAGACTCCAGAGAACCAAATAAGGCTATCAAAAAATGGGTTACCAAGCTAAATGAAGAATTCTCAACCAAGAAAAAACAGATGGGTAAAAAACACCTAAAGAAATGTTCAACAACCTTAGTTATCAGGGAAATGCAAATCAAAACAACCCTGAGATTCTACCTCACACCAGTCAGAATGGTTAAGATCAAAAAGTCAGGTGACAACAGGTGCTGGTGAGGATGTGGAGAAATAGGAGCACTCCTACATTGCTGGTAGGATTGCAAGCTGGTGCAACCATTCTCTGGAAATCAGTTTGGTGGGTCCTCAAAAAGTTGGACTTAATCCTACTGGAGGACCTGGCTATACTACTCCTGGGCATATACCCAGAGGGTTCTCCAACATGTAATAAGTTTGGATACTTTGGTCCTTCTTAGAAGGGGGATCTAATTATCCATGGCTCATAGCCAAACAATGGACTGATCAGAGGGTCTCCAATTGAGGAGCTAGCTAGAGGACCCAAGTAGTTAAGAGGTTTGCAGCCCCATAGGAGCAACCATAATATGTACCAACCAGTAATCCCAGAGCTCCCAGGGACTAAACCACCAAACAAAGAGTTCAGCATTTCTTAGAGTGTTAGAAATAAAATACCAAAAAATGCCTTCTTTCTAGCAAGCATATCAATGATGAGAAGGGAAGAATGAAGGTGAAGAATGAGAAGCGACCAAATCCAGTTGGAATAACAAATGCAATTTAGTGATAAGTGATGAATGAACGTAATGAGGAAGAAAAAAACCAACAGAGTGACAGAGGAAAAGCATAGCTAGTATGCACAGAAAAAACAAAGATTGTCAATATTTTACATAAAATGTGTATGTGCAATTAGATACATGGCTCCGCTGTTAAGAGCATGTACTATTCCTGCAGAGGACCCACTGAGAAACTCACAAGCACCTATAACTCCAGTTTCAGGGAGGTGACACATCTGACCTCTGAGGCACTGACACTCACAGGCACATATGCACACACAGGTACACATACAAATAAATTATTTTATATAATATATAATAACATCAAATTCTCACTGTCATATGATAAGAAGATACAATCAACTCACATAACAAAATTCATAAAAATAGGTGAACCTACTATGTCTTTTATTTGCCTCTCCAAATAAGAATTACAATGGAAAGTGGAGAAAAGGTTGAATAATTAAGAGTATGTGCTGTTATTCTTCCAGAGGACCTGAGTTAAATACCCAGTATACACATGGTAGCTCACAACAGCCTGTAATTCCAACACTAGGTGGTCTGTTGTCCTGGTCTCTATGTGTACTAGGATTCGCATGGTTCATATTCATACACACAGGCATACACACATATACATAAAATGATAAATTTTGTTTATAAGGCAACTGAGGTGAATTGATTTGGTATGTTTTCCTACGCTTTCTTGAATAAAAATCCATATAGGCAGAGGATGTAGTTATCATGTGCACAGAGACTTTTAGATATGCCTACAGAAGGGGAAGTGAAACTGGCTGGAAAAGCAAAGCAGAGGAAATATTCTAAGTAGAAGAGGAAGGAGAGGAGATATCTAAATGAACGGATCTAAGGAAACTTTTTTACATTTTATGCAACATTAACAAAAGTGAAGAGACATGTAAAAAGTCTGACAAGCACAATTGATTGAAATGATCTCTGAGTACACATTCTGAAAACCACTTGTTCAAAGCTCATGTTTCCACAGGACATTGCCAGGTATACTTAAGTAGTTGATACAGCTTAGGTGTTAATATCTCAAGCACTCTGGTGTCAATGCAGTGAAATTCCTTTGGGACTTGATGAAAGACTTTTTAATTTAGCAGTACAATGGGCATAATTACTCACATAGAGTTGTAGGTCATGCCTGGGATTTTCATTCTCTTAAATGCAAACACTTTAGAGAACAATGCACATATATTCATAAGTTCTGACACTTGTATGATAAAGCAAAGAATATACTGAGAAAAAAATCATCTTAGTAAGATCAGGTAAGACAGGTTAAAATTATATCTACTTTTGACATTTGCTATTAAATATATTGCTTACAATAATATAATTTAGTAATAACATATAGTAATATAATATGAAATATTATTTACATTTCTAAATTTCATGGCATTTTGGATAAGTGAAAGGATTAAAAATAGAGAGATATATAACACTGTAATTAATATAACTTTCTTAAAGGATGATATTTTAGAATATACACAAGATCACAAAATATTCTAAGTAAAGCAAACATTTACATTAAATGTTATTTCTATCATACCTAACTTTGTACATTGCACCTAGTTATTAGAAGAAAGAAACTTCCTCCATTTTTTGGATGTTCTGAAATGCAAACATACCAAGACCATCAAATTAGCACAATCAGCTTTGGTAGTATGTCCTAATATACCATTGATAAGGGGAAAGAAACTGGAGTTCCAATAAGCTTTTAAAATTTAAAAGGTTTTTCTGAATAAACATTAAAAAGTTTAAGAAGAAAAATTATTTATTAGATTTTATCTATTATAGTATATTGTAGACAATCACAATATTCTAAAGAAGCATAACAATAAATATTCTTATTTAATAAGGGAAGATTTTGAACAATATCCTTTTATATTATTTTTTATTAAATTAACTTATTTCTCTCTTTACATTTTTTCCCATACAATATTAACTGGTCATGACTTTTCCCTTCCTTCATGTCTTTGCCAGTTCCTTGATTGTAAAAGCCAGATATCATACTACTTCAAGATAACAGCATCATCAAAACACTTCTTAAAGTTAATAATTCTATGAGCAAAGGAAAGCAATCACTTGGATTCATTATTAGGATATTGAAAATATGATCACCTGGTCAAGATCACTGACAGGAGCTGGAGTTGGAAGAATTTCTTCTTTTAAATCACAACCTTCAGAATTCTGTAGCAATAGGCCTCAAAATAGTTTAAGTATACTTAAAATTATTGAGTCATATATTATAAAAAAGCATGTTATGAAATTATGCAGAAGAAATTGTGTATCTTGTTGCTTGACGATGATATGCCCCATTATTCAGAATATGACTGTAGTGTGGTCAACGAAATTGAGTTAAATTTGGTTAAACAGTTTCACATGTCAAATGTTCTCACACATTTTTAAATATCTTCAGTCTGGGAGACAGTTGAAAATAATTTTGTCATATTTGTAAGATGACTGATTTTAAAATTTTGGGAGGAAGGGAGAGTAACAGAGAAAAAATAAAACAAATGAAACATTGAGCCAAATCTGAGTAACTTAATGTTTTATGTCTTTATATGTATTTGGAAAAGTAACATACTTTCAAATTACTTATGTACCTTGGAGGTATTAATTAGTCCAATGAATTTTGAGAGTCAAAGATGGTAATATTTTAAAGCAAAGTAACTGCAAAACACAAGAATTTCTTTGCAAAGACAGTAGGTGATGTTGGGAAAGCAAATATTCTGTCTACTAAACAAAGCAGAGTGGTAAATGATCAAACCATAGTTGCAATCTGACATCCTTATCACTTTTCAACAGGGAAGCTGAAGATGACCAAAGACAACTACTCCTTGACAACAGAGTTCATCCTCATAGGATTCTCAGATTACCCAGACTTGAAGATACTTCTGTTCCTGGTGTTTTCTGCCATCTATTTGGTCACCATGGTGGGAAATCTTGGGCTAGTAGCATTGATCTACATGGAACCTCGTCTCCACACACCCATGTACATCTTTCTGGGCAACCTGGCTCTGATGGATTCCTGTTGTTCCTGTTCCACAACTCCAAAGGTGTTAGAGAACTTGTTTTCTGTGGACAGAAGGATTTCTCTCTATGAATGCATGGCACAGTTCCATTTTCTCTGTTCTGCTGGAACCACGGACTGCTTTCTTCTAGCAGCAATGGCCTATGACCGCTATGTGGCCATATGCAACCCACTGCAGTACCACAGCATGATGTCCAAGAAACTCTGCCTTCAGATGATCACAGGAGCCTACATAGCAGGAAATCTACATTGCATAACTCATGTAGGCTTCTTGTTCAGGTTAACGTTCTGCAGGTCTCATGTAATCAAGCACTTCTATTGTGATATACTTCCACTATACAAACTCTCATGTGTAGACCCTTATATCAATAAACTAATAGTACTCATCTTATCTGGTTCAATTCAAACGTTTACCATTACAGTAATCCTCATTTCTTATTTCTATATTCTTTTCACTATATTCAGAATGAAATCCAGAGAGGGAAGAAGAAAAGCTTTATCTACCTGTGCCTCCCACTTTCTGTCTGTGTCAATATTCTATGGGTCTCTCCTCTATGTCTATATTCGACCACATTCAATTAATGAAGAGTATGAAGACATGCCTGTTGCTATTTTTTATACTCTAATAATTCCTTTACTAAACCCATTTATTTATAGTCTGATAAATAAGGAAGTAATCAATGCAGTGAAGAAAGTAATGAGGAGACAATAGTAACAGTGTTTTGAAAATGAACTTGAACTTCAAGTAAATATATGGATACTTATAAAAAGTCAGAAAAATATAACTTTGTAATGTTTTACATTAAATAATAGAAATACAATATACTTTATTCAAATTATGCAAGAAGAAAAGAGATTATTAAATTTTACTTAGAAATCTTAGGTGCTAAATATATTAGAAGTCTTGAGAGGAATTAGTTCTTGACAATCCTACAAATGCTGGAAATGTACATAAGCATGTGTAAAGGTAGCATTTTATTAAATATTGGCAAAACCTTTGATGACAAATCATAAAATAAAGTCTCAAAATATTGCAATGTCCTTTCTAATAAATCTTTGCTTAGAATTTTCACTCTTTTGAAGCTAACTGTATGCTTGCATATTGTTTTACCTCCCCCTCATTTTTGCATCTGTACTCACACAGATTTCATTTTCATCGAAATTCTAACACTTAGTATTACTCATTTCATCATAAGCTGTCTGAAAGAAAGTACATTTAAAATGACTTATTCATCAATTTGAACTTGAAGAGATTCACTAAATAATATCCAAAGGTTTTAACTTTTTCCTAGATATTTTTAATTTGTTCATTTTATTTAACAGTAATTAAGATGCCAATCAAATTAATATTTACTATGTAATAGCATTTATTGTTTTGTTACAGATTAGAAGTATCAATACATTCATAGTATTAATAAAAGATGAAGATGATATGCACATACAAAACATTGCTGAAAAATCCAAAATATCTATAAACAAAATATTTCTTTACAATTAAATTCTATAATTTATTTAATCCCTTCATTTGCATTTTAAAATCAAATTATCTTCACTAAAGAACCAGTATTTTCGTTTGACAAACTGTGGTTATAAATAATGTTTTTCATGATGAAATCCCAACAGATTTTAATCTTTTCAATTGTTAATTCTTTTGTTATCTAAAAATAAGAAAGTGGTGAATGTCCTGAATCAAAATAGTTCATAAAGGACATATGCTAAAATGTACTTCTACCACCTAAGCTACTGGGATCAATTGAAATAAACTGCAGGAACACTCACGAGTGTAACAATGTAATTAGACATAATTTTGGATATATCCAATGAATTCTAAGAGTTAAAGTTCAAATGAGATAACCTTTATTTACAAAGTCAGATTTCTTCATCCCATAGAAAATTCTTAGTCTATGTTTTCTTCAGGAGCAGAATTGATGGGCAATATGTGTTTGAATGAAAATTTACCTCTTTCATGAATAATCTTGGCTATTTTTCATGCAGAAATTCTAGTTTCTAATAATCAATAATTTTTATTAGTGGAAGTCATTTTAGTATTAAATTCTCTTCACTAAATAACCTCTATTGTGGTGGTCAATTTTGTATTATAAATGATCTTTGAAGGTTAAATCCAAGGATATTTAATATTTTCATTTGCTAATTTGTCTACCACATATAACATTGTACTTTTTTAAAAATCTATTTGTTTCATGAAGTATTTCTCCTGTTTGCAGTTCATTAGGAATAATAAAACCTTAACTAACTCCACTGAAAATTATTGACCTGCCTCACAGGTGTCTATTGTCAGGTGGCTAGTGCCTCTCAGGAAGCTGCATGTCCTTGGAGAACAAGGGGCTTAACCTTGGTCTGAACATTCCACCCTAGGTGGAGGGGTAGTGTGTAACACAAGAATTCCCACACAAAGGCTGGGAGAGGAACTTCACCTTGGTCAATGTCAAGCTCCTGCCAGGTGGCATGGCACCACAATACAGCTCTCTACATCTCTTCCCTTTTCATTAGTCTTTTAGATGAGGAGGTAACAACCAAGTGGACAGTCATTTATCAAAGGACAGTGGCATTAACCAGGGAGTGGAAGATTGACCGGATCCTTCTAAATAATCTATGGAGTCTTTTGTGGAGGAGAGGTTCTAGGCTTCCTTTTCCTTATTCTAAGGAATGCCTTTAAACACCGAAGTCTGTGCAATCAGGTTTGCTTCACAGGGGACTCAGAAGCAGAAAACATGGTCCTCCCCTTACAATGCTTTGCCTTGCACCTCACACTGGTGCCCATGTCAACTCCTAAGCAGACACACATAGATCTGAGTTCTATGTGGCTCCCAAAGGATATCCACTAGTACAGGTTTTGATGATTTGTTGCCAAATGCCCTCCAAGTGTCTTTAACAGACATGCCAGCTTTAAATCTAGGTGAGCCTGGGTGCAGACAAGAGGTCTGCTTAAGATACAAGGTCAAGTGTTAGGAGCAAAACAGGATTAACTTGTCTTTGGATGGCCCAAGGTATCTAATTCAGTTGTAAATTAGCAACTTTCAGACACAAAAGCTAGCCTCTGGGGTGGGGGAGGTAGTTTTGAGAATCAACAGAGAATCTCAGAAAGAGTGGAGACTATATTCTAAATTAACTTAACTGGCTCATAAAGATTATTAGCCATCTTCATAATTGGAATCTACAATATGGGATTTATTTCTAGACCTGTCCATGAGTGAGTCAGCTGATCACATTAAAGGAAAGGCAAGAGCCTTTATAACTCCTCCTTTATATTAATTTTTCTAAGTCAGTTTTAACAGTCTCTACGTTCTCTGTCCCACAAGGTCTAAAAGCTTGAAGCAAGGCAGTTTATCTAATCTGGGATATAGGCAATAAAGGTGGGTCAAGAACATACACCCAATACAGCTTTCCTATCACCATTGTCAAGGCACTCAAAAGGCCCACAGACGGCATTATCTTCAGCATGCTGCACCAATCACTCTGACTGCTAACATTCTTCCTCAGCATTCTTCAGAAAAAACACAAATATGCCTTATGTCCCATATTAAATGATCAGGATTATGCCATATACCAATAAGTGGATCCTTCCATCTCACCTAGGCATGAGTATGCCTAGTTGTAGGATGCTATACACACTCACCAAGGAGTTTCTTGGCATCCAAATTTTAAATTTTTTGTTAAAAATATAAAAACATAATTAAAATAATATGTACAGGGATGTAATTTTTCCCTTTTAATTTTTTAAGACATTGCTTTAAAGTTCCACAATACCTCATCTTTGAGGATTATAAAAAATTAAATTGTTGTTAATTGATGTCACAGATAGCCAGTTCCATTGTCTTTTTTAATCTAAGTTGGAACACTAAGCAGAAACAATAATGTAGTCAATGACTATACAAACATATTTCAATTTTCTAAAATGAGAAATATGAGTACCATTGATTTATAATAATTGATTAAGTCATCTAGAATTAACACCATTTTGTGGTACAGGTAGAAATTGAGGACACCAAGAAAAGTTTTTACAATTTGATGTGCACATTTTCTAAAAATATAAAATGATTCTCAAGCCATTGATATTTTGATGATGTAAAGAATATGATTGCATGGCCAATTGTTCCTATATAAGGGCTATATTCTGCTTAGGATACAAATCTCTTGTGGCCTTGCCTTAAGGGGTCTTGTCCAGGTAATCTAGAATGAGCTCTTTTTTAAAGATTTATTAATTTATTATATGTAAGTATATTGTAGCTGTCTTCAGACACACCAGAAGAGGGTTTCAGATCTCATTATAGGTGCTTGTGGGCCACCATATGGTTACTGGGATTTGAACTCAGGAACTTCAGAAGAGCAGTCAGTGTTTTGTTTTGTTTTGTTTTGTTTTGTTTTGTTTTGTTTTGTTTTGTTTTTTTGAGACAGAGTTTTTCTGTGTAGCCCTGGCTGTCCTGGTACTCACTCTGTAGACCAGGCTTGCCTCAAACTCACAAATTTGCCTGCCTCTGCCTCCCAAGTGCTGGGATTACAGGCATGCGCCACCACTGCCCAGTTAGTCAGTGTTCTTTTACCACTGAGTTATCTCTCTAGCCCCTGGATGAGCTCTTAAATATACAGAGGACAGTCATTTAAAGGAACATACCTTTTCTTAAATTAAATTGTATTTGCATAAATTATTGTAAAATTTAAGAATTAGCAGTATCTAAAAAAAAAAAGAGAGAGAGAGAGCAATTTCAAGCAATTGTAAATGGTTTACAATATATACTGTGAGAACCCTGTCAGAAACAGCAGGCCAGCTCCCCATGACCAAGGATGGGAGCTCACAGGTATACTAAAACTTTATATTCCACCAATGACTGCCTGGGGGAGGACAGATAAGAAAATGGCCTAAACAGGGAACCACCTTGCCTAGGATGAGGACAGAGAGAGAAGCGACTCAACAAAAAAGACAATGCCAGGAAATACCACAAATATCTCAGGGTAGGCAGGTCAGGGCCAAATGATAGAGACAAGCTCCCTGTTCGAGTTGACCAATAATTTTAAATGTTACTCAGGATAACCAAACACTGTTGTTCAAATTAAGTGGCCACTAAATCTCCCGACAAAATGTGTATAAAAAGTTTATAAAATGTGTATAAAAGTTTTTGTGAGCTTAGGTTCTCCTCTTGCCTGCATGCTGGGGGCCCCAACACAAGTTAGAACAATAAACCTCTTGCAGTTTGCAGTGATGCCAGTCTCTGTGGCCTTATTGAGTGTGGGTCTTCTGACAGACTCTTACATCTGGTGTACTGGCCAGGAAGCCCCTCTCGGGACCCACACACCGTGTATCAGAGGAACATTGGAGCAAGGTAACGTGGGATCCCTGTCTCTCAATTCAGTCTGCCTGTGTGTCTTGTGTGCATGATTTCCTTTATTCTGGCAGCCACATTTGGTCTGTAGTTTCGGTCTGATCTGAGGTTGCCAGAGAGGCAGGAAGATGTGCTAGAATGCTGTGGCACCAGGGACTCAGAAGATGCTCTCGTCTCCCACTGCGAGAAAGAATCTGATAGGGTATGTCTCCATCAGGGCACAAGGGGCTCCTGCCACGGCCATCTGAGTCTGCTTTTTTCCTGTGGCGGTCACCAGGTGGTCATTTCTTAGTGTCTTTTTTTGGCTACTGTTTCATTTTTGGACGTGGACTATGTTTGAGATCATGGGATAGACAGTTTCCACCCCCTGACTGACGTTAGACCATTGGAGGGAAGTTAAAAGTAGAACTCACAACTTGTCAGTGGAAATTAAAAAGCAGAAGTGGCAGATTCTATACTCTTTTTAGTGGCCCACTTTTGGGGCTGGATGGGCAGCGCAGGGCTCCTCTTCTCTTCCTATTATCAAAGGTGTCAAGAAGCAAATCTTCGAAATTGGGTCTGCAAGTCACCCAGACCAAGTTCTGTATATTGTTGTATGGAAGGATTTAGCCTCCTTTCTGCCTGGGCTTGTTCCTTCCTTTCTTCCACAGGACCCCCACCTTGGAGACCTATGCTCTCAAAGAGGCTCCCAAGTAGACTGTCTTATCAGACACTGATGCCAGCCTCCTTCTTTTAGATCTCCTTCTGCCCTATGCACTTCCTTTCAGGCACAGGCAGCACCCCTGAGTTACTACCACTCTTAGGCATCCAGAGTGGTCCTGCTGTTCCATTGCCCACCCCCCCTTCTCATGTCAGAAGGACTTTGGAAGGAACTGGCACAGGGGACATGGAGCAAAAGGGAAACCTCTCCAGAGACTGCTGTGGCTCCCCTCTGTGGGCGTTCAGGCCTGTTGATGACCAGGGAAAACAACCACTGCAACACTGGCCATTCTTTTCAGCAGACCTCCATAATTGGAAAACGCAAAATTCTTTCTTTTCCAATAACTCTAAGGCCACTATTGATTTTCTATACTCTCTTCTTTTTTCTCATCAGCCTACTTGGGGTGATTGTAAGCAGCTGCTGCAGGTTCTCTTTAACACTGAGAAAAGGCAGAAAATACTACAAGAGGCCAGAAAGAATGTTCCAGGCCCGGATGAAAGGCCCTCACTACTGCATGTTGAATCGAGGCTGGATTCCCCCTCACCAAAATGGGGGATTTTAATACTCCTGAAGGTAGCAAGCATTTGAAGGTCTATCACCAGACTCTAATAGCAGGTCTCTGAGGGGCTGGGAAATGCCCCACCAATTTGACCAAGGAAAGAGAGGTTATACAGGGCCATGATGAGTCTCCCTCCATGTTCCTAGAATAACTCATGGATACTTTTTGCCATTTTCTGCCTTATAACCCTAGTAGTGAGGAGCATAAGGCTATGGTGACAGTTGTGTTCATAGGTCAGTCTTACAAGGACATAAAGCAGATGTTGCAGAAAATTGAAGGGTTGCAAGGTAAATTGCTGAGAGAGTTAGTGCAGGTTGCAGAGAAATATATCATAGCAGAGAGACTGAGGAAGAGAAAGAAGAAAGAAAGCAGAAAGAACAGGAAGCTAGAGAGCTAAAAAGAGAAAAAAGACAAGAGAGGAACTTACAGAAGATACTGGCCACAGTAGTTAGAGAAACTAGGAAACTAGTAACACAGTACCGGCAACTGTAGCGAGCCAATAGCAAAGGATCACTGCCTATTGTAAGGAAAAAGGCCCCTGGTCAAGTACTGCCCCAGGAAAAAGAAGAGAGGCCACTCCAGTGACCCTGAAGGTAATCCTCTTAGTCCTAGAATGCTGGCTATGAGGAAAAAAGGCAGTGACTAGGGGGGATGGTGTTCAGAACCCCTCCCTGAACCCAGGGTAACGATAAAGGTGGAAAGGAAGCCCACAAAGTTTCTTGTGAGGGCCCTACACTCCATTCTCCTACACAAAGATGGGCCAGTCTCCAACAAGATATCTTGAGTACAAGGAACTACTGGTAACAAGCAATATTCATGGACTACTCGAAGAATGGTGGACCTAGAGCCTTCCTCTTGCTCTCTTCAGAGCAAGAAATACCCCTTCCGGATTTAGTCTTACCCTTTGAGGTCTTATATGGGGCTCCAGCTCCTCTGACTGTATTCGATGATGTTATTGAACCAACATGTCATAGTAATAATAATTTGTACACGGGGCTAAAAGGCCTACAAGTGGTACAGAAAGAAGTCTGGTCCCAGTTGACAGCAGCCTATGCTCCGGTGATCCATAAGACATCTCATCAGTTCCAGGTTGGGAATTCGGTTTACATACACCACCATCATGCTCAGACAGTTGAACCTTGCTGGAAAGGTCCCTACTTGGTCCTGCTTACCACTCTAACAGAAGTCAAGGTGGAAGGGATTGCTATTGGCTCACCTGGATGCATGCTTGCCATATGAAGCCATCACCACCACCACCACCACCACCACCACCACCACCACCACCACCACCACCGCGCCCTAGAGGACACCCAGAAGCCTTCCCTTTGGTGAGTCCAGACATCCAGAAACCCATTCAAATGCAAGATCACCAGAAAGACAGTGTCTACAGACAGTCATGACAATCTCCCTTCTGATGATCCAAATGGTACTATGCCTAGGCAGTCTGCTGCCTCAGGGTGCCGCCATCTTCACTGCTCTGTAACATCACCTGGCAGTTGCTACATAGTAGATGTCATTTGGAGTCAATTCAAGGTTGCTACTCCAAACACTTGGTGGCCAGACTTATTTCCTGATATTCGCAATCTATCCATTGGAAACTCTGACTGGTACCAGGAGTACTCTGATGTTGGGAGGGCTCTTCAACATGCATGAAGGAGTGGACCCACAGAAGGAACCCATGGAGAGGCTACTGTAATAAGCATTGGAGGAGCCTACTCTGGACTCAGTCCTTCAAAGTCTGTCCCGGGTTCCACTGCTCCCGTTTCCTCAACCAAAAGTGCGGAAGCAAACTATTGTAAAAGCAGGGATTGTGAGACCTCTGGAGATACTTACTGGAAACCCTCCTTGATCTGGGATTATATCAAGGTAGTGGCCAATTATTCTCTAGCAGCCTACGTGCTGCGGGGGGGAGGCATATCATGGGGCCAAATGCAAATCACAATTACTGAGCCAGGAAAAAAGGCTACCCAATGGATAATTGAATATATGTGTGCCACGGACCGACTCAGTTGGAACACACTCCCGTGGGGAAATCAGGGTCTTTGGTATGCAGGAAGGTACAGGTCCGGCGAATGACAGACAGACTCACACAAGATCTGAATGCGTCTGAATGCACTTTACTGTTCTGAGGCAGGTATTTTTAAATGTTTACAAAGAATAGTTACCATGAGTATCTGGCACAAGGAAATACAAAATTAGTCAGGTATGAACGTCAGAGATTACACACAAGGTCATTGCGCCCCTCTGTGGTCAATGATAAATTAGTAATTGGAATTAGTAATTAGTTCTTGGAAACACTATGTATGTTATCTTTCTCAGGCTTATTTTGAAACTTTACCTAACTGATGGTTTCCATGTCAGAGTGCCAAAGACCAGCTAACCATACAAATAAATTGTTGGGAGGTTAATTCTTTAATGTATCTAGGTAATAACTGTACAGCTAATTACAAGCAAAGCAATGGATCTCTAGAAGGAAAATCATGGCCAGTACTGTAGTTCAAAGAATGAACTCTGAATGAACTGTCACGCCTGGAATGCTCGCACCTTTGGCTGGCAGAGACATCTCGTAAGTAAAAGAACAGGTCAGATAAAGGTTTACACAGCTTGCCACGAGAAATTTCAGCTCAGCCCTATCTGCAGCCAAGGAGGCCCACAGCGGCATTCCTTGAACATCCCTGCCAAACAAGGCGTTCCCCAGTAAATATCACACAGCCTCTGCCTGGATTGCAGCTTGGATGCGTGAAACTACGGGGTTCAAGAAATGTGTGTGATTTATGTGGGGTCTAAAGATGTACAAAGATGACTATGACCATGGGTTAGTGTTCACCATCAAATTAAACATAGAAACCCCATATACACCCCTGGGAACCAGTAAGGTCCTAGCCCCTCCCAAGCCCAGGCCTAAGCCCACTACCAAGCCTTCAGTGCCCAGTAAGGTCCCCACCAGGGTGACTAGAGTTATTAGTCTTCCCTAGCCCGATGCTTTCCCACCAGCTCCAGATTCTGCCCAAGAATCTTATCTGACAGGTTTAATCCAGGGGGTCTTTAAGGTCATCAATGCAACAAATCCTGAGGCTGCTCAAGAATATTTGCTCTGTTATAATGTTGCCCTCTTTTTATTATGTGGGCATTGCATACCTTGGGACATCAAATCAGACCTCAGAGGCTCAAGCTTGCCACTTGGCTCAGCAACAAATCAGACTTACCCTTTCTGCTGTAACTGGGCAGGGACTGTGTGAGAGAATGGTAGACCCCACCCATTAACACCTTTATAATCAGACTCTCTGAAACCCAGGTACTGAAGGATATCTTACACCCCTGTTTGATGGATGGTGGGCCTGCTGTTCAGGCATAACTTCCTGCATAAATCTCTAGGTTCTTTCGACTAAATCAGACTTTTGTGTCCTAGCAAACTTGGTTCCCAGACTTATCTACAACCCATATGAAGAGCTACTATCTTTTTGTGATGAAAGACCCTCCAGATCCAAGAGAGAGCTAGGAATAACTCTCTATATTTAACTGAGAATGGGACTTGGTACCACTAGGGATATCACTGGCTCCTCTATGCTATCCTACAATACCAGGCCTATAGAGAACTCAGACAGGCCATAGACCTTGAGATGAAGAGGTTAGAAAACTACATCACTAAGCTTCATGCCTCTCTTTATTTTTTCCTTTTTTTTATTTTCTATATTTTTTGTTAACATTCCAAAGGTTTTCCCCTTTCCCAATCCCCCCCCCACCATATGACCCCTAAGTCCTCTTCCCTCCGCCCATTCCCCAATCACCCCCCACCCATTTCTCTGTTCTGATACTCTCCTACAATACTGGATCCAGTCTTTTCAGGACCAGGGTTCTTTTCTTCCTTCTTCTTGGGAATCTTTTGATTTGCTAATTGTGCCTTGAGTATTCAGAGCTTCTGGGCTCATTAATATCCACTTATCAGTGATTGCATTTCATGTCTATTCTTTTGTGATTGAGTTAACTCACTTAGGATGATATTTTCCAGATCCAACCATTTGCGTACAAATTGCATGAATTCACTATTTTTTAATTGCTGAGTAGTATTCCATTGGATAAATATACCACATTTTCTGTATCCATTCTACCTTTGAGGTACATCTGGGCTCCTTCCAACTTCTGGCTACTATAAATAAGGCTGCTATGAACATAGTGGAGCATGTGTCTTTATTTTATGAAGGGGAATCCTCTGGGTATATGCCTAGGAGTGGTATGAGAGGGTCCTCTGGGAGTGTGATGCCCAATTTTCTGAGGAACCACCAGACTGCTTTCCAGAGCGGTTGAACCATCTTGCAGTCCCACCAACAGTGTAGGAGTTCTACTCATTCCCCATAACCTCGCCAGCACCTGTTGTCTCTTGAGTTTTTAATCTTAGCCATTCTGACTGGTGTGAGGTGGAATCACAGGGTTGTATTCATTTGCATTTCCCTGATGATTAAAGATGTTGAACAACTCTTAAGGTGCTTCTCAGCCATCCGAATTTCTTCTGGTGAAAATTACTTGTTTAGCTCTGTACCCCATTTTTGATAGAGTTATTTGGTTCTTTGGGGTCTAACTTCTTGAGTTCTTTGTATATATTGGATATTAGCCCCCTGTCGGATGTAGGCTTGGTGCAGATCTTTTCCCACTTTTTGTTAATGACTGTTTTGTCCTTCTGACAGTGTCCTTTGCCTTACAGAAACTTTGTAATTTCATGAGCTCCCATTTGTCAATTCTTGATCTTAGAGCATAAGCTATTGGTGTTCTGTTCAGAAACTTTCCACCTGTGCCCATGTCTTCCAGAGTCTTCCCCAGTTTCTTTTCTATTAGGTTCAGTGTGTCTGGTATTATGTGGGGGTCCTTGATCCACTTGGAGTTGATCTTAGTACAAGGAGATAAGAGTGGGTCAATTTGCATTCTTTTGCATGTTGACCTCCAGTTGAACGAGCACAATTTGTTGAAAAGGCTATCTTTTTTCCACTGGATGGTTGTAGCTCCTTTATCAAAGATCAAGTGACCATAAGTCTGTGGGTTCATTTCTGGGTCTTCAATTCTATTCCACTGATCTACTTGCCTGTCGCTGTACCAGTACCATGCAGTTTTTAATACAATTGCTCTGTAGTACTGCTTGAGGTCAGGGATATTTGTTCCCCCTGAAGTCCTTTTATTGTTGAGAATAGTTTTAGCTATCCCGAGTTTTTTGTTATTCCAGATAAATTTGATAATTGCTCTTTCTAGATCTATGAAAAATTGAGTTGAGACTTTGATGGGGATTGCATTGAATCTGTAGATTGCTTTTGGCAAGATGGCCATTTTTACTATATTGATCCTCCCAATACAAGAGCATTAAATATTTTTCCATTTCCTGAGGTCGTCTTCAATTTCTTTCTTCAAGGACTTGAAGTTCCTGTCATAAAGATCTTTCACTTGTTTGGTTAGAGTCACACCAAGATACTTTATATTGTTTGTGGCTATTTTGAAGGGTGTTATTTCCCTAACTTCTTTTTCAGCCTGCTTGTCCTTTGAGTACAGGAAGTCTACTGATTTGCTTGAGTTGATAACCAGCTACTTTGCAGAAGTTGTTTATGAGCTGTAGGAGTTCTCTGGTGGAGTTTTTTGGGTCGCTTAAGTGTACTATCATGTCATCTGCAAATAGTGATAGTTTGGCTTCTTCCTTTCCAATTTGTATCCCTTTGACTTCCTTATGTTGTCTAACTGTTCTCGCTAGAACTTCAAGTACTATATTGAAAAGATATGGAGAGAGAGGGCAGCCTTGTCTATTCCCTGATTTTAGTGGGATTGCTTCAAGTTTCTCTCCATTCATTTTGATGTTGGCTACTGGTTTGCTGTATATTGCTTTTACTATATTTAGGAATGGGCCTTGAATTCCTGTTCTTTCCAGGACTTTTAGCATGAAAGGATGCTGAATTTTGACAAATGCTTTTTCAGCATCTAATGAGATGACCATGTGGTTTTTTTCTTTTAGTTTGTTTATGTAGTGGATTACATTGATGGATTTCCATATATTGAACCATCCCTGCATCCCTGGGATGAAGCCTACTTGATCATGGTGAATAATCGTTTTGATGTGCTCTTGGATACAGTTGGCAAGAATTTTATTTAGTATTTTTGTATCAATATTCATAAGGGAAATTGGCCTGTAGTTCTCTTTCTTTGTAGGATCTTTGCATGGTTTTGGTATCAGCGTAATTGTGACTTCATAGAATGAGTTGGGCACTGTCCCTTCTGTTTCTATTTTGTGGAATAGTGTGAAGACTCCTCCTCTGGGCACAGAAACAATATCCAAATTTAAAAAATTAGAAATGAAAAGGGGGATATAACAACAGAAAAGGAGGAAATTCAAAAGATCATCAGATCCTACTACAAAAGCCTATACTCAAAACAACTGGAGAATTTGGAGGAAATGGACAATTTCCTAGACAGATACCAAATACCAAAATTAAATCAGCATCAAGTAGATCAGCTAAACAGTCCCATAACCCCCAAAGAAATAGAAGGGGTTATAGAAAGCCTCCCAACCAAAAAAAGTAGGGGACTAGATGGTTTTAGTGCAGAATTCTACCAGACCTTCAAAGAAGACTTAACACCAATACTCTTCAAACTATTACACAAAATACAGACAGAAGGGACACTGCCCAACTCGTTCTTCGAAACCACAATCACGCTGATACCTAAACCACAAAAAGATCCAACAAAGAAAGAGAACTACAGGCCAATTTCTCTTATGAATATTGACGCAAAAATACTAAATAAAATTCTTGCCAACAGAATCCAAGAGCATATCAAAACGATCATTCACCATGATCAAGTAGGCTTCATTCCAGGGATGCAGGGATAGTTCAATATACGGAAATCCATCAATGTAATCCACTACATAAACAAACTAAAAGAAAAAAACCACATGGACATCTCATTAGATGCTGAAAAAGCACCTGACAAAATTCAGGATCCTTTCATCCCCACCTAGGGATCCATCCCATCTATAGACACCAAACCCAGACACTATTGCTGATGCCAAGAAGCACTTGCTGACAGGAGCCTGGTACAGCTGTTCCCTGAGAAGTTCTACCAGCACCTGACCAATACAGATGCAGATACTCACAGTCAAGCATGGTAGTAAGGCTGGAGACCTCGGTGGAAGAACTAGGAGAAGGATTGAAGGAATTAAAGGGTATTGCAACACCATAGGAAGAACAATATCAACAAACTGAACCACCAGAGCTCCCATAGATTAAAGCATTAACCAATATGTATACATGGAGGGATCCATGGCTCCAGCTGCATATGTAGCAGAGGATGTCCTTATCTGACATCAATGAGAGGGGAGGCCCTTTATCCTATGGAGGTTTGATGCCCCCAATGTAGAAGGATGCTAGAGCAGTGACATGGGAGTGGGAGAATGAGTGGAGGAACACTCTCATACAGGCAGGGGGAGGAAAGAGAGAGAGGGGATAAGATGGGGGGGATGGTGGAGAGGAAAAAGGGAAGGGGGATGTCATTTGAAATGTAAATGAATAAAGTGATTAATAAAATAAAATAATAAAATAAAACAGATATCTGTACAGATAAGTAGATATAGTGAGATCTCTTCTATATATAGTAGTAATTTCATATAAAGTAATTATTAATTATACAGCTGTAAGGATATATCCATTTTTGTGCTTTTGTATATTAATTTCACATGGAATATATAATAAATATATTCATAGCTTTGAAGTGTAATGTGTATAACAGAAATACATTATACTAGTTCTTGTGTACCTATATTTACAGAGAGATTAAAATATGAACCAAAAAATGGCTAAGAAATTCCTCAAAAAGTACTCATTATCCTTAGTGATTAGGGAAATAAAAACTAAAGCAAGTGAGATTTCAACCCACCCTAGTCAGAATAGTGAAGACCAACTAAACAATTGACAAGAAATTCTGCTGCTAGTGTTGGTGAAAGGGAACTCCCATTCACTGCTGATAAGAATGCAAATTGATACAGTCACTCAGAAATCAATGCCAAGAATCCTTTTCAAAAGCAAAATAAATCTACCATATGACCCAGCTATAACACCTCTGGACATATGCTCAAAAGGACAGTTACACCAAAAACAATTGCTCAGCTGTGTTCATTACTGTTCGATTCATAGTAGCCATCAAATGAAATAGACCTGAATACACTTCAGCAGATGAGTGGATAATAAAAAATTTCATATACTTACTCAATTGAATACCATTTAGAAATAAATAAAAGTGAAATCATGAAATGTTCAGCTAAATGGACAGATGTAAATATACATATATATCGAGTGAAATAACCTAACCACAGAGTGATAAAAGTTGCATATTCTTTTTCTTCGGCAGTACCTAGCTCCAAAGCTTTGATTTCCGTGATATAACCATAGAATCATGGTGAATCCAGAAAACTGTAAAGAAAATATAGCAGAGGTTTCTTGTGAAGATGATGTCAAGATACAGGTTATATGAACAGTAGAAAATATTAAATTAAGGGTGAGGGCAAAAGAGAGAGCAACACAGAAGTAGAAGGTGGGATGAGGGAGCAAATAACACCAATATTGTTTGACAAAACCTCAGAGAATCATATTACATTCTATGTACACAAAATTATAGACATACTCATAATAACAATAAATATTTTCCATATATATGCATATATATGGAAGATTATATATTACTCAGGCTTACAGTGCTTCCCACAAGACCCAAAGACTAAAAAACAAAAACCCCTATAGCATGTATGACAAATCGACATTAATACCATTGATCAGCACATTCCAAGTAACTCCCAAACTAATATAGGCTATTAAGTATAATATAATATAGGTTGCTTCCCAGACACAAGTGTTAGAGCCCTACTTCTGAAGACATTTTATACTTAAGAAATGATTCTTAGATTACACAAGATAGATCTTACCCAAAAGCATCCTTCCTGGTAACTAACTTCCTTAGTTCCAAAAATACCACCCAAACTGTGATGTGAACAAAGAACATGATAGTCTTTCTCATCTGCAACACTTTGGAACCACAACCTGGCCAGCTATCTCTAAAAGTGCAATAAGCAGCACTCACATGTTGGTGGTAACCAATGGTTGTCTAGTTGAACTTACAGCTCACTGAATATGATGGAAGATATGCTGAGTCTTCTACCAGAACCAGTGAACTTGTGAACTAAGCAAAACAAATCTACTATTGCCACTTCGCTAGATCAACGAATTGTTTACTTAATACAACCTGAATCTTTTCCTTCTACTGATAGATAAATGTAGCTACCACCACTCATTAAATAAACTTTTTTATGGTTTTAAAAATCTTTTTTTCTTTCCTTTTTTCAATTTACTATATTCTCTGTTTACATTCCAAATGCTTTCCAATTTCCAGATTTCCCCCTTTCCATTAGTTCCATAAGCTCTCTTCCCACCACCAATTCCTCAATCACACCCTCCACCAATTCCCCAATCACACCCCTCCCATTTCTCTGTCCTAGTATTCCACTAAAATGCTGGATCAAGCATTTCCAGGACCAGGGCCCTCTCCTTCCTTCTTCTTGGCAATCATTTGATATGTCAATTGTGTCTTTAGTATTCAGAGCTTCTGGGCTCATTAATATCCACTTATCAGTGACTGCATTCCATGTGTATTCTTTTGTGGTTGGGTTAAGAATTTCATGAATTCATTGTTTTTAATTGCTGAGTAGTATTCCATTGTGTAAATACACCACATTTTCTGTATCCATTCCTCCATTGAGGGACATCTGGGTTCTTCCAGCCTCTGGCTATTATAAATAAGGCTGCTATGAACATAGTGGAGCCTGTGTCCTTATTACATGCCAGGGAATCCTCTGGGTATATGCCCAGAAGTGGTATGACAGGGTCCTCTGGAAGTGTCATGCCCAGGTTTCTGAGGAACTGACAGAGTGGTTGTACCAGCTAGCAATCCCACCAGCAGTGGAGGAGTGTAGCTCTTTCTCCACATCCTCACCAACACCTACTATCTCCTGAGCTTTTAATCTTAGCCATTCTTACTGATGTGAGGAGAAATTTGGTTTGCTCATGGAATATTTTGGTATCTTCATCTATGGTGATTAAGAGTTTTGCTGGGTATAGTAGTCTTGGCTGGCATTTGTGTTCTCTTAGAGTCTTCATGAGATCTGCCCAGTATCTTCTAGCATTCATGGTCTCTGGTGAGAAGTTTGGTGTAATTCTGGTAGGTCTTCCTTTATATGTTACTTGGCCCTTATCTCTTACTGCCTTTATATTTTTTCTTTGTTTAGTACATTTAGGGTTTTGATTATCTGACAGGAGGTATTTCTGTTCTAGTCAAGTCTGTTTGAAGTTCTGTAGGCTTCTTGTATGTTCATGGGCATCTCTCTCTTTAGGATAGGAAAGTTTTCTTAAAGTAATTTGTTGAAGATATTTGCCTTTAAGTTGTAAATCTTCACTCTCATTTATACCTATAATCCTTAGGTTTGGTCTTCTCATTGTGTCCTGGATTTCCTGGATATTTTGGGTTACAAGCTTTTTGCATTTCGCATTTTCTTTGACTGCTGAGTAAATGCTTTCTATGGTATCTTCAGCATCTGAGATTCTTGCTTCTATCTCTTGTATTCTCTTTTTGATATTTGCATCTATGACCCCTGATTTCTTCCCAAGAATTTCTATCTCCAAAATTGTCCTCCTTTTGGTTTCTTAGTTGTTTCTACTTCTGTTTTTAGACCCTGAATGTCTTTGCTCAGTTCCTTCACTTGTTTGTTTGTGTTTTCCTGTAGTTATTAAGAGATTTTTGCATTTCCTGTTTCATGACTTCTGCCTGTTGACCCAAGTTCTTCTGTATTTCTTCAAGTGATTTTTGGATTTCCTCTTTATTGCCTTCTATCTGTTGACACATATTCTTCTGAATTTCTTTAAATGATTTTTTTGTTTCCTTTGGAAGGGCTTTTACCTTTTGATCCATTTTCTCCAGTATTTCTTTAAGAGATTTATTTATGTTCTTCTTGTGTCACTCTAACAGCATCATGACCAGTGATTTTAAATCCAATTTTTTTTTGGTGTGTTGGGATATCCAGGACTTACTATTGTTGAAGAATTGGGTTCAGATGCTGCCATATTCCCTTGATTTCTGTTAGTAATGTTCCTACATTTGCTTTTTGCCATCTGGTTATCTCTAGTGTTAGTTGGTCCTGTTGTCACTGTCTGGTGCTTGAACTTCCTGTAAGCCTATAAGGCTATTTCTGCTCCTCTGGATGACTGGGTTTCCCCAGCAGAGATTGCTGATAGGTTGCCCTACTCTTGGGTGCTGTTGGAGCCCTGGTGTTCCTTGCCCCAAACAATATTATTCTTGGGTTGTCTCTTTGTACCAGGGGTTGCCTGTCCATTCCAACTGGGAGTGAAGACGGTGGTGGGGAGCCTCTCCAAGTGCTGATTACTCTGCAGGACAAATGACCCACGACAGGCTGGCACACAGAGGAACCACAGAGCTGCCCAGGTCTTGGGCACAGGCAGAAGCCTGGTAGTCTGTGTCCCAAGTGGTGTTAAACTCAGGATATCTCTGTACCTGGAGCTGCCTGTACTGTCCATCTAGGAGTGAAGATGGCAGCAGGCTTAAAACAAACTTCTTTATGGCAAATGTAGACAATCACACAAAACCACAACTGGCAAAATTGTAAAGATCAACAGATCATGGGAATCCTAATTTATCATATCATATATACATGTCCCTGTATCCCGAGTAACACAGAAGCAGTATAAGTGACAAAACACAGATAGGCTGTGAATTATTTGGAATTTTCTACCATAAGGAAAATGGATCAGGTCTGAAATGTAATTGGCTGATATGAATACTTTAACAAGATAATGTGATTTTTTTCTAGTTCTTATATTTTATGGTTATGAGCCTAGCTTTTAACCACTGAGCCATGACTCCAAACCTTTTTTTTAGTTCTTTTAGTGAATATTTAATACTCCAGATTGTCCAGCATCTCTCAGAGTGTTAGAATAAAATACCAAAGAAACGCTTTCTTTCTAGCAAGCATATCAATGAAGGGAAGGGAAGAAAGAAAGTGAGGAATGAGAAGGAACCAAATCCAGTTGCAATAAGAAATAAAATTTAGTGATAAGTGATTAATAAATGGAATGAGGAAAAAAGATAAATAACAGAATGACAGAGGAAAAGCATAGCTAGTATGAGCAGAAAAGACTAAAGATTTTCATTAATTTATATAAAGTTTGTATGTAGGTCTAAATACTTTTTAAAGAAATATAAGGTTTTTTATTAGATATATTCTTTATTTACATTTCAAATGTTGCCCCCTTTCCTGGTCCTCCCCCCAAAAATATCACAAGCCATCTCCCCTCCACCTGTTCCCCAATCAATGTTCTTCCACTTCCCTGTCCTGGTATTCCTCCTCACTGGGTCATTGAGTCTTTCCAGAACGAAGGGCCTCTCCTCCCTTTAGTGTCTAACAAGGCCACCCTCTGCTGCCTATGCATCTGGAGCCATGGGTAACTCCATGTGTACTCTTTGGTTGATGGTTTTTGTCCCTGGGAGCTTTGGGAGTGCTGGGTGACTCATATTGTTGTTCCTCCTATGGTGCTGCAAATGCCTTCATCTCTTTGGGTCCTTTCCCTAGCTCCCCCATTTGGGAGTCTGTGCTCAGTTCAATTGCTGGCTGAGAATGTCACCCTCTGTATTTTTCATGGACTACCAGACCTGCCCAGGTGACAGCTATAGCCAGCACTTGTGGACATTGATAGTAGTGTCTGGGTTTTGTAACTGTATATGGGATGGATCCCTACATTGGGTAGTCTCTTGATGGACTTTCTCTTAGACTCTGCTCCACACATTGTCTCTGTATCTCCTTCTGTGGGTATTTTGTCCCCCCTTCTAAGGAGGACCAGAATATCCATACTTTGTTCTTCCTCCTTCTTGGGCTTCATTCAATATGTGAAATATGTCTTGGGTATTCTAAGATTCTGGCCTAATATCCACTTTTCAGTGAGTGCATACCATATATGTTCTTTTGTGATTGGGTTACCTCACTCAGGTAGCATGATACCTTCTAGTTCTACCCATTTGCCTAAGAATTTCATGAATTCATTGTTTTTAATAGCAGAGTAGTTTTCCATTGTGTAAATGTACCACATTTTCTGTATCCATTCCTCCCTTGAGGGACATTTGGGTTCTTTCCAGCTACTGGCTATTATAAATAGGACTACTATGAACAAAGTAGAGCATGTGTCCTTATTAAACGCTGGGGAATCTTCTGGGTATATGCCCAGGTGTGGGTCTTAAATATATGTCTCAGTTGTTAATAGCATATACTAGTCCTGCAAAGGACCCAGGTTTCAATCCCAGTTTCCACACTAAGCAGCTCACAGCTGCCTATAATTCCAGTTCTAAAAATGTAACAAATATGGTCTCAGCAGGCACTGACCTTTACAGGCACATACCCACACCCAGATACACATACAAATAAATTATTTTATAGAGTATATGGTAACATCAAATTCTCACTGTTATACGACAAGAAGATATAATCAACTAACATAAAAAAATCATAAAAATAGGTGAACCTACTATACCTTTAATTTTCCTCTCCAAATAACATCTACAATGGATAGTGGACAAATGGTTCAATAATTAAGAGTACTTTCTGTTTTTCTTCCAGAGGACCTCATTTAGATACCCAGCATATACATGGAATTTCTCTAAAAAAAAAAGTGAAATATCTGTATAACAAGAACTTCAGCCCTCAGAAGAAGAAATTGAAGAAGACCTCAGAAAATGGAAAAATCTCCCATGCTTGTGGATTGGCAGGATTAATATAGTAAAAATGGCCATCTTGCCAAATGCAATATACACATTCAATGCAGTCCCCAACAAACTCTCAACTCAGTTCTTTATAGAGTTTGAAAGAGGAAGTCTCAAATTCAACTGAACTAACAAAAAAACCAGGATAGCTATAACTATTCTCAACAGTAAAAGAACTTCTGGGGTATTCAGTATCTTTGACTGCAAGCAGAACTACAGAGCAACAGTGTTAAAAACTGTGTGGTATTAGTACAGTGACAGGCAGCTAGATCAATGGAATAGGATTGAAGACCCAGAAATGAACCCACACACCTATGGTCACTTGATCTTTGACAAAGGAAGCTAAAACCTTCCAGTGGAAAAAAGATAGCCTTTTCAACAAATGGTGCTGGTACAACTGGAAGTCTCCATGCAGAAAATGCGAATTGATTCATTCTTATCTCTTTGTACTAAACTCAACTCTAATGGATCAAGGACCTCCACATAAAACCAGACGCACTAAAACTAATAGAAAAGAAACTGGAGACGACCCTGGAGGACATGGACGCAGGGGGAAAGTTCCTGAACAGAACACCAATAGCTTATGCTCTAAGATCAAGAATTGATAAATGGCACCTCATAATATTACAAAGTTTCTGTAAGGCAAAGGACACTATCAGAAGGACAAAATGTCAACCAACAAATTGGGAAAAGATCTTCACCAACCCTATATCCAACAGAGGGTTAATATCCAATATATACAAAGAACTGAAGACAGTAGACTCCAGAGAGCCAAATAACCCTATTAAAAATGGGGTACACAGCTAAACAAAGAATTTTCATATGAAGAACATTGATTGGCTGAGAAGCACCTTAAGAAATGTTCAACATCATTAGTGATTATGGAAATGCAAATCAAAACAACCCTGAGATTTCACCTCACATCAGTCAGAATGGCTAAGATTAAAAACTAAGGAGACAGCAGGTGTTGGCAAAGAGGAACACTCCTCCACTGCTGGTGGGAATGCAAGTTGGTACAACCACTCTGGAAATCATTCTGGCTGTTCCTCAGAAAACTGGGCATGACATTTCCAGAGGACACAACTATACCACTCCTGGGCATATACTCGGAGGATTCCCCGGCATTTAATAAGGACACATGTTTGACTATGTTCATAGCAGCCTTATTTATAATAGCCAGAAGCTGAAAAGACCCAGATGTCCCTCAGTGGAGGAATGGATACAGAAAATGTGATACATTTACACAATGGAATACTACACAGCAATTAAAAACCATGAATTCATGAAATTCTTAGGCAAATGGTTGGAACTGGAAAATATGATTCTAAATGAGACAACTCATTCACAAAAGAACACACATGGAATGCAGTCACTGATAAGTGGACATTAGCCCAGACGCTCTGAGTACTCAAGACACAACTCACATATCAAATCATTCCCAAGAAGAAGGAAGGAAAGGGCCCTGGTCCTGGAAAGGCTTGATGCAGCATTGTAGGGGATTACCAGGACAGAGTAGTGGGAGGGGTTTGATTTGGGGAATTGGATGGAGGGAAGAGGACTTATGGGACTTATGGGGAGTGGGATACAGTGAAAGGGAAAATCATATGGAATGTAAACAAAGAATATAGAAAAATACATGTTGTTTCACAGCAACCTATAATTTAAGTACTAGCGGGTCTCATGTCCTGGTCTCTGTGTGTACTAGGATTCACATGGTTCATGTTCATACACACAGGCAAAACACCAATATACATAAAATAATACATTTTGTTTATAAGGCAACTGAAGGGAACTAATTTTGCATGTTTTTATATTTTTTCTTGAATAAAATCCCATATAGGATGAGGAAGTAGCTATCATGTGCACAGAGATTTATAGAAATGGCTACATAAGAGGAAGTGAAACTGATTAAAAAAGCAAAGTAGAGGAAATGTTCTAAGTAGAAGAGGATGGAGAGGAGATGTGTAAATGACAGATCCAGGGATAAATTTTTGCATTATACACAGCATTTTAACATGAACAGATGTGAAGAGACCTATAAGAAGTCTGACAAGCACAAATGGTTGAAATTATATCTGAGCACACATTCTGAAAGCCATTTGTTCATTAGGACATTGCCAAGTACACTTAAGTGGTTTATAAAGCTTAGGGGTTAATATTTCAAGCACTCTGGTGTCAATGCATGAAAATTCCTTTGGGACTTGATGGAAAACTTTTTAAATTTGCAGTATGATGGGCATAATTACTAACACAAACTTGTAGGTCACACCTGGGCTTTTCATTCTCTTAAATGCAAACTCTTTAGAGAATGGTGCACATATATTTATAAGTTCTGACACTTGTATGATAAAGCAAAGAATATACTGCAAAAAAAATCCTCTTAGTAAAATCAGGTAAGAGGGGTGAAATAACTTATGTCTACTTTTAACATTTGCTGATAAATATATTTTTGGCCTTGTGCATAAGTGAAAGCTGTATAAAATAGAGGATGGTATAACACAATAATTAATGCGACTTTCTGAAAGGATAAGATTTCTAGAATATATACTAGAACACAAAATACTCTGCTAAGTAAAGCAACCATTTACATTGAATGTTACTTCTATCTTACCTATCTTTATAAATTGCACCTTGTTGTTAGAAGAAAGAAATTTCCACCAATTTTCGGATGTTCTGATTATGGAAATGTGAACACATTAATACCATCAAATTAGCACAATTGGCTTTAGTAGTTTGTTATAATATAGCACTGATAATGGAAAACAAACTGGAATTCCAATACTATTTAAAAGTTTAAAAGGTTTCCTGACTAAGCATTAGAAACAAATATAAGAAGAAAAATTATTTCTTATATTATATCTATTATAGTATAATGTAGACAATCACAATAATCTAAAGAAGCATAAGAATAAATATTCTTATTTCATAAGGGTAGATTTTGAAATTTTTCCTTTTATTTTATTTATTATTTTTTATTATATTAACTTATTTCTTTCTTTAAAATTTTTCCATACAATATATACTGTTCATATCCTTTCACACCCCTCAGGTCTTCGCCAGTTCCTTGATTGTAAAAGCCAAATGTCATACTACTGCAAGATAACGGCATCATCAAAACTCTTCTTAAAGGTAATAATGCTATGAGCAAAGGAAAGCTGTCACTTAGATTCATAATTAAAATATAGAAAATATGATCACCTAGTCGACACTGACAGGAACTAGGGTTGGAAACAATATCTTCTTTTAAATCATAACCTTCAGAATTCTATAGCAATATAAATTAAAATGCCTTGAGTATAGTTAAAATTATTGAGACATATGTTAGAATAAAAGGATAAGTTATGAAAGTATGAAGAGGAAATTTTGTGTCTTGTTGCTGGAATGTGATATGCCCCATTACTCAGAATATGACACTAGTGTGGTCTAGGAAATGGAGTTAAATTTTGGTTAAACAGTTTCACATGTAAAATGTTCTCACACTTTTTTAATTTTTTTTAATCTGGGAAAGAGTTGAAAATGCTTTTGTGATATTTGTAAGACAACTGATTTTAAAATTTTGGGAGGAAGGGAGAGTAACAGAGAAAAAATAAAACATGAAACACCAAACCAAATCTGAGTAACTTAAATTTTTTATGTCTTTATAAGTTTTTGGAAAAGTAACATTTTTTCAATTTACTTATGTACCTTGGATGTATTAAGTAGTTCAATGAATTTTGACAGTCAAAGATGGTAATGCTTTAAGGAAAAAATAACTGCAAAATACAAGAGTTTCACTGAAAGGACAGTAGGTGATGTTTGGAAAAGAAATCCCCTGCCTGCTATACAAAGCAAAGTGGTAAATGTTCAGACCACAGTTGCAATCTGACATCCTTATCACTTGTCAACAGGGAAGCTGAAGATGACTGAGGACAACTACTCCTTGACAACAGAGTTCATCCTCATAGGATTCTCAGATCACCCAAGCCTGAAGACACTTCTGTTCCTGCTGTTCTCTGCCATCTATATGGTCACCATGGTGGGGAATCTTGGGCTGGTGGCCTTGATCTACATGGAACCTCGTCTCCACACACCCATGTACATCTTTCTGGGCAACCTAGCTCTGATGGACTCCTGCTGCTCCTGTGCCATCACTCCCAAGATGCTAGAGAACTTCTTTTCTGTGGACAGAAGGATTTCTCTCTATGAATGCATGGCACAGTTCTATTTTCTCTGTTTTGCTGAAACTACAGACTGCTTTCTTCTGGCAGCAATGGCCTATGACCGCTATGTGGCCATATGCAACCCACTGCAGTACCACAGCATGATGTCCAAGAAGCTCTGCCTTCAGATGACAACAGGAGCCTACATAGCTGGAAACCTGCATCCTATGATTCACATAGGGTTCTTGTTCAGGTTGACATTCTGCAGGTCTCACATAATCAAGCACTTCTTTTGTGATGTACTTCCACTATATAGACTCTCATGTGTTGACCCTTATATCAATGAACTGATGATACTCATCTTTTCTGGTTCAATTCAATCTTTTACCATTACTGTAGTCCTGATTTCTTATTTCTACATTCTTTTTACTATATTCACAATGAAGTCCAAAGAGGGAAGAAGCAAAGCTTTATCGACCTGTGCATCCCATTTTCTGTCTGTGTCAATATTCTATGGGTCTCTCCTCTACATGTATATTCGACCAAGTTCAATTAATGAAGAGTATAAAGACATGCCAGTTGCTATTTTCTATACTCTAGTAATTCCTTTACTAAACCCATTTATTTATAGTCTGAGAAATAAGGAAGTAATTAATGTGATGAAGAGAGTAATGAAGAGACAATAGTAAAAGCTCTTTGAAAATGAACTTGAACTTCAAGTAAATCTATAAATACTTATAAAATGGCAGAAAAGTACATCTTTGTAATGTTTTACATTAAATAATAGAAGTATAATGTACTTTATTCAAATTATGGCAGAAGAAATGAGATTATTAAATTTTACTTCAAAATCTTAGATGCTACTTGTATTAGAAGTCAAAAGTTTTGACAAGTCCTACAAATGCAGGAAATATATGTTGGTACATGTAAAGGTAGGTTTTTATTAATTATTGGTAAAACTTTTGATCCCAAATCATAAAATAAAATCTCAACTACATTGCAGTCTTTTCTAGTAAATCTTTGCTTAGAATTTCCACTCCTTTGAAGCTAATTGTGTACTTGTGTATAGTTTTATCTTCGCCTCCTTTTTATCTCTATACTCATACAGATTACATTTTTAGTCTACAAAATTTTAACACTAAATATTGGTTATTTAGTCATAAGCTGTCTGAATGAAAGTACCTTTAAAATGACTTATTCGCTATGTGAACGGGAAGTGATTCACTAAGTAATCTCCAAGGGTTTTAACTTTTTCCTAGATCTTTCTAATTTATTCATTATATTTTACAGTTATTAAAATGGCTATCAAATCAATATTTATGTTGTAGTATCATTTATTGTTTTATTTGAGATTAGAAGTATCAATACCAGCATAGTATTAATAAAAGATGGAGATGATATTCACATACAAATGAGGTCAATATTGCTGAAAATGCTAAATATCTTTAAACCAAAAATTTATTTATACTTAAATTCTATAATTTATTTAATCACTGCATTTGTATTTTAGAGTCAAATTCTCTTCACTAAAGAACCAGTATTTTGATTTGACAATCTGTGGTTGATGCTTTCATGATGAAATCCCAACAGATTTTAACCTTTTCAATGACTAAATCTCTTGTAGTCTATAAATGAGAAACTGATGAATATCCTGAATTAAAATATTTCAGGAAGGACATGTGCTAAAATGTATTTCTGGCAGCTAAGCTACTGGGATAAATTCAAATAAACTATAGGAACGCTCATGAGTGTGACAATCTAATTAGACATAACTTTGAATACATCCAATGAATTCTAAGAGTTAAAGTTCATATGAGAAAACGTTTATTTACAACATCAGATTTCTTGGTTCCATAGAAAAATCTTAGTCTATTTTTTATTCAATAGCACAATTGATGGGCAATATGCATTTGTTTGTAATTTTTACCTTGAATTTAGCTCTTAAAAATATTCCTGGTTATTGTTCACACAGAAATTCTACTTTATAATATGAAATAATATTTATTAATGTTAGTCATTTTAATATTAAATTCTCTTCACTAAATGATCTGTGTTTTGGTGTTCAATTTTTTATTATAAATGAACTTTTAAGATTGAATCAAGGGAATTCAACATTTTCATTTGCTAATTTGTCTACAACATATAACATGTACTTATTAAATATATTTGTTTCATGAAGTATTTCTCCTGTTTGCAGTTCATTAGGAATACTAAAACCTTCACTAACTCCTTTGCAAATTATTGACATGCCCAAAGAGTTAGTAAAAAAAATGGAGATTTCGTTCAAGTATAAATGAGGCCGAAATTTTGTTAAAATCCTAAATATCTAACCTATGCTTTCATAAAATAAATTTGACAATATAAAGTAAAAACATTTTCCTAGAAATGCATGATCTGCCAAGCTTACTACGGGAAGCTTTAACTTGTTTTAAATTTATTTTAATAATGTTTTATTTATCCTTTTAAAAAATGCAAATATTTTAATCATATTCGTTTTCCTCTCCCACCTACCTAACCTACCCATCCAACTTCATGTTCTTTCTCTCTAGAAGACCAAAAGAAGGTAAAAGATGATAGATAGATAGATAGATAGATAGATAGATAGATAGATAGACAGACAGACAGACTATGGAGTCCAGTTTTTTTCAGCTGTGAGCATGAGACTTACCCTGGAATATGGTTAATGTGCCCAAAATCATCCCACTTAAAAAAAACTGATTTTCCTTCTCTTAGGGGCTATAAATTAGTAATAGCTTCTCTTTAGACTCAAGCATCTATGTGGAGAGACTTTTTACATGTATGACATATCAACTATCTAGTTTTAGTCTACTATTTACTAGAACAAAAACTACTATACTAAAATATTGAAGAATTTGTCAAAGCTTAGCCTAGAGAACCCAATACATACAGAGATTACATCAAAATTGCCTTCTCCACCACCTGCTTTTGTTTCTGAAAATAACCTTTATATTACTTATTAAACAGTAACTTAAAGATGAAAAACCATGACATTGGCAATAAAGACACAGGAAGCTTTCAAAGTTGAAGGCCAGCCCTGTCTATTATGTGAAAACATAAAAAATAAGAAAGGAAAAGAAAGAAAAGGAAGAAATAAACTAAATTAATTGCTTTATTGCTTAGCATAGTGGCATATGCCTTTAATTACAGCACTCAGAAGAAAGAGACAAGATCTTTGCGAGTTCAATGCCAGCCTGGTCAAAAAGACAAACTTCAGGACTTCAGTGTTGTTAAATACGAAAATACAAAAACAAACAAACAAAAAAAAAAAAACAAAGCAAGCAAACAAACAACATCAAAGTGGAGGGCTCTAATGGACCTGGTTATGGCAAACATGGCCCTGGTATGCCTTGCTTTTTCTGCTTCCTTCCTTCTTGCTAAATCATAGATTCCATTCCTAAAACCAGTCACCAAGGTCTATTCTCTTATTTGGCTACTACCTCCTCATGAGCCTGACCACAAAGATCAAGTTATCAAAGCACTGAAGTCCAGCAATCAAAAGCACCCTTTTGACTACCCTAATTAACATGCCCAATCAAAGCCATCCTAATCAACACATCAGCCAAATCATCTCATCCTAACATGGGGTTTCCCCCAATTTCCCTTTTGGGAAAATGGGGAAAACTGCCATTTGTCTGTGGGCCATATTGATCTTCTCTATAACCAGAGACAGTCTTTTGTCCCTCAGGATAAACATCTCATCCCCCTCTCCCACATCTCTTGTCCCTTCTCTCTTGTCCTTTGTCTCAGGTCTTTGTTTCAATTCCCTGCCCTTTATTTCCCTCTGGGGCAGATAAATCTCCTTTGTGCTGTGAACACAGTCTTAGAGTGCCTTGTGCCAATGCCAGTCCTTTCAATGAGTATTACCAGAGTGTATATTTATGTAACTGAGAGTGTCAAGGAGAGTGGAAATTGCAGTTAAGAGTGGGACTGAGCCAACAAGGTATGAAAATGTTGAAGAGAGGGAGGGTGGGATGCAGGATGGAAGTGAAGCAAGTTAGTGAGACCCTATAATGACACCTTAGGGATTTGAATTTATATAAAAACATGAGAACTTGAAGTTTTTCCAGTGACAGGGTATTAACAATTTTTTCTTAGAAAAATGATAAAGCAATTGACTTGATTGGAAAGAAATTGGTGTGAGCAAAACTTCAAATGTAAGTGCATGTTCGAGCCAGTCTCTGAGGAAGTGAGTTCTACAGTGGGAGGGGGGCATTATTTGACAGTTGGGGTGGAACAGGTGCATTGGGACTTTCTCTAGAAGAAAACTTTCTTGTAAAGTTGCAAGCCGTGTTTCCTTTTAGAAATTGCTCTTTGTTCTGGTTCTCATTTCACTGTCTCTGTTAAGACACTCCCCAATTTCCTTTATGCTGTGCCTCATGCATCATAGACTCCATTCTTTTAATGCATTTTCACCCATTTTTCTACATTATGGTGGATTGTTCCTTCTCACTCCCCATTGGTGCTTTCTCTCTCTTTCTTTCTCTTCCCTCTTTCATTCCCCTCTCCTTCAGTCTCTTCTCTATCCTTCATTCCCTCCCTGTTCTTCTCCTCATTTCCTCCCCTCCCTCTTTTCTCTTTATTATTTTCCTTCTCTTCCTCTTCTTCCCCCTCCTTTCCCTTTCTTCCCTTCTCTTTCCTTTCTCCTCTTTTTCTCACATACCTTTTCTAGCCTTCTTTTGACTAACCTGTTCAACTTTCCCTCCCTTCCTCCCTCACTTACCTTCCCTTCACTCCCCCCCTCTTCCCCTTTCTTCATTTCACTCTCATCTGACCATTTGTTACATTCTTTTTTCCTTTTTCTTTTGTTTTTTCTTTAATTTTAATTATTGGATCAAGTGTTATACCTTGGACCAATTTCCACCACAACAACTCACTATTCTATCCCCCCTCCTGCTTATTTGAGGGTGTCCCCCTACCCACACACCCACTCCTGCCTCCCTACCCTCACATCCCCCTTCACTGGGGCATCAATCCTTCACAGGACCAAGGACCTCTTCTCCCATTGATGTCTGATAAGGCCATCCTCTGCTACATATACTTTTGGAGCCATGGGTTCCTCCAAGTGTACTCTTTGGCTGCTGGTTTGCGATTGCAAACCCCTTGGGCTCCTTTAATCCTTTATCTACTCCTCCATTGGGGAACTAGTGATCAGTTCAATGGTTGACTGTGAGCATCAATCTCTGTGTATGTCAGGCTCTGCCAGAGTCTCTCAGAAGAGAGCTCTATCAGGCTCCTGTCAGCATGCAATTCTTGGCATCCACATTAGTGTCTGCATTTGATGAATCTATAAGGGTTAGACCCCAGATGGGGCAGTCTCTGAATCACCTTTCCTTCAATCTCTGCTCTACACTTTGTGTCTGTATTTGCTACCAGGAGTATTTTGTTCTCCCTTCTATGAAGGGCCAAACAACTCTCACTTTGGTCTTCCTTCCTCTTGAGCTTTATGTAGTATGTTAATTGTATCTTGGGAATTCAGAGCTTCTGGGCTAATATCCATTTACCAGTGAGTGCATAGCATTGTGTTCTTTTGTGATTGGGTTACCTCACTCAGAATATTTTCTAGCTCTACCCATTTGCCTAAGAATTTTCTGAATTAATTGTTTTTACTAGCTGAGTAGGCTCCATTGTGTAAATGTACCACATTTTATATATCCATTACTCTGTTGAGAGAAATTTGGGTCCTTTTGAGCTTCTGCTATTATAAATTAGGCTACTATGAACATAGTGGAACATGTGTCCTTGTTAAACATTTGAGTATTTTCTGGGTATAGGACCAGGAGTGGTATAGCTGGGTCATCAGGAAGTACTATGTCCAATTTTCTGATGAAACACCAAATTGATTTCCAGAGTGGATGTACCAGCTTGCAATTTCACCAACAATGGAGCAATGTACTTCTTTTTCCACATCCTCACCAGCATCTTCTGTCACCTGAGTTTTTGATCTTAGCCATTCTGACTGGTGTAAGGTAGAATCTCAGGGTTATTTTGATTTGCATTTCTATGATGATTAAGGATGCTGAACACACAACACCAGTGGCTTATGTTCTAAGATCAAGAATTCACAAATGGTACCTAATAAAATTGCAAAAGCTTCTGTAAGGCAAAGGACACTGTCATCAGAACAAAATGGCAACCAACAAATTGGGAAAAGATTTTTACAACTGCTACTTTCATTCTCTCTTCCTTTCTTTTCCTTCTTCCCCTTTCCCCTTTCTCTTTAATGAATTAAACCATTACTTACACAATGAGATATTACTTGGAAGTATAAAAATACGTACAACTTTTTACCAATTCAGTTAATAAGTTGATCTATCAATATATCTGAGCATCATTGCCATTTTGAAAATGATCAATGGACTTCTTAGAATTTAACATAGATTCACAGTTAAAATATCATTATTCTTCAGCAAGTGGAAGCTCAAGTGAAAAACATTGGGGTTCTTTCTGAATCACTCCACTATTAGCTCAGTAGTTTCCAACACATTTCTAGGTGTCAATCATGAGAACATCGTCTTTAGTTTTTATAATTCCTTCTCAAGAACAAAAACTGGACATTTACCAAGGATTTTATTCAAGCGAGAATTTTTACTAGTTCCTAATCTATATTTTATATGCTTACTCGAAATAAATTGCATTAAAACACTTACATTTTGGGCAGAGAAATCATTCATCTGGCAAAGGTGCCTGCTTCCAAGCCAAGTTACTTCAATGTGGTACAGGTAGTCTGCATGGTAGAAGGAGAGAATGGAGTTTCACTGGTCTCCTGTCCTGTATAATGTCAATAATCATGGCATGGGCATGCACTCCTATGCACACACCATACTTAATTAAGTAATAAGAAGTGTGATGCTCACATTCTTTTTTTAAAAATACTGACTACTCACTCTTCTTTTTTTTGAGATATATTTGTTTATTATGTGTAAGTACATTGTAGCTGTCTTCAGAAACACCAGAAGAGGGCATTGGATCTATTATACATGGTTGTGAGCCACCATGTGGTTGCTGGGAATTGAATTCAGGAGCTCTGGAAGAGCAGTCAGTGCTCTAAACCACTGAGCCATCTCTCCAGCCCTCTATTTTTTAAGACTATTTTTTGTTAGATATTTTCTTTATTTTTCCCTCTGAAACTCCCTATCCCATTTCCCTACCCCCTGGTTGGCAACACACCCACACTTGTTTCCCTAGCCTAGCATTCCCTTACAGTGAAACAACAAGCCTTTACAGGACCAAGAACCTCTCTTCTCATTAATGTCAGACAATGCCATCCTCTGCTACATATGTGGCTGGACCCATGGGTTCTTCCATGTGTACTCTTTGGTTGGTGGATTAGTCCCTGAGAGCTCAGCTTGTACTAGTTGGTTCATATTGTTGTTCTTCCTATAGTGCTGCAAACCCCTTCAGATCCTTAGGTCCTTTTCTAGTTCCTCCATTGGGAACCTAGTGCTCAGTCCAATGGTTGGCTTAAAGCATCTACCTCTATATTTGTCAGGCACTGGCAAGGCCTCTCTGGAATCAGCTATATCAGACTCCTGTCAGCAAGCACTTGTTGGAATCTGCAATAGTGTCTGGGTTTTGTAACTGTTTATTGGATGGATTCCCCAGGTGGGGGAGCCCTTCCTTCAGTCTTTGCTCCCCAATTTGTCTCTATATCTCATCCCATTGCTATTTTGTTTCTCCTTCTAAGAAGGACAGAAGGATCCACACTTTGTTCTTCCTTCTTCTTGAGCTTCAATTGGTCTGGAAATTTTATCTTGAGTATTCAGAGCTTCTTGGCTAATATACACTTTTCAGTGAGTACATATCATGTGTGTTCTTTATGGATTGATTGGGTTACAACACTCCTGATGATATTTTCTACTTCCATCCATTTGCTAAGAATTTCATGAAGTCATTGTTTTTACTAGCAGAGTAGTACTCCATTGTTTCAATATACCACATTTTCTGCATCCATTCCTCCATTGAGGGACATCTGGGTTCTTTCCAGCTTCTGCCTATTATAAATAAGGTTTTTATGAACGTAATGGAGCATGTGTCCTAACTATCTATTGAAGAAAGATGTTTACTATATTAACCCTGCCAATTCATGAACTTGTGAGACGTTTCCATCTTCTGAGATCTTTCATTTCTTTCTTCAGAGACTTGAAATTCTTGTCACATGGATCTCTTTCTTGCTTGAATAGAGTCAAACCAAGGTATTTTATAGTATTTGTGACTATTGTGAAAGTTTTCATTTTCCTAATATCTTTCTCAATCTCTTTATCCTTTGAGTAGAGGAAAGCTACTGATTTCTTTAAGTTAATTTTATTTCCAGCCACTTTGCTGAAGTTGTTTATCTTAGGAGTTCTCTGGTAGAATTTTGGGTCATTTAAGCATTTACACTATTATAGCAAGTACAAATAGTGAGAGTTTGACTTCTTCCTTTCCAATGTGGATCCCTTTGACCTCCTTTTGTAGTCTAATTGCTCTGGCTAGGATTTCAGATACTATATTGAATAAGTAGAAAGACAATGAACAGCCTGTTTAATGCCTGATTTTAGTTTGATTTTTTCAAGTTTCTCTCCATTAAGTTTGATATTGGCTACCCGTTTGTTGTATATTTCTTTTGCTATGTTTAAGTAAGGGCCTGGAGTTCCTGACCTTTCCAAGATTTTTATCATAAAGGGGGTCGGGTTTTGTTAAATGCTTTCTGAGCATCTAATGAAATGATATGTAGGGTTTTTCTGGGTTTATGAAGTGTATTACATTGATATATTTCCATATATTGAACCAACCCTGATTCCCTGAGATGAAGCCTATTTGATTGTGGTGAATGGTCACTTGAAGTGTTCTTGTTTTTGGTTTGTGAAAATTTTATTGATTATTTTTGTGTTGATATTCATAGGGAAATTGGTCTGATGTTAACTTTCATAGTTGGGATTTTGTGTGATTTAGGTATCAGGGTAATTGTGGCTTCATAGAACAAAATGGGTAGTGTTCTTTCCATGTCTATTTTGTGAAATAGTTTGAAGAGTATTGGTATTAGGTGCTCTTTGAGGGTCTTATAGAAGTCTAGAAATCTGCAATAACACATCTGGTCCTGGACTTTTTTTTCTTTTTGGTTGGGAGACTTTTAATGACTACTTCTATTTCTATAGGGGTTATGGAACTGTTTAGATGGTTTATCTGGTCCTGATTTGACTTTGGTATTTGTTATCTGTCTAGAAAATTATCCATTTCTCCATATTTTTTAGTTTTGTTGAGTCTAAGCTTTTCTCATAGGACCTGAATTTTTTAAATTTCCTCAGTTTCTATTGTTATATCTTCCTTTTCATTTCTAATTTTATAACTTGGATACTGTCTATGTGCCTTCTTTTTGAGTATAGGATTTGTAGAGAACATCTCCTGGGGATAGGCATGGCCGCCAGTTGAGGGTTTGGGCCACCCACCCATCTCTAAATATGTTTTCCTTTTTGTTTCTATGAAGGCAAGCTTTATTTTTAATGTACCTTCAATAGAAATAAATCACAACAAGCCTTTGCCCCAACAAAGAAGTTGAAAAAGCATTAACAAAAAGACCCAACTCTAGGGAGTTTGAGATCCTGCGACATGCCCTCTCTTCCTTGGTACCCAGAAGTGAGTGTGAGAGTCTTCAAGACTTCTGAGAGTCCAAGGTCAGTTTAAGAGGACTGCTCAGGGTTCTTCCTTGTGGTCCCACTTGGTGTCCAGTGGTGACTGTACATTTCAAAATTCTTGCTACCCTCAGACAATGGCTTAAGCTTCAACTGAAGATTTTTCTAGGGAAGCAAATCCTAATGAATCCTTTTTGTCAGTTTGAGTTTGAAAACCAAGGTCTCCATCATCTGCTCCTCTCAACCATGGTCTTTATTGAAGTGCCTTTTTATCTCCAGGTACTGCTTATAGGTGATCCCAAGGTTTCCATCCCACAGTAGGACAGACTCAGAGTTGTCTCCAACTCAGTTATTTCCATCTCAGCTATAGCTCACTTGACTTTGGTTCTTCATCCAAAAATTTTAAACCAGCAATGTTCCTGCCCAAAGGAAAGACAAGGACTAAAATTGGAACAGAGACTGAAAGAAAAGTCCCACCTAGGGATCCATCCCATATGCAGACACCAAACCCACCATCAGTTTCTTTGCTGATGCCAAGAAGCACTTGCTGACAGGAGCCTGGTACAGCTGTTCCCTGAGAAGTTCTACCAGCATCTGACCAATACAGATGCAGATACTCACAGTCAAGCATTGAAAGGAGGCTTGGGACCCCAGTGGAAGAACTAGGAGAAGGACTGAAGAAACTGAATGGGATTGAAACCATAGGAAGAACAATATCTACTAACTGAACCACCAGAGCTTCCATAGATTAAAACATTAACCAATAAGTATACATGGAGGGATCCATGACTCCAGATGCATATGTAGCAGAGAATGGCCTTATCTGACATCAATAGGTGGGGAGGCCCTTGGTCCTATGGAGGTTTAATGCTGCCAATGTAGGAGAATGCTAGAGCAGTGACATGGGAGATGGGGAGAAGGTGGAGGAGCACCCTCATCAATGCCGGGGGAGGAAAGAGAGAGGGGATAAGAAGTGGGGATGGGGTCTCTCTCTCTCTCTCTCTCTCTCTCTCTCTCTCTCTCTCTCTCCCTCCCTCCCTCCCTCCCTCCCCGCCCCGTATGCCAACCACAATTAAATGTTCTCCTTATAAGAGTTGCTGTGGTCGCGTGGGCTTGCAGCCGGCTGCCATCTTCCCTCGGGTCACTGCGGACTGCCTGCCAACAACTGGGTTCAGGTGCGTGGACAGAGACTTGGCCTAGCAACGAATACCCGGTCGGGCCCTTTCTGGCCCCCAGAGCCAGGGAAGGTCGGAAGGAGCTCTGTGCACCTGCAGCTCAGAAGCTGTCCCTGATCCCTGGGGACCGGCTAGCAGGCTTGCAGCCGGCCTCCATCTTCCCTCAGGTCGCTACGGACTGCCTGCTGGCGGCTGGGTTCAGGTGCATGGACAGAGACTTGGCCTAGCAACGAATACCAGGTCAGGCCCTTGCTGACCCCCAGAGCCAGGGGAGGTCGGGAGGAGCTCTGAGCACCTGCAGCTCAGAGGCTGTCCCCGATCACTGGGGACCTGCTAGCAGGCTTGCAGCCGGCCACCATCTTCCCTCAGGTCACTGCGGACTGCCGGCGGTGACTGGGTCCAGGTGCTTGGACAGGGACTTAGCCTGGCAAAGAACACCTGGTCACGCTCTTGCTAGCGCCCAAAGCCAAAGGAGGTTGGAGATAGGTCTGTGTACCAACAGATTGGCAGTGCACACTGAGCCAGATCAGCATGGCAAGCAGTCTCTGCGCCAACCCAAGGGGGCACCAACCTGCTAGTGGGTCGGTGCCTGGAGTACAGCCAGAGGCTGACATCATGCCTCAGGACACCACAGACAACTAACATGACAGAGCCCTGTGGACTGAGAGTACTACCATCTAGCTTCTAGCAGCCCAACCAGGGAACCTCCAGTCCTGTAGGGAACCCAGTGGTTAGACAGAGCCCTGAGACCCACCACCATTTTGGAGCTGGTGGCCTGAACAGGTCACCATAGAGAACCAACAGAGGAACCCAGGACACCATAAAGATCTAACAGACTAGCCCAGATCGGTGGAGGAAAAAAAATCTGATCCTTAAGAGCTAGCAACTAGGCAGGCCAGGAGGAGACAGCAGGAGACCAAGTGCAGGTCCAGCAGCGAGGCTCGGGAAGACTTAGATCCAGCACAGCAAAGCTGAGGAGGTAACTGAGAGCCCAGTAACTGAAACCTCCCAGTCTCCACCTCGGAAGGTCGGACTCCCTCTACAGCAGTGCCAAACACCAGGCTCACAGGCGCCTCAAACACCAACCACTAAGAACAAGACCAACTAACTCCAGAGATAAACAGATGGCAAAAGGCAAATGTAGGACTGTTACAAACAAAAATCAAGGCTATATGGCAGTATCTGAACCCAATTCGCCAACCACAGCAAGTCCTGGATACCCCAGCACACCAGAAAAACAAGAGTTGGATATAAAAGCACTGGTCATGATGCTGCTAGAGGAACACAAAAAAGACATAAACAAATCTCTTAAAGAAATGCAGGGTAACATCAATAGGGTAGAAGCTCTTACAATCCAAACACAAAAATCATTTAAAGAACTCCAGGAGTATATGGGCCAACAGAGAGAAACCAATAAAGAGGAAATAAGAAAATCAGTTAAACAAATGTAGCAGAACTTGAAACAACAGGCAGAAGTCACGAAAGAAGAAACACAAAAATCTCTTAAAGAATTACAAGAAAACACAAACAAACAAATGAAGGAACTGAGCAAAACCATCCAAGATCTGAACACAGAGGTAAAAACAACTAAGAAATCAAAAAAGGAGGCAACTTTGGAGATAGAAAACCTTGGGAAGAAATCAGAGGTCTTAGATGCAAACATCAACAACAGAATACAAGAGATAGAGATAAGAATCTCAAATGCTGAAGATACCATAGTAACCATTGACTCCACAGTCAAAGAAAACGCAAAATCCAAAAGGCTTGTAACCCAAAACATCCAGGAAATCCAAGACACAATAAGACCAACCTAAGGATTATAGGGTTAGATGAGAGTGAAGATCTACAACTTAAAGGGCCAGCAAATATCTTTAACAAAATTATGGAAGAAAAATTCCCTAACTTAAAGAAACAGATACCCATGAATATACAAGAAGCCTATAGAACTCCAAAAAGACTGGACCAGAACAGAAATACCTCCCGTCACATAATAATCAAAACCCCAAATGTACTAAAGAAAGAATATTAAAGGCAGTAAGAGAAAAAGGTCAAGTAACATATAAAGGACGACCTATCAGAATCACACCAGACTTCTCTCCAGAAACCATGAAAGCTAGAAGATCCTGGGCGGATCTCATGCAGACCCTAAGAGAACACAAATGCCAGCCAAGATTACTATACCCAGCAAAACTCTCAATCAACATAGATGGAGAAATCAAAATATTCCATGACAGGACCAAATTTACACAATATCTTTCCACTAACCAAGCTCTACAAAGTATAATAGGAGGAAATCACCAAGACAAGGAGGGAAACTGCACCCAAGAAAAAGCAAGATAGTAACCTACTTCCATCAAACTCAAAGGAAGATAACTACTCAAAAACAAAAATAACATCAAAAATGACAGGAACAAATAATCACTATTCCTTAATATCTCTTAACATCAATGGACTCAATTCCCCAATAAAAAGACATAGACTAACAGACTGGATATGGAAGCAGAACCCTACATTTTGCTGCATACAGGAAACATACCTCATACTTAAAGACAAACACTACCTTAGAGTAAAAGGCTGGAGGACAATCTTGCAAGCAAATGGTCGCAGGAAGCAAGCTGGAATAGCCATTCAAATATCAGATAAAATTGACTTTCAACCCAAAGTCATCAAAAGAGACACAGAAGGTCACTTCTTGCTAGTCAAAGGAAGAATACACCAAGAAGAACTCACAATTCTAAACATCTACGCTCCAAATGCAAGAGCACCCTCATTCATAAAAGAAACTTTACTAAAGCTCAAAGCACACATTGCACCTAACACAATAATTGTGGGGGACCTCAACACTCCACTATCCTCAATGGACCGATCAGGAAAACAGAAACTAAACAGGGAAACAGGGAAACTCATTGAAACGTTGGACCAATTGGATTTAACAGATATATATAGAACATTTCATCCTAGAGCAAAAGACTATACCTTTTTCTCAGCGCCTCATGGTACCTTCTTCAAAATCGACCATATAATTGGTCACAAGACAGACCTCAACAAATATAAAAAGATCAAACTAATCCCATGCCTCGGATCACCATGGAGTAAGAGTGTTCTTCAAAAGCAACAAAAACAACAGAAAATCCTCATACACGTGGAGGCTGAACAATATTCTACTCAATGATACCTTAGTCAAGGAAGAAATAAAGAAAGAAATCAAAGACTTTTTAAAATTTAATGAAAATGAAGGTACAACATACCCAAATCTATGGGACTCAATGAAAGCAGGGCTGAGAGGAAAACTCATATCCCTGAATGTCTCCAAAAAGAAACAGGAGAGAGCATACACTAGCAACTTAATGGCGCACCTGAAAGCACTAGAACAAAAAGAAGCAATTTCACCCAGGAGGAGTAGAAGACAGGAAATCATCAAACTCAGGGCTGAAATCAATCAAGTTGAAACAAAGCAAGCCATACAAACAATCAACAAAACCAGGAGCTGGTTCTTTGAGAAAATCAACAAGATAGATAAACCCCTAGCCAGACTTACCAAAGGGCACAGAGACAGTATTCAAATTAACAAAATTAGAAATGAAAAGGGGGATATAACAACAGAAACTGAGGAAATTCAAAAAATCATCAGATCCTACTACAAAAGCCTATACTCAACACAACTGGAGAATCTAGAGGAAATGGAAAATTTCCTACACAGAAACCAAATACCAAAATTAAATCAGGATCAAATAGATCATCTAAACAGACCCATAACCCCCAAAGAAATAGAAGGGGTCATAGAAAGTCTTCCAACCAAAAAAAGCACAGGACCAGACGGGTTTAGTGCAGAATTCTATCAGACCTTCAAAGAAGTCCTAATACCAATACTCTTCAAACTATTCCACAAAATAGAAACAGAAGGAACACTACCCAACTCATTCTATGAAGCCACAATTACCCTGATACCAAAACCACAGAAAGATCCAACTAAGAAAGAGAAGGCCAATCTCCCTTATGAATATTGATGCAAAAATACTAAATAAAATACTTGCCAACAGAATCCAAGAACACATCAAAACGATCATTCACCATGATCAAGTTGGCTTCATCCCATGAAGGCAGGGATGGTTCAATATACAGAAATCCATCAACGTAATCCACTACATAAACTCAAAGAAAAAACCACATGGTCATCTCATTGGATGCTGAAAAAGCATTTGAAAAAGTTCAGCATCCTTTCATGCTTAAAGGCTTGGAAAGAACCGGAATTCGAGGCCCATATCTAAACATGGTAAAAGCAATTTACAGAAGACCAATAGCCAACATCAAAGTAAATGGAGAGAAACTTGAAGCAATCCCACTGAAATCATGGACTAGACAAGACTGCCCCCTCTCACCATATCTCTTCAATATAGTACTTGAGGTACTAGCTAGAGCAATTTGACAACATAAGAAAGTCAAAGGGATACAAATTGGAAAGGAAGAAGTCAAACTATCACTATTTGCAGATGATATGATAGTATACTTAAGTGACCCAAAAAACTCCACCAGAGAACTCCTACAGCTGACAAACAACTTCAGCAAAGTGGCTGGTTATAAAGTCAACTCAAGCAAATCAGTAGCCTTCCTATAAGCAAAGGATAAGGAGGCCGAGAAAGAAATTAGGGAAATGACACCCTTCACAATAGCCACAAACAATATAAAGTATCTTGGTGTCACTCTAACCAAACAAGTGAAAGATTTATATGACAAAAACTTCGGATCTCTGAAGAAGGAAATTGAAGAAGACCTCAGAAAATGGAAAAATCTTCCATGCTCGTGAGTTGGCAGGATTAATATAGTTAAAATGGCAATCTTGCCAAAAGCAATATACAGATTCAACGCAATCCCCATCAAAATCCCAACTCAGTTCTTTATAGAGTTAGAAAGAGCAATTCTCAAATTCATCTGTAATAACAAAAAACCCAGGATAGCTAAAACTATCATCAACAGTAAACGAACTTCTGGGGAAATCAATATCCCGGACCTCAAGCAATACTACAGAGCAGTAGTGTTAAAAAACTGCATGGTATTGGTACAGTGACAGGGAAGTGGATCAATGGAATAGGATTGAAGACCCAGAATTGAACCCACACATATATGGCCAATTGATATTTGATAAAGGAGCTGAAAACATCCAGTGGTAAAAAGATAATCTTTTCAACAGATGGTGCTGGCTCAACTGAAGGTCAACATGCAGAAGAATGAGAATTGATCCACTCTTATCTCCTTGCACTAAGCTCAACTCCAAGTGGATCAAGGTCTTCCAGATAAAACCAGACACACTAAAACTAATAGAAAAGAAACTGGGGAAGACCCTTGAGGACATTGGCTCAGGGGGAAAATTCCTGAACAGAACACCAATCGCTTATGCTCTAAGATCAAGAATAGACAAATGGGACCGCATAAAGTTACAAAGTTTCTGTAAGGCAAAAGACACTGTCAAAAGGACAAATAGGCAACCAGCAAATTGGGAAAAGATCTTTACCAACCCCACATCTGACAGAGGGCTAATATCCAATGTATACAAAGAACTCAAGAAGTTAGACCCCAGAAAACCAAATAACCCTATCCAAAAATGGGGTACAGAGCTAAACAAAGACTTTTCACCTGAAGAAATTCAGATGGCTGAGAAACACCTTAAAAAATGTTCAACATCATTAGTCATTAGAGAAATGCAAATCAAAACAACCCTGAGATTTCACCTCACACCTGTCAGAATGGCTAGGATTAAAAACTCAGAAGACATCAGGTGTTGGCAAGGATGTGGAGAAAGAGGAACACTCCTCCACTGCTGGTGGGACTGCAAGCTGGTACAACCACTCTGGAAATCAGTCTGGCGGTTCCTCAGAAAACTGGACATGATAATTCCAGAGGATCCAGCCATACCACTTCTGGGAATATACCCAGAAGACTCCCCAGCATGCAATAAGGATACATGCTCCACTATGTTCATAGCAGCCTTATTTATAATAGCCAGAAGTTGGAAAGAACCCAGATGGCCCTCAACGGAGGAATGGATACAAAAAATTGTGGTATATATACACAATGGAGTACTATTCAGGCATTAGAAACAATGAATTCATGAAATTTTTAGAGAAATGGATGGAGCTGGAGAACATCATACTAAGTGAGGTAACCCAGTCTCAAAAGAATACCCATGGTATGCAGTCACTGATAAGTGGATATTAGCCTAGAATCTTGGGACACCAAAGACACAATTCACATACCAAATGATGTCTGACAAGAAGAAAGGAATGGACACTAGTGCTGGAAAGGATCAAAGCATCAGTGTAGGGGAATACCAGAACAGGGAAGTGGGAAGGGGTGGATGAGGGAGCAGGGGGAGGGAAAAGGGCATGTGAGACCTTAGGGGGGTGGGGAAACAAAAAAAGGGAAATGAATTGTAAATATAGAATATATCCAATAAAAAAAAAGAAGAAGAAAAAAAGATGTGGGGATTATGGAGAGGAAATCAGGAAGGGAGATATCATTTGAAATGTAAATTAATAAGATGATTAATAAAAAATAAAATAATAAAATAAGAGATATCTGTACAGATAAGTAGATATAGTGAGATCTGTATTGTACATAGTACTAATTTCAGAAAAATTAATTGAGTAATTATACTGCTATAAGATATATCTAACTTTGTATTTTTGTATATTAAATTCACATGGAATATATAATAAATATATACATAGGTTTGAAATGTAATGTGAATAACAGAAACATAAATTATATATATATATATATGTATCTATTATACTATTTTCTGTGTACCTATATTTACAAACAGACAGATTAAAATATGAACAGAAAATGACTAAGAAATTCCTTGAACAGCATTCATTATCCTTTTCAATTAGGGAAATAAGTAATGCAAGTGAGATTTCAACCCACCCTAATCAGAACAGCAAAGATCAACAAAACAATTGACAACAAATTCTTCATCTAGGGTTGGAGAAAGGGAGCTCCCATTCACTGTGGATAGGAATGCAAATTGACGTAACTACTCAGAAATCAATGCCATGAACCTCCATGTACATTTATTTTACAAACTATTATTTTACAAACTAAAATAAATCTACCATATGACCCAGGTATAACACTCCTGGACATATGCTTAATAGGACAGTTGCATCAAAGACAATTGCTCAGCTGTGTTCATGCCTGTTTGATTCACAGTAGTCATCAAATGGAATTGACCTAAATGTACTTCAACAGATGAGTGGATAATAAAAAATTTCATATACTTACTCAATAAAATACCATTTAGAAATAAATAAAACTGAAATCATAAAATGTTCGGTTAAATGGATATATGTGATATATATGTACACACACACATATATACATATATATGTATATACATATATATGTGTATGTGTGTGTGTGTGTGTGTGTATATATATATATATATATATATATATATATATATATATCGAGTGAAGTAAGCAAACCATAGGGAAAGAAAAGTTGCATATTCTTTCTCATTGGCAGTACCTATCTCCAAATCTTTAGTTTTAGTGGTATAACCACAGAAACAAGGTGAATCCAGAAAACTGTAAAGGCTGCTTGTGAGGAAGATGTCAAGATACAGGTTATATGAACAGTAGAAAATAGTAAAATAAGGGGGAGGGCTCCAACTGTGGGCAAAAGAGAAAGCAACACAAAAGTAGAAGGTAGGATGAGGGACAAATAACACCAATAGTTTTTGACAAAGCCTCAGGGAATCATATTACATTCTATGTACACAAAATTATATACACATTAATTGTAACAAAAAGTATCTTCCATATATATGCATACATATTGAAGATTATATATGACTCAGACTTACCATGCTCCCCACAAGACCCAAAGAGTTAAAAAATAAGGCTACTCTGCTCATTGGTGGCCATTTTGGTGGCGGATGCTTAGACTGAGTGGGCAGAAACAGATATGGAGATACCCCAAGCTTAAGATCTCGGGGGACCCAGGCTTCCAGCCAGTCATCTAAGAACAGGAGCTTGGCAGAGCAGCAGTCCAGTCCTGTGTGCCAGCAGGGCATGGTCTCCCTGCCCTGCCAGGGACTCTGCAAGCTGCACTCCCTACATCCAGCGGCCACCACCTGCATCCTTGCAGTGGTCCAGACTAAGGAGAGCTGAGCCAGGTACCAGTGATACCCAGAACTTGGAATCTTTGTGGGGCACAAGACTGCCTGGCAGTGAATCGGGCAGAGCAGGGTTCCTGAACCCCAACCAGGCATGGGCTCTGCGCTCTGAGGAGAACCCTGCTCTCTGCTCATCCGCAGCCATTTTGGTGGCGGGTGCTTAAACCGAACTGGCAGAAACAGATATCGAGATACCCCAAGCTTAAGATCTCGGGGGACCCGGGCTGCCAACCAGTCATCTAAGAACTGAAACTTGGCAGAGCAGCAGTTTCTGTGTTCCAGCAGGGCATGGGTTCCCGGCCCTCTGGGAGTCCCTGCACTCCACACTCAGCACTCCCCATTCCCCAAGGCCTCAGACAGCATCCTTGCTGCTGACTGAACTAAGCAAACAGATCCAGAGAAGACAAGCAGCTCCAGGTCCACAGTGATAACCAAATATAACATTGCTTAGAGCAAGATACACCAGGGGTCCAACAGCACCCAAGAGGATAACAACACATCAGCAATCTGTGCCAGGAGAAACCCAGTCATCCAGTGGTAGGGAAATAGCCTTTTGAGCCCACAGGAGGTTCAAGCACCAGCTAGTGACTACAAGACCGTCTAAGGCCAGAGATAACCAGATGGCAAAAGGCAAACATAGGAACGTTACTAACAGAAATCAAGGCAATATGGCAGCATCTGAACCCAGCACCCCGACAGCAGTAAGTCCCAGATACCCCACCACACCAGAAAAACAAGAATTCGATCTAAAAAACACTGGTCAGGATGCTGATAGCAGAACACATAGATAAATCTCTTAAAGAAATATGGGAGAAAAGGGATCAAAAATATGAAGCCCTTTCAAGGCAAACACAAAAATCACTTAAAGAAATTCAGGAGAATATGGATCAAAATTTAGAAGTCAATAAGGAGGAAGTACAAAAATCACTTAAAGAAATAAAGGAGAACATGGGCCAACAAGTAGAAATCATGAAAGAAGAAACTCTTAAAGAAATACATGAAAATACAAACAAGCAAGTGGAAGATCTGAGCAAGACCATCAAGGATCTAAAAACAGAAGTAGAAACAACTAAGAAATCGCAAAGGGAGACAACTTTGGAGATAGAAAACCTTGGGACTAAATCAGGGGCAATAGATGCAAATATCAACAGCAGAATACAAGAGATAAAAGAAAGAATCTCAGTTGCCGAAGATACCATAGGAACCATTGATTCAACAATACAAGAAAATACAAAATGCAAAAAGGTTGTAACCCAAAACATCCAGGAAATCCAGGACACAATGAGAAGACCAAACCTAAGGATTATAGGCATAGATGAGAGGGAAGATATACAACTTAAAGGGCCAGTAAATATCTTCTACAAAATTATGGAAGAAAACTTCCCCAACCTAAAGAGAGAGCTGCCCATAAATATACAAGAAGCCTACAGAACTCCAAACAGACTGGACCAGAACAGAAATACATCCTGTCACATAATTATCAAAACCACAAACTTACTAAACAAAGAAATAATATTAAGCACAGCAAGAGAAAAAGGCCAAGTAAAATATAAAGGAAGACCTATCAGGATTACACTAAATTTCTCACATGAGACCATGAAAGCTAGAAGATACTGGGCAGATATCATGCAGACTCTAAGAGAACACAAACTTCAGCCAAAACTACTATACCCAGCAAAACTCTCAATCACCATAGATGGAGAAATCAAGGTATTCCATGACAAAACAAAATTTGCACATTATCTTTCCACAAACCCAGCCCTACAAAGGATGATAGGGGGAAAAAACCAACACAAGGAGGGAAACCACACCCCAGAAGAATCAAGATAGAAACCTCCTCTCATCAAACCCAAAAGAAGATAACCTCTCAAATATAAAAAAAAATAATTTCAAAAATGTCAGGAGGTAATAATTAGTATTCCTTAATATCTCTTAACATCAATGAACTCAATTCCCCAATAAAAAGACATAGACTAACAGACTGGATATGGAAACAGGACCCTACATTTTGCTGCATACAGGAAACACATCTCAGTGTTAAAGACAAACACTCTCTTAGAGTAAAAGGCTGGAAGACAATTTTACAAGCAAATAGTCTCAGGAAACAAGCTGGAGTAGCCATTCTAATATCAGATAAAATTGGGTTTCAACCTAAAGTCATCAAAAGAGACTCAGAAGGTCACTTCTTGCTGGCCAAAGGGAAAATCCAACAAGAAGAGCTCTCAATACTGAACATCTATGCTCCAAATGCAAGGGCACCCTCCTTCATAAAATAAACCCTACTAAAGCTTAAAGAACACATTACACCTAACACAAAAATTGTGGGTGACTTCAACACTCCACTCTCCTCAATGGACCGATCAAGAAAGTAGAAACTAAACAGGGACACAGTGAAACTAATTGAAATTTTGGACCAATTGGATTTAACAGATATATATAGAACGTTTCATCCTAAAGCAAAAGAATATACCTTTTTCTCAGCACCGCATGGTACCTTCTACAAAATTGTTCATATAATTGGTCACAAGACAAATGTCATCAAATACAAGAAGATTGAGCTAATCCCATGCCTCCTATCAGATCACCATGGAGTAAGAGTGGTCTTCAATAGAAACAAAAATAACAGAAAGCCCACATACACATGGAAGCTGAACAATACTTTACTCAATGACACCTTGGTCAAGGAAGAAATAAAAAAAAGAAATCAAAGACTTTTTAGAATTCAATGAAAATAAAGGTACAACCTACCGAAATCTATGGGACACAATGAAAGCAGTGCTAAGAGGAAAACTCATAGCTCTAAGTGCATTCAAAAAGAAACTGGAGAGAGCATACATTAGCAGCTTAAAGGCACACCTTAAAGCCCTGGACAAAAGGAAGTTAATTTACCCAGGAGGAGTAAAAGACAGGAAATCATCAAACTCAGGGCTGAAATCAATCAAGTAGAAACAAAGAGAACCATACAAAGAATCAACAAGACCAGGAGCTGGTTCTTTGAGAAAATCAACAAGATAGATAAACCCTTAGCCAGACTAACCAAAGGACACAGAGACAGTATACAAATTAACAAAATTAGAAATGAAAAGGGAGACATAACAACAGAAACTGAGGAAATTCAAAAGATCAACAGATCCTGCTACAAAGGTCTATACTCAAAACAACTGGAAAATCTGGAGGAAATGGACAATTTCCTAGACCGATACCAAATACCCAAATTAAATCAGCATCAAGCAGATCAGCTAAATAGTCCCATAACCAATAAAGAAATAGAGGGGGTTATAGAAAGCCTCTCAACCCAAAAAAGTATGGGACCAGATGGTTTTAGTGCAGAATTCTACCAGACATTCAAAGAAGATTAACACCAATACTCTTCAAACTATTCCACAAAATAGAAACATAAGAGACACTGCCCAACTCATTCTTCAAAGCCACAATTATGCTGATACAAAAACCACACAAAGATCCAATGAAGAGAGAGAACTACAGGCCAATTTCCCTTATGAATATCGATGCAAAAATACTAAATAAAATTCTTGCCAACCGAATCCAAGAGCACATCAAAACGATCATTCATCAGGATCAAGTAGGCTTCATTCCAGGGATGCAGGGATTGTTCAATATATAGAAATCCATCAATGTAATCCACTACATAAACAAACTAAAAGAAAAAAAAAACACATGGTCATCTCATCAGATGCTGAAAAAGCATTCGAAAAAGTCAGCATCCTTTCATGCTAAAAGTCTTGGAAAGAGCAGGAATTCAAGGCCCATACCTAAACATAGTAAAAGCAATCTATAGCAAACCAGTAGCCAACATCAAAATAAATGGAGAGAAACTTGAAGCAATCCCACTAAAATCAGGGACTAGACAAGGCTGCCCTCTCCATATCTTTTCAATATAGGACTTGAAGTTCTAGGAAGAGCAATTAGACAACATAAGGAAGTCAAAGGGATAAAAATTGGAAAGGAAGAAGTCAAACTATCATTATTTGCAGATGATATGATAGTTTACATAAGCAACCCAAAAAATTCCACCAGAGAACTTCTACAGCTGATAAAAAATTTCAGCAAAGTGGCTGGTTATAAAATCAACTCAAGCAAATCAGTAGCCTTCCTGTTCTCAAAGGAAAAGCAGGCTGAGAAAGAAGTTAGGGAAATAACACCCTTCACAATAGCCACAAACAACATAAAGTACCTTGGCGTAACTCTAACCAAACAAGCGAAAGATCTGTATGACAGGAACTTCAAGTCCTTGAAGAAAGAAATCGAAGAAGACCTCAGAAGATGGAAAAATATTTCTTGCTCCTGGATTGGCAGGATCAATATAGTAAAAATGGCCATCTTGCCAAAAGCAATCTACAGATTCAATGCAATCCCCATCAAAATCCCAACTCAATTCTTCATAGATCTAGAAAGAGCAATTCTCAAATTCATCTGGAGCAACAAAAACCCAGGATAGCTAAAACTATTCTCAACAATAAAAGGACTTCTGGGGGAATCAATAACCCTGACCTCAAGCAGTACTACAGAGCAATTGTGTTAAAAACAGCATGGTATTGGTATAGCAAGAGGCAAGTAGATCAATGGAATAGGATTGAAGACCCAGAAATGAACCCACAGACTTATGGTCTGTGATCTTTGATAAAGAAGCCACAGCCATCCAGTGGAATAAAGATAGCTTTAAGAGAAACACCTTAAGAGATGTTCAACATCATTAGTCATCAGGGAAATGCAAATCAAAACAAACCTGAGATTCCACCTCACCCAGTCAGAATGGCTAAGATTAAAAGCTCAAGAGAAAACAAGTGCTGGTGAGGATGTGGAGAAAGAGGAACACTCCTCAACTGTTGGTGGGATTGCAAAATGGTAAAACTGGAAATTTTTTGGATTGCAAACTGGAAATCAGTTTGGCGGTTTCTCAGAAAATTGGGCATGTCACTTCCAGAGGACCCTGGCATACCACTCCTGGGCATATACCCAGAGGATTCCCCTGCATACAATAAAGACACAATATCCACAATGTTCATAGCAGCCTTGTTTATTATAGGCAGAATTTGGAAGGAGCACAGATATCCCTCAAAGGAGGAATGGATACAGAAAATGTGGTATAGATAGATAGATAGATAGATAGATAGATAGATAGATAGATAGATATAGATAGATATAGATATATATATAGATATATATATATATACCCACAATGGAATACTACTCATCAATTAAAAATAATGAATTCATGCAATTTGTAGGCAAATGGTTAGATCTGGAAAATATCATCCTTAGCGAGTTAACCCAATCACAAAAGAATGCACATGAAACGCAATCACTGATAAGTGAATATTAATGAGCCCAGAAGCCCTAAATACTCAAGGCACAATTAGCAGGTCAAATGATTCCCAAGAAGAAGAAAGGAGAGGACCCTGGGCCTGAAAAGATTGGATCCAGGTTTGTAGATCCAGAGCATAGAAATGGGGGGGGTGATTGGGGAATAGTTGGGGGGGAGAGGACTTATTGGACATATGGTGGGGGGGAACTGGGAAAGGGGAAAGCCTTTGGAATGTAAACAAAGAATATAGAAAATAAAATTTAAAAAAAATAAAAATAAAACAGTATCATGTATGAACAATCTCCATTAATACCATTGGTCAGCATCATCCAAGTAACTCCCAAACTAATATAGGCTATTAGGTATAATATAACATAGGTTGCTTCCCAGAAACAAAAGTTAAAGAGTCCTACTTGTGAAGACATTATATACTTAGGACATGAGTCTAAGATTACACAAGCTAGATCTAAACTCAAAGCCTCCTTCCTGGTGACCAGCTTCCATAGTTCCAAAAATGCCACTCAAACTGCAGTGTGAGGGAAGAACTTGATAGTCTTTCTCAGCTGCAACACTTAGGAACCACAATAATGACCAGCATGATCAGATATCTCTAAAAGTGCAATAAATGGGACTCACATGTTGGTGATGACCAATGGTTGCCTAGTTGAACTTACAGCTCACTCAATAGAATAGAAGTTATGCCAAGTCATCTACCAGAACCAGAGAATTCATGAACTATGCAAAACAAATCTACTACTGCCACTCTGCTAGATCAAGATCCTTCCTTAATACGACCTGAAACCTTTCCTTCTACCCACAGATAAATGTAGCTGCCACCACTCATTAAAGAAATTGTTTCACGGCAAATGTAGACAATCACACAAAACCACAACTGGGAAAAATGTAAAGATAACAAATTATGGGAATCCTAAATTATCATATGATATATGCATCTCCCTGTTCACTGAGTAACACAGGAGCAGTATAAGTGACAAAACAGAGATAGGGTGTGAAGTATTTGGAATTCTACAATAAGGAATATGAATCAGGTCTGAAATGTAATTGGATAGTGATACAAATTTTTAACAAGATATTGTGAGTTTTTTGGGTTTTTTTTAGTTCTTTAAGTGAATAATTAATACTACAGATTATCCAGCATCTCTCAGAGTGTGAGAAATAAAACAACAACAAAAAATGTTTTCTTTTTAGCAAGCATATCAGTGAAGAGAAGGGAAGAATAAAAGTGAAGATGAGAAGTGACCAAATCAAGTTGCAATAAGAAATGCAATTTAGTGATAAGTGATTAATAAATGGAATGAGGAAGAAAAATAACAACATAGTGACAGAGGAAAATCATATCTAACATGAGCAGAAAAGATTAAATTTGTTAATTTATATAAAATGCTTATGTAGCACTAAATATGTCTCAGTAGCTAAGAGCATGTACTACTCGTGTAGAGTACCAAGGCCTCAATCCTAGCTTCCACACTAAGTGGCTCACAAGTGCCTATAAATCCAGTTCCAAGGAATGTGACATATATGGTCTCCGCAGGCACTGACCCTCATAGGCACATACCCATACATAGGTTCTCATGCAAATGATACAGTCTCATACAGTATATGATAACATCAAATTCTCACTGTTATATGACAAGAAGATACAATCGACTCACATATCAAAATTCATAAAAAGAGGTGAACATACTACACCTCTTATTTTCCTCTCCAAGGAACTACAATAGAGACTGGAGAAATGGTTGAATAATTAAGACTACTTGCTGTTGTCTTCCAGTGGACCTGAGTTAAATACCCAGGATATATATGGTGGTTCACAAGAGCCTATAATTCCAATACTAGGGAATCTGATGTCCTGACCGTGGTATGTACCTGGATTCACATCGTCCCTATTCATACACATAGGCAAAACACCCATACACATAAAATAATAAATTTTGTTTAGAAGGCAACTGAGGGGAATTAATTTGGAATATTTTCTCATACTTTCTTGAATAAAATCCCATATAGGCTAAGGAAGTACTTATCATGTACTCAGAGAATTTTAGAAATGCCTACCTAAGAGGAAGTGAAACTGATTGAAAAAAGCAAAGCAGAGGAAATATTCTAAACAGAAGAGGATGAAGAGGAGATATGTAAACGAACAGATCCAGGGATACATTTTTACATTATACACAGCATTTTAAGATGAACAGAGTGAAGAGACTTGTAGGAAGTCTGACAAGCTCAAGATCAGAAATTATATATCTGAGCACAAATTCTGAAAGTCATTTGTTCAAAGCTCATGGTTCCACAGGACATTGCCAGGTACACTTAAACGGTTTGTACTACTAAGGTGTTAATATTTCAAGCACTCGAATATCAATTCAGGGAAAGTCCTTTGGGACTTGATGGAAGACTTTTTAATTTTGCAGTGTGATGGGCCTTATTACTAACATGGACTTCTAAGTCACCCCTGGGATTTTCATTCTCTTAAATGCAAACACTCGAGAGAATGTTGCACATAAATTCATAAGTTCTGACACTTGTACGAAAAAGCAAAGAGCATATTGAGAAAAAAATCCTCTTAGTAAAATAAGGTAAGAGGTGTATAGTAACTGATGTCTACTTTTAACATTTGCAATTAAATATATTACTGACAATAATATAATATTACTATAGTAATAAAATATAATATAAATATGTCATCTATATTTCTAAATTTCATGTCATTTTGGGGCTTCTGGATAAATGAAAAGGTTAAAAATACAGGGAGGTGTAACACAATAATTAATATGAATTTCTGAAAGGATGAGATTTTAGAATATACACAAGATCACAAAATATTCTGCTAAGTAAAGAAAACATTTACATTGAACATTATTTCCATCTTACCTGACTTTATATATGTCATGTAGTTATTAGAAGAAAGAAATTTCCAACATTTTTTGGATGTTCTGATTTGGGAAATGCAAACACATTAAGACCACCAAATTAGTACAATAGGCTTTGGTAGTATGTCTTAATATACCACTGATAAGGGGAAACAAGCTGGAATTCCAATATTCTTTTAATGTTTATAAGGTTTTCTGACTAAACATTAGAAACAAGATTAACAAGAATAATTATTTATTAGATTTTATCAATTATAGTATAATGTAGATAATCACAATATTCTAAAAAAGCATTAGAATAAATATTCTTATTTCATAAGGGAAGATTTGAACAATATCCTTTTAGATTATTTTTCTTAAATTAACTTATTTCTTTCTTTAAAAATTTTTCTGATACAATATATACTGGTCATGTTCTTTCCTCTCCATCAGGTCTTTGCCAGTTCCTTGATTGCAAGAGCCAGATGTCATACCACTGCAAGAAAACTGCATCATAAAAACTCTTTTTAAATGGAATAACACTATGAGCAAAGTAAAGCTCCACTTGGATTCATTATTAGGTTATAGAAAATATGATGACCTGGTCATGATCACTGAAAGGAGCTGGGATTGTTTTATGTTCATAAAAATCATAACCTTCAGAATTCTGTAGCAGTATGACTCAAAATACTTTAAGTATAATTAAAATTATTGAGTCATATGTTAGAAAAACTAAAAAAGATGTTATTATGAAATTATGCAGAAGAAATTGTGTATCTTGTTGTGTGACCATGATATGCCCCATTATTCGGAATATGACACTAGTGTGGTGTAGGAAATTGAGTAAAATTTGGTTAAACAGTTTCACATGCAAAATGTTCTAATGCTTTTTTAAATATCTTAAATCTGGGAGAGAGTTGAAAATAATTTTGTCATATTTGTAAGACAACTGATTTTAAAATTTTGGGAAGAAGGGAAAGAAATAGAAAAAAATTAAAGGAAATGAAATACCAAATCAAATCTGAGTAACTTACATTTTTATATCTTTATATGTTTTCAAAAAAGTAACATATTTTTCAATTTACTTATGTACCCTGGAGGTATAAAGTAGTCCAATAAATTTTCAGATTCAAAGATGGTAATACTTTAAGAAAAAATGCTCTGCAAAACAATTTTTTTGCAAAGACAGTAGGTGATGTTTGGAAAAGAAATCCTCTGCTATATGAAGCATAGTGGCAAATGGTCAGACCACAGTTGCAATCTGACATCCTTGTCAACACTTGTCAACAGGGAAGCTGAAGATGACCGAGGACAACTACTCCTTGTCAACAGAGTTCATCCTCATAGGATTCTCAGATTACCCAGACCTGAAGATACTTCTGTTCCTGGTGTTCTCTGCTATCTATCTGGTAACCATGGTGGGGAATCTTGGGCTGGTGGCCTTGATCTACATGGAACCTCGTCTCCACACACCCATGTACATCTTTCTGGGCAACCTAGCTCTGATGGATTCCTGTTGCTCCTGTGCCATCACTCCCAAGATGCTAGAAAACTTCTTTTCTGTGGACAGAAGGATTTCTCTCTATGAATGCATGGCACAGTTTTATTTTCTCTGTTTTGCTGAAACCACAGACTGCTTTCTTCTGGCAGCAATGGCCTATGACCGCTATTTGGCCATATGCAACCCACTGCAGTACCACAGCATGATGTCCAAGAAGCTCTGCCTTCAGATGACTACAGGAGCCTACATAGCTGGAAACCTGCATCCTATGATTCACATAGGGTTCTTGTTTAGGTTAACGTTCTGCAGGTCTCACATAATCAAGCACTTCTTTTGTGATATCCTTCCACTATACAGACTCTCATGTGTAGACCCATATATCAATGAACTGATGGTACTCATCTTTTCTGGTTCACTTCAATCTTTTACCATTACTGTAGTTCTGATTTCTTATTTCTACATTCTTTTCACTATATTCACAATGAAGTCCAAAGAGGGAAGAAGCAAAGCTTTATCTACCTGTGCATCCCACTTTCTGTCTGTGTCAATATTCTATGGGTCTCTCCTCTACATGTATATTCGACCAAGTTCAATTAATGAAGAGTATAAAGACATACCAGTTGCTATTTTTTATACTCTAATAATTCCTTTACTAAACCCATTTATTTATAGTCTGAGAAATAAGGAAGTAATTAATGTAATAAAGAAAGCAATGAAGAAACCATAGTAAAAGCTCTTTGAAAATGAACTTGAAGTTCAAATAAATCTATGGATACTTATAAAAAGGCAGAAAAGTACATCTTTGTAATGTTTTACATTAAATAATAGAATTATAATATACTTTATTCAAACTATGCCAGAAGAAATGAGATTATTAAATTTTACTTCAAAATCTTAGATGCTAGATGTATTAGGAGTCATAAGTTTTTGACTAGTCCTATAAATGCAGGAAATTACGCTGGCATATGTAAAGGTAGGTTTTTATTAGTTATTGGTAAAACTCTTGATCCCAAATCATAAAATAAAATCTCAAATACATTGCAAAGTCTTTTCTAATAAATCTTTGTTTAGAATTTCTACTCCTTTGAAGCTAATTGTAGGCTTGTGCATAGTTTTATCTTCACTTCTTTTTGCCTCTGTACTCATACAGATTACATTTTTAGTCTACAACATTTTAACACTAAGTATTGGTCATTTAATCATAAGCTATCTGAATTAAAGTAGGTTTAAAATGACTTATTCGCTATGTGAACGGAAAGTGATTCACTAAGTAATCCCCAAGGGTTTTAACTTTTTCCTAGATCTTTTTAATTTGTTCATTATATTTTACAGTTATTAAAATGGCTATCAAATCAATATTTATGTTGTAATAGCATTTATTGTTTTGTTTGAGATTAGAAGTATCAATACCAGCATAGTATTAATAAAAGATGGAGATGATATTAGCATACAAATGAGGCCAATATTGCTGAAAATGCTAAATATCTTTAAACCAAATATTTATTTATAATTAAATTCTATAATTTATTTAATCACTGCATTAGTATTTTAAAATCAAATTCTCATCACTGAAGAACCAGTATTTTGATTTGACAATCTGTGGCTATAAATTATGTTTTTCATGATGAAATCCCAACAGATTTTAATCTTTTCAATGGCTTAATCTCTTGTAGTCTATAAATAAGAAAGTGATGAATATCCTGAATTAAAATATTTCACAAAAGACATGTGCTAAAATGTGTTTCTGGCAGCTAAGCTACTGGGATCAATTCAAATAAACTATAGGAGCACTCATGTGTGTGACAATCTAATTAGACATAATTTTGTATAGATCCAATGAATTCTAAGAGTTAAAGTTCATATGAAATAACCTTTATTTACAAAGTCAGATTTCTTGGTCCCATAGAAAAATCTTAGTCTATTTTTTATTCAATAGCACAATTGATGGGCAATATGCATTTGTTTGTAATTTTTATCTTGAATTTAGCTCTTAAAAATATTCTTGGATATTGTTCACATAGAAATTCTACTTTCTAATAAGAAATAATTTTTATTAGTATTATTTATTTTAATATCAAATTCTCGAGCCGGGCGTGGTGGCGCGCACCTGTAATCCCAGCACTTGGGAGGCATTGGCAAGCGGCTTTCTGAGTTCAAGGCCAGCCTGGTCTACAGAGTGAGTTCCAGGACAGCAAGAACTACACAGAGAAACCATGTCTCAAAAAAAAATCAAATTCTCTTCACTAAATGGTCTGTGTTTTGGTGTTCAATTTTTTATTATAAATGAACTTTTAAGATTGAATCTTAAGGGAATTCAACATTTTCATTTGCTAATTTGTCCACCGCATATAACAATGTACTTATTAAATCTATTTATTTCATGAAGTATTTCTCCTGTTTGCAGTTCATTAGAAATAATAAAACCTTTACTAACTCCATTGCAAATTATTGACATTTCCAAAGAGTTAGTAAAAATGGAGATTTCATTCAAGTATAAATGAGGCAGAAATTTTGTTAAAATCTTAAATATCTAACCTATGCTTTCATAAAATAAATTTGACAATATAAAGTAAGAATATCTTCCTAGAAATGCATGATCTGTCAAGCTTTCTATGGGAAGCTTCAACTTGTTTTAAATTTATTTTAATAATGTTTTATTTATCCTTCAAAATATTCAAATATTTTAATCATATTCATTTTCCTCTCCCACCTACCTAACCTACCCATCCAACTTCATGTTCTTTTTCTCAGGAGACCAAAAGAAGGTAAAAGATAGATAGATAGATAGATAGATAGATAGATAGATAGATAGATGGATGGATGGATGGATGGATGGATGGATGGATGGATGGACGGACGGACGGACGGACGGACGGACGGACGGACGGACGGACAGACAGACAGATAGATAGATAGATAGATAGATAGATAGATAGACAGACACATGGATGGATAGATAGATAGATAGATAGATAGATAGATAGATAGATAGGCAGACTATGGAGTCCTTTTTTTTTTTTTTTTTTTTTTTTTTTTTTTTTTTTGGCTGTGAGCATGAGACTTACCCTGGAATATGGTTAATATGACCAAAATTATCCCACTTTAAAAAAACTGATTTTCCTTCTCCAAGAGCTATAAATTACAAATAACTTCTCTTTAGACTCAAGCATCTATGTGAAGAGACTTTTTATATGAATGACATATCAACTATCTAGGTTTAGTCTACTATTTACTGGAACAAAAACCTCTAAACTAAAATATTGAAGAATTTGTCAAAGCTCAGCCTAGAGAAACCAATACATACAGAGATTATGTCAACATTGCCTTCTCCCCCACCTGCTTTTGTTTCTGAAAATAACTTTTTATATTGCTTATTAAACAGTAACTTAAAGATGAAAAACCATGACATTGGCAATAAAGACACAGGAAGCTTTCAAAGTTGAAGGCCAGCCCTGTCTGTTATGTGAAAAGATTAAAAAAATAAGAAAGGAAAAGAAAAAATAGGAAGAAATAAACTAAATTAATTGCTTTATTGCTTAGCATGGTGGCATATGCCTTTAATCACAGCACTCAGAAGAAAGAGACAAGATCTTTGTGAGCGCAATGCCAGCCTGGTCAACAAAACAAACTGCAGGACTTCAGTGTTGTTAAATACAAAAACACAAGAAATAAAATAAAATAAAATAAAATAAAATAAAATAATAAAATAAAATAAAATAAAATAAAATAAAATAAAATAAAATAAAATAAAATAAAATAAAACAAGCAAACAAACAACAACAAAGTGGAGGGCTCTAATGGACCTGGTTATGGCAAACATGGCCCTGTTATGCCTTGCTTTTTCCACTTCCTTCCTTCTTGCTAAATCATAGATTCCATTCCTAAAGCAAGCCACCAAGGTCTATTCTCTTATTTAACTACTTCCTCCTCATGAGCCTGACCACAAAGATCAAGTTATCAAAGCCCTGAAGTCCAGCAATCAAAAGCACCCTTTGACTGCCCTAATTAAAATGCCCAATCAAAGCCATCCTAATCAACTCATCAGCCAAATCAATTCATCCTAACATGGGGTTTCCTGCCATTTGTCTGTGGGCCATATTGATCTTCTCTATAACAAGAAGCAGTCTTTTGTCCCTCAGGATAAGGATCTCATCCCCCTCTCCCTTGTTTCTTGTCCCTTCTCTCTTGTCCTTTGTGTCAGGTCTTTGTTTCAATTCCCTGCCCTTTATTTCGCTCTGGGGCAAATAAATCTTTGTACTGTGAACACAGTCTTGGTGGGCCTTGTACCAATGACAGTCCTTTCAGTGAGTATTACCAGAGTGTATATTTATGTAACTGAGAGTGTCCAGGAGAGTGGAAATTGCAGTTAAGAGTGGGACTGAGCCAACAAGGTATAAAACTGTTGGAGAGGGAGGGTGGGATGCAGGATGGAAGTGCAGCAAGTTAGTGAGACCCTATAATGTCACCTTAGGGATTTCAATTTATATGAAAACATCAGAACTTGAAGTTTTTCCAGTGACAGGATATTAACAATTTTTAGTTAGAAAAATTATGAAGCAATAGACTTGATTGGAAAGAAATTGGTGTGAACAAAACTTCAAATATTAGTGCATGTTCGAGACAGTCTCTGAGGAAGTGGGTTCTACAGTGGGAGGGGGCCATTATCTGAATGTTGGGGTGGAAAAGGTGCACTGGGACTTTCTCTAGAAGAAAATTTTCTTGTAAAGTTGCAAGCCATGCTTTCTTTTAGAAATTGCTCTTTATTCTGGTTCTCATTTCACTGTCTCTGTTAAGACACTCCCCAATTTCCCTTATTCTGTGCCTCATGCATCACAGACTCCATTCTTTTAATGCATTTTCACCCATTTTTCTACACCTTCTCACTACCCATTGGTGCTTTCTATTTCTTTCTCTCTCTGCCCTCTTCTCATTCCCCTCTCCTTCAGTCTCTTCTCTATCCTTCATTCCTTTCCTGTCATTCTCCTCATTCCATCCCCTCCCTCTTCTCTCTTTATTATTTTCTTTCCCTTCCTCTTCTTCCCCTCCTTTCCCTTTCTTCTCTTCTCTTTTCTTTATCCTCTTTTAATCACATACATTTTCTAGCCTTCTTTTTACTAACCTGTTCGGTGTTCCCTCCCTTCCTCCCTCTCTTCCCTTCCCTCCACTCCCCCTCCTCTTCCCCTTTCTTCATTTCACTCTCATCTGACCATTTGTTACCTTCTTTTTTCTTTTTCTTTTCTTGTTTTTTCTTTATTTGTAATTATTGGATCAAGTGTTATGCCTTGTACCAATTTCTACATTTTGTGTCTGTATTTGCTCCCAGGAGTATTTTGTCCCCCCTTCTATGAAGAGCCAAACAACTCTCACTTTGGTCTTCCTTCTTCATGAGCTTTATGTGGTATGTTAATTGTATCAGGAATTCAAAGCTTCTGGGCTAATATCCATTTATCAGTGAGTGCATAACATTGTGTTCTTTTGTGACTGGGTTACCTCAGTCAGAATATTTTCTAGCTCTACCCATTTGCCTAAGAATTTTCTGAATTCATTGTTTTTACTAGCTGAGTAGTACTTCATTGTGTAAATGTACCACATTTTATATATCCATTACTCTGTTGAGAGAAATTTGGGTCCTTTCGAGCTTCTGCTATTATAAATTAGGCTATGAACATAGTGGAACCTGTGTCCTTGTTAAACATTTGAGTGTTTTCTGGGTATAGGCCCATGAGTGGTATAGTTGGGTCATCAGGAAGTACTATGTCCAATTTTCTGATGAAACACCAAATTGATTTCCAGAGTGGATGTACCAGCTTGCAATCCCACCAACAATGGTGCAAAGTACTTCTTTTCCCACATCCTCATGAGCATCTTCTGTCACCTGAGCTTTTGACCTTAGTCATTCTGACTGGTGTAAGGTAGAATCTCAGAGTTGATTTGATTTGCATTTCTATGATGACTAAGGTTGCTGAACACACAACACCAATGGCTTATGCTCTATGATCAAGGATTCACAAATGGTACCTAATAAAATTGTAAAAGCTTCTGTAAGGCAAAGGACACTGTCATCTGAACAAAATGGCAACCAACAAATTGGGAAAAAATCTTACAGCTGCTACTTTCATTCTCTCTTCCTTCCTCTTCCTTCTTCCTCTTTCTCCTTTCTCTTTAATGAATCAAACCATTATTTATACAATGAGATATAACTTGGAAGTATAAAAATACATACAACAGGCCTAGAAACACTATTAACATTTTATGAATTCATTTAATAAAGTGTTCTATTGATATATCTGAGCATTATTACCATTTTGAAAATGATCAATGGACTTCTTAGAATATAACATAGATTCTTAGTTTAAAATATCATTATTCTTCAGAAAGTGAAAGCTCAACTGGAAAACCTCAGGGCTGTTACTGAATCACTCCACTTTTATCTCAGTAGTTTCTGACTCATTTCTAGGTGTCAGTCATGAGAACATGGTCTTAAGTTTTTATAATTCCTTCTCAAGAACAAAAACTTGACATTTTCCAAGGATTTTATTCAAGTGAGAATTTTTACTAGTTCCTAATCTATATTTTATATGCTTACTTGAAATAAATTGCATTAAAACACTTACACTTGGGGCAGGGAAATCATTCATATGGTAAAGGAGCCTGCTTCTAAGCCAAGTGACTTAAATGTGGTACAGGAGGCCTGCATGGTAGAAAGAGAGAATGGAGTACCACAGGTCCCCTGTCGTGTATAATGACAATAATCATGGCATGGGCATGCACTCCTATGCACACACCATAGTTAAATAAGTGATAACAAATGTGATGCTTGCATTCTTTTTTTTTAAAGTACTGACTACTCACTCTTCTTTTTTTAAAGATATATTTATTTATTATGTGTAAGTACACTGTAGCTATCTTCAGACATATCAGAAGAGGGCACTGGATCTCATTACAGATGGTTGTGAGCCACCATGAGGTTGCTGGTAATTGAATTCGGGAGCTCTGGAGGAGCAGTCAGTGCTGTTAAGCACTGAGTCATCTCTCCAGCCATCTTTTTTAAGACTATTTTTTGTTAGATATTTTATTTAGTTTTCCCTCTGAAACTCCTTATCCCTTTTCCCTACCCCCTGGTTGGCAACACACCCACACTTGTTTACCTAGCCTAGCATTCCCTTACAGTGAAACATCAAGCCTTTACAGGACCAAGAACCTCTCTTCTCATTGATGTCAGACAATGCCATCCTCTGCTACATATGTGGCTGGAGCCATGGGTTCTTCCATGTGTACTCGTTGGTTGATGGATTAGTCCCTGAGAGCTCAGATTGGACTAGTTGGTTCATATTGCTGTTCCTCCTATGGTGCTGCAAAACCCTGCAGATCCTTGGCTCCTTTTTCTAGTCCCTCCATGGGGACCTAGCACTCAGTCCAATGGTTGGCTTAAAGCATCTACCTCTATATTTGTCAGGCACTGGTGGGACCTCTCTGGAAATAGCTATATCAGGCTCCTGCCAGCAAGCACTTGTTGGCATCCACAATAGTGTCTGGGTTTGGTAACATTATTGGATGGATTCCCCAGGTGAGGGGGTCCTTGAATGGTCCTTCCTCCAGTCTCTGCTCCACAATTTGTCTCTGTATCTCATCCCATTGCTATTTTGTTTCTCCTTCTTAGAAGGACAGAAGTATCCACACTTTATTCTTCCTTCTTCTTGAGCTTCAATTGGTCTGGGAATTTTATTTTGGGTATTCAGCGCTTCTTGGCTAATATTCACTTATCGGTGAGTACATACCTTGTGTGTTCTTTATGGATTGGGTTACAACACTCCTGAGGATATTTTCTACTTCCATCCATTTGCTAAGAAATTCATGAAGTCATTGTTTTTACTAGCAGAGTAGTACTCCATTGTTTAAATATACCACATTTTCTGTATTCATTCCTCTGTTGAGGGACATCTGGGTTCTTTCCAGTTTCTGCCTATTATAAATAAGGTTTTTGTGAACATAATGGAGCATGTGTCCTAACTACCTATGGAAGCATCTTCTGGATATATGCCCAGGAGTGTTATAGCTGGGTCATCTGGTATTAATATGTCCAATTTTCTGAGAAACCATCTAAATAATTTCCAGAATAGTGGTACCAGCTTTCAATTCCACCAGCAATGGAGTAGTGTTCCTCATTCTCTCCATCCTCGTCAGCATCTTCTCTCCCCTGACTTTTTGATCTTAGCCAATCTGATTGGTATGAGGTAGAATCTCAGGGATGTTTTGATTTGCAATTCCCTGATGATTAAGGATGTTGAACGTATTTAGGTACTTTTTAGCTATTTGGTATTCCTCAGTTGAGAATTCTTTGTTTAGTTTTGTACTCCATTTTTAATAGGGTTATTTCACTCTCTGAAGTCTAACTTCTTGATATTTCACTATTGTATAGTGGCCCTAGATCAGATGTAAGATTAGTAAAGATCTTCTCCCAAGATGTTGGTTGCTGTTTTTTCCTAATGACAGTATCCTTTGCCTTATAGAAGCTTTGATTTTTATGAGGTCCCATTTGTCAATTCTTGACCTTATAGCAGAAGCCATCTCTGTTCTGTTCAGGAAAATTTCCCCCATGCCCATGTGCTCGAGAGTCTTCCCCACATACTTTATTATTTGTTTCAGTGTATCTGATTTTATGTGAAGATTCTTGATCCACTTGGACTTGAGCCTTAGACATGGAGATAGGAATGGATCAATTTGCATTCCTCTACATGTTGACTGCCAGTTGAACCAGCACCATTAGTTGAATATGCTGTTTTGTTTTTTTTTTAAATTTTTTTTTCTATATTCTTTGTTTACATTCCAAAGGCTTTCCCCTTTCCCAGTTACCCCCCACCATATGTCCCATAATTCCTCTCCCCCCCCAAGGCTATTCCCCACTCTTCCCCCCCCCCCACGATTTCTCTGTTCTGGGTCTACAATACTGGATCCAATCTTTACAGGCCCAGGGTCCTCTCCTTTTTTTCTTCTTGAGAGTCATTTGACTTGCTAATTGTGCCTTGAGTATTTAGGGCTTCTGGGCTCATTAATATCCACTTATCAGTGATTGCATTTCGTGTGTATTCTTTTGTGATTAGGTTAGCTCACTTAGGATGATAGTTTCCAGATCTAACCATTTACTTACAAATTGCATGAATTCATTATTTTTAATTGCTGAGTAGTACTCCATTGTATAAATATACCACATTTTCTGTATCCATTCCTCTTTTGAGGGATATCTGGGCTCCTTCCAATTTCTGGCTATTATAAACAAGGCTGCTATAAACATAGTGGAGCATGTGTCTTTGTTGTATGCAGAGGAATCCTCTGGGTATATGCCCAGGAGTGGTATGCCAGGGTCCTCTGGGAGTGGCATGCCCAATTTTCTGAGGAACCGCCACACTGATTTCCAGAGTGGTTTTACCATTTTGCAATCCCACCAACAGTGGAGGAGTGTTCCTCTTTCTCCACATCCTCGCCAGCACTTGTTGTCTCTCGAGTTTTTAATCTTAGCCATTCTGACTGGAGTGAGGTGGAATCTCAGGGTTGTTTTGATTTGCATTTCCCTGATGACTAATGATGTTGAACATCTCTTAAGGTGTTTCTCGGCCATCTGAATTTCTTCTGGTGAAAATTCTTTGTTTAGCTCTGTACCCCATTTTTTGATAGGGTTATTTGGTTCTTTGGGGTCTAACTTCTTGAGTTCTTTGTATATATTGGATATTAGCCCTCTGTCGGATGTGGGGTTGGTGAAGATCATTTCCCACGTTGTTGGTTGCCATTTTGTCCTTCTGACAGTGTCCTTTGCCTTACAGAAACTTTGTAATTTTATGAGGTCCCATTTGTCAATTCTTGATCTTAGAGCATAAGCTATTGGTGTTCTGTTCAGGAACTTTACCCCTGTGCCCATGTCCTCCAGGGTCTTCCCAAGTTTCTTTTCTAATAGTTTCAGTGTGTCTGGTTTTATGTGGAGGTCCTTGATCCACTTGGAGTTGATCTTAGTACAAGGAGATAAGAGTGGGTCAATTCGCATTCTTCTGCATGTTGACCTCCAGTTGAACCAGCACCATTTGTTGAAAAGGCTATCTTTTTTCCACCGGATGGTTGTGGCTCTTTTATCAAAGATCAAGTGACCATAAGTCTGTGGGTTCATTTCTGGGTCTTCAATCCTATTCCATTGATCTACCTGCCTGTTGCTGTACCAATACCATGCAGTTTTTAACACAATTGCTCTGTAGTACTGCTTGAGGTCAGGGATATTGATTCCCCCAGAAGTCCTTTTATTGTTGAGAATAGTTTTAGCTATCCTGGGTTTTTTGTTGCTCCAGATGAATTTGAGAATTGCTCTTTCTAGATCTATGAAGAATTGATTTGGGATTTTGATGGGGATTGCATTGAATCTGTAGATTGCTTTTGGCAAGATGGCCATTTTTATTATATTGATCCTGCCAATCCAGGAGCAAGAAATATTTTTTCATCTTCTGAGGTCTTCTTCGATTTCTTTCTTCAGGGACTTGAAGTTCCTGTCATACAGATCTTTCACTTGTTTGGTTAGAGTTAAGCCAAGGTACTTTATGTTGTTTGTGGCTATTGTGAAGGGTGTTATTTCCCTAACTTCTTTCTCAGCCTGCTTGTCCTTTGAGTACAAGAAGGCTACTGATTTGCTTGAGTTAATTTTATAAACAGCCACGTTGCTGAAGTTGTTTATCAGCTGTAGAAGTTCTCTGTTGGAGTTTTTTGGATCGCTTAAGTAGACTATCATATCATCTGCAAATAATGATACTTTGACTTCTTCCTCTCCAATTTGTATCCCTTTGACTTCCTTATGTTGTCTAATTGCTCTCGCTAGAACTTCAAGTACTATATTGAAAAGATATGGAGAGAGAGGACAGCCTTGTCTAGTCCCTGATTTTAGTGGGATTGCTTCAAGTTTCTCTCCATTTATTTTGATGTTGGCTACTGGTTTGCTGTAGATTGCTTTTACTATGTTTAGGTATGGGCCTTGAATTCCTGCTCTTTCCAAGACTTTTAGCATGAAAGGATGCTGAATTTTGTCAAATGCTTTTTCAGCATCTAATGAGATGACCATGTGGTTTTTTTCTTTTAGTTTGTTTATGTAGTGGATTACATTGATGGATTTCCGTATATTGAACCATCCCTGCATTCCTGGAATGAAGCCTACTTGATCATGGTGAATGATCATTTTGATATGCTCTTGGATTCGGTTGGCAAGAATTTTATTTAGTATTTTTGCATCTATATTCATAAGAGAAATTGGCCTGTAGTTCTCTTTCTTTGTTGGATCTTTTTGTGGTTTAGGTATCAGCGTAATTGTGGTTTCGACGAACGAGTTGGGCAGTGTCCCTTCTGTCTCTATTTTGTGGAATAGTTTGAAGAGTATTGGTGTTAAGTCTTCTTTGAAGGTCTGGTAGAATTCTGCACTAAAACCATCTGGTCCTGTACTTTTTTTGGTTGGAAGGCTTTCTATAACCCCTTCTATTTTTTTAAGGGTTATGGGACTCTTTAGCTGGTCTACTTGATGCTGATTTAATTTTGGTATTTGGTATCTGTCTAGGAAATTGTCCATTTCCTCCAGATTCTCCAGTTGTTTTGAGTATAGGCCGTTGTAGTAGGATCTGATGATCTTTTGAATTTCCTCTGTTTCTGTTGTTATATCCTCCTTTTCATTTTTAATTTTGTTAATTTGGATACTATCTCTGTGCCCTTTGGTTAGTCTAGCTAAGGGTTTATCTATCTTGTTGATTTTCTCAAAGAACCAGCTCTTGGTTTTGTTGATTCTTTGTATGGTTCTCTTTGTTTCTGCTTGATTGATTTCAGCCCTTAGTTTGATGATTTCCTCTCTTCTACTCCTCCTGGGTGAGTTAGCTTCTTTTTGTTCCAGGGCCTTCAGGTGTGCTGTTAAGTTGCTAGTGTATGCTCTTTCCAGTTTCCTTTTGGAGGCACTCAGGGCTATGAGTTTTCCTCTTAGCACTGCTTTCATTGTATCCCAGAGATTTGGATAGGTCGTACCTTCATTTTCATTGAAGTCTAAAAAGTCTTTGATTTCTTTCTTTATTTCTTCCTTGACCAGGGTGTCATTGAGTAGAGTATTGTTCAGTTTCCATGTGTATGTGGGCTTTCTGTTGTTCTTCTTGCTATTGAAGACCACTTTTACTCCATAGTGATCCGATAGGAGACATGGGATTAGTTCGGTCTTCTTGTATTTGTTGAGGTCTGTCTTGTGACCAATTATATGATCAATTTTTGAGAAGGTACCATGCGGTGCTGAGAAAAAGGTATACTCTTTTGTTTTAGGATGGAATGTTCTATATATATCTGTTAAATCCAATTGGTCCAAAGCTTCAATTAGTTTCACTGTGTCCCTGTTTAGTTTCTGCTTTCCTGATCGGTCCATTGAGGAGAGTGGAGTGTTGAAGTCACCTACAATCATTGTGTTAGTTGCGATGTGAGCTTTAAGCTTTAGTAAAGTTTCTTTTACGAATGAGGGTGCCCTTACATTTGGCGCATAGATGTTCAGTATTGAGAATTCTTCTTGGTGAATTTTCCCTTTGACAAGCAGGAAGTGACCTTCTGTGTCTCTTTTGATGACTTTAGGTTGAAAGTCGATTTTATCTGATATTAGAATGGCTACTCCAGCTTGTTTCCTGGGACCATTTGCTTGTAGAACTGTCTTCCAGCCTTTTAATCTAAGGTGGTGTTTGTCTTTGACACTGAGATGTGTTTCCTGTATGCAGCAAAATGTAGGGTCCTGTTTCCGTATCCAGTCTGTTAGTCTGTGTCTTTTGATTGGGGAATTGAGTCCATTGATATTAAGAGATATTAAGGAATAGTAATTATTACTTCCTGACATTTTGTGCATTGTTATTATTATTTGTATTTGAGTGGTTCTCTTCTTTTGGGTTGGATGTGATGGGGTTTCTATCTTGTTTCTTCTGGGGTGTTGTTTCCCCCCTTGTGTTGGTATTTTTCCCCTATTATCCTTTGTAGGGCTGGGTTTGTAGATAAGTATCTTGCAAATTTGGTTTTGTCGTGGAATATCTTGGTTTCCCCATCTATGGCAATTGAGAGTTTTGCTGGGTATAGTAGTCTTGGCTGAAGTTTGTGTTCTCTTAGGGTCTGCATGAGGTCTGCCCAGGATCTTCTAGCTTTCATGGTCTCAGGTGAGAAGTCTGGTGTAATTCTGATTGGTCTTCCTTTATATGTTACTTGTCCTTTTTCTCTTACTGCCTTTAATATTCTTTCTTTGTTTAGTACATTTGGGGTTTTGATTATTATGTGACGGGAAGTATTTCTGTTCTGGTCCAGTCTATTTGGGGTTCTATAGGCTTCTTGTATATTCATGGGCATCTCTCTCTTTAGGTTGGGGAAATTTTCTTCCATAATTTTGTAGAAGATATTTGCTGGCCCTTTAAGTTGTAGATCTTCATTCTCATCTATCCCTATAATCCTTAGGTTTGGTCTTCTCATTGTGTCCTGGATTTCCTGAATGTTTTGGGTTACCAGCTTTTTGCATTTTGCATTTTCTTTAATTGTTGAATCCATGGTTCCTATGGTATCTTCAGCATCTGAGATTCTGTCTTCTATCTCTTGTATTCTATTGTTGATATTTGCATCTATGACTCCTGATTTCTTCCCAAGGTTTTCTATCTCCAACATTGTCTCCCTTTGCGATTGCTTAGTTGTTTCTACTTCTGTTTTTAGATTTTGTATGGTTTTGCTCAGATCTTTCAGTTGCTTGTTTGTGTTTTCCTGTATTTCTTTAAGGGATTTTTGTGTTTCCTCTTTTATGACTTCTACTCGTTGACCCATGTTCTCTTGTATTTCTTTAGGTGATTTTTGTTTCTCCCCCTTATTGGGATTCATTTTTTGCTCTATATTCTCCTGGATTTCTTTAAGTGATTTTTGTGTCTGCCTTGTATGGGCTTCTAGTTTTTGATCTATTTTCTCCTCTATTACTTTAAGAAATTTATCTAAGTGATCCTCAATCTGCATCTTTACTAGTGATTTTAGATCTGAGTCTTGTTTTTCTGGTGTGTTGAGATATCTGGGATTTAATTGTGTTTGTCTTGCAATGGCTTCTAGCTTTTGATCTATTTTCTCATGTATTACTTTAAGAGATTTATCTAAGTGTTCCTCTATCAGCATCCTGACCAGTGATTTTAGATCTGAGTCTTGTTTTTCTGGTGTTTCGGGGTATCCAATATTTATTGCTGTTGGGGAACTGGGTTCGGATGCTGCCATATTGCCTTGATTTTTGTTAGTAGCGATCTTATGTTTGCCTTTTGCCATCTGGTTAACTCTGGTGTTAGTTGGTCCTGTAGATACTAGCTGGTGCTTGACCCTCCTGTGGGGTTGTAAGGCTATTTTCCAGCGACTGGGATACCTGAATCACTGTCCTGCGGGGGTCTTGCTCACAGATTGCTGACAGGTGGCCTGAGTCCCCCCCCAGGTCTTAAACTCAGGATATCCCAGGTATTTGGTTCTGCCTGTTGGGTGGCTGCTCTGCACTGCTCCTGCTCAGGGTTTACTGTCTGATATCCTGTTTCCCCAGGGGTCTTAAAGTTGGGATATCTCAGTTATCTGGTTCTGCCTGCTGGTCCCAAGCTTCTGGGAAGCTGGCTGGGTCCGGTTTCCAGCTTCCCTGCCACCGGCTGGATGGGAGGCTGGTTCTGCCTCTGGCTGGGTCTGGGCACCTGGCACACTGGCTGACTCCGGCTTCCTCACCACCAGCTGGCCGGGAAGCTGCAGGCAATATGGCAGCTGCCTGCAGGGAGCTCGGGGTCCGCCCCGTGAGTGCAGAGTGCAGCCGCTATTCTGTGCCCAACTCCCACTCCAGGCCTGAGTCCCCGAAGGTCTTAAGCTCGGGCTGTCTCGGGTACCTGGTTCTGCCGCCGCCGGCTGGTTCTGAGCACCTGGCACGCTGGCTGACACTCTGGCTTCCCCACCACCAGCTGGCCGGGAAGCTGCAGGCAATATGCATGCTGTCTTTTTTCTACTGGATAGTTTTAGCTTCTTTGTCAAAGAACAAGTGACCATATGTGTTTGGGTTCATTTCTGGGTCTTCAATTCTATTTCATTGGTCTAAATTCCTATCATTGTCCCAATACCATGCAGCTTTTATCTCAATTACTCTATAGTATAGCTTGATTTCAGGGATGGTGATTCCACCAGATCTTTTGTTAAGAATAGTTTATACTATCCTGGTTTTTTGTTATTCCAGATTAATGTGTAAATTGCTCTTTCAAACTCTATGATGAATTGAGTTGAAATTATGATGAGGATTGCATTAAATTTGTACATTGCTTTAGGCAAGATGGCCATTTTTACTATATTAACCCTGCCAATTCATGAACTTGTGAGAACTTTCCATCTTCTGAGATCTTCCATTTCTTTCTTCAGAGACTTGAAATTCTTGTCATATGGATCTCTTGCTTGCTTGAATAGAGTCGAACCAAGTTATTTTATATTATTTGTGACTATTGTGAAAGGTTTCATTTCCCTAATATCTTTCTCAGTCTCTATATCCTTTCAGCAGAGTAAAGCTGCTGATTTGTTTGAGTTAATTTTATTTCCAGCCACTTTGCTGAAGTTGTTTATCAAGTTTAGGAGTTCTCTGGTAGAATTTTGGGTCATTTAAGCATTTACACTATTATAGCAAGTACAAATAGTGAGAGTTTGACTTCTTCCTTTCCAATGTGGATCCCTTTGACTTCCTTTTGTAGTCTAATTGCTCTGGCTAGGATTTCAGATAATATATTGAATAAGTAGAAAGACAATGAACAGCCTGTTTAGTGCCTGATTTTAGTGGGATTTTTTTCAAGTTTCTCTTCATTAAGTTTGATGTTGGCTACTCATTTGTATATTGCTTTTACTATGTTTAAGTAAGATCCTGGAGTTCCTGATCTTTCCAAGATTTTTATCATAAAAGGGGGGTAGGTTTTCATAAATGCTTTCTGAGCATCTAACAAAATGATATATAGGGTTTTTCTGAGTTTATGAAGTATATTACATTGATATATTTCCATATATTGAACCACCCCTGATTCCCTGAGATGAAGCCTATTTGATTGTGGGGAATGATAACTTGAAGTGTTCTTGGTTTTAGTTTGCAAAAATTTTACTGAGTATTTTTGTGTTAATATTCATAAGGGAAATTGGTCTGATGTTCACTTTCATACTTGGGCTTTTGTGTGATTTAGGTATCAGGATAATTGTGGCTTCATAGAACAAAATGGATAGTGTTCCTTCTGTGTCTATTTTGTGGAATAGTTTGAACAGTATTGGCATTAGGTGTTCTTTGAAGGTCTTATAGAAGTCTAGAAGTCTGCAATAACACATCTGGTCCTGGACTTTTTTTTAAGTTGGGAAACTTTTAATGAGTGCTTCTATTTCTATACGGGTTATGGAACTGTTTAGATGGTTTATCTGACCCACATTTAACTTTGGCATTTGTTATCTGTCTAGAAAATTATCCATTTCTCCATATTTTTTAGTTTTGTTGAGTATAAGCTTTTCTCATAGGATCTGAATTTTTTTAATTTCCTCAGTTTCTATTGTTATATCTTCCTTTTCATTTCTAATTTTATAACTTGGATACTGTCTATGTGCCTTCTTTTTGAGTATAGGATTTGTAGGGAACATCTCCCGGGGATAGGCATGAGCCCCAGTTGAGGGTTTGGGCCACCCACCTATCTCTAAATATGTTTTCCTTTTTGTTTCTATGAAGGCAAGCTTTATTATTAATGTACCTTCAATGGAATAAATCACAACAAGCCTTTGGCCCAACAAGGAAGTTGAGAAAGCATTAACAAAAAGACCCTACTCTAGGGAGTTTGAGATCCTGTGACATGCTCTCTCTTCCTTGGCACCTAGAAGTGAGTGTCAGAGTTTTCAAGACTTCTGAAACTTCTGAGAGTCCACGGTCAGTTTAAGAGGACTGCTCAGAGTTCTTCGTCGTGGACCCACTTGGTGTTCAGTGGTAACAGTATATTTCAAAATTCTTGCCACCCTCACACAATGGCTTAAGCTTCACCTGAAGGTTTTTCTCAAGGAAGCAAATCCTACAGAATCCTTTTGTCAGTTTGAGTTTGTAAACCAAGGTCTGCATCGTCTGCTCCTCTCAACCATGGTCTTTATTGAAGTGCCTTTTTATCTCCAGGTACTGCTTATAGGTGATCCCGAAATATCCATCCCACAGTAGGACAGACTCAGAGTTGTCTCCAACTCAGTTACTTCCATCTCAGCTGCAGCTCACTTGACTTTGGTTTTTCATCTCAAAAATTTTATCCCAGAATTCTTCCTTCCCAAAGGAAAGACAAGGACTAAAAATTGAACAAAGACTGAAAGAAAAGCCCCAAATAGGGATCCACCCCATATGCAGACACCAAACCCAGACACCTTTGCTGATGCCAAGAAACACTTGCTGACAGAAGCCTGGTATGGCTGCTCTCTGAGAAGTTCTACCAGCACCTGACCAATACAGATGCAGATACACACAGTCAAGCATGGAAGTGAGCCTTGGGACTCCAGTGGAAGAAGTAGGAGAAGGACTGAAGGAACTGAATGGAATTGCAACCATAGGAAGAACAATATCAATTAACTGAACCACCAGAGCTTCCATAGATTAAAACATTAACCAATAAGTATACATGGAGGGATCCATGGCTCCAGATGCATATGTAGCAGAGAATGGCCTTATCTGACATCAATGGGTGGGGAAGCCCTTGGTCCTATGGAGGTTTGATGTCCCCAATGTAGGAGAATGCTAGAGCAGTGACATGGGAGAGAGAGAGTAGGTGGAGCAGCACCCTCATAGAAGCTGCGGGAGGAAAGACAGAGGGGATAAGACAGGAGGATGGTGGAGAGGAAACCAGGAATGGAGATATCATTTGAAATGTAAATTAATATGATGATTAATAAAAAATAAAAGAGATATCTGTACAGATAAATAGATATAATGAGATCTCTATTGTACATGATATTCGTTTCATATAAAGTAATTCAGTAATTATACTGCTATAGGATATAACTAGCTTTGGATTTTTGTATATTAATTTCACATGGAATATAAAATATGTATATAGGTTTGAAATGTAATGTGAATACCAGAAACAAATTATATATATGTATATATATTATACTAATTTCTGTGTACCTATATTTACAAACAGAAAGATTAAAATATGAACAAAAAATGGCTAAGAAAGTCCTTGTAAAGCATTCATTATCCTTTTCAGTTAGGGAAATAAGTAATGCAAGTGAGATTTCAACCCACCCTAGTCAGAACAGCGAAGACCAACAAAACAATTGACAACAAATTCTGCACCTAGTGTTGGGGAAAGGAAGCTCCCAGTCACTGTGGATGGGAATGCAACTGATGTACCCACTCTGAAATCAATATCATGAACCGTTTACAAAGTAAAATAAATTTACCATATGACCCAGGTATAACACTCCTGGACATATGCTCAAAAGGACAGTTGCACCAAAGACAATTGCTCAGCTATGTTCATGTCTGTTCGATTCACAGTATCCATCAAATGGAATTGACCTAAATGTACTTCAACAGATAAATGGATAATAAAAAATTTCATATACTTACTCAATAAAATACCATTTAAAAATAAATAAAACTGAAATCACAAAATGTTCAGTTAAATGGACATATGTATTATATATAGGTATACACACATATATATGTATACACACATAAACACACACACACAAACACACACACAGATATATATATATATATATATATATATATATATATATTGAGTGAACCTAGCTGTAGAGAGAGAAAAGTTGCATATTCTTTCTCATTGGCAGTACCTATCTCCAAATCCTTAGTTTTAGTGGTATAACCACAGAAATAAGGTGAATCCAGAAAACTGTAGTGGAAATATAGCAGAGGCTGCTTGTTAGGAAGATGTCAAGATACAGGTTATATGAATAGTATAAAATAATAAAATAAGGGGGAGGACTCCAACTGTGGGCAAAAGAGAGAGCAACACAGAAATAGAAGGTAGGATGAGGGACAAATAACACCAATATTGTTTGACAAAGCCTCAGGGAATCATATTACATTCTATGTACACAAAATTATATACATATTAATTATAACAAAACGTATCTTCCATATATATGCATATATATTGAAGATTATATATTACTCAGACTGACCATGCTCCCCACAAGACCCAAAGTGTTAAAAAAAAAAACCTCACTAGCATATATGAACAATCTCCATTAATATCATTGGTCAGCATCATCTAAGTAACTCCCAAACTAATATAGGCTATTAGGTATAATATAACATAGGTTGCTTCCCAGAAACAAAAGTTAGAGCTCTACTTGTGAAGACGTTATATACTTAGGGCATGAGTCTAAGATTACACAAGCTAGATCTAAACTGAAAGCCTCCTTCCTGGTGACCAGCTTCCATAGTTCCAAAAATACCACTCAAGCTGCAATGTGAGGGAAGAACTTGATAGTCTTTCTCAGCTGCAACACTTAGGAACCACAATAATGACCAGCATGGCCAGATATCTCTAAAAATGCAATAAATGTGACTCACATGTTGGTGATGACCAATGGTTGTCTAGTTGAACTTACAGCTCACTCAATAGAATAGAAGTTATGCCAAGTCATCTACCAGAACCAGAGAATTCATGAACTATGCAAAACAAATCTACTAGTGCCACTTTGCTAGATCAATATCTTTCCTTAATACAACCTGAATGTTTTCCTTTTACCCACAGATAAATGTAGCTACCAGAACTCATAAAAAAAAAACTTGCTTCACTGCAAATGTAGGCATCACACAAAACCACAACTGGCAAAAATGTAAAGATAACAAATCATAGGAATCCTAATTTATCATATGATATATGCATGTCCCTGTTCCCTGAGTAACACAGGAGCAGTATAAGTGACAAAACAGAGATAGTCTGTCAAGTATTTGGAATTCTACAATAAGGAAAATGAATCAGGTCTGAAATGTAATTGACTGCTGATACAAATTCTTAGCAAGATAATGTGATTTTTTAAAATTCTTTAAGCGAATAAGTAATATTACAGGTTATCCCGCATCTCTCAGTGTGTGAGAAATAAAATACCAAAGAAATGCCTTCTTTATAGAAAGTATATCAATGAAGAGAAGGGAAGAGAGAGTAAAGGTGCAGAATGAGAAGTGACCAAATCCAGTTACAATAAGAAATACAATTTAGTGATAAGTGATTTAAAAAATGGAATGAGGAAGAAAAATAACAGAGTGACAGAGGAAAACATAGCTAACATGAGCAGAAAATATTACAATTGTGAATAATTTATATAAAATGCTTATGTAGCACTAAATATAACTCAGTAGTTAAGAGCATGTAGTACTCCTGTAGAGGACCGAGGCCTCAGTCCCAGCTTCCACACTAAGTGGCTCACAAGTGCCTATAAATCCAGTTCTAAGGAATGTGACACATATGGTCTCCGCAGGCACTGACCCTCACAGGCACATACCCACACACAGGTTCTCATGCAAATGATACAGTCTCATACAGTATATGATAACATCAAATTCTCACTCTTATATGACAAGAAGATACAATTGAATCACATATCAAAATTCGTAAAAATAGGTGAATATACTACACCTTTTATTTTCCTCTACAGATAAGAACTCCAAATAGAGACTGGAGGAATGTTTGAATAATTAAGACTATTTGCTGTTCTTCCAGAGGACCTGAGTTAAATACCCAGGATATACATGGTGGTTCACAAGAGCCTATAATTCCAATACTAGGGATCTGATGTCCTGGCCTCAGTGTGTACTAGGATTCAGATCGTTCCTATTCATACACACAGGCAAAACACCCATACACATAAAATAATAAATTTTGTTTAAAAGGCAACTGAGGGGAATTAATTTGGCATATTGTCTCATGCTTTCTTGAAGAAAATCCCATATAGGCTGAGGAAGTAGTTATCATGTACACAGAGAATTTTAGAAATGCCTACATAAGAGGACATGAAACTGATTGAAAAAGCAAAGCAGAGGAAATATTCTAAGCAGAAGAGGATGGAGAGGAGAGATGTAAATGAACAGATCCAGGGATACATTTTTACATTATACACAGCATTTTAAGATGAACAGAGGTGAAGAGACCTGTAAGAAGTCTGACAAGCACAAGATCAGAAATTATATCTAAGCACAAATTCTGTAAGCCATTTTTTCAAAGCCCATGGTTCCACAGGACATTGCCAGGTAAACTTAAATGGGTTATTCTATGAAGGTGTTAATATTTCAAGCACTCTGATGTCAGTGCAGGGAAATTCCTTTAGGACTTGATGGAAGACTTTTAAATTTTTCAGTATGATGGGCCTTATTACTAACATGGACTTGTAAGTCACCCCTGGGATTTTCATTCTCTTAAATGCAAACACTTTAGAGAATGATGTACATATATTCATAAGTTCTGATACTTGTAAAATAAAGCAAAGAATATACTGAGAAAAAAATCCTATTAGTAAAGTCAGGTAAGAGGGGTATAGTAACTGATGTCTACTTTTAACATTTGCTATTAAATACATTACTGATAATAGTATAATATAGTAATAAAATAGAATATAAGTATATCATTTATATTTCTAAATTTCATGTCATATTTGGTCTTCTGGATAAATGAAGGTTGTAAAAACTAGAGGGAGGTGTAATACAATAATTGATATGAATTTCTGAAAGGATGAGATTTTAGAATATACACAAGATCACAAAATTTTCTGCTAAGTAAAGAAAACATTTACATTGAATGCTATTTCCATTTTGCCTAACTTTATATATGACACGTAGTTATTAGAAGAAAGAAATTTTCGCCATTTTTTGGATGTTCTGATTAGAGAAATGCAAACTCATTAAGACCACCAAATTAGCACAATAGGCTTTGGTAGTTATTCTTAATATACCACTGATACAGGGAAACAAATTGGAATTCCAATATTCTTTTAATGTTTAAAAGGTTTTCTGACTAAACACTAGAAACAAGATTAACAAGAATAATTATTTATTAGATTTTATCTATTATAGTATAATGTAGACAATCACAATATTCTAAAGAAGCATTAGAATAAATATTCTTATTTCATAAGGGAAGATTTGATCAATATCCTTTTAGATAATTTTTTATTAAATTATTTCTTTCTTTAAATTTTTTTCTGATACAATATATACTGGTCATATTCTTTTCTCTCCCTCAGGTCTTTGCCAGTTCCTTGATTAGAGGATGTCATACCACTGCAAGATGACTGCATCATAAAAATGCTTTTTAAAGGGAATAACACTATGAGCAAAGGAAAACTGTCACTTGGATTCATAATTAGGATATAGAAAATATGATCACCTGGTCACGATCACTGACAGAAGCTGGAGTTGGAATACTTTCTTCTTTTAAATCATAACCTTCAGAATTCTGTAGCAGTATGCCTCAAAATGTTTTAAGTATAGTTAAAATTATTGAGTCATATGTTAGAAAAACTAAAGAAGATAAGTTATGAAATTATGCAGAAGAAATTGTGTATCTTGTTGCATGACCAAGATATGCCCCATTATTCAGAATGACACTAGTGTGGTCTAGGAAATTGAGTTAAAATTTAGTTAAACAGTTTCACATGTAAAATGTTCTAATGTTTTTTTAAATATCATTAATCTGGGAGGGAGTTGAAAATAATTTTGTCATATTTGTAAGACAACTGATTTTAAAATATTGGGAGGAAAGAAAAGGAACAGAAAAAAGAAAACAAATGAAATAGCAAATCAAATCTGAGTAACTTAAATATTTCATATTTTTATGTGTTTTCAGAAAAGTAACATTTTTCAATTTACTTATGTGCCCTGGAGGTATTAAGTAGTCCAATGAATTTTGACAGTCAAAGATGGTAATGCTTTAAGGAAAAATTGCTGTGCGTAACAAGAATATATTTGCACAGTTCTATTTTCTCTCTTGTTGTCTAAAAATAAGAAAGTGAAGAATGTCCTGAATCAAAATAGTTCATAATGTACATATGCTAAAATGTACTTCTAACAGATAAGCTACTGGGATCAATTCAAATAAACTATAGGAACACTCATGAGAGTAACAATCCAATTAGACATAATTTTGGATGCATCCAATGAATTCTAAGAGTTAAAGTTCAAATGAGATAACCTTTATTTACAATGGCATGTTTCTTGGTCCCATAGAAAAATCTTAGTCTATATTTTATTCAGTAGCAGAATTGATGGGTAACGTGTTTGTATGAAATTTTATCTTGAATTTAGCTATTTCAAGAATAATCTTGGTTATTATTCACACAGAAATTCTACTTTCTAATAAGAAATTATTTTTATTAGTGTAAGTCAATTTAGTATCAAATTCTTTTTACTAAATAATCTGTATTTTGTGGTCTATTTTTTGTGGTCTATTTTTAATTATAAATATTCTTTTAAGATTAAATGCTAAAGATAGTTAATATTTTCATTTGCTAATTTGTCCACCACATATAACATTGTACTTTTGAAATCTATTTGTTTCATGAAGTATTTCTCCTATTTGCTGTTCATTAGGAATATCAAAACCTTCATTAACTCCAGTGAAAATTTATTGACATGCCCAAAGTGTTAGTAAAGTTGAGATTTCATTTGGATTTAAATGAGGCAGAAATTTTGTAAAAATCCTAAATATCTAAACTTTAGATTCATAAAATAAATTTGCAAATATAAAGTAAAAATATCTTCCTAGAAAATACATGATCTGTCAAGCTTACTAAGGGAAGCTTTAACTTGTTTTAAACTTATTTTAATAATGTTTTATTTATCCTTTAAAAAATTCATACACTATAATCATATTCATTTTCTTCTACATAATCCACCCATTCAACTTCATGTTCTTTCTCTGTAGAAGACAAAATAAGGAAAAAGATGATAGATAGATAGATAGATAGATAGATAGATAGATAGATAGATAGATAGACAGACAGACAGAAAGACAGAATACAGAGTCCAGTTGGTTTTGGCTGTAAGAATAAGACTTAATCTGTAATATAGTTAATATGCCCCAAATCATCCTGCTTAGAAAAACTTATTTTACTTCTCCTAGAAGCTCTTAATTACACATAGGTCCTCTTAAGACTCAAAGATCTATGTGAAGAGATTTTTTTTTTATATGTAAGTTATGTCAACTACCTAGGTTTACTCTACTATTTACTAAAACAAAAACGCCTATACTAAAATATTGAGCAATTTGACAAAGCTCATCGAAGAGAACCCAATAAAAACAGAATTTCCATCAACATTGCCTTTTTCCTCACCTGCTATTGCTTCTGAAAATAACATTTATATTGCTTATTAAGCAATAACAATGAGAAACCATGACATTGGCAACAAAGACTCAGGTATCATTCAAAGCTCAAGGTCAGTCTTATCTATTGTGTGAAAATAAAAAAAAAAGAAAAATAAGAAAGAAAAAGAAAGAGGAGGCCATGTATAAGATGAAAGAAAATTCTTTTTTTTTAATTGGATATATTCTTTATTTACATTTCATTTCCCTTTTCCTGGTTCCCTGCCCCCCAAAGGTCCCATATGCCCTTTTCCCTCCCCCTGATCCCTCTTCCTCCCCTTCCCACTTCCCTGTTCTGTTATTCTCCTACACTGATGGATTGGCCTTTCCAGATCCAGGTTCCACTCCTTCCTTCTTCTCGGACATCATTTGGTTTGTGTATTGTGTCTTTGGTGTTCCAAGATTCTTAACTAATATCCACTTATCAGTGAGTGCATACCATGGGTATTCTTTTGAGACTGGGTTACCTCGCTTAGTATGATGTTCTCCAGGTCCATCTATTTGTCTAAGAATTTCATGAATTCATTGCTTCTAATTTCTGAATAGTACTCCATTGTGTATATATACCACATTTTTTGTTTTATTTATTTTAATTATTATTATTATTATTATTATTATTATTATTTGCTTATTAACATCCTAGATTTTATTACCTCCCCAATCACCCTCCAACTGTTCTACATCCCATACCTCCTCCCCACTCCCCTGTCTCCAGGATATCTCCAGGAAGATTTCCCCACTCCCTACCTTCACCCCACCTGACCCCTAACCTCCCTGGGGACTCCAGTCTCTTAAGGGTTAGGTGCATCATCTCTGAGTAACCACAGACCTGGCAATCCTCAGTTGTGTATGTGTTGGGGACCTCATATCAGCTGGTATATGTTGCTTGTTTGATAGTCCAGTGTTTGAGAGATCTTGGGGGTCCCAATTAAATGAGACTGCTGGTCCTCCTACAGGATTGCCCTTCTGAGCTTCTGTCAGCCCTCCCTAATCCAACCACAGGGGTCAGCAGCTTCTGTCCCTTGGTTGGATGCAAATATCTGCATCTGACTCAGCTGCTTGTTTGGTCTTTCTCAGAGGGCAGTCATGATGGGTCCATTTTTTGTGAGCACTCCTTAGCCTCAGTAATAATGTCAGGCCTTGGGACTGCCCCTTGAACTAGATCCCACTTTAGACCTGTCACTGGACCTTCTTTTCCTCAGCCTCCTCTCCACTTCCATCCCTGTAGTTCTTTTCTTAAGTGATAAAAGAGACAGAAAGAAATATGACATGCTATACATGATTATTTTGATTTTCATATCAAATTGCCTTTCAACATTCTAGTGCATTTTTGTAAAATGATTTAAATAGAACATTATAAGCAGTTCATATTAAATTATCTGTCATCTCTAAAAGATTTCAAAAATATTTCAAGAGATTGCGATTAAATCTTCTCACAAATGTGGGGCTAATGTAGGTAACATTTTCTACTCTTCAATTCCAGTCTGATATTGAGTGCTTTGTCAAAAATAAAATAGAATTCCTAGGAGTTTTAAAGTGGTAATGGGTTTTTGATGCATAAAGAGTAACTGTATATCTCTCTGCATATCTGAGGTGAATAAAACTTCCCCATCTTAATTCTTATTGTCAATATTAACTTACATTAAACTTACTGGATTTCTCACAGAAAATGCCTCATATGCATTCAAATAAACTTAGTTTACACAAACATAAAAAAGAAAGTGAAGGGGGAAATTAAATTAATTGCTTCCTTGCTTGGCATGGTGGCATGTGTCTTTAATCACAGCATCAGAAAACAGAGACAAGATCTTAGCGAGTTCAAGGCCAGCCTGATCTACAAAACAAACTCCAAGACATCAGTGTTGCTACATACATAAAAACAAAACAAAGCAAAAAAAAATGCAAACAAGGAAGTGGAGTACTCTAATGGACCTGGTTATGGCAAACATGGCCTTGGAATGCCTTGATTTTTTTCCACTTCCTTCCTCCTTGCTAAATCATAGATTCTATTCCAAAAACAAGCCACCAAGGTCTACTCTCTTATTTGTTCACTTTCTCCTCATGAGCCTGACCACAAAGGTCAAGTTATCAATGCATGGAAATCCAGGAATAAAAAGCACACTTCTGGCTACCCAAATTACATGCCCATTCAAAGCCAAACAGTGCATCCTAACATGAGGTTCCCCGTTTTCTCAAAAGGGAAACTGCCATTTGTCTTTGTGCCTTATTGGTCTTCTCTATATCCAGAGATAGTCCTTGGTCCCTCAGGACAAATATCCCATCCCCCTCTCCCTTGTTTCTTCTCCCTTTTCTCTTGTCCTTTGTCTCCTGTCTTTGACTCTTATTCTCTGCCCTTTGTTCCACTGGGGCAAATAAATCTCCTTTGTGCTGTGAACACAGTCTTGGTGTGCCTTGTGCCTATGTATGTCTGTAACCACCTGCAGTTACTTTGAACGGGTTACCAGGTTACCTAAAAGGAAAGCTGGGGAGAGAACTGGTTACAAGAGAAAAATGGAGCCAAGATAAATAGGCTTTCTGATAAAGGTTCAAAGTTTAATGGGGGGTCTCGAAATATATATATCGGCAGAGGCAAGGGAACCCTTCCCCCAAAGACAGGAAACTCTTGCAGAATCTGTCTGCTTGCTCCACAGGTGTTTAGTGTCAGGTGGCTAGCCCCTCTCAGTAAACTGCAGGTTGTTGGAAAACAAAGGGGTTCACCTTGGTCTGGGTGTTCCACCCTAGGTGGAATGATAATGACTAGGACAGTAATTCCCCCTCCCCCCCCCCCCCGCACAAAGCCTGGGTTAGGAAAATCACCTTGGTCAATGTCAAGTTTCTGCAAGGTGGCATGGCACCCCAATATGGCTCTCTACATCTCCTCGTTTATATTAGATTTAAGATGAGGAGGTAACAACCAAGTGGACAGTCATTTGTCAACGGACAGTGGGCATTAACCAGGGAGTGGAAGATTGACCTGACCCTCCTAAATACTCTATGGTGTCTTTTGTGGAGGAGAGGTTCTAGGCTTCCTTGCTCTTATTCTAAGGAATTCCTTTAAACACCAACCTCTATGTAATCAGGTTTGCTTCACAGGGGACTCAGAAACAGAAAACTTGGTCTGCCCCTTGCAGTGCTTTGCCTTGCACCTCGCACTGGTGCCCATGTCAGCTTGTAAGCAGACACACATGGATCTGAGTTCTATGTGGTTCCCAAAGGATATGCACTTGTACAGGGTTTTGTTGTTGTTGTTGTCTGAACATGTATTGGTTTATTTTTGAGATCTTCATTCAGTTCCATTGGTCTGATTTCATGCTGTTTTGACTAGTGGTGGCTCTGTCATTGTGCCTTAAGGTTAGGGATTATGATACCTTTAGCGCTGTTCTTTCTTTTTTTTCTATATTATTTATTTAGATTCCAAATGATTTTCCCTTTCCCGTTCCCCCCTCCCCATAAGTCCCATAAGCCCTCTTCATGACATTCATTAAAATATCATCCTAAGTGGCATAACCCAATCACAAAAGAACACACATGGAATGCAGTCACTGATAAGTGGATATTAGTTCAGAAGCTCTGAATACCCAAGACACAATTCACATATCAAATGATTCCCAAGAATAAAGAAGGAGAGGTCCCTGGTCCTGGAAAGGCTTGATCCAGCATTGTAGGGGAGTACCAGGACAGAGAAGTAGGAGGGGGTTGATTGTTCAGGTTTTGATGCCAGAGAGTCAATTTGGCTCCAAATGCCCTCCAATTGTCTTTAACAGACATGCCAGTTTTCAATCTAGGTGAGCCTCGGTGCAGACAAGAAGTCTGCTTAAGATACAAGGTCAAAAGTTAGAAGCAAAACAGGATTAACTTGTCTTTGGATGGCCCAAGGAATCTAAATTGCAAATTAGCAACTATCAGACACAAAAGCTAGCCTCTGGGTTGGGGGAGGTAGTTTTGAGAATCAACAGTGAAGCTGTTACTTCTCAAAAAGAGTGGAGACTATATTCTAAATTAACTGGCTAATAAAGATTATTAGCCATCTTCATAATTGGAATCTCCAACCAATTGAGTCAGCTGATCACATTAAAGGAAAGAGTAGAACCTTTATAACTCCTCCTTTAGATTAATTTTTCTAAGTCAGTTTTAACAGTCTCCATGTTCTCTATCCCACAAGGTCTAAAAGCTTGAAGCAAGGCAGATTATCTAATCTGGGACATAGACAAGTAAAGGTGGGTCAAGAACATACACCCAATACAGTTTTCCTGTCACCATGGTCAGGGCACTCAGCAAGCCCACAGTCAGCATTATCTTCAGCATGCCTCACCAATTACTCTGGCACCTAACATTCTTCCATAACATTCTGCAGAAAAAAACACAAAAATACCTTATTCCCCATATTAAATGATCAGGATCATGCCATATGCCAATAAGTGGATCCTTCCATCTCACCTAGGCATGAGTATGTCTAGTTGTAGGATGCTATAGACACTCAGCAAGGAGTACCTTGTCATCCAAGTTTTAAAATTTTCTTAAAAATAGAAAAACAATTTAAATAATATGCACAGGGACATAATTTCCCCCTTTTCATTTGTTTATTTTTATTTATAAGATATTGTTTTAAAGTTCCACAATACCTCATCCTTAAGGATTATAAAAAAATAAATTGTTCTTAAATTGATGTCAAAGATATCTCAAATGTTTGATGACTGTAATAAATAGCCAGTTCCATTACCTTTTTAAATCTAAGTTGGAGCACTAAGCATAGACAATAATGTAGGCAATGACTATGCAAACATATTTCAATTTTCTAAAATGAGAAATATGAGTACCATTGAAAGGATGAAAAATACAGCTCTAACTCCAGCCTCCTAAGGAACCCTAAACACCTAAAATTCCAGGCCCTGCTCTTTGTTAGAAACTAGGTACAAGATCACATTCCTTGAGCCTGCTCTCTGTATGAAACTAGGTGAAAGATCACATTTCTTGAGTCTGCTCTTTGTTAGGTACGAGGCAAAAGAGCCTTGAACACATGATCCTGGCCCCACAAGGGGAAATGAGCTAACTAGTTGCTATTTGACTTCTATGGGAAACTGACTGGTCCTTGGAGCATGGGCTTGGATAATTTAAGCTGATTGGCTTAGAAGCTATAGAGTGATACAAATCAATTGGCTCGCACGGCGTGGGCTCTTGATGCTAAGGAATGATTGGTTTGCGATATGCAGGTTTTATTGTAAACCTATAAAAGCTGTCCTTATTCTGCACTGGTGGTTCACAGTACTCTACCCCTGTGTGCTGTATGACTGTGAACCCCAGTGCCTCTGGAATAAAAATCCTCTTGCTTTGCATCAAGACGATTTCTTGTGAGTGATTTGGGTGTCGCCTTCCAAGGAGTGGGGTACTGGGGCACCCTTGTTTTTTCGGATCTTATACCATTCATTTAAAATAATTGATTAAGTCCTATAGAATTAACACCATTATGTGGTACAGGTTGAAATAGAGGACACTAAGAACAAGACTTTACAATTTGATGTGCACATTTTCTAAAAATATAAAATTATTGTCAAACCATTACTATTTTGATGATGTAAAGAATAGGATTGTATGGCCAATTGTTCCTATGTAAGGTCTATAGTCTGTCTGGGATACAAATCTCTTGTGGTCTTGTCCAGGCAATCTAGAATGAGATATTTTTAAAGATTTTTTAATTTATTATATATAAGTATATTGTACCTGTCTTCAGACACACCAGAAGAGAGTGTCAGATCTCATTATATAGGGTTGTGAACCATCATGTGGTTGCTGGGATTTGAACTCAGGACCTTCCAAAGAGCAGTCAGTGCTCTTAACTGTTGAGCCATTTCTCCAGCCCCTGCATGAACTCTTATATGTCCAGAGGACAGTCATTTAAAGGAACATACCTTTTCTTAACTTGAATTGTATTTGCATAAATAATTGTAAAATTAAAGAAGAGCAGTATCTAAAAAAGGAACAATTTCAAGCAATTATAAACCATGGGCTATATACATGCATATATATATATATATATATATATATATATATATATATAGCCTTCAATATACTGTGAGAAGCCCGTTAAAAACAGTGGGCCAGGCTCCCCATGACCAAGGATGGGAGCTAACAGCTGGACTGAAACTTTCCATTCTGTCCATGACTGCCTGGGGGAAGACAGATAAGGAAATGGCCTAAACAGAGAACCACCCAGCCTAGGGCAAGGACAGAGAGGGAAGTGACTCAACAAAAAGACAATACCAGGAAATACCACAAATATCACAAGGTGGGCAGGACAGGGCCAAAGGACAGAGACAACCTCCCCAATAATTTTAAATGTTGCTCAGGGTAACCAATCACAGTCCTCCAACTCAGGCGCCCACTAAACCTCCTGACAAAGTGTATATAAAAAGTATAATCTTTTTGAGCTTAGGGTCTCCTCTTGCCTGCGTGCTGGGGGACCTCAACGTACATTTTAAAAATAAGCCTCTTGCAATTTGGAACGATGCCAGTCTCTGTGGCTTTATTGAGTGGGGGTCTTCCAACGGACTCTTACATCTGGTGGACTGGCTGGGTAGATCCCTTTGGGATCCAGATGCTGTGAATCAGAGGACTGCTTGAGCAAGTTAACATGGGATCCCTGTCTGCTGTTTCTGTCTGCCTGTGTGCCTTGTGCATGTCTTTTATTTCAGTGGCTGAATGCGGGTCTGTAGTTTCAGTTTGATCTGAGGTTGCCAGAGAGGCAGGCAGATGTTCAGAATGCCATGGCCACAGGGAACTCAGAGGATGCTCTAGTCTCCTGCTTCAAGAAAGAATCTGATGGGGTTCCTCTCCATCTGGGCACAGGGCGCTCCTCCCCCTGGCCATCTAAGTGTTTTTTCTTTTTTCTGTGGGGGTTTCCAGGTGGTTGTTTCTTAGTGTGTCTTTGTGGCTTCTGTTTCATTTATGGACTTGGACTGACAGCTCTGTTTGAGATCATGGGACAGACTGTTTCCACCCCCTTGACTCTGACATTAGACCATTGGAGGGAAGTTAAAAGTAAAGCTCATAACGTGTCAGTGGAAGTTAAAAAGGGGACATGGCAGACTCTCTGCTCTTCTGAGTGGCCCACTTTGGGGGCCAAATGGGCGGCCCAGGGCTCCTTTTCTCTTTCTATCATCAAAGGTGTCAAGAAGCAAATCTTTAGGATCGGGTCCATGAGTCACCTGGGCCAAGTCCTGCATATCAATGTCTGAGAGGTTTTAGCCACCTTTCCAACCTACTGGGCCTATCCCTTCCTTTCCTCCACAGGACCCCAACCTGTGGGGTCCTACACTCTCAAGGAGGCCCCCAAGAAAAGTGTCTGATGGACGGTGATGCCAACCTCCTCCTTGTAGAACTCCCTCCAACCTACCCAATTCCCTTCAGCCATAGGAAGCAGAAGACTGCACCCCTGGGTTGCTACCGAGGTCAGGCACCCTGAGTGACCCCTCCAATCCATCGCTGCCTCATCTCGGGTTGGAAGGACTTCATGAGGGGCTGGCACAGGGGACTTGGAGCAAAAGGGGAACCTCCCCAGAGACCATTGTGGCTCTCCCACTGCAGGCATTTGGGCCAATTGATGATCAAGGAAACCAACCACTGCAATACTGGCAATTCTCTTAGGCAGTCCTCTATAATTGGAAAATCCACAATCCTTCCATTTCTGATAACCCTAAGGCCCTTATTGATTTTCTAGACTCTCTTTTTTCTTATCAGCCCACTTGGGATGACTGTCAGCAGCTGTTGCAGGTCCTCTTTTCCATGAAAGAATGACAGAGAATCCTACTAGAGGCCAGAAAGAATGCCCCAGGCCCGAATGGGTGGGCCACACTACTGCCTGTTGACATCAGGCTGGATTCCCACTCAGCAAGCCAATCTGGGATTTTAATACTCCTGAAGATAGGGAGTGCTTGAAGGTCTATCACCAGACGCTAATGGCAGGTCTTTGAGTGGCTGGGAAACACCCCACCAATTTGACTAAGGTAAGAGAGATTATACAGGGCCCTGATGAGTCTCACTCTGTATTCCTAGAATGATTCATGGAAGCTTTTCGCCATTTTTCTCCTTATGACCCCAGTAGTGAGGAGCATAAGACTACTGTGACAGTTGCATGGGCCCTGCCAGAGTCTTACAAATACAGAAGCAGATGCTAGCAGTCAGACATTGCTCTGGGCATGGAGTGCCCAATGAAGGAGCTGGAGGGTGGTCCACAGGAGCTGAAGGGGTTTACATCCCCATGGGAAGAACAACAATGTTGGCAACCCAGACACCCCAGGACTCCCAGGGACTAAGCCATCAACGAAAGGGTGGTTCCAGCCAAATATGTGTCAGAGGTATGCCTTGTTGGGCATCAGTGGGAGGAGTGGTCTTTGGTCAGGTGAAGGCTCAATAGATGCCCCAACATAGGGCAATTGAGGAGAGGGAGGTGGAAGTGGGTTGAGTGGAGGGGCACCTATGTGGAAGGAGGGGGTGGGAGGAGGGGTTGGGGGGTCTTTGTGAGGGAAATCAGGAAAGGTTTTACCATTGTAAATGTAATTGAAGATGATATTCAATAAATAAAAAAATGGAATACAGAGCTGAACAAATAATTTTGAACTGAGGAATATTGAATGGCTGAAAACACCTAAAGAAATGTTCAACATCTTTAGTGATCACGGTAATGCAAATAAAAAGAACACTGAGATTTCACCTTGCAACAGTCATAATATCTAAGTTCAAAAACTCAAGAGACAGTAGATTGCTGGAAAGGATGTGGAGAAAGAGGGACACTTCTCCACTGCTGGTGGGATTGCAAGCTGGTACAACCACTCTGGAAATCAGTTTGGTGGTTCCTCAAAAAATTGGGTATACTACTACTGGAGATTCCTGCAATACCACTCCTGGGCATATAACCAGAGGATTCTCCAGCATGTGACAAGGACACATACTCAACTATGTTCATAGCAGCACTATTTATAATAGCCAGAATCTGGAAAGAACCGAGATGGAACAGAACAGAAGAATGGATACAGAAAATGTGGTATATTTACACATATTTACTACTAAACTATTAAAAACAATGAATTCATGAAATTCTTAGGCAAATTGGTGGAACTAGAAAATATCATCCTGAGTGAGGTAACCCAATCACAAAAGAACACACATGGTATGCACTCACTGATAAGTGACTATTAGGACAGAAACTTGGAATGCCTAAGACACAATTCACAGATCAAAGGAAGCTCAAAAAGAGGGAAGAACAATGTATAGATACTCTGGTCCTTCTTACAATGGAGAACAAAATACCCACAGAAGGAGAAACAGAGACAAAGGGTGGAGCAGAATCTGAGGGAAAGACCATCCAGAGACTACCACACCTAGGATATCAATCCCATATACAGTTACAAAACCCTGACACTATTATCGATGCCCATAAGTGCTTGATGACCAGAAAGACATATAACTGTCACCTTGGAGGCTCTGCTAATGCATGACAAATACTGAGGTGAACACTCTCAGCCAGCTATTGAACTGAGCACAGGGTCCCCAAGGGAGGAACTAGAAAAAGGGCCCAAGGAGCTGAAGGGGTTTGCAGCACCATAAGAGGAACAACAATATGAGCCACCTATTACCCCAGAATTCCCAAGGACTAAACCATCAACCAAAGAGTACACATGAAGGTACCCATGCCTCCAGTTGCATAGGGAGCAGAGGATGGCCTTATTGGACATCAAAGGGAAGAGAGGTCCTTGGTCCTGGGAAGGCTTGATGCAGCACTGTAGGTGAATGACAGGATAGGGAATCAAGAGTGGGTCGATTGGGGAGCAGGAAGAGGGCAAATGGGTTATGGTATTTTGGGGGTGAAACCAGGAAAGGGACAGCATTTGAAATGTAATAAATAAATAATTTCCAGGACATTGTGGTACCTAATTTTGAAAAAAATACCAATGATAATTCTATCATATTGTATTATTTCCTGTATGTGTGTGTCTCTATGTCACCTTGGAATGAAATTTTATTGACATAAATTTGTATAAGAAGTTTTTTTCACAAGTATCTTAACTCCTATTCTTTCTTGGTTCAATTCATATTCTTTAAAAAAGAAAGAAAGAAAAAGAAGCTAGAAAATGTTATCTGTAATATTTCAGTCCTCTACATGCCAAATGTGCCAATGTTCCTAATATTTCAAAAAAAAAAAAGAAAGAAAGAAAGAAAGGATTGAATAGAAGATGAATTTTTTTGGTTTTTGTTTATTTTTATTTTTTCTATATTGTTTGTTTACATTCCAAATGATTTTCCCTTTCCCGGTTCCCCCCTCCCCATAAGTCCCATAAGCCCTTGTCCCTCCGACCTTTCTTCAATCAATCCCCTCCTTCTTCTCTGTCCTGGTACTCCCTTACATTGCTGGATCAGGCCTTTCCAGGACCAGGGACCTCTTCTTCCTTCTTCTTGGGAATCATTTGATATGTGAATTGTGTCTTGGGAATTCAGAGCTTCTGGGTTAATATTCACTTATCAGTGACTGCATTACATGTATGTTCTTTTGTGATTGGGTTACCTCACTAAGGATGATATTTTCCAGTTCCGATCATTTGCCTAAGAATTTTGAAAGTTTAACATTCTTTAAAAGATAGCTAAGAAGAATTGAATTGAAAATTTGATGGGGATTGCATTGAATCTGTAAATTGCTTTTGATAAGATGGCCATTGTTATTGTGTTAATCCTGCCTATCCATGAGCACTAGAGATTTTTACATCTTCTAAGAGCTTCTTAGACTTCTTTCTTCAGAGTTTTGAAGTTCTTGTCATACAGATCTTTCACTTGCTTGGTTAGTGTCCCAGCAAGGAATTTTATATTACTTGTGACTATTGTGAAGGGTGTCATTTCCCTAATTTCTTTCTCAGACTGATTATACTTTGAGTAGAGCAAGGCTACTGATTTGTTTAAGTTAATATTATACCCAGCCACTTTACTGAAGTTGTTTATCAGGTTTAGGAATTTACTTGTGAAATCGTTAGGTTCATTGATGTATACTATCATATCACCCGCACATAGTGTTACCTTGACTTCCTCCATCCCAATTTGTATCATTTTGATCTCCTTTTGCTGTTTAATTCTCTGGCTATGACTTCAAGTACTATCCTGAATCAATAGTAGAGTAGGCATTCTTTTCTTATCCCTGAATTTAGTGGGACTGCTTCAAGTTTCTCTCCATTTAGTTTGATGTTTGCTACTGGTTTGCTGTATATTTCTTTTCTTATATTTAGGTATGGAGCTTGAATTCCTGATCTCTCCAATACTTTTAACATGAAGGAGTGTTGTAGTAGGATCTGATGATTTTTTGAATTTCCTCAGTTTATGTGTTATTTCTCCTTTACATTTCTGATGTTGTTAATTAAGATACTGTCTCTGTGCCCTCTTTTTGAACAGGCTTTTGTAGAGACCATCTCCCATGGATAGGCATGGCCCCTAGTTGAGGGTTGGGGCCACCCACCCATCTCAAAATATGTTTTTTTTGGTTTCTGTGAATTCGAGCTTTATTATTAATGAATCTTCAATAGAAATAAATCACAACAACCCCTTGCCCCAACAAGGAAGTTGAAAAAGCATTAACAAAAGGAGCCTACTCTAGGGAGTTTGAAATCCTGTGACATGCCATCTATGAGAGTGTGAGACTCTTCAAGACTTCTAAAGCTTAAGAGAGGCTGGTGCCATATATAAAAATATAATATAATTATGATATATTAATAATAATATAAAAGAGATATATGTACAGATAAGTAGATATAGTGAGATCTCTATTTTAAGAGGACTGCTCAGGGTTCTTACTAGTGGTCCCTCTTGGTGTGGAGTGGTAACTACATTTCCCAATTTTTGCCATCCTTAGACAACTGTTTGAGCCTCATCTGAAGCCTTTTCTCAAAGAATCAAGTCCTGATGTGTCCTTTTGCTAGTTTGCGTTTGTCAACTAAGATTTACAGAGTCTCCTCCTTCTGATCTTGGTATTTCCTGAAGTGCATTTTTAGCTCCAGGAACTGCTTATAGGTGATCCCAAAGTTTCTATCTCAGTAGGACAGACTTTATGTTGTCTCCATCTCAGTTACTTCTATCTTGACTAGAGCTCACTTGACTTTGGTTCTTCATCTCAAAAATTTATATCCAGAAATGTTCCTGCCTGAAGAAAAGACAGGGACAAACAGAGACTGAAAGAAAAGCCCCACCTAGGGATCCATCCCATATGCAGACAACAAACCCAGACACTATTCTTGATGCCAAGAAGCACTTGCTGACAGGAGCCTGGTATGGCTGTTCCCTGAGAAATTCTACCAGCATCTGACCAATACAGATACAGATACAGTCAAGCATGCAGGGAGCCTGAGGACCCCAGTAGAAGAACTAGCAAAAGAACTGCAGGAGCTAAAGGGGATTGCAGAACTATAGGAAGAACAAGATCAACTAACTGAACTACCAGAGTTCCCATAGATTAATCCATTAACCAAAGAGTATAAATGGAGGGATCCATCACTCCAGATGCAAATGTAGTAGAGGATGACATTATTTGACATCAGTGGGAGGGGAGGCCCTTGCTCCTATGTAAGTTTGATGCTCCCAATGTAGGAGGATGTCAGAGCAGTGACATGGGAGTGGGAGAGTAGGTGGAGGATCACCCTCATAGAGGTAGGGGAGGGGAAAGAGAGGAGATAAGATGGGGGGATAATGGAGAGGAAAGGGGGAAGGGGATATCATCTGAAATGTAAATGAATAAAATTAATAATAAAAATAAAATAATATAAAAGAGATATCTGTACAGATAAATAGATATAGTGAGATCTCTATTCTATAGCATTAATTTTATTCAATGTAATCTAGTAATTATACAGCTATAATGATATATCCATTTTTATACTTTTGTATATGAATATAGCATGGAATATATAATAAATATGTTTATAGGTTTGGAATGTAATGTGTATAACAGAAACATCACTTATATATTTTCATTATATGAGGATCTGTATATCTATATTTACAAACAGAAAGATTAAAATATGAAAAAATGGCTAAGAAATACCTTAAAAAGTATTCATTATCCTTAGCAATTAGGGAAATAAAACTAAAGGAACTGAGATTTAATCCCACTCCAGTCATTACAGTGAAGACCAACTACACAGCTGACAACAAATTCTCTGCTGGTGTTTGGGAAAGGGAACTCTCATTCACTGCTGATGGGAATGCAAATTGATGTGGTCAATCACAAATCAATGCCAAGAATCCTTTAAAAAAATAATTCTACCATATGACCCAGCTATAACATTCCTTTACATATGCTCAAAAAGACATATTATCCTACACCAAAGATAATTGCTTAGATGTGTTCATTACTGTTTGATTCACAGTAGCCATCAAATGGAATTGACCTGGATGTGCTTCAATAGATGAGTGGATAACAAAAATGCCACATGCTTACTCAATGAAATACAATTAGGAAATAAATAAAAGTGAAATCCTGAAATGTTCAGGTAAATGGGCAGATATAAAAAATATATATTGAGTGAAGTAACCTAGCTCCAGAGAGGTTAAAGTTGCATATTCTTTCTCATTGGCAATACTTACCTCCAAAAGCTTGGTTTCAGTGTATAACCATAGAAACAAGGTGAAATCAGGAAACTGTAAAGGAAACATAGCACAGGTTGCTTGTGAGGAAAATTTCAAGATACAAGTTATACGAACAGTAGAAAATAGTAAAATAAGGGTGAGCAACTGTGGGCAAAAGAGAAAGCAACACAGAAGTAGAAGGTGGGATGAGGGACAAATAATACTAATATTGTTTGACAACACCTCATGGAATCATATTCCAATTTATGTATACAAAACCATAGACATAAAATTTTAATAATAATAAATATCTAATATAATAATAAATATCTTACATATACATACATATATATTAGTAAGGCTAACAGTGATCCACACAAGACCCAAAGACTTAAAAAAAAAAGTATCATGTATAACCAATCTCAATATCATTGGTCAGCATAATACAAGTAACTCCCAAACTAATATAGGTTATTAGGTATAATATAACATAGATTACTTCCCAGAAACAGAAGTTAGAGGCCTACTTCTTAAGACATTGTATATGTAGGACATGAGTCTTTGATTACGTAAGCTACATCTAACCTGAAAGTCTCCTTCCTGGTAACTAGCTTCCATGGTTCCTAAAATACTACTAAAGCTGCAATGTGGGGGAAGAACTTGATAGTGTTTCTCAGCTGCAAACTTTATTAGCCACATTAATGACCAGCATGGCCACCTATGTCTAAAAGTGCATTAAGTAGCAGTCACATGTTAGTGGTAACCAATGCTTGTCTAGTAGAACTTAAGGCTCATTCAACATGATGGAAGTTATTCTGAGTCTTCTACGAGAAGAAGTATACACATGGACTATGCAAAAGAAAACTACTAATGCCACTTTGCTAGATCAACATGATTCCTTAATACAATCTAAATCTTTTCCTGATACCCACAGATAAATGTAGCTATCTCCCCTCATTAAAGAAATTCTTTATGGCAAATGTAGACACACAAAACCACAACTGGCAAAATGAAAATGTCAACAGATCATGGGAATCCTAATTTATCATATGACATAAATTTCCATGTTCCCTGAGTTACACAGGAGTAGTATAGGTGACAAAACACAGATAGGTTGTGAAGTATCTGGAATTCTACAATGTGGAAAATGGATCAGGTATGAAAAGTAATTGTGTACTGATACAAATTCTTTAGCAAGAAAATATAATTTAAAAAAATCATCTGCCAAATAACTCTGGCGTCAGTACAGAGAAACCTTTGGGACTTGATTGAAAAGTTTGAAACTTTGCAGTGTAATGGGCATAATTATTAACATGGACTTGTAGATCACCTCTGAGATTTTCATTCTCTTAAATGCAAACATTTTATAGCATTATACATATATTATCATGAGTTCTGACACTAGTACCATAAAGCAAAGAATGCAGTGAGAAAAAATCCTCTCAGTAAAATCAGGTAAAAAGGGTATTCTAATTTATTTCTTCTTTTAACTTTGACATCAGATATATTACTATTGCTGATTTTCAACTCCTTTCTGGTCTTCTTGATAAATGAAACATGTATGCAAATAAAGGGAGGTGTAACACAATAATTAATTTCACTTTCTGAAAGGATGAGATTTTATAGTATATACAAGATCACAAAATATTCCACTAGTAATGCAAGTTATTTCTGTGTTAGAGAACTTTATACATTACACTTAGTTATTAGAACAAAAAACTTTCAACTGTCTTCTTTGATTGTTCTGATTATAGATATATAAACACATTAAGACCCTCAAATTAGCATGACTAGCTTTGGTCATATGTCCTAATATACCACTGATAACAGGAAACAAACTAGAATTCCAATACTCTTTTGAAGTTGAAAAAATTTTGGACTAAGCATTGGAAACAAGTTTAAGATGATAAATTGTTTAATAGATTTTATCTACTATAGTATTATATAGAAAATCACAATATTCTAATGAATAAAGGATAAAGGACGGACCTTGTTTCATAAAGAAAGATGTTAAGTATTGTCCTTATAGATACTTTTTATTAAATAAACATATTTCTTTCTTTAATTTTTTTCCATACACTATATTTTGGTCATGTTTTTCCCCTCCCCAACCCCTTCAAAGTTACTTGTTTGTGAGAACCAGATGTCCTAGATGATTTCAAGAAAACTGCATCATGAAGACTCTTCTTAAAGTAATAATGCTATGAGCAAAGGTAAGCTGTCCCTTGAATTATCTATTAGGATATAGAAAATAAGGTCATCTGCTCAAGGTCACTAACTGAAGCTGGGGTTGGAATTAACTCTTTTTTTTTACATCATCACATATTCTACTTCAGAATTCTGCAGCAATAGACCTCAAAATGGATGTACTATAATTAAAAATTATTGAAACACATATGTGAAAAAATAAAACCACATAAATCATGCAATTAGGCAGGAAATATGTACTTTGTTGATTAGAATGATATGACCCTACTATTCAGAATATGACACTAGTGTTGTCCAGGAAATTGAGTTAAAATTTGGTTAAAATATTTCACATGGAAAAATGTCTTTTACTGAAAAGAAGAAGGATTTAGATATTTGGGGAAAGGAAACATAAATACTGCCATGGGGAAAGTCATTATTTGTGAAAGTTTTTATGACAGAGAGGTAAGAGAACTGAGACATAATAATCTATGAAGATTTGCTTCTTCAACATCTCAATGTTATCTCATTAAACATTAATCTCTCCCCATTAGCATTAGTGAGTTTCCAAAATTTCTAATATATACATTTGAAATACCTTTGACACTTTTTAAAATACATTCCATCTGGGAAAGATATGAAAGTAATTTTGTCATGTTTATATACAACTGATTTTAATTTGTGGGGAGAAAGTGAGAGGAAAAACAAAAAAATAAACTGTTTGAGGACACTAAACTGAATCTGAGTAACTTAAAGTGTTTTGTGTTTTGACATGCATGCAGAAAAGTAATCCTTTTTCAATTTACTTTTCTACCCTGGAGTTATCAAGTAGTCCAATGAACATAGAGAGACAAAGATGGTTGATCTTTAAAGGAAAAAAATTAGAAACTAGAGAGTTTCATTACAAAGATGGTGGGTAAACTTGAAAAAGAAATCCCCTGTCTGTTATACAAAGTAAAGTGGGAAATGGTCAGACCACAGTTGCAATCTGACATCTTTATCATTTGTCAACAGGGAAGCTGAAGATGACTGAGGACAACTACTCCTTGACAACAGAGTTCATCCTCATAGGATTCTCAGATCACCCAGACCTGAAGACACTTCTGTTCCTGGTGTTCTCTGCCATCTATCTGGTCACCATGGTGGGGAATCTCGGGCTGGTAGCCTTGATCTACATGGAACCTCGTCTCCACACACCCATGTACATCTTTCTGGGCAATCTGGCTCTAATGGACTCCTGCTGCTCCTGTGCCATCACTCCCAAGATGCTAGAGAACTTCTTTTCTGTGGACAGAAGGATTTCTCTGTATGAATGTATTGTACAGTTCTATTTTCTCTGTTTTGCTGAAACTACTGACTGCTTTCTTCTGGCAGCAATGGCCTATGATCACTATGTGGCCATTTGCAACCCCCTGCAGTACCACAGCATGATGTCCAAGAAGCTCTGCCTTCAAAGGACCACAGGAGCATACATAGCAGGAAACCTACATTCCATGATTCACATAGGGTTCTTGTTCAGGTTAACTTTCTGCAGGTCTCACACAATCAAGCACTTCTTTTGTGATATCCTTCCACTATACAGACTCTCATGTGTAGACCCTTATATCAATGAACTGATGGTACTCATATTTCTGGTTCAATTCAAACCTTTACTATTACTATAGTCCTGATTTCTTATTTCTACATTCTTTTCACTATATTCAGAATGAAGTCCAGGGAGGGAAGAAGCAAAGCTTTATCTACCTGTGCATCCCACTTTCTGTCTGTGTCACTATTCTATGGGTCTCTCCTCTACATGTATATTCGACCAAGTGCAATTAATGAAGAGTATAAAGACATACCAGTTGCTATTTTTTATACTCTAATAATCCCTTTACTAAACCCATTTATTTATAGTCTGAGAAATAAGGAAGTAATTAATGTGATGAAGAGAGTAATGAAGAGACAATAGTAAAAGCTCTTTGAAAATGAACTTGAATTTCAGGCAAATCTATGGATACTTATAAAAAAAGCAGAAAAGCACAACTTTGTAATGTTTTACATTAAATAATAGAAATACAATATACTTTGTTCACATTAAGCCAGAAGAAATGAGATTATTAAATTTTATTTAGAAATTATGGATGCTACATGTATTACAAGTCATGAGATGAATTAGTTCTTGACAATCCTACAAATGCTGGAAATGTACATCAGCACATGTAAAGGTAGCTTTTTATTAATTATTTGTAAAACCTATGATCTGAAATCATAAAATAAAATCTCAAAAAACATTGCGATGTCCTTTCTAATAAATCTTTGCTTAAAATTTGCACTCCACTGAAACTAATTATATGCTTGTATAACTTTACCTTCACCTCATTTTTGACTCTGTATTCATACACATTAAATTTTAGTCAAAATTTTTTTATTTTATTTTTATTAGATATACTCTTTATTTACATTTCAAATGATTTTCACTTTCCTGTTTCCCACCTCCCTGAAAGTCCTATAAGCCATCTCCCTTCCCCCTGTACCCTAATCAACCCCCTCCTGATTCCCTCTCCTGGTATTCCCCTACACTACTGCATCAAGCCTTTCCAGGACCAGGGACCTCTCCTTCCTTCTTCTTGGACATCATTTGATACATGAATTGTATCTTGGGTACTCTGAACTTTTGAGCTAATATCCACTTATCAGTGAATGTATACCATGTGTGTTCTTTTGTGATTGGGTTACCTCACTTAGGATGATATTTTTCAGTTCCATGCATGTGCCTAAGAATTTCATGAATTCATTGTTTTTTAATAGCTGAATAGTATTCCATAGTGTAAATATACCACATATTTGGTATCCATTCCTCTGTTGATGGACATCTGGGTTCTGTCCAGCTTCTGCCTATTATAAATAGGGCTGCTATGAACATAATGGAGCATGTGTCCTTATTACATGCTAGGGAATCCTCTGGGTATTTGCCCAGGAGTAGTATAACGGAGTCCTCCAGAAGTGTCATGTCCAATTTTCTGAGGAACAGCCAGATTGATTTCCAGAGTGGTTGTACTAGCTTGCAATCCCACCAGCAGTGGAGGAGCGTTCCTCTTCTCCACATCCTCAGCACCACCTCCTGTCTCTTGAGTTATTGATCTTAGGCATTCTGACTGGTGTGAGATGAAATCTCATGGTTGTTTTGATTTGGATTTTCCTGATAACTAAGGATGTTGAGCATTTCTTTAGGTGCTTCTCAGCCATTAGATATTCTTTTTTTTTTCTTTTTTTTTTCAGTTTTTTTTTATTTTCTATATTCTATGTTTACATTCCAAAGGCTTTCCCCTTTCCCAGTTCCCACCCACCATAGTTCCCATAGTTCCTCTCCCCCCCCATCTGTTCCCCAATAATTCCCCCTCCCCCCTCGGTTTCTTTACTAAACTGGATGCAATCTTTACAGGCCCAGGGTCCTCTCCTTTCTTCTTCTTGGGAATCATTTGACTTGCTAATTGTGTCTTGAATATTTAGGGCTTCTGGATATTCTTTAGGTGAGAATTCTTTGTTTAGCTCTGTACCCCATTTTTTTAAATAGGGTTATTTGCCTCTCTGGAGTCTAACTTCTTGAGTTCTTTGTATATATTGGATATTAGCCCTCTATCAGATGTAGGGTTAGTAAAGGTCTTTTGCCAATTAGGTCTTTTGCCAATTAGGTCTTTTGCCATATTGTCCTATTGACAGTGTCCTTTGCCTTACAGAAACTTTGTAATTTTATGAGATTGCATCTGTCAATTCTTGATCTTAGAGCATAACCTATTGGTGTTCTGTTCAGGAAATTTTCCCCTGTACACATTTGCTCAAGGCTCTTCCCTAGTTACTTTTCTGTTAGTTTCAGCATGTCTGGTTGTATGTTGACATCCTTGGTCCTCTTGGACTTGAGCTTAATACAAGGAGATAAGAATGAATTTATTAGCATTCTTCTGCATACTAGCCTCCAGCTGAACCAGCACCATTTGTTGAAAAGGCTATCTGTTTTTCACTGCATGACTTTAGCTCCTTTGACAAAGATCACTGGTGTGTGGCTTCATTTCTTTCTTTCTTTCTTCTTTTTTTTTTTTTACTATTTTTTTTTTTAGTTTTCAACATTTTTTGTTTACATTCCAAAGGCTTTCCCCTTTCCCAAATCCCCCCCACCATACGTCCCATAAGTCCTCTCCCCCCTCCCAACTATTCCCCAATCATCTCTCCCCCTCCCACCATTTCTCTGTTCTGGATCTACAAAACTGGATCCAATCTTTTCAGGCATTTCTATTCCATTGATCTGCCTGCCTGTCACTGTACCAATCCCATGCAGTTTTTAACACTATTGTTCTGTAGTACTGCTTGATGTCCTGGACACTGATTCCCCCAGAAGTTCTTTTACTGTTGAAAATAGTTTTAACTATCCTGGGTTTTTAGTCATACCAGATGAATTTGAGAATTGCTCTCTCTTACGCTATGAAGAATTGACTTAAGATTTTGATGGGGATTGCACTGAATATGTATGTTGCTTTTGGCAAGATGGCCATTTTTGCTATACCTAGACCTAGAAACACAAACTATCAACTTTTTACCAATTCATGTAATAAATTGCTCTATTGATATATCTGAGCATCATTACCATTTTGAAAATGATCACTGGACTTCTTGGAATTTAACATAGATTCTCAGTTTAAAATATCATTATTTATCAGCTAGTAGAAGTTCAACTGGAGAACCTCGGGGTTGTCACTGAATCATTCCACTCTTATATTAGTAGTTTCTGACACACTTCCAGCTGTCAGTCATGAGAAGATGGTCTTTAGTTTTTATAATTTCTGCCCAAGAACAGAAACTGGACATTTAGCAAGGATTTTATTCAAGTGAAAATTTTTACTAGTTCCTAATCTATAGTTTATGTGCTTAGTTGAAATAAATTGCAATAAAACACTCATATTTAGAGGAGGGAAATCATTCATCTAGTAAATGTGCCTGCCTCTAAGCCAAGTGACTTAAATATGGTACAGGATGACCACATGGTAGAAGGGGAGAATGAACTAGGTTTCCTGTCCTGTATAATGACATTAACTATGGCATGGGCATGCACTCATATGCACACACCATAGGTAAATAAGTGATAACAATTACTATGCTCCCATTCTTTTTTTGTTTTGTTAGACTTTTCTTTTTTATTAGATATTTTCTTTATTTTCCCTTCTGAAATGCCCTATCCTATCTCCCCTCCCCCTGTTCAGCAACACACCCATTCCTGCTTCCATATCCCAGCATTCCCTTACACTGGAGCATCAAGTCTTCACAGAACTAAGAACCTCTCCTCTCACTGATGTTCAACAAGGCCATCCTCTGATATATATGTGGCTGGAGCCATGGTTTCCTCCAAGTGTATATTTTGGTTGGTGGTTTAGGCCCTGAGATCTCTTGTTGTATTGATTGATTCATATTTCCCCCTATGGGGCTGCCAACTCCTTCAAATCCTTGGGTCATTTCTCTAGCTTCTCCATTGGGGACCCTGTGCTCAGTCCAATGGTTTGCTTAAAGCATCCACCTCTGTATTTGTCAGGCACTGGCAGTGCCTCTCTAGAAACAGCTATATCATGCTTCTGCCAGCAATCACTTGTTAGCAGCCACAATAGTGTCTGGGTTTGGTAACAGTTTATTGGATGAATCCCCAGGTAGGGCAGTCCCTGGATGGTCTTTCCTTCAGTCTCTGCTCCACACTTTGTCTCTGTATCTCTTCCTATTGGTATTTTGTTTCTCCTTCTAAGAAAGAACAAAATATCCACACTTTAGACTTCCTTTTTCTTGAGCTTAATTTGGTCTGTGAATTGTATCTTTGGTATTCAGAGCTTCTGGGCTAGTACCCACTTATCAGTGAGTGCACACCATGGGTGTTCTTTAGGGATTGGGTTATGTCACTCAGGATAATATTTTCTAGCTCCATCCATTTGCCTAAGAATTTCATGAAGTCATTGTTTTTAATAGCTGAGTAGAACGTAATTGTTCAAATGTACCATATTTTTTGTATCCATTCCTCTGTTGAGAGACATCTTGATTTTTTCCAGCTTCTGGGTAATATAAGTAAGGTTTTGTGAACATAGTGGAGCATGTGACCAAATTACCTGTTGGGGCACCTGCTGGATGTGTATCCAGGAGTGGTATAGCTGGGTCCTCAGTTAGGACTAGGTTCAGTTTTTGTGAGGAACAACCTAACTAATTTCCAGAGTGGTTGTACCAGCTTTCAAACCCACCAGCAATGAAGTGTTACTTTTTCTCTACATCCTCACCAGCATCTTCTGTCCCCTGATTTGTTGATCTTAGCCATTCTGACTGGTGTGCTGTGGAATCTCAGGGTTGCTTTGATTTGCATTTCCCCAATGATTAAGGATGTTAGACATTTTTAGGTGCTTTTCAGGCATTTGAAATTCCTCAGTTGAAAATTCTTTGTTTATCTCTGAACTCCATTTTTATAGGGTTATTTGGCTTTCTGGAGTCTAACTTCTTGAGTTCTTTATATATATTCGATATTGGCACTCTATCAGATGTAGGATTGGTAAAGGTGTTTTCCCAATCTGTTGGTTGCTGTTTTGTCCTATTGACAATGTCCTTTGTCTGACAGAAGCTTTGCAATTTTATGAGGTCCCATTTGTCAATTCCTGATCTTAGACCATAAGCTATTGTTCTTTTTAGGAAACGTTCCCTCGTACCCATGTGCTTGAGGCTTGTCCCCTCATTCTCTTCTATTAGTTTCAGTGTATCTGATTTTTCTGTGGAAATCCTTGATCCACTTGGTCTTGAGCTTTGTACAAAGCTAAGAATGAATCAATTTGCATTCTTAAACATGTTGACTTACAGTTGAACCAGCTCCATTTACTGAAAATGTTGTCTTGTTTCCACTGGATTGTTTTAGCTCCTTTGTCAAGGATCAAGTAGCTGTTTGAATTCATTTCTGGATCTTCAATTCTATTCCATTGAACTACCTGCCTATTATTGTACCAATAACATGAAGTTTTTATCATGATTGCTCTGTGGTATAGATTGAGGTCAGGGATCATGATTCCACCTGAGGTTGTTTTATTTTTGACAAGTTTTCACTATCCTGGGTTTTTTTCTTGTTCCAGATGAGTTTGGAAATTGGTCTTTCTAACTCTATGAAGAATTGAGTAGGAATTTTTATGGGGATTGCATTGAATTTATAAATTGCTTTAGATAAGATGGCCATCTCTACTATATTATCCCTGCCAATTCATGACCTTGAGAGATCTTTCCATATTCTGAGATGTGATAACATCAAATTCTCACACTTTTATGACAAGAAGATACAATCAACTCACATAAGAAAATTCAGAAAATAAGTGAACATTGCACCAGGAATCCAGGAGACTCCACAGCCTTCTGTGCATAGCACACCAGGAGGGAGTGATCTTCAAGCAGCACTTTCACTTCTGAATGCAAAGATGAGATCTCCAGCTTCTCTCTGAAGGGGACCAGCTAGGAGCACACAGATCAGTGGAGCAGCTGGGATGGAAGTCTTCCCACCACCATTTGCACCAGGGAGCCATGGCCTTCTGTGCATAGCCTACCAGGAGAGAGACATCTCCAGCAGAGCTTTCATTTTTGAGCTCAGAGGAATAAGGACACAGGCTTACAAGCCCACAAAAGGAACAAACTCCAGCCAGAGACAATACCAACTAGCACCAGAGATAACCAGATGGCAAAAGGCAAGCACAAGAACCCTACCAACAGAAAACAAAGCCACATGGCAACCTCAGAACCCAGTTTTCCCAACACAGCAAGACCCGGATACCCCAACACACTGGAAAAGCAAGAGTTGGATTTAAAATCGTATCTCATGATGCTGATAGAGGGCTTCAAGAAAGACCTAAATACCCCATTTTTGATAGGGTTATTTGGTTCTTTGGGGTCTAACTTCTTGAGTTCTTTGTATATATTGGATATTAGCCCTCTGTCGGATGTGGGGTTGGTGAAGATCATTTCCCACTTTGTTGGTTGCCGTTTTGTCCTTCTAACAGTGTCCTTTGCCTTACAGAAACTTTGTAATTTTATGAGGTCCCATTTGTCAATTCTTGATCTTAGAGCTAAACAAAGAATTTTCACCAGAAGAAATGTGGATGGCCGAGAAACACCTTAAGAGATGTTTAACATCATTAGTCATCAGGAAAATGCAAATCAAAACAACCCTGAGATTCCACCTCACACCAGTCAGAATGGCTAAGATTAAAAACTCAAGAGACAACAGGTGCTGGCGAGGATGTGGAGAAAGAGGAACACTCTTCCACTGTTGGTGGGATTGCAAAATGGTAAAACCGCTCTGGAAATCAGTGTGGCGGTTCCTCAGAAAATTGGGCATGTCACCTCCAGAGGACCCTGGCATACCACTCCTGGGCATATACCCAGAGGATTCCTCTGCATACAATAAAGACACATGCTCCACTATGTTTATAGCAGCCTTGTTTATAATAGCCAGAAATTGGAAGGAGCCCAGATATCCCTCAAAAGAGGAATGGATACAGAAAATGTGGTATATTTATACAATGGAGTACTACTCAGCAATTAAAAATAATGAACTCATGCAATTTGTAGGTAAATGGTTAGATCTGGAAAATATCATCCTAAGTGAGCTAACCCAATCACAAAAGAATACACATGAAATGCAATCACTGATAAGTGGATATTAATGAGCCCAGAAGCCCTAAATACTCAAGGCACAAATAGCAAGTCAAATGACTCCCAAGAAGAAGAAAGGAGAGGACCCTGGTCCTGTAAAGATTGAATCCAGTATTGTAGACCCAGAACAGAGAAATCATGGGGGGGGAATGAGTGGGGAATAGCAGGGGGAGAGGAATTATGGTACATATGGTGGGTGGTAACTGGGAAAGGGGAAAGCCTTTGGAATGTAAACATAGAATATAGAAAATAAAAATTAAAAAAAAAAAGAAAGAAAGACCTAAATAATTCCCTTAAAGAAATACAGGGGAACATTTGTCAACAGGTAAAAGCCTTTAAAGAGGAAACACAGAAATCCCTTAAAGAAATACATGAGATCATGGGTCAACAGGCAGTAGCCCTTAAAGAAGAAACACAAAAATCCCTTAAAGAAATATAGGAAAACACAATCAAGTGAAGGAACTGAACAAAACAATCTAGGCTCTAAAAGTGGAAGTAGAAACAATAAAGAAATCACAAATTGGGACATCTAGAGATAGAAAACCATGGAAGGAATCCAGGAATCATAGATGCAAGCATCAACAACAGAATACAAGATATAGAAGAAAAAACCTCAAGTGCTGAAGATTCCATAGAAAACATTGACTCAACAAAGAAAATACAAAATGCATAAAGCTGGTAACCCAAAATATCCAGGAATTCCAGGAAACAATGAGAAGACCAAACCTAAAGGTTATAGGTATAGAAGAGAGAGAGGATTTGCATCTTAAAGGCCCAGTAAATAAATATCTTCAACAAAATTGTAGAAGAAAACAAATTCCCTAACCTAGAGAAAGAGATGCCCATGAACATACAAAAAGCCTTCAGAACTCCAAACAGACTACAGCACAACAGAAGGTCCTCCCATCACATAATAATCAAAACACCAAATTTACTAAACAAAGAAAGGATATTAAAAGCAGTAAGGGAAAAGGGACAAGTAACTTATAAAGGCAAACCTATCAGAATCACACCAGACTGCTCACCAGAGGCGATGAAAGCTAGAAGATCCTAGCAGACCTCATACAGAACCTAAGAGAATGCCAGCCCAGGATACTATACCTAGCAAAACTCTCAATCATCATAGATGGAGAAACCAAAATATTCCATGATAAAAACCAAATTTACACAATATCTTTCCACAAATACAACCCTATAAAGGATAATTGATCGAAAATGCCAACACAAAGAGGAAAACTACACCCTAGAAAAAGCAAGAAAGTACTTTTCTTCCAACAAACCCAAAAGAAGATACCCATACAAATATAAAAATAACATCAAAAAATAACAGGATACAACAATCACTATTCCTAAATATGTCTTAACAACAATGTACTCAACTCGCCAATAAAAAGACATAGACTAATGAAATATTTCTCATGTAAATCTTCAATTTTATCAGAAAATGTTTGTAATTCTCCTTTTAATTGATTTAGTAATGTTTTATGTCTACCATTTTATTTTTATTATTTTTCATGATAATCTTCAATTTTAGTATGTCTTTCTATATATTTCCTCTATTTAATCAGAAATGTTTTCAATGTAAATCTTTGATTTTATCATAAATGTTTCTAATTCCAACTTCAATTAATTTAGAAAGAGTTTTTATATCTACCATTTTATATGTAAAATTTTTCATGAAATAGTCAATTTTAACGTTAGTCTGCATATTTCTTGAATTTTAGCAGAAATGTTTTTCATATAAATCTTTAATTTTATCTGAAAATGTTTATAATTCTACCTTCAATAAACTTAGAATTATCTTTATGTCTATCATGTTATCTGTATAATTTCCATGATAATATTTAATTTTAACATGTTTTTCTATATATTTCTTCAATTTTATCAAAAATAGTTTCCATGTAAATCTTCAAGTTTATCAGAAAATGTTTATAATTCCATTTTCAATCAACTTAAGAATACTTTTAGCCGGGCATGGTAGCGCATGACTGCAATCCCAGCACTTGGGAGGCAGAGGCAGGTGGATTTCTGAGTTTGAGGCCAGCCTGGTCTACAGAGTGAGTTCCAGGAGAGCCAGGACTACACAGAGAAACCCTGTGTCAAAAGCCCAAAAAAAAGAAAGAAAAAAAGAAAGAATAGTTTTACGCCTACATTGTTATAGCCAAATAAAATTCTCCATGATAATCTTCAATTCTAATGTATTTTTTACATTTTTCTACAATTTTATCAGAAATATTTTCCACATAAGTCTTCAATTCTATCATAAAATGTTTCTATTCCATATTTTAATTAATTTAGCAATATTTTACATGTCTACCATTTTACTCCTTAATTTTCCATGAAAATTGTCAATTTTAACATGTTTATGCGAAATATTTTCCATGTAAATCTTTAATTTTATCAGAAAGTGTTTTTACTTCCCTTTTCAATTAAAAAAAAAATAAGTGAACCTTTTATTTTCCTCTCCAAATAAGAACTACAATAAAGACTGAAGAAATGGTTCAATAATTAAGAGTACTTGCTGTTATTCTTCCACAGGACCTGAATTAGATACCCAGCATATACATGTTGCTCCACAACAACCGGTAATTCCAATAATAGGGTGTCTGCTGTCCTGGTCTCTGTGTGTACTATGATTCACATGGTTCATATTCATACACACAGTCAAAACACCCATAGAGATAAAAAAAATAAATTTTGTTTAAAAAGCAACTGAGGGGAAATAATTTAGTATGTTTTCATATGCTTTCTTGAATAAAATTCCATACAGGAAGAATTAGCTAACATGTGCACAAAGACTTTTAGAAATACCTACATAAAAGGAAGTGAAAGTGATTGAAAAGTCAAAGCAGAGGAAATATTCTAAGTAGAAGAGAATGGAGAGGAAATGTAAATGAACAGATCCAGGGATACAGTTTTACATTATACACAACATTTTAACATGAACAGAGGTGAAGAGTCCTGTAAGAAGTCTGACAAGCACAAATGATTGATATAATCTCTGAGCATACATTCTAAAAGCCATTTGTTCAAAGCTCATGGCTCCACAGAACATTGCCAGATACACTTAAGAGGTTTATACAGCTTAGGTGTTCAGATTTCGAGCATTCTGGTGTCAATGAAGTGAAATTCCTTTGGGACTTGATAGAAGACTTTTTAACTTTGCTGTATGATAGGCATAATTCCTAACATGGACTTGGAGCTCACCGCTGGGATTTTCATTCTCTTAAATGCAAACACTTTAGAGAGTGATACACATATATTCATAAGTTCTGACACTTGTGTGATAAAGCAAAGAATGTACTGACAAAAAAATTCTCTTAGTAAAATCAGGTAAGAGTGTTATAACTTATGTATACTTTTAACATTTGCTGTTAAATATATTACTTAGGATAATATAATATAGTAATAAAATATAATATAAATAATAATTTATTTTTCTAAATTTCATGTTATTTTTGGTCTTCTGGATAAGTAAAAGTTGTAAAAATAGAAGGAGCTATAGCACAATAATATACATTTCTGAAACAATGAAATTTTGGAATATACACAAAATCACAAAATATTCTGCTAAGTAAAGCAGTTACATTGAATGTTATTTCTATCTTACCTAACTTGATACATTGCATCTAGTTATTAGAAGAAAGAAACTTCCACAATTTTTTGCATGTTCTGATTATGGAAATGCAAACACATTAAGACCTTCAAATTAGCCCAACACCCTTTGGTAATATGTCCTAATACACCACTGATAAGGGGAAATGAATTAGACTTCCAATATTCTTTTAAAGTTTAAAAGATTTTCTGACTAAACATTAGAAACAAGTTTAAGAAGAAAAATTCCTTATTAGATTTTACCTATTATAGTAAAATGTAAAGAATTATAATATTCTAAAGAAGCATTAGAATAATTATTCTTATTTCATAAGGGAAGATTTTGAACAATATCATTTTAGATTATTTTTATTAAATTAACTTATTTCTTTCTTTAAAACATTTTCCCGTACAATAAATACTGGTCATGTTCTTTCCCCTTCCTCAGGTCCTGTTCCTTGATAGTAAGAGACAGATGTCATTCTACTGCAAGAAAACGGCATCATCAAAACTCTTCATAAAGGTAATAGTGCTATGAGCAAAGGAAAGTTGTCACTTGGATTCATTATTAGGATAAAGAATATATGAACACCTGGTCAAAGTCGTTGACAGGATCTGGGGATGGAATAATTTCTTCTTTTAAATCATTCCATTCAGAATTCTGTAGCAATGTGCCTCAAAATGCTTATAGTTAAAATTGTTGAGATATCTTTTAGAAAAACTAAAGAGGAAAAGTTATGAAATTATGCAGAAGAAATTGTGTATCTTGTTGCTTGACAATGATATGCTTCATTATTCAGAATATGACACTATAGTGGTCTAGGATATTGAGTTAAAATTTGGTTAAACAGTTTCTCATGTAAAATGTTCTCATACTTTTACAAATATCTTTAATCTGGGAGAGAGTTGAAAATAATTTTGTCATATTTGTAAGACAACTGATTTTAAAATATTGGGAGAAAGGGAAAGGAACAGAGAAAAAAATAAAACAAATGAAATACCAAATCAGGTCTGAGTAACTTAAATTTTTTATGTCTTTATGTTTTCAGAAAAGTAACTTTTTTTCAATTTACTTATGTATTCTGGAGGTATTAAGTAGTCCAATGAATTTTGAGAATCAAAGATGATAATGCTTTAAGGAAAAATAGCCCAAGGAAAATACAAGACTTTTTTTTTTGCAAAGATAGTACGTGGTGTTTAGAAAAGAAATCCCCTGTCTGCTATACAAATCAAACTGATAAATGGTCAGACCACAATTGCAATCTGACATCCTTATCACTTGTCAACAGGGAAGCTGAAGATGACTGAGGACAACTACTCTTTGGCAACAGAGTTCATCCTCATAGGATTCTCAGATCACCCAGATTTGAAGACACTTCTGTTCCTGCTGTTCTCTGCCATCTATCTGGTTACCATGGTGGGAAATCTCGGGCTGGTGGCCTTGATCTACATGGAACCTCGTCTCCACACACCCATGTACATCTTTCTGGGCAACCTGGCTCTGATGGACTCCTTGTGCTCCTGTGCTGTCACTCCCAAGATGCTAGAGAACTTCTTTTCTGTGGACAGAAGGATTTCTCTCTATGAATGCATGGCACAGTTCTACTTTCTCTGTCTTGCTGAAACTACAGACTGCTTTATTCTGGCAGCAATGGCCTATGACCGCTATGTGGCCATATGTAACCCATTGCAGTACCACAACATGATGTCCAAGAAGCTCTGCCTTCAAATGATTACAGGAGCCTACATAATTGGAAATGTGCATCCTGCGATTCACATAGGGTTCTTGTTCAGGTTAACATTCTGCAGGTCTCACACAATCAATCACTTCTTTTGTGATGTCCTTCCACTATACAGACTCTCATGTGTTGACCCTTATATCAACGAACTGATGATACTCATCTTTTCTGGTTCAGTTCAAACATTTACCATCATTATAGTCATTATTTCTTATTTGTTCATTCTTTTTACTATATTCACAATGAAGTCCAGAGAGGGAAGAAGCAAAGCTTTATCTACCTGTGCATCCCACTTTCTGTCTGTTTCAATATTCTATGGGTCTCTCCTCTACATGTATATTAGACCAAGTGCAATGAATGAAGAGTATAAAGACATACCTGTTGCTATTTGTTATACTCTAATAGTTCCTTTATTAAACCCATTTATTTATAGTCTGAGAAATAAGGAAGTAATTAATGTGATGAAAAGAACAATGAAGAGACAATTGTAACAGCTCTTTGAAAATGAACTTGAACTTCAAGTAAATCTATGGATATTTATAAAAAGGCAGAAAAGTACAACTTTGTAATTTTTTACATTAAATAATAGGAATTCATTATACTTTATTCAAATTAGGCCAGAAGAAATGAGATTATTAAATTTTACTTAGAAATCATAGATGCTAGATGTATTAGAAGTAATAAGAGGGATTAGTTCTTGAAAAGTCCTACAAATGCTTGAAATGCATATTAGCATGTGTAAAGGTAGCTTTTTATTAATTATAGATAAAACCTTTAATCCCAAATCATAATATAAAATCTCAAAAACATTGCACCGTCTTTTCTAATAAATCTTTGCTTAAAGTTTCCATTCCTTTGAAGATAAATCTATGCTTGTGTATAGTTTTACATTCATCTCCTTTTGGCCTTTGTACTCATACAGATTTCTTTTGTTAGTCAACAAAATTTTAACACTTGGAATTGGACATTTAGACATAAGCTGTCTGAATAAAAGGACCTTTAAAATGACTTATTCAGCATTTTGAACTTGAAGTGATTCACTAAATAATTTCTTAGTGTTTTAACTTTTTCCTATATCTTTTAAATTTGTTCATTATATTTTACAGTTATTAAAATGCCTGCAAAATTAATATTTACTCTGTAATATCATTTATTGTTTTGTTAGAGATTAGAAGTAACAATGCCTTCATAGTAATAATAAAAGATAGACATGATGTTCACATATAAATGAGATGAAAATTGCTGAAAATCCTAAATATCTATGAACAAAATATTTACCTATACTTAAATTCTATAATTTATTTAATCACTTCATTTGTATTTTAGAATCAAATTCTATGCACTAAAGAACCAGTATTTTGGTTTGGCAATCTGTGGCTATAAATGATCATTTTTGTTATGAAATCCCAACAGATTTTAACCTTTTCAATTGCTAATTCATTTGTAGTCTAAATGAATGTAGTGAATGTCCCGAATCAAAATATTTCATAAAGGACATATGCTAAAATGTACTTCTAGCAGCTGAGCTACTGGGATCATTTCAAATAAACTATTGGAACACTCATGAGTCTGACAATCTAATTAGACATAATTTTGGATACATCCAATGAATTCTAAGAGTGAAAGTCCACATAAGATAACCTTTATTTACAATGACAAATTTCTTGGTCCTATAGAAAAATTTTAGTTTATTGCTTATTTAGTAGCACAATTGATGGGCAATGTGGGTTTGTATGTAATTTTATCTTGAATTTAGCTCTTTCAAGATGCTATTCTTGGTTATTGTGCTCATAGAAATTCTACTTTCTAATAAGAAATAATTTTTATTAGTGTTAGTCAATTTAGTATCAAATTCTCATCACTAAATAATCTGTTTTGGTGGTCAATTTGTAAGTATAAATGTTCTTTAAAGATTAAATCCTAAGGGATTTTAACATTTTCATTTGGTAATTTGTCCACCAAATATAACTTTGTACTTATTAAATCTGTTTATTTCATGAAGAATTTCTCCTGTTTGCTGTTCATTAGGAATACTAAAACCTTCACTAACTCCATTGAAAAGTATTGACATGCCCAAAGAGTTAGTAAAAATGCAGATTTCATTCAAGTATTAATGATGCAGAAACTTTGTAAAAATCCTAAATATCTAAACTATGTTTGCTTTCCCTTATTAGATATATTCTTTATTTACATTTCAAATATTGTCCACCTTCCTGGTTTCTATCCCCCCCGAAAATCCTCTAACAACTCCCCCCTTCTCATATTCACCAATCCACCCACTCCTGCTTCCCTGCCTGTCATTTCCCTATACTGGGGCATGTAGCCCCATATATATGTATGGCTGCAACTGTGTGGGTAAGGCTGGCTTGGACACTCTGGTATGGAAAGCACTAGTTATAGCTTGTCTGTATAAAACTGCCTACCTTAGAACAGTAAAGCGCATTCAGATCCACCTTGCCTCTGGTGTGTTTGTCACCTCATGCTGTACACTCTGTGATGCCCTGCATACCAAAGACCCTGGTTCCCCCACATGTGTGTGTTCCGACTGAGTCAGTCCGTGGCAGCTGGCGCCTCTGAACAGGGACATTTGGGCAGGTAATTTCCTTTCTTTCTTTCTTTTAAGGCAACTGGCAGGCGTCTTGCAAGGAGTCGGCGGCTCTGCCAGCTAGGTTAACGCTGGTTACAGGCAAGTAATCTGATATCATGGGGCAGACTGAGTCAAAACAGGAACGAATGTTCTTTTCGGTATTTAAGCATATGATGGCTAGCAGAGGGTTAAAAGTTTCAGAAAGTAGAACCAGGAAGTTCTTTGAGATACTCCTTAAGCAGTTGGCTTGGGATAATGCTAATGCTTTGTGTCAAGATCTTATAAGACCTATCAGAAAGACAGGAACAGTGCAAGACTATATAAAAGTCTGCGTGGATGCCTCACAAGCCGTAGTCCAAGGTATGGCCTATGCTGCAGCTATGAAGGGACAGAAATTCAGCGCCTATGTTAAAAAGACTTATGGTGGAGGAGGGAAAGGAACCTCTGGGCCCACTTGTTTTAAATGTGGGAAATTAGAACATGTGCAAAGGCAATGTCCAGGAAACAATAAGAGGGACTCCAATAGAAAGGGTCCTCCCCCAGGAGTATGCCCTCCTTGCCAGAAAGGCGAGCACTGGAAAAGTGATGTAAGGCCACGTTCCACAAGGATGGAACACCCCTTACAGAGGAAAAGAAAGAGGAGAAATCAAAAAACTAAAGCAGGGGCAGCCTCTCAGCCCCAAACTTGAAAGAGAGGAAACTACTGTTCTTATATCAGGGAGTCCTCTGAATCCTGAGGATCCTGAATTTACTATATATGATTTGCCTAGAGCTACTCCTGGTAGTGCCGGCTTAAATTTAGCTTCTTGTGAAGATGTAATATTTTCTAGATGGGACGGTGTCTCCTTGGTTTCTACCTCTACCTTGGGAACTCTGCCACAGGGAACTGTAGGGTTAATAATTGGCCATAGTTCAAATTATAAAAAGAATTTTGAGGTGATTGATAGTGACAGCACAGGAGAAATAAAAGTCATGATTAGACCAATAAAGAAACTATAAAAATTCATAAAGGGCAAAGAATAGCTCAACTTCTGCTCCTGCCTTATCTTAACTTACCTAACCCAATCTTAAAGCATGAACGTGGACAAGGAAAGTTTGGCTCTACAGATGTTGTGGCATAGGTCCAAAATATTGGTATGGAAAGACCTTTTAAAGCAGGGTAAATGGAAAGTTGTTTCAAGGACTCTTGGATACAGGGGCAGATAAGACTTGCATAGCAGGAAAAGATTGGCCTTCATCTTGGCCATGTAAGAGGACTTCTTCCTCTTTGTTAGGTTTAGGGATGGCCTCTAATGTGGCTCAGAGTTCACAGTTCCTGAAATGGGAATTAGAAGAAAAGACAGGAATGATTCAGCCTTATGTCGTTCCTTCTCTCCCCTTTTCCTTGTGGGGAAGAGACATGATGAGTGACATGGATGTGAAATTAGTGACCTCAGATAATCTGAGTGAACAGCATTTTTCATAGGGGCCACTGAGGGCTTGTTGTATGCAGATAAATTAAGTTGGAAATCAGAGCAGCCTGTATGGCTCAATCAGTGGCCCCTGACAGAAGAAAAATAGAGGCTATAGAACAACTTGTGCAGGAACAATTAGAAAAGGGACATCTTGAAGAAAGTAACAGTCCTTGGAATACTCCCATATTTGTAATAAAGAAAAAATCAGGAAAATGGAGATTGTTCCAAGACCTCAGGGCAGTAAATGCTACCATGGAAGACATGGGGGCTTTACAGCCAGGACTGCCCTCTCCAGTGGCAGTTCCTGCAGGATGGAATTTGATAGTGATTGATTTGCAGGATTGCTTTTTTACTATAAAATTACATCCTGAGGATTGTAAAAGATTTGCTTTTAGTGTCCCAACTGCAAACTTGAGAAGGCCATATAGAAGGTATCAATGGAAAGTGTTGCCTCAAGGAATGAAAAACAGTCCGACATTATGTCAAAGATTTGTGGATCAAGCTTTAATATTAATTAGGGAAAAATATCCTGAGGCTTACATTGCCCATTATATGGATGACATTTTGATAACTTATCAATCATCATCAATTAATAAGGAAATATTATCCTATACAATTGAACATCTAACCAAATTTGGATTAGTAATAGCCCCAGATAAGATACAAAAGAATAGACCTTTAAGTTATTTGGGACAGTTGATTCACGATGATTATATTGCCTCGCAAAAGGTGTCTATAAGAGTAAACAAATTAAGGAATTTAAATGATTTTCAGAAATTAATAGGAAATATTAATTGGATTAGACCTTCTTTGAAAATTACCACAGGAAAATTAAGTCCTTTGTTTCAACTATTACAAGGGGATACTGATCTAAGTCTCCAAGAGTTATAACTCAAGAAGCCATAAAAGCTTTAACATTCATGGAAGAAAAATTAAATGATGCAAAAGTAAAGCAGATATCGTATGATAAAGAATGGGACTTAATTATTTTTAAAACACCTTATACTCCCACTGGATGCTTATGGCAGGATGGTGTGCTGGAATGGATACATTTACCTCATGTGCAACAGAAAATGTTGGCTTCTTATCCATATATGTGCTCATTATTGATTAATAAAGGAAGAATGAGATCCAGGGAATTATTTGGAAAGGAAATGCATATTATATTACCATATAATAAAAGGCAATTTGAAATATTATTAATGGATGATGATGATTGGGGAATTGCGTTGCAAGGTTATACAGGACAAATTAAATATCACTATCCTAAACATCCTTTAATTGAATTTTATAAGGAAACAGAAATAATTTTCTCAAATAAATATTCTTCACAACCTTTGGAGTCTTCCCTATGTATTTTCACAGATGGCTCCTCTAATGGGAGGTCTGTGGTCTATGTGCCAGGACAAAGGCCTCTGATAGAGGAAGGTGTGCAAACTTCTGCTCAGCAAGCAGAGATAAGAGCAGTTCTACTTGCTTTTCAAAATTTTACAGAAAAATTTAATCTTTATACAGACTCAAAGTATGTGGTCACTCTGTTTCCAGCTATAGAAACAGCCTCACTTTCAGGGCATTCTCATATTTTGAATATATTACAGCAATTGCAAAATAAGATTAGAGAAAGAACAGAAAATTTTTATATAGGACATATACGGGGTCACTCTAATTTACCAGGCCCTCTAAGTAAAGGAAATTGCATGGCTGATGTGTTAACTAGAGGAACAGTCATGAATGTATTAGAGGCAAAACACAGTCATGAGTTACATCATCAAAATTCTCTTGCTTTAAGAAGGTTGTTTCATATTACTAGAGAACAAGCCAGACAGATAGTCAAGGATTGTGGTAATTGTCCTCAAGTTTACCATCCACAAAAAAAAAAAAAAAAAAAAAAAAAAAGGGAGAAAATCCCGAGGCCCTAAAGCATTAGTTTTATGGCAAATGGATGTTACACATATCCCTGAATTTGGAAAATTGACTTATGTTCATGTGACAGTGGATACTTATTCTCATGTGCTGTTTGCCTCTGCTAGAAGTGGAGAAGCTGTGAAGGATGTAATTCAACATTTTGTACAAAGCTTCATGATGATGGGAAAGCCATTAAGAATTAAGACAGATAATGTTCCAGTTTATACATCTAAGGCTTTTGCCTCCTTTCTGAGAGCATGGGATATACACCATACCATGGGAATACCATATAATCCTCAAGGACAGGCAATAATTGAAAGATCTCACCAAACTGAAAAATCAGATTGAACACCTCAGGGCTGCTAATAAATATTTTTCTCCCCATCACCTTTTGAATCATGCTCTTTTTGTGATAAATCATTTAAATACTGATGAACAAGGAAACTCCCCTGCTATGAAACATTGGGGAGGAATAAAAAGAGAACAACTTCCATAAGTAATATGGAAAGATCTATTAACCGGATCCTGGAAAGGACTGGATGTTTTCATTTCCTCCTGGAGAGGATATGCTTGTGTTTTCCCACAGGATGAGGAAAGCCCAATCTGGATCCCAGACAGACTCATTCGACCATTTCACCCAAGAACCTCTATCGAAGAATCAGAAGAGCAAGCTGAGACTGAAAGAGAAGAAGACGTTGAGAAAGATAACAGGGCTTGGTCTCGCTGCTCGACGAGTGTCCTCGACTGTTCCTGCACCATCACCCAAGTCAAGGGAGGGTCTGCCTACTTGGGGACATCTGATGTAGCAATTAGATCTTGTTTGAGTTATCCTTATAGCATACTTGCTGGAAAACCTGCAGATTTGAAAGATACTAAACGGGGACACTCTTATAAGGTTCACTGTTCCAAATGTATTTTGACTAATTGTATTGATCATCAGCTAGTTGAATCTTATTCACACATTTTGATATTGCAAAGGCCTTCCTACATAATGCTTCCTGTAGATTTGAAGGATGATGCTTGGTTTGACAATGAGGCTTTGCAAGTAGTTACAAGAATTAATGAACTTATCAGGCCAAAGCGTTTTGTAGCAGCTTTGATATTAGGTATCAGTGCTTTAATAGCTATTGTGACTTCACTTAGTTTCATCAGTTGCTTTAGTCTCAGAAATGAAGACTGCACACTTTGTTAATGATTTAAATAAGAATGTTTTCTTTGGCACTAGTAAAGCAAGAAGTTATAGATAAGAAATTAGAAGCAAAGCTTGATGCTTTAGAGGATGTAGTTCTAGAGCTAGGACAAGAGATAGAAAATATTAAGGTTCAGCTTTCCACCAGATGTCATGCCAGCTTTTGATACATATGTGTAACACAATTAATTTATGATGAGCAACATAATTGAACTCTTACTAAAAATCATTTGTTGGGAATTTGGAAAGATAATGATATTTCTCATGATATGGCTCAACTAAAAACTCAAATTTCGGTTATGAGCAAAGCGCATGATGGATCAGTTAACCTAGGGGATTTGACTCAGGCTTTTAGTTCTGGTTTGAAGTCTCTGAACCCTATAAGTTGGCTACATTGGATTATTGTCACTGCTGTGACTGCAGGAGCAATCTTTCTTCTTCTTATCTTTCCAATAATTCTCAAACTAGTCTTTTCCTCTATTTCTGCTGCCAAAAGAGATATTCATGAGCTCAAATTAAAAAATAAGAAAGCGGGAGATACCACATAAATCTTGTAGACACTATGATTCCCACAGCTAAACCGCAATCTCAGTGGAAACTGTGTGGTATTTACAGGTAAAAGCCTTGTCTATGACAAAGCTGTCTATTTGAGGAAATCGTTGTGGGCCTCCTTGGCCAGAGATAGTGCTGAGCTGAATTTCTCATGGCAAGCTTTGCCACCTGTGTGACCCTTCTCTGACTTATACCTTTACTTACGAGATGTTCTTGATAGCCAGAGGTGCGACTATCCAGGCAAAAGAGTTCATCAAGAGTTCACCCTTTGAACTATAGCACTGGCCATGTTTTATCTTCTAAAGATCCATTGCTTTGCCTTTTGATCAGTTATATAATTATTACTTAAATACATTGGTATATATATATATATTTGTGTGGCTGCAACTGTGTGGGGAAGGCTGGCTTGGACACTCTGGTATGGAAAGCACCAGCTATAGCTTTAAAGCATGCCTGAAGAGTCTCATAAGAAGGAAGCTAGATAATAGATAAGGACCACAGATGGATAGTCACTCACTGGTTTTACGACCTAGAGACCTTCACCAAATATTCCCATGAACTTTTAAACTTTTAAACCTCCAAAAGTTTATCTTTAATTACAGATGTTCTGATCAAGGGATGTGATGCTCGGTACTGGATCTCCAATGTTTTTGCCTGATTGATTTTGAATTTCCCTCTGCCAGAAGCTCATGTTAATCATTCTTTGTAATAACATCAATGGACACTTGTCTGTCCTTAGACAAACTGCCTACCTTAGAACAGTAAAGCGCATTCAGATCCACCCTGCCTCTGGTGTGTCTGTTTGTCACCTCATGCTGTACACTCAGTGCTGTCCTGCATACCAAAGACCCTGGTTCCCCCACAGGTGTGTGTTCCGACTGAGTCGGTCTGTGGCATTAGACTACCACATGGGTTACTCTGAGCAGCAGGTGGGGGCCCTACCTGTGTTCTCTGGCCTATCCACACTCCCTGGTGGTTACCTACATCCCTGTGCCACCTGGATGTCCTAAACTGTGTTTTCATAAAATAAATTTGCAATTATAAAATAAAAATATCTTCCTACAAATACATGATCTTCTAGGCTTATTAAGGGAAGCTTTAACTTGTTTTAAATTTATTTTAATAATGTTTTATTTTTCCTTTAAGAAATTCATATATTTTAATCATTTTCATTTTCCTTTCCCACCTACTTAACTCACCCATCCAACCTCATGCTCTTTCTCTCTAGAAGACAAAAAAAGGAAAAAGATAGATAAATAGATAGATAGATAGATAGATAGATAGATAGATAGATGACAGATAGACACAGAGATAAAATATGGAGTCCAGTTTCTCTTGGCTGCAAGTATGAGACTTACCCTGGAATATGGTTAATATGCCCAAAATCATCCTGCTAAGAAAAACTGATTTTCTTTTTCCTAGAAGCTATTAATTACAAATAGCTTCTCTTAAGACTCAAGGACCTATGTGAAGAAACTTTATATGTATGACATATCAACTACCTAGATATAGACTACAATTTACTAGAACAAAAACCTCTATACTAAAATATTGAGCATTTTGCCAAAACTAAGCCCAGAGAACCTAATACATACAGAGTTTGGGTCAACCTTGCCTTTTCCCCACCTGCTTTTACTTTTGATAATTACATTTATATTACTTATTAAACAGCAACTTAAAGATGAAAACCATGACATTGGTGAGAAAAAAGCAGGTAGTTTTCTGAGTTCAAGGCCAGCCCTGTCTATAGTGTGAAAAGAAATAGAAAAAATATGAAATAAAAGGAGTAAACAAGCTAAATTAATTGCTTCATTTTTGGCATGGTGGCATATGCCTTTAATCACAGCATTCAGAAGACAAAGACAAGATCTTTGTGAGTTCAAAGCCAACCTGGTCTACAAAACAAACATCAGTGTTGTTACATATAGAAAACCAAAAAACAAAACTAAACAAAGCACACAAACAACAAAACAAAGTGGAAGGCTCTAATGGACCTGGTTATGGCAAACATTGCCCTAGTGTGCTTTGCTTTTTCCACTTCATTCCTCCTTGCTAAATCATAGAGTCCATTCCTAAAGTCAGCCACCAAGGTCTTGTCTCTAATTTGGCCATTTCCTCCTCCTGAGGTCCAGTTATCAAAGCACTGAAGTCCATCAATCCAAAGCTCCCTTTGGCTACCCGAATTAACATGCCCAATCAAAGCCAACCAACTGATCTAGCCATGGGGTTTCCCATTGTCGCTTTATAAACTGCAATTTGTCTGTGGGCCATATTGGTCTTCTCTCTATACAGAAACAGTCTTTTGTCATTGGGGACAAATATCCCATCACGCTCTCCCTTGTTTCTTGTCCCTTTTCTCTTGTCCTTTGTCTCAGGTTTTTGTCTCTAATTCCCTGCTCTTTATTTCGCTCTGGGGCAAATAAATCTCCTTTGTGCTGTGAACCCAGTCTTGGCATGTCTTGCGTCAATGTCAATCCTTTCAATCAGTATGACCAGAATCTATATGTATGTAAATGATAATGTCAAGGAGAGTGGAAAGTGCAGTTAACAATGGGACTGAGGCAACAAGTTATGAAACTGTTGGAAAGAAGGAGTGTGGGATGCAGGATGAAAGTGAAGCAAGTTAGTGAAAGACTGTAATGTCACCTTACGGATATGATTTTGTACCGAAGCATTAGACATTTGAGTTTTCCAGTGACAGGATATTAAGATTGCTTTTCTTAGAAAAAAGATAAAAACAATTGACTTGATTGGAAAGAAATTGGTGTGAGAAAAACGTCAGATGTACTATGCATGTTTGAGCCAGTCTTTGAGGATGTGAGTTCTACAGTGGGAATGGGGCCTTTATCTGAAAGGTGGGGTGGGACAGGTGCAATGGGACTCTCTCTAGAAGATAGCTTTTTTGTAAAGTTGCTAGCCATGTTTCCTTTTAGAAATTGCTTTTCATTCTGGTTCTCATTTCACTGTCTCCTTTAGACACTCAGCAATTTCCTTTATGCTGTGCCTTATTGAGTCACAGACTAAATTATTTTAATGCATTTTCACCCATTCTTCTAGACTATAATTGATTGTTCCTTCTCCTTCTGCATTGGTGCTTTCTATTTCTTTCTCTCTCTCTTCCCTCTTCTCACTCCCCTCTCCTTCAATCTCTTCTCTACCCTTTATTCCCCCCTGTCCTCCTCATTCCCTCTCCTTCCTCTTCTCTCTTTGTTATTTTCCTTCCTTTCCTCTTCTTCCCCTCCTTTCCCTTTCTTCCCTTCTCTTTGATTTCCCCTCTTTTTCTCACATACCTTTTCTAGCCTTCTTTTTACTAACCTGTTCATCTTTCCCTCCCTTCCCCTTCTCTTGCCTTCCCTCCACTCCCCCCTCCTTTCCTCCTTTATACTTTTCACTCTCTTCGGTCCCATTGTTACTTTCCTTTTGTCTTTTTCTTTATTTCTTTTTTTAATTTATTGGATGTTTTTATTTATTTGTATTTCAAGTGTTATCTCCTTTCCCAGTTTCCACCTCCAAAACATGTTATCCCATCCCCCCTTCTCCTGATTCTATGAGGGTGTACCCATACCCAACCACTTGCTCCTCCCTACTTTCACATTTCCCTCCACTGGGGCATCTGGTCTTCACAGGACCAAGGGCCTCTTCTCCCATTGATGCCTGACAAGGCCATCCTTTGCCACATATACAGCTGGAGCCATGGGTTCTTCCAAGTGTACTCCTTGGTTGGTGGTTTAGACCCTGAAAGCTCTGATTCATTGATATTGTTGTTCTTCCTATGGGATTGCAATGGAGGATAACTCCTCCATTGGGGACCCCGTGATCAGTTGAATGGTTGGCTATGAGCATCCACCTCTGTGAGGGTGATGCTCTGGTAGAGCCTCTCAGAAGACAGATATATCAGGCTGCTGCCAGCATGCCCTTCTTGGCATCCACATTAGTGTCTTCATTTTATGACTGTATAAGGGATAGATCCCCAGGTGGGTCAGTCTCTAGATGGCATTTCCTTCAGTCTCTGTTCCACACTTTGTTTTTGTATTTGCTCCCATGAGTATTTTGTTATCCCTTCTTAAAAGGACTGAAATAGGTACACTTTGGTCTTCCTACATTTTGAGCTTCATGGGGTCTGTGAATTGTATCTTGAGTATTCAAAGCTTCTGGGCTAATAGCCACTTATCAGTGAGTGCATACAATGTGTGTTCATTTGTGATTGTGTTACCTCAAACAGAATGATATTTTCTAGTTCTAATAACTTGCCTAAGAATTTAATGAATTCATTGTTTTTAATAGTTGAGTAGTATTCCATTGTGTAAATATACCATATTTTCTGTATCTATTCCTCTGTTGAAGGATATCTAGGTTCTTTCCAGCTTCTGGATATTATAAAAAGGGTACTATGAACATAGGGAACCATGTGTCCTTGTTATATGTTGGAACATCTTTTGAAAGTATGCCCAGGAGTGGTGTAGCTGGGTCCTCAGGTAATACTGTGTCCAACTTTCAGAAGAACCTCCAGACTGATTTCCAGAGTGGTTGAACCTGCTTGCAATCTTACCAACAATGGAAGAGTGTTCCTCATTCTCTAAGTCCTTGACAGCATCTGCTGTCTCCTGAGTTTTTGAACTTAGCCATTCTGATTAGTATGAGGTGAAATCTCAGGGTTATTTTGATTTGCATTTTCGTGGTGACTAAGGATATTGACTGCACAACACTATGGCTTATGCTCTAAGATCAAGAGTTGACAAATGGGACCTCATAAACTTGCTAAGTTTCTGTAAGGCAAAGGACACTGTCATCAGGACAAAATGGCAACCATCAATTGGGCAAAGATCTTTATTGCTGTTACTTTCTTTTTCTCTTAATTTCTCTTAATTCTTCCCCTTACCCCTTTCTCTTTAAACATTTAAATCTTTATTAACTCAATGAGAAATAACTTGGAAGTATAAAAATATGTACAACAGATTTAGAAACACAGATTATTAAATTTTTTTCCAATTCTTGTAATAAATTACTCTATTGATATATTGGAGACTTGTTAACATTTTGAAAATGATCACTAGATTTCTTGGAACTTAACATATTTTCTCAGTTTAAAATATCATTATTCTTAAGCGATTACAAGCTCAACTGGAGAACCTCAGTATTGTTATTGAATCACTGCACTGTTATCTTAGTAGTTCCTGACACACTACTAGGTGTCAGTCATGACAACATGGTCTTTAGTTATTATAATTCCTGCTCAAGAACAAAATTGGGACATTTTCCAAGAATTTTACTCCAGTTACAATTTTTACTAGTTTTTAGTCTATATTTTATTTGCTTTCTTGAAATAAATTGCATTAAAACACTTACATTTAGGGCAGGGAAATTGTTCATGTGGCAAAGGTGCCTGCCTCTAAGCTTGCAACCCCACCAGCAGTAAAGGAGTGTTCCTCTTTCTCCCATCCTTGCCAGAACCAGTTTTCTCCTGAGTTTTTGATTTTAGCCATTCTGATTGCTGTGAGGTGTAATCTCAAGGTTGTTTTGATTTGCATTTCCCTATTGACTGAGGATGTTGAACATTTCATTAGGTGTATCTCAGCCATTTGATATTCCACAGGTGAGAATTCTTTGTTTAGCCCTGTACCCCATTTTTAATAGGATTATTTGGCTCTCAGGAGTCTAACTTCTTGAGTTCTTTATATATATTGGATACTAGCCCTCTGTCAGATGTAGGGTTGATAAAGATCATTTTCCACTATGTTGGTTGCTGTTTTGTCCTTTTGAAAGTATCCTTTGCCTTAAAGAAACTTTGGAATTTTATGAGGTCCCATTTGTTAATTCTTGATCTTAGAGCATAAGCTATCTGTGTTCTGTTCAGGAACTTTTCCCCTGGGTCCATGTCCTCAAGGCTCCTCCCCAGTTTCTTTTCTATTAGTTGTAGGGTCTCTAGTTTTATGTGGAGGTCTTTTGTCCACTTGGATTTGAGCTTAGTACAAGGAGATAAGAATGGCTCGATTTGAATTCTTCTGTATGCTGAACTACAGTCAGACAAGCACCATTTGTTGAAAAGGCTATCTTTTCTGCACTGGATAGTTGTAGCTCCTTTGTCAAATATCAAGTGAACATAGGTGTGTGGGTTCATTTCTGGGCCTTCAATTCTATTCCATTGATCTATCTGCCTGTCAGTGTACCAATACCATGCAGTTTTTAACACTATTCTTCTGTAGTACTGCTTGAGGTCAGGGACACTGATTTCCCCAGAAGTTCTTTTACTCTTGAGAACAGTTTTAGCTATCCTGGGTTTTCTGTTATTCCAGATGAATTTGAGAATTGCTCTTTCTAACTCTGAAGAATTGAGTTGGGATTTTGATAGGGATTGCATTGAATCTGTAGATTGCTTTTGGCAAGATGGCCATTTTTACTATATTTATCCTGCCAATCCAAGAGCATGGAAGATTTTTGCATCTTCTGAGGTCTTCATACAGATCTTTCACTTGTTTGGTTAGAGTCCATCCAAGATACTTTATATTGCTTGTGACTATTGTGAAGGGAGTCATTTCTCAAGTTCTTTCTCAGTCTGTTTATCCTTTGAGAATTTGAAGGCTACTGATTTGTTTGAGTTAATTTTATATTTAGCCACATTCCTGTTGCTGAAGTTGTTTATCAGCTGTAGGAGTTCTCTGGCGCAGTTTATTGGGTGCTTAAGTATACTATCCTATCATTTGCAAATGGTGATAATTTGACTTCTTCCTTTGCAAATTGTATCCCTTTGACCTCCCTTTGTTGTCTAATTGTTCTAGCTAGAACTTGAAATACTATATTGAATAAATATGGAGAGAGAGGGCAGCTTTTCTAGTCCCTGATATTAGTGGGATTGCTTCAAGTGTCTCTCCATTTTGTTTGATTTTGGCTACTGGTTTGTAGTATATTGTTTTTACTATGTTCGGGTATGGGCCTTGAATTCCTGATCTTTCCAAGACCTTTAACATGAAAGGATGCTTAATTTTATCAAATGCTTTTTCAGAATCTCATGAAGTAAAAATGTGGTTTTTTTCTTTGAGTTTGTTTATGTGGTAGATTACATTGATGCATTTCCATATATAGAATGATCCCTGCATCACTGGGATGAAGCCTACTTGACTATGGTGAATGATCATTTTGATATATTCTTGGATTTGGTTGGCAAGAATTTTGTTGAGTATTGTTGCATTGATATTCCCAAGGGAAATTGTTCTAAATTCTCTTTCTTTTTTGGATCTTTGATTTTTTGGTTTGTTTGTGTTTTGTTGTTGTTGTTGCTTTTTTTTCTCTCGTTGTCTCATTCTTGATTTAGCTATTTTTTATTCGATATATTCTTTATTTACATTTCAACTGATTTCCCCTTTCCTGGCTCCCTACTCCTCAAAAGTTCCATATGCCCTTTTCCTTCCCCCTGTTCCCCCATCCACTCCTTCCCATTTCCCTCTTCTGGTATTCCCCTACACTGATGCATGGAGCCTTTCAAGAACCAGGGGCCACTCCTTCCTACTTTTTGGGCATTATTTGATATGTGGATTGTGTCTTGGGTATTCCAAGATTATAGGCTAATACCCATTTATCAGTTAGTGCATACCATCAGTATTCTTTTGAGACTGGGTTACCTCACTTAGTATGATGTTCTCCAGCTCCATCCATTTGTCTAAGAATTTCATGGATTCATTGTTTCTAATGGCTGAATAGTACTCCATTGTGTGTGTGTGTGTATGTATATATATATATATATATATATATATATATATACCATATACCACACTTTTTTTTATCCATTCATCTGTTAAGGGACATCTGGGATATTCCCAGCTTCTGGCTATTATAAATAGGGCTGCTATGAACATAATGGAACATGTATCCTTATTACATGCTGGGGAATCCTCTGGGTATATGCCCAGGAGTGGTATAGCAGGGTTCTCCAGAAGTGTTGTGCCCTGTTTTCTGAGGAACCACCAGAATGATTTCCAGAGTGGTTGTACCAGCTTGCAATCCCACCAGCAGTGCAGGAGTGTTCCTCTTTCTCCACATCCTTGCAACACCTTCCTTCTCCTGAGTTTTTAATCTTAGTCATTCAGACTGGTGTGAAGTGAAATCTCAGGGTTGTTTTGATTTGAATTTCCCTAATGATTAGTGATGTTGAACATTTTCACAGTGCTGCTAAGCCATTCGAAATTCTGGTGTGATTTTGATATCAGCGAAACTGTGACTTCATAGAACAGGTTTGGTAGTGTTCCTTCTGTTTTTATTTTGTGGAATAGTTTGAAGAGTATTGGTGTTAAGTCTTCTTTGAAGGTCTGATAGAATTATGCACTAAAACCATCTGGTCCTGTGCTTATTTTCGTTGGCAGAGTGTTAATGACCACTTCTATTTTTTAGGAATTATGGTACCATTTAGATTGTCTATCTGATCCTGATTAAACTTTGATATTTGCTATCTGTCTGGGAAATTGTCCTTTTCATCCAGATTTTCCACTTCTGTTGAATATAGGCTTTTATAGTAGGATATGATAATTTTTTAATTCTTCACTTTCTGTTGTCATATCTCCCTTTTTCATTTCTGATTTTGTTAATTTGAGTACTGTCTCTGTGCCCTCTGGTTAGACTGGTTTATATACCTTGTTGATTTTCTCAAAGAACCAGCTCCTGGTTTTGATGCCCTCTACTTCTCTTGGATGTATTAGCTTCTTTCTGTTCTAAAGCTTTCAGGTGTGCTGCTAAGATGCTAGTGTATGCTCTCTCCAGCTTCTTTTTGGAGGAACTCAGAGCTATGAGTTTTCCTCTTAGCACTGCTTTCATTGTGTCCCACAAATTTGGGTATGTTGTGCCCTCATTTTCATTAAATTCTAAAACGGTTTTGATTTCCTTCCTTATTTCTTCCTTACCAAGGTATCACTGAGTAGAGCACTGCTCAGTTTCCATGTGTATGCAGTCTTTCTGTTGTTTTTGTTGCTATTGAAGACCACCCTTACTCCATAGTGATCTGATAGGAGGAATGAGATTACTTCCATCTTCTAATATCTGTTGAGTTCTGTTTTGTGACCAATTATATGGTCAATTTGGGATACAGTACCACGAGTTGCTGAGAAGGTATATTCTTTTGATTTAGGATTAAATGTTCTATAGATATCTATTAAATCCATTTGGTCCAAAACTTCTGTTACTTTCACTGTGTCTCTGTTTAGTTTGTGTTTCCCTAATCTGTCCATTGATGAGAGTGGGATGTTGAAGTCACCCAGAATTATTGTATGAGCTACAGTGTGTACTTTAAGTAAAGTTTCTATTATGAATGTGGATGGCCTTGCATTTGGAGCATAGATGTTCAGAATTGAGAGTTCTTCTTGGTAGACTTTTCCTTGATGAGTATAAAGTGTCCTTCTGTGTCTTTTTGATGACTTTCACTGAAAGTCCATTTCATTACATAATAGAATGGCTACTCTAGCTAGTTTCCTGGAACCATTTGCTTGGAAAACTGTTTTCCAGCCTTTTACTATGAGGTAGTGTTTGTCTTTGACACTGAGATGCATTTCCTGTATGCAGCAAAATTTTGGATCTTGTTTATGTATCCAGTTTGTTAGTCTATGTCTTTTGATTGGGAATTGAGTCCATTGATGTTAAGAGATATTAAGGAAGAGTGATTGTTGCTTCCTGCTATTTTTGATGTAATTTTTATGTTTGTGTGGTTATCCACTTTTGGGTTTGTTGTCCCTCCTTTTGTTGGTGTTTGTCATTCATTATCCTTTGATTGCCTGGATTTGTGAAAAGGTATTGTGTAAAATTGTTTTTGTCATGAAATACCTTTGTTTCTCCATCTATGGTAATTGAGAGATTTGATGGATATAGCAGTCTGGGTTGGAATTTGTGTTCCCTTAGGGAGTGTATGACACCTGCCCAGGCTCTTCTGTCTTTCATAGTCTCTGGTGAGAATGCTGGTGTAATTCTAACAAGTTTACCTTTATATATTACCTGAACTTTTCCTCTTACTGCTTTTAGTATTCTTTATTTAGTACATTTAGGGTTTTCATTATTATGTGACAGTAGAAATTTCTTTTCTGTTCAAATCTATTTGGAGTTCTGTAGGCTTCTTGTATGTTCATGGGCATCTCTTTCTTTAGGTTAGGGAAGATGTCTTCTATAATTTTGTTGAAGACATTTACTGTCCTTTTAAGTTGGAAATCTTCACTCTCTTCCTTACCTATAATCCTTAAGTTTGATCTTCTCATTTTGTGCTGGATTTCCTGAATGTTTTGGGTCAGGAGTTTATTGCATTTTTCATTTTTGTTGACTGTTGTATCATTGCTTTCTATGGTAACTTCTGCATTTAAGATTCTTTCTTCTATCTCTTGTATTCAGTTGATGACACTTGGATACATGACTTCTGACTTATGTCCTAGGTTTTCTAGGTCCTGAGTTGTTCCACTTTGTGATATCATTATTAGTTCTACCTCCATCTTAGATCCTGGATGGCTTCCTTCAATTCGTTCACCTGTTCTGTTGTGTTTTCCCTTAGTACTTCAAGGGCTTCTGCCTGTTTACTTGTATTCTCCTGTATTTCTTTAAGGGAGTTATTTATGTCCTTCTTGAAACCTTCCCTGAAGCTCTCCATCAGCATCATGACCTGTGATTTTAAATCGAAATCTTGCTTAGCAAGTACGAGTACTTGCAAAACAGTGTGCCATTCTCCTCTAACTCTCTACATTTTCTATTTCATTTGTATTAGTCTTATTCTGATAAATGCCATAATGTTTACAGAGGAGTAACAGAACATAGTAAATGTCTTCCCTTCCCTTGCCCTGAAACTACCACTATCTGCAAACCCACAAGCCTGGTACCAGACTATGGCCTAAAAAAATTTTGTTGTTCCTGAGAGGCCTTGCTTTCCTATAGATCTCTCCCATATCCTCCATTTCCACCCTTCCTGGAGCAATGTCAACTCTCACAGGCTTAGCTTCTGACAGGTGGCATTCAATCTTTCTTTCTTCAAGAATTATCCTTGACTGATAAGTCACTTCTTTTCTTTGCCATATTTCCCCCTGCCCACACCATCTCTGAATACATAGACTTAGACCATAGGCAATAAAATATCTTGAAATAAACCTATAGGATGAAGTTTAAAGGTGGTAGGTGTGTTTTTAAGCAGCTTACTCTCAACCAATTGACACAGAGTCTTATTAAGTTTATTCAACAAGCTTTAAGAACAATAACTGAACATCTATATATTTCTAACCTTCTAAGCTTTCTAGCTACTTCCTCAACTATATAACCCAAGTTACATGCATTTTGAGTTTTGCCCTGGCTTGCTGGGCCTCATGTATGTCTTCCTGAAGAAGTCCCTTGGTGACTCCTCCTTATGCCCAATCTCACTGTGACCTCATTTTTATTCCCCCATCTCATGGCCCTTCTCCTTGACCCTCATCTACCTTGTAGCAAATTCCTCCTCCTGGCTCCTCAGCCTCAGATCACTCTCTAGGATCAGAAATACAGCCTTTCTGTTATCTGTACCCAGTCATTGACTGTTCTGCCTTTTATTAATTAATCGAAGGTAACTGGAGAATATTTTTTATCCTACATTGATACAGAAGAATCTTTAATACTCATGACAAGGTTCATGTCCGCACTCTAACTAGATCTTGGGTCACTGAAATAAGCAACTGAATATGCAGAGCACAAAACACTCTTCCAACATAAACAAAGAGACAAAAGACCTCTCCAATGAAAAACTTTAAGTCTCTAAAGATAGACACAGAAAGATGATAGAAAATGAAAAGATACCCCATGTTCATGATGGTTAGAATTAATAAAGTGACATAGGTTGCACCACAGGTGGCACCACATTTCTTTTCGAGATCATTTTTTCCTCTGCCTGAGCATATGCTGCAAAACTGTTTTTGAAAGAAGGTTTACACAAGGAATCAGCACTTGGAGGGTCTCCCTGCCACCATCTTCACTCCCAATCTGACAGGACAGGCAGCTCCAGGTACAGAGATATCCCAAGTTTAACAGCACTTGGGACACAAACTGCCTGGACAACTCTGTGGTTCCTATGTCTGTCGGGGGTCCTTTGCCCTGCAGAGTAATCAGCACTTGGAGGGGCTCCCATCTACCATCATTGCTCCCAGTCAGACAGGACAGGCAGCTCCAAGTACAGAGATATCCTGAGTTTAACAGCACTTGGGACACAGACCGCCAGGCTTCTGCCTGAGCCCAAATCCTGGGTAGCTCTGCAGTTCATCTGTGTGCCAGCCTGTCGAGGGTCCTTGGCCCTGTAGAGTAATCTCACTTGGAGGGGCTCCGTGCCACCATCTTCACTTCCAGTCGAGGTACACAGAGACAACCCTGAGTATAGCACTGTTGGGGCAAGGCACACCAGGCCTCCAAGGTTACCCAAGAGAAGGATAGCTCATCAGTAATCTGTGCCAGTGGAAACCCAGCCATCCAGAGGAGCATAAATAGCCTTATAGGCTTACAGGAGGTTCAAGCACCAGACAGTGACAACAGACCAGAGATAACACCAGAGATAACCAGATGGCAAAAGGCAAACATAGGAACGTTACTAACAGAAATCAAGGCAACATAGAAGCATCTGAATCCAATTCTCTGACAACAGCAAGTCCTGGATACCCCAACACAACAGAAAAACAAGATTTGGACTTAAAATCCCTGGTCATGATGCTGTTAGAGGAACACAAGAAGGACATAAATAAATCTCTTAAAGAAATACAGGAGAAAATGAGCAAAAGGTTAGAAGTCCTAACAAGGGAAACACAAAAATCATTTAAAAATCAACAAAATTAGAAATGAAAAGGGAGATATAACAACAGAAACTGAGGAAATTCAAAAATTTATCAGATCCTACTACCAAAACCTATACTCAACACAACTGGAGATCTAGAGGAAATGGACAATTTCCTAGACAGATACCAAATACCAAAATTAAATCAGGATCAAATGGATCATCTAAGCAGTCCCATAACCCCTAAAGAAATAGAAGTGGTCATTGAAAGTCTTCCAACCAGAAAAAGCATGGGACCAGATGGTTTTAGTGTAGAATTCTATCAGACCTTCAAAGAAGATCTAACACCAATATTCTTGAAACTATTCCACAAAATAGAAACAGAAGGAATACTACCCAACTCATTCTATGAAACCACAATTACAATAATCTCAAAACCACACAAGGATCCAACAAAGAAAGAGAACGTCTACCAATTTCCCTAATGAATATCAATGCTAAAATACTCAATAAAATTCTTGCCAACCGAATCCAAGAACACATCAAAACAATCATTCACCATGATCAAGTAGGCTTCATTCCAGGGATGCAGGGATGGTTCAATATAAGGAAATCCATCAATGCCACCCACTACATAAACAAACTCAAAGAAAAAAACCACATGGTTATTTCATTAGATGCTGAAAAAACTTTTGACAATATTCAGCATCCTTTCATGTTGAAGGTCTTGGTAAGAACAGAAATTCAAGGCCCATACCTAAACATAGTAAAAACAATATACAGCAAACCAGTAGCCAAACTAAATGGAGAGACACTAATATCGGGGACTAGAAAAGGCTGCCCTTTTTCTCCATATTTCTATATTCAATAAAGTATTTGAAGTTCTAGCTAGAACAATTAGACAACAAAGGAAGGTCAAAGGGATATGAATTGGAAAGTAAGAAGTCAAATTATCACTATTTGCAGATGATATGATAGTATACCTATGTGACCCAAAAAAACCCACCAGAGAACTCCTACAGCTGATAAACAACCTCAGCAAAGTGGCTGGAAATAAAATCAATTCAAAAAAATCAATAGCCTTCCCATTCTCAAAGGATAAACAGGCTGAGAAAGAAATTAGAGAATAACACCCTTCACAATAGCTACAAACAATATAAAGTATCTTGGTGTGACTCTAACCAAACAAGTGAAAGATCTGCATGACAAGAACTTCCTGCCTTTCAAGAAAGTGCCAGGAGCCATTCTCACATAGATCTCAAACCCCCCTCCTTTCAGCCATTACTAGCCTGGTTCTTCTAGCCTGCTTTTATAAGGAAAAGTAGTAGCTTAAAGATTAGCCAATTAAGCTAGTTGGTCAATGCATGCAGAGCTCACCTGAATGGGCTAGAACAAATGAAGCTCACCTGTAGTTAAGTTACCATAGCAACTCCTTTCCACTTCACCTCTCATGACCAATTTACTATGCCAAGTTTCTACATCATTTGCCAAGTTTCCCTAAGATTCTGAGAGATAATTCTGAGAAACTGTTCCTGAGAAATGATACTAGCCCCCTGAGATTGTTCCCCAAATACAATGACTTCCCCCTTCACTCCTTCCCACACCTGCTTGCTTCCCTTTAAATTGCATTCTATAAAAAATAAAATTTGACAGCTTGATCAGAATACTGTCTTGCTGTCCGTCTCTCCTGTCTCTTGTCTCTCGCCTTCTCCTAGGTGGTTCGGGGATCCTGTTGACTATCCTGAAGATCTGGACAAGAAAGAAATAGAATACCTCAAAAGATGGAAATATCTCCCATGCTTGTGGATTGGCAGGATTAATACAGTAAAAATGGTCATCTTACCAAAAGCAATCTACAGATTCAATGCAATTCCCATGAAAATTCCAACTCATTTTTTTCACAGAGTTAGAAAGAGCAACTCTCAAATTCATCTGGAATAACAAAAACCCAGAATAGATTAAACTATTCTCAACGGTAAAAGAACTTCTGAGGGAATAAGTATGCTGTACCTCAAGCAGTACTATATAGAAATAATGTTAAACCCTGCATGCTATTCTACAGTAACAGGCAGATAGATCAATGGAATAGAATAAAAGACCCGGAAATGAACCCACACACCTATGACCACTTGATCTTTGACAAAGGAGTTAAAACCATCCAGTGGGAAAAAAATAGCCTTAGACGGACGGTAGTGGCGCATATCTGTAATCCCAGCACTCTAGGAGACAGAGTCAACCTGGTCTACAGAGTGAGTTCCAGGAAAGCCAGGGCTATACAGAGAAACCCTGTCTTGAAAAAAAAAACAAGTAAAAAAATAGCCTTTTCAACAAATGGTGCAGAAGAATGCAAATTAATCCATCTTTATCTCCTTGTACTAAGCTCAAGTCTGAGTGAGTGGATCAAGCACCTCAACATAAAACCAGACACACTGAAAGTAATAGAAAAGAAGCTGGAGAAGACCATTGAGCACATGGGCACAGGGAGAAATTTCCTGAACAGAACACCAATAGCTTATGCTGTAAGATCAAGGCAAATGGGACCTCATAAAATTACAAAGTTTCTGTAAGACAAAGGACACTGTCAATAGGACAAAATGGCAACCAACAAATTGGGAAAAGATCTTTATGAACCCTACATCTGACAGAGGGGTAATATCCAGTATATTCATAGAACTCAACAAGTTAAACTCCAGAAAACCAAGTAACCCTATTTAAAAAATGGACAGAGCTGAACAAAGAATTTTTAACTGAGGAATACTGAATGGCTTGAGAAACACCTAAAGAAATTTTCAACATCCTTAGACATCAGGGAAATGCAAATCAAAACAACCCTAAGATTTCACCTCACACCAGTGAGAATGGCTAAGATCAAAGAACATAAGCAACAGAAACAAATGTTACATGTCATCATCAGGACCAGATTCTCCCACCACAACAAGTCTTGGATATACCATCTCACCAGAAAAAAACAAGACTCTTATTTAAAAATATATCTCAAGATAATAGAGGACTTTAAGAAGAACATAAATAATTCTCTTAAAGAAATATAGGAGAACACTGGTAAACAGCTAGAAGCCATTAACGAGGAAACAAAAAAAAAAAAAAAAAAAAAAAGAAATCCCTTAAAGAATTACAGAAAAACACAATCAAGCAACTGAAGGAAATAAACAAAAACTATTGAAGATCTAAAAATGGAACTAGAAACAATAAATAAATAAATAAATAAATAAATAAATAAATACTCAAGAGATAGCAGATGCTGATCAGCATGTTGAGAAAGAGGAACACTCCTCCACTGCTGGTGGGATTGCAAGCTGGTACAACCAATCTAGAAATCAGTTTGGTAGTTCCTCAAAAAATTGGACATGATACTTCTGGAGGACCCTGCTATACCACTCCTGGGCATATACCCAGAGGATTCCCCAGCATGTAATAAGGATACATGCTCCACTATGTTCATAGCAGCCCTATTTATATAATAGCCAGAATGAGAAAAGAACCCAGATGCCCCTCAACAAAGGAATGGATACAGAAAATGTGGTAAATTTACACAATAGAATGTTACTCAGCTATTAAAAACAATGAGTTCATAGGCAAATGAGTTATACTAGAAAATAGCGTCCTAAGTGTGGTAACTATCTTGAATCAATACTATACTATCTTGAATCAATAAGGGGGAGAGTGGGCCTTCTTTCCTTATCCCTGCTTTTATTGGGAATGCTTCAAGTTTCTCTCCATTTAGTTTGATGTTAGCTACTGGTTTGCTGTATATTGCTTTTATTATGTTATGTATGGAACTTGAATTCATGACCTCTCCAATACTTTTAACATGAAGGAATATTATAGCAGGATCTGATGATTTTTTTGAAGTTCCTCAGTTTCTGTTGATATATCTCCCTTTTCATTTCTGATATTGCTAATTTGAATACTGTCTCTGTGTGTTCTTATTGAGTAATGGTTTTTGTAGAGAGCCTCTCCCATGGATAGGCATGGGCACTAGTTGAGGGCTGGGGCCACCCACCCATCTCAAAATATTTTTTTTCTTTTTGGTTTCTATGAATGCAAGCTTTATTTTTAATGAATATTCAATAGAAATAAATTGCAACAGCCCCTTGCCCCAACAAGTAAGTTAAAAAAGCATTAACAAAAAGATCATAATCTAAAGAGTTTGAAATCCTGTGACATGTCGTCTCTGAGAGCATGAAACTCTTCAAGACTTCTGAAGATTCAGAGAGTCTGGTATGATTTTAAGAAAACTGCTGAGGGTTCTTCCTGGGGGCCTCTCATGGTGTTGAGTGGCAACTGAACATTTCCCAATTCTTGCCATCCTTAGACAACTGCTTGAGCCTCGTCGGAAGCCTTTTCTCAAAGAACCAGGTCCTGGTGTGTCCTTTCATCAGTTTGAGTTTGTCAACCAAGATCTCCAGTCTCCTCCTTCTGCCCTTGGTCTTTCCTGAAGTGCATCTTAGCTCCAGTAACTACTTATAGGTGGTCCCAAAGATTCCATTCTAGTCAGACAGATGTCGAGTTGTCTCCATCTCAGTTACTTCTATCTTGGCTGCAGCTCACTTAACTTTGGTTCTTCATCTCAAAAAATTTTAACCAGAACTGTTCCTGTGCAAATGAAGACAGGGGAAAAACAGAGACTAAAAGAAAGGCCCCACCTAGGAATTCATTCCATCTGCAGACACCAAACCCAGACACTATTGCTGATGGCAAAAAGCACTTGCTGACAAAAGCCTGGTATGGCTGTTCCTTGAGAAGTTCTACCAGCACCTGACCAATACAGATGTAGATACTCACAGTCAAGCATGGTATAGAGCCTGAGGAACCCAGTGGAAGAACTAGCTGAAGGACTATAGGAGCTGAAGGGGATTGCAATACTATAGGAAGAACAATATCAACTAACTGAACCACCAGAGCTCCCATAGATTAAAACATTAACCAAAGAGTATAAATGGAGGGATCCATCACGTCAGATGCATATGAAGCAGAGGATGGCCTTATCTGACATCAATGGGAGGGGAGGTCATTGGTCCTATGGAGATTTAATGCCCTCAATGTAGGTGGATGCTAGAGTACTGACATGGGAGTGGGAGAGTGGGTAGAGGAGCACCCTCATAGAGGCAGGGGGAGGAGAGAGAGGGGATAGGATGTGGGAATGGTGGAGAAGAAACTGGGAAGAGAAATATCATTTGAAATGTAAATGAATAAAATAAATATTAAAAATAAAATAATCATATAAAGAGATATCTGTACAGATAAGTAGATATAGTGAGATCTCTATTCTATAGCATTAATTTTATGTAATGTTATTGAGTAATTATACAGCTATAATGATATATCTATTTTTGTACTTTTCTATATGAATATAGCATGGAATATATAATAAAGATATTTATATGTTTGGAATGTAATGTGTATAACAGAAACATCAATTATATATTTTCATTATACTAGGATCTGTGTATCTATATTTATAAACAGAAAGATTAAAATAAGAAAAAAATGGCTAAGAAATACCTTAAAACAGATTGTTTATCCTTAGCAATTAGGGAAATAAAAACTAAAGTAACTGAGATTAATACCACCCCAGTCATTACAGTGAAGACAACTACACAACTGACAACAAATTCTGCTGCTGATGTTGGGAAAAGGGAATTTTCATTTACTGCTGATGGGAATGCAAATTGATCTAGTCACACAGAAATCAATGTCAAGAAACCTTTAAAAAAGAAAAATAAATCTACCATATGACCCAGCTATAACATTCCTTTGCATATGCTCAAAAAGACAGATATTATCCTACACCAAAGATAATTGCTTAGCTGTGTTCATTAGTGTTCAATTCACAATAGCCATCAAATGGAATTTACCTAGATGTGCTTCAATAGATGATTGGATAGCAAAAATCCCATATGCTTACTCAATGAAATACCATTTAGAAATAAATAAAAGTGAAATCATGAAATGTTCAGGTAAATGGGCAGATGTGTTTATATATATATATATATATATATATATATATATATATATGTGTGTGTGTGTGTGTGTGTGTGTGTGTGTACATATAGACATAATTTTAATGATGATAAATGTGTAATATAATAATAAATATATTCCATATACTTACATGTATGTTGAAGATTGTATATTAGTCAGGCTTACAGTGCACCCCACAAGACCAAAAGTCTAAAAATAAAACAGTATCATGTATAACCAATCTCAATATCATTGGTCAGCATAATCCAAGTAACTCCCAAACTAATATAGGTTATTAGGTATAATATAACATAGATTACTTCCCAGAAACAGAAGTTAGAGTCCTACTTCTGAAGACATTGTATACTTAGGACATGAGTCTTAAGCTACATCTAACCTGAAAGTCTCCTTCCTGGTAACGAGCTTCCATAGTTCCAAAAATACTACACAAGCTGCAATGCGGGGGAAGAGCTTGAGGTTTCTCAGCTGCAACCTTTATTAGCCACATTAATGACCAGCATGGCCGCATATCTCTAAAAGTGCAATGAGTGGCAGTCACATGTTAATGGTAACCAATGCTTGTCTAGTTGAACGTAAGGCTCAATCAGCATGATGGAAGTTACGCTGAGTCTTCTACCAGAACCAGTGTACTTATGAGCTATGCAAAACAAATCTACTATTGCCACATTGCTAGATCAACATGATTCCTTAATACAATCTAAATCTTTTCCTTATACCCACAGATAAATATTGCTATCACCCCTCATGAAAGAAACTTCTTTATGTCAAATGTAGACACAAAACCCACAACTGGCAAAAATGATGAAAATCAATAGAGCATGGAAATCATAATTTATCATATGACATACACGACAACATTCCCTGAGTTACACAGGAGCAGGGTAGGTGACAAAACACAGATAGGCTGTGAGGTATTTGTAATCCTACAATGTGGAAAATGGATCAGGTCTGAAAAGTAATTGTGTACTGATAAAAATTCTTTAGCAAAAAAATATAATTTTAAAAGAAAATTCATATGCCAAATAACTCTGGCATCAGTGAAGAGAAACCTTTGGGACTTGATTGAAAAGTCTGAAACTTTGCAGTGTATTGGGCATAATTATTTACAAGAACTTGTAGGTCACCTCTGGGATTTTCCTTCTCTTAAATGCAAACACTTTACAGAATTATACATATATTATCATGAGTTTTGACCCTAGTGCCATAAAGCAAATAATATACTAAGAAAAAATCCTCTCGGTAAAATCAGGTAAAAAAAAAAAAAAAAAAAAAAAAAAAACAACAACAAAAAACGGGTATTCTAATTTATTTCTTTTAACTTTGCTATCAGATAAATTAGTTACTATTTATATTCTTCCTAACTTTCAACTCCTTTCTGGTCTTCTTGATAAATGAAACATGTATGAAAATAAAGGGAGTTATAAAACAATAATTAATTTGGCTTTCTGAAAGGATGAGATTTTAGAATGTACTACTAATAATGCAAGTTATCTCTGTGTTAGATAACTTTATACATTGCTCTTAGTTATTAGAACAAGGAAATTTAAACTGTCTTCTTTGAGTGTTCTAATGACACAAACATAAACACATTAAGAGCATAAAATTAACATGATTAGCTTTGGTCATATGTCCTTATACCAATGATAACAGGAAACAAACTAGAATTACATTATTCTTTTAAAGTTTAAAAAGTTTTGGGAATAAGCATTGGAAACAAGCTTAAATACAAAATAGATTTTATCCATTATAGTATTATATAGAAAATTACAATATTCTAATGAAGCATTAGGATAAAGGAAGGTCCTGTTTTCATAAAGGAAGATGTTGAACATTGTCATTTTAGATACTTTTTATTAAATAAACATATTTCTTTCTTTAAATTTTTCTCCATATAGAATATTTTGATCATGTTCTTTCCCCTCCCTAACCACTTCCAAGTTACTTGTTTGTGAGAATCAGATGTTATAGATGACTACAAGAAAACTGCATCATCAAGACTCTTCTTAAAGTTATAATGCTATGAGCAAAGGTAAGCTGTCCCTTGGATTCATTATTAGGATGTAGAAAATAAAGTCACCTGATCAAGGTCGCTAACTGAAGCTAGGGTTGGAATTAATTCTTTTTTTACATCATCACATATTATGCTTCAGAATTCTGGAGCAATAAGCCTCAAAATGCATATAGTATAGTTAAAAATTATTGAAACACATATATGGAAAAATGAAACAACATAAATTATGCCATTATGCTGGAAATATGTACTCTATTGATTAAGGATGATATGACCCACTATTCAAAATATGACACTAGTGCTGTCTCAGAAATTGAGTTAAAATTTGGTTAAAATGTTTCACATGTAAAATGTCTTTTACTGAAAAGAAGGCTTTAGATATTTGCAAAAAGGAAGCATGAATACTGCCATGGGGGAAGTCACTATTTATGAAAGTTTTTATGACAGAGGGGAAAGAGAACTGAGACATAATAATCTATGAAGATTTACTTCTTCAACATCTCAATGTTATTTTATTAAACATGAATCTCTCCCCATTAGCATTAGTGATTTTTCCACAATCTCTAATATATACATTTAAAATACCTCTGACACTTTAAAAATCATTTCATCTGGGAAAGATATGAAAGCAATTTTGTCATATTTATAACATGGGATTTTAATTTGGGGGGGAGAAGGTAAGAGGAAAAATGAAAAATAAAACTATTTGAGGACACTAAACCAAATCTGAGTAACTTAAAGGTATTTGTGTCTTTGCATGCTTGCAGAAAACTAACCCTCTTTCAACTTACATTTCTACCCTGGAGGTATCATGTAGTCCAATGAACATTGAGAGACAAAGATGGCTATCCTTTAAAGGAAAAAATTAGAAACTACTATCATTACAAAGATAAACTTGATAAAAAAAATCCCTTGTCTGTTACACAAAGTAAAGTGGGAAACGATCAGACCACAGTTGCAATCTGACATGCTTATCACCTGTCAACAAGGAAGCTGAAGATGACCACGGACGACTACTCCTTGACAACAGAGTTCATTCTCATAGGATTCTCAGATGACCCAAGCCTCAAGACACTTCTGTTCGTGGTATTCTTTGCCATCTATCTGATCACCATGGTGGGAAACCTTGGGCTGGTGGCCTTGATCTACATGGAACCTCGTCTCCACACACCCATGTACATCTTTCTGGGCAACCTGGCTCTGATGGATTCCTGCTGCTCCTGTGCTATCACTCCCAAGATGCTAGAGAACTTCTTTTCTGTGGACAGGATTTCTCTCTATGAGTGCATGGCACAGTTCTATTTTCTCTGTCTTGCTGAAACTACAGACTGCTTTCTTCTGGCAGCAATGGCCTATGACCGCTATATGGCCATATGCAACCCACTGCAGTACCACAGCATGATGTCCAAGAAGCTTTGCCTTCAGATGACCACAGGAGCATACATAGCAGGGAACCTACATTCCATGATTCACATAGGGTTTTTGTTCAGGTTAACATTCTGCAGGTCTCATGTAATCAATCACTTCTTTTGTGATGTCCTTCCACTATACAGACTCTCATGTGTTGACCCTTATATCAATGAACTGATGATACTCATCTTTTCTGGTTCAGTTCAAATTTTACCATTATTATAATCCTGATTTCATATTTCTACATTCTTTTTACTATATTCACAATGAAGTCCAGAGAGGGAAGAAGCAAAGCCTTATCTACCTGTGCGTCCCACTTTCTGTCTGTGTCAATATTCTATGGGTCTCTGCTCTACACGTATATTCGACCAAGTTCAATTAATGAAGAGTATAAAGACATTCCTGGTGCTATTTGTTATACTCTAATAGTTCCTTTATTAAACCCATTTATTTATAGTCTGAGAAATAAGGAAGTAATTAATGTAATAAAAAAACATTGGAGAGACACTTGTAGCATTTTGAATACAGCTCTTTGAAAATGAACTTGAATTTCAAATAAATCTATAGATACTTTAAAGAAGGCAAAAAAGTACATCTTTGTAATGTTTTAATTTAAAGAAAGCAGAAAAGTACACCTTTGTAATGTTTTATATTACATAATAGTGATAAAATTCAATTTATTCTAATTAGTTCAGGTGGAATGGGATTATTAACATTGACTTCAAAATCTTAGTGACTAAATATATTAGAAGTCATAAAAGTCATTAGATCTTGAAAAGTCCTACAGATCCTAGAAATAGCATGTGTAATGGTAGCTTTTATATTAATTACTGACAGGACTTTTGATTCCTAATTGTAATAAATTAAAATATCAATGATATTGCAAGTTCTAGTCTTTTATTGTTGTTGTTGTTGTTGTTGTTGTTGTTGTTGTTGTTAAATCTTTTTTTATAGTACAATCATTATCTTCCTCCTGGTCCACCCTTCATCTGTTCCTTATACCATTCCTTATCCTCTGTCTCCAACAGGCTGTCCCCACCCCCTAGCCCCAACCCACTTCCTGGAGCCCCAATTCTCTTGATGGTTAGGTGAATCTTCTCTCACTGAGGCAAGACCAGGCAGTCCTCAACTGTATGTGTCAGGGGCCTCAGACCAGATAGTATATGCTGACTGACTAGTGGCTCAATGTCTGAGAGATTTCAGGGGTCCTGGTTAGGTAAGATGTCATCCTCCTCCTTAGTTTCTTCCAGCTTTTCCTAATTCAACCACAGGGGTCCCTGGCTTCTGTCCATTGGTTGGATATAAGTATCCACATCTGACTCTTTCAGCTCCTTGATGGGTCTCTGAGAAGGCAGCCATGCTAGACCCTTGTCTGTAAGCCCACCATAGCATCAATAATTGTGCCAGGCCTTAGAACCTCCTGAATTTTTGCTAGTCATTGAACCTCCTTTCCCCCAGTCTCTTTTTCATTTTTGTCCCTGTAGTTCTTTTAGACAAGAACAATTCTGGGTTAGAGTTTTTGGCTGTGGGACTTCAACCCTATTCCTCCACTTGATGCCCTTTCTTTCTACTAGAGATGGATTCTACAAGTGCTCTCTCCCCACTGTTAGGCATTTCATCTAAGGTCCCTCCCTTCAAGTTCTTTTCTAATAAATCTCTTCTTTAAATTTCCATTCTTTTGAAGTTAACTATATGCTTGTATATAGTTTTAACTTCAATTTATTTTTGCAAACTATGTGATCAATTTTGGATAAGGTTCCATGACATAATGAGAAGAAGGTATATCCTTTTCTCTCTCTCTCTCTCTCTCTCTCTCTCTCTCTCTCTCTCTCTCTCTCTCTCTCTTTGGTAAAATTTCTGGACATATTTGTTAGGCCCATTTGATTTATAACTACTGTTTGTTTTATTATTTTGCTGTTTAGTTTCTGTTTCAATGACCTGTCCACTGGTAAAAGTGGGATGCAGAAATTTCCCACTATAATGTGTGGGGTTCAATGTGTGATTTAAGTTTCATTAATGTTTCTTTTACAAATGTGGGTGCCCTTGTGTTTGGAGCATATATGTTCATAATTGAGATGTCACCTTGGTGATTTTTTTTCATTAGTATGAAGTGTCCTTCCATGAGTTTTTTTTTATAAATTTTGAATGGAAGTATATTTTATTAGATATCACAATGATAACCTAAGCTTGTTCCTTAGGTCTGTTTGTTTGGAAAACCTTTTCCAGCCCTTTACTTTGAAGTCATGTCTATCTTTGTTCCTGCAGTATGTTTATTCTATGCTGTAGAATCATGGATCCTGTTTTTGCATTCATTCGGTTAGCCTGTGTCTTTTTATGGGGGATTTGAGTCCATTGATGTTGAGAAATATTAATGACCAATGATTGCTAATTCCTGTTATTGTTATGCTAGTGGTAGTATATGGATGGAAGGTCGTGGGGGGTGTCCCTTATTTGGTTTTCACTGGTGTAAAAATAATTTCTATGTTTTCTTGTGTGTTGTTAACCTATTTGGGTTATAGTTTTTCTTCAAATATTTTCTGGAGTAGTGCATTTGTAGATAGATATTGTTTAAATTTGGCATTGACATGGGATATCTTGTTTTCTCTGCCTATGGCGATTGAGAGTTTTGCTGAGTATAGATGTCTAGTTTGGCCTCTATTAGAGTATCTGTTGAAAAGTAAAGTGTAACTCTTATATGTTTATAGGTATTTCTTTCTTTAGTTTGGGGAAATTTTCTACTTTGATTTTGTTGAAAATATTTTCTGACCTTAGAACTGGGAATCTTCAACTTCTTCTATTCCTATTATCCTTAGATTAGATCTTTTCATAGTATCTACACATCCTGGATGTTTTATGTCAGGAATTTTTTGAAAATTTAACAATTTCTTTAATTGATATACCAACTTCTTCTCTTGTATCTTCTACAACTGGAATTCTCACATCCATCTTCTGTATTCTGTTGGTGATGCTTGCATCTGTTATTTCTATTCTCATTACTAGGTTTTCCATCTCCAGGATGCCCTCAGCTTGTGTTTTATTTATTGCTTTTATTTTCATTTCAGTGCTTGAACAGTTTTATTCATTTCCTTTATGTGTTTAATTGTATTTTTCTAGATTTGTTTTAACTTATTCACTTTACATCCTGCTCACTGACCAACTCTGGGGTACCCCCTCACACACACCTTCCCCCCATCTGCCTCTTCCCTTCTTCTCTGAGTAGCCAGGGCCTCACTGGGTATCTCCTTATCCTAACCCATCAAGTCTTTGAGGCTAGGTGCATCCTCTCCCACTGAGGCCAGACAAAGTAGTCCAATTAAAAGAACATATCACACAGGCAGGTAACATCTTTGGGAATAGCCCTCATTTCAGTTTTTCAGGACCCAAATGAAGACCAGGCTGCACAACTCCTACATTTGTGGGGGAATGACTAGGTATCACCCATGTATGTTATTTGTTGGGGGTTCAGTCTCTAAGAATCTGAAAGTTCCATGTTAGTTGATTCTGTTGGTCTTCCCGTGGAGTTTCTATCCATTTGGGCTGTGATCCTTCCTCCTTTTCTTCCATAAGAGTCCTCAAGCTCCATCCACAGTTTTGCTGTGGGTGTCTGCATATGTTTGAGTTAGCTGCTGGGAGAAGCCTTTCAAAGAATGGCCATGCAAGACTCCTATCTACAAGCATAACAAATTATCATTAATACTGTCAGAGATTGGTGCTTGGCCCACAGGATGGGTCTCAAGTTGGGCCAGTTATTGCTTGACTAATATCTCAGTCTCTACTCCAGCCTTCATCCCTTCATTTCTTGTAGACAGGAAAAATTTGGGGACAAAACTTGGGTGGGTGGGTTTGTGTCTCTATCGCTGAGGTTCCTGCCACTCTACCAGAGGTGGCTTCATCAGGTTCCATATACACACTACTGTGAGTCACAGCTACAGTCACCCATTTATTCTTTAGAGGCTTCATTATTCCAGGTCTCTGTCTCATCCTGGAGATTACCCCTACCTCCTTACCTTTGCCAATTGGAGATTTCCATTCACTCTCATGGCCATTTGGCCCATTCTCCTATTCAACCCAACCTGATTCTGAGCCTCCCCATTCCCCTTCCCACTCCACCTCCTACCCAGTTCCCTCCCTCCATCTGCCTCTTATGACTTTTATTTCCCCTTTTAAGTGGGATTAAAGCATCCTTGATCCTGTATTTTGTGGCTAATATCCACTTATAAGTGAGTATATATCATGCATGTCCTTTTGGTTCTGTGTTACCTCACTCAGGATAGTTTTCACAAAACCCATCCATTTGTTTGCAAAATTCATGAAGTCTTCGTTTTTAATGGCTGAATAGTATTCCATTGTGTAGCTGTTTCACATTTTCTGTATTCATTATTCAGTTGAGGAACATATGGCTTGTTTCCAGTTCCTGGCTGTTATGAATAAAGCTGCTATGAGCATAGTTGAACAAGTATCTTTGTGGGATGGTAGAGCATCTTTTATATATATCCCCAGGGATGGAATAGCTGGTTTTTGAGGTAGAACTAGTCCATTTTCTGAGAATCCACCAAATTGTTTTCCAAGGTGGTTGCACAAATTTGCACTACTATGTGCAATGGAGGAGTGTTCCCCTCACTCCACATCCTCAACACCATCTGTTTTTGATATGCACTATTCTGACAGTGTAAGATGGAACCAGGAAGATGTTTTTGATTTTTATTTACCTGATGACTAAGGAGTTTGAACATTTCTTTAAGTGTTTCTAGGCCATTTGAGATTCCTCTATTGAAGGAATGGATATAGGTTCTTAAGTGTTTATAATATTTCTGACCACATACATTCTTCTGCTCTTTTCTCTCCTTCCATACTCACTGCTCACATCCAGTTTCCACCCAACCTTAATACTGTTTTGTACTGCTTTTGCTTTTGCTTTGTGACTCATGAGTTTAACTGAGGCCTCCCTTGTGAGCATAGGTGTGGAGCTATCCACTAGATCCTAAGGAACTCAGAAGTGGCTACATCATGAAAGATAGTGACTTTCCCGAGTGGTCCTCATCTACCACTACCTTCCTTGGGAAAAGTGCCATGAACCTCATCCTGACTGACAACTGAATTTTTACATGCTCAGTCTTGTGTAGACTCTATTAGGCAACCAAGCTTCTGTGAATTAATGAGGACCATGTCTATGTCATATCCATTAGATAGTGTTTCATGGCCTTGATTCCCATATTCTGACTCTTACATTCTGTCAACAACTTCTGTGATGTTTCTTGAGACTTGGGGGAACTAATACAGACTTATAGATGGTTTAAGAATAATCACTCAGGGAGGGGCTCGCCACCACCATCTTTGCTCCCAGTCAGACAGGAGGGCGGCTCCAGGTGCTGAGATATCCCAAGTTTAAGATCTCTTGGGATGCAGACCGGCAGACTTCTGCCTGTCAACAGAACCTTGGCAGCTCTGCAGTTTGTTTCTGTGCCAGCCTGTTGTAGGTTGTTTGCCTTGCAGAGTGGTCGGCAATTGGGGGGGTCTCCCCACTGCCATCCTCGCTTCCAGTTGGATGGGAAGGGTGGCTCCAGGTACTGAAATATCCCAGGTTTAAGATCTATGGGGACGCAGAAAGCAGGGCTTCTGCCTTCGCCCAGGACCTGAGCAGATCTGCGGTTCACCTGTGTGCCACCCTGTCATAATTCCTTTACCCAGCAGAGTGTTTGGCACTAGGAGGGGCTCCCAGGCACCATCTTCACTCCCTGTCAGATAGGTCAGGCAGCTCCAGGTACACAGAGACAACACCGAATATAACATTTCTCAGGCAAGGCACACCAGGGCTCCAACAGCAACCAAGAGTAGGGCAACACATTAGAAATCTGTGCCAGGGGAAACTCAGTCATCCAGAGGAGCAGAAAGAGCCTTACAGGCTAACAGGAGGTTCAAGCACCAGACAGTGACAACAGGACCAACTAACTCCAGAGATAATCAGAGGACAAAAGGCAAATGTAGGAATGTTACTAACAGAAATCAAGGCAATATGGCAACATCTGAACACAATTCTCTGACAACAGCAAGTCCTGGATACCCCAACACACCAGAAAAACAAGATTTGGATTTAAAATCACTGGTCATGGTGCTGTTAGAGGAACACTAGAAGAACATAAATAAATCTCTTAAAGAAATACAGGAGAAAATGGATCAAAAGTTAGAAGCCCTTACAAGGGAAACACAAAAATCATTTAAAGAAATGCAGGAGAGTATGGGTCAACAGATAGAAGCTAATAAAGAGGAAATGCGAAAATCACCTAAAGAAATACAGGAGAATTTGAGTCACCAGGAAGAAGTCAAGAAAGAGGAAACACAAAAATCTCTTAAGGAATTACAGGAAAACACAAATACACAAGTGAAGGAAGTGACAAAAGCCATCCAAGATTAAGAAACAAAAGTAGAAAGAACTAAGAAATCACAAAGGGAGACAACATTGGAGATAGAAAACCATGGGAAGAAATCAGGGGTCATAGATGCAAATATCAACAACAGAATACAAGTGATAGAAGAAAGAATCTCAGATGCCAAAGATACCATAGAAACCACTGACTCTACAGGCAAAGAAAATGCAAATTGCAAAAAGTTTGTAACCCAAAACATCCAGGAAATCCAGGACAAAATGAGAAGACCAAACCTAAGGATTATAGGTATAGATGAGATCTTACATATACATACATATATGTTGAAGATTACATATTAGTCAGGCTAACAGTGCTCCCCACAAGACACAAAGGCTAAAAAAATAAAAACAGTATCATGTATAACTAATCTCAATATCATTGGTCTGCATAATCCAAGTAACTCCCAAACTAATATAGGTTATTAGGTATAATATAACATAGATTACTTCCCAAAAACAGAAGTTATAGGCCTGCTTCTGAAGACATTGTATACTTAAGACATGAGTCTTAGATTACACAAGTTACATCTAAGCTGAAAGTCTCCTTCCTGGTAACAAGCTTCCACAGTTCCAAATATACTACTCAAGCAGCAATACAGGGGAAGAGCTTGAGGTTTCTCGTTGCAACCTTTATTAGCCACATTGATGACCAGCATGGCCGCATATCTGTAAAAGTACAATAAGTGGCAGTCACATGTTAGTGGTAACCAATGCTTGTCTAGTTGAACTTAAGGCTCAGTCAGCATGATGGAAGTTACGCTGAGTCTTCTACCAGAACCAGTGTACTTATGAGCTATGCAAAACAAATCTACTATTGCCACATTGCTAGATCAACATGATTCCTTAATACAATCTAAATCTTTTCCTTATACCCACAGATAAATATAGCTATCACCCCTCATTAAAGAAATTCTTTATGGCAAATGTAGACACACAAAACCACAACTGGCAAAATGAAAATATCAACAGATCATGGGAATCCTAATTTATCATATGACATACATGGCCATGTTCCCTGAGTTACACAGGAGCAGTATAGGTGACAAAACACAGATAGACTGTGAAGTGTCTGGAATTCTACAATGTGGAAAATGGATCATGTCTGAAAAGTAATTGTGTACTGATACAAATTCTTTAGCAAGAAAATATAATTAAAAAATATTCATCTGCCAAATAACTCTGGCGTCAGCACAGAGAAACCTTTGGGACTTGATTGAAAAGTTTGAAACTTTGCAGTGTAATGGGCATAATTATTAACATGGACATGTAGGTCACCTCTGGGATTTTCACTCTCTTAAATGCAAACATTTTATAGCATTATACATATATTATTATGAATTCTGACACTAGTACCATAAAGCAAAGAATGCAGTGAGAAAAAATCCTCTCAGTAAAATCAGGTAAAAAGAGTATTCTAATTTATTTCTTTTAATTTTGCCATCAGATATATTAGTTACTATTTATATTATTGCTACTTTTCAACTCTTTTCTGGTCTTCTTGAGAAATGAAACATGTATGCAAATGAAGAGAGGTGTAACACAATAATTAATTTGGCTTTCTGAAAGAATGAGATTTTATAATATACACAAGATCACAAAATATTCCACTAGTAATGCAAGTTATTTCTGTATTAGATAACTTTATACATTGAACTTAGTTACTAGAACAAAAAAATTTCAGCTGTCCTCTTTGATTGTTCTGCTTATAGATATATAAACACATTAAGACCCTCAAATTAGCATGACTAGCTTTGGTCATATGTCCTAATATACCACTGATAACAGGAAACAAACTAGAATTCCAATATTCTTTTTAAGTTGAAAATTTTTTTGGACTAAGCATTGGAAACAAGTTTAAGACGCAAAATTATTTAATAGATTTTATCTACTGTAGTATTATATAGAAAATTACAATATTCTAATGAAGCATTAGGATAAAGGAAGGTCCTTGTTTCATAAGGAAGATGTTGAACATTGTCCTTTTAGATACTTTTTATTAAATGAACTTATTTATTTCTTTAAATTTTTTTCCATATACTATATTTTGGCCATGTTCTTTCCCCTCCCTGACCACTTCCAAGTTACTTGTTTGTAAGAACCAGATGTCCTAGATGACTTCAAGAACACTGCATCATCAAGACTCTTCTTAAAGTAATAATGCTATGAGCAAAGGTAAGCTGTCCCTTGGATTCATTATTAGGATATAGAAAATAAAGACACCTGATCAAGGTCACTAACTGAAGCTAGGGTTGGAATTAATTCTTTTTTTGCATCATCACATATTATGCTTCAGAATTCTGGAGCAATAAGCCTCAAAATGCATATAGTACAGTTAAAAATTATTAAAACACATATGTGGAAAAATAAAACAACATAAATTATGAAATTATGCTGGAAATATGTACTTTGTTGATTAGGAATGATATGACCGCACTATTCAAAATATGACATGAGTGTTGTCTCAGAAATTGAGTTAAAATTTGGTTAAATAGTTTCACATGTAAAATGTCTTTTACTGAAAGGAAGGATTTATATATTTGGGGAAAGGAAACATGTATACTGCCATGGGGGAAATCACTATTTATGAACGTTTTTATGACAGAAGGGAAAGAGAACTGAGACATAATAATTTATGAAGATTTACTTCTTCAACATCTCAATGATATTTTATTAAACATGAATCTCTATCCATTAGCATTAGTGATTGTTCGACAATCTCTAATATATACATTTAAAATACCTCTGACACTTTTAAAAAAACACTCCATCTGAAAAAGATATGAAAGTAATTTTGTCATTTTATATACAACTGATTTTAATTTGGGGGAGAAGGTGAGAGGAAAAATGAAAAGTAAAACAATTTATTTGAGGACAGGAAACCAAATCTGAGTAACTTAAAGTTTTTTCGTGTTTTTGAATGCTTGCAGAAAAGTAACCCTTTTACTTTTCTACCCTAGAGGTATCATGTAGTCCAATGAACATTGAGAGACAAAGATGATTGTCCTTTAAAGGAAAAAAAATAGAAACTATCATTACAAAGAGAATGGGAAAACTTGATAAAGAAATCCCTCTGAATATTCAAGGCACAATTAGCAAGTCAAAAGATTCCCAAGAAGAAGGAAGGAGAGGACCCTGGTCCTGAAAGGACTGGATCCAGTTTTGTAGGAAAGTACTAGAATAGAGCAGAGAAATGGTGGGGTGGTGATTGGGGAATAGGTGGGCGGTCGGGTGGGGTGGAAGAGGACATATGGGACATATGGTGAGGGGGGAACGGGGAAAGGGGAAAGCCTTCAGAATGTAAACAAAGAATATAGAAAAAAACTTGTAAAAAATAAATAAATAAACAACTAATAAATGGGAAATAAAAGAAATCCCTTGTCTGTTATACAAAGTAAAGTAGGGAATGGTCAGACCACAGTTGCAATCTGACAACCTGTGTTGTCACCCATCACCTGTCAACAGGGAAGCTGAAGATGACCGAGGACAACTACTCCTTGACAACAGAGTTCATCCTCATAGGATTCTCAGATCACCCAAGCCTCAAGACACTTCTGTTCCTGCTGTTCTCTGCCATCTATCTGGTCACCATGGTGGGAAATCTTGGGCTGGTGGTCTTGATCTACATGGAACCTCGTCTCCACACACCCATGTACATCTTTCTGGGCAACCTGGCTCTGATGGATTCCTGCTGCTCCTGTGCCATCACTCCCAAGATGCTAGAGAACTTCATTTATTTGGACAGGATTTCTCTCTATGAATGCATGGCACAGTTCTATTTTCTCTGTCTTGCTGAAACTGCAGACTGCTTTCTTCTGGCAGCAATGGCCTATGACCGCTATGTGGCCATATGCAATCCTCTGCAGTACCACAGCATGATGTCCAAGAAGCTTTGCCTTCAGATGATCACAGGAGCATACATAGCAGGGAACCTACATTCCATGATTCACATAGGGTTCTTGTTCAGGTTAACATTCTGCAGGTCTCATGTAATCAATCACTTCTTTTGTGATGTCCTTCCACTATTCAGACTCTCATGTATTGACCCTTATATCAATGAACTGATGATACTCATCTTTGCTGGTTTAATTCAAACTTTTACCATTACTACAGTCCTGATTTCATATTTCTACATTCTTTTTACTATATTCACAATGAAGTCCAGAGAGGGAAGAAGCAAAGCCTTATCTACCTGTGCGTCCCACTTTCTGTCTGTGTCAATATTCTATGGGTCTCTGCTCTACACGTATATTCGACCAAGTTCAATTAATGAAGAGTATAAAGGCATACCTGGTGCTATTTGTTATACTCTAATAGTTCCTTTATTAAACCCATTTATTTATAGTCTGAGAAATAAGGAAGTAATTAACGTGATAAAAAGAACAATGAACAGACAATTGTAACAGCTCTTTGAAAATGAACTTAAACTTCAAATAAGTCTATGGATACTTTAAAGAAGGCAGAAAAGTACATCTTTGTAATGTTTTAATTTAAAGAAGGCAGAAAAGTACACCTTTGTAATGTTTTATATTACATAATAGAGATAGAATACAATTTATTCTCATTAGTTCAGGTGGAATGGGATTACTAACATTTACTTCCAAATCTTAGTGACTAAATATATTAGAAGTCATAAAAGTCTTTAGATCTTGACAAGTCCTACAGATCCTAGAAATAGCATGTGTAATGGTAGCTTTTATATTAATTAATTACTGACAGGACTTTTGATTTCAAATTGTAAATTATAATATCAAAGATATTGAAAGTTCTTTTCTTTCATTATTATTATTGTTGTCGTTGCTGCTGTTATTATTATTATTATTATTATTATTATTATTATATCTTTATACTACAGTCTGTTAACTTCCTCCTGGTCCACCCTTAATCTGTTCCTTATACCATTCCTTATCCTCTGTCTCCAACAGACTGTCCCCATTCCCTAGCCCCATCCCACTCTATGGAGCCCCAAGTCTCTTTTTTTCTATATTCTTTGTTTACATTCCAAAGGCTTTCCCCTTTCCCAGTTCCCCCCTCACCATATGTCCCATAAGTCCTCTTCCCCCCGCCACCCATTCCCCAATCACCCCCACACCATTTCTCTGTTCTGGTACTCACCTACAAAACTGGATCCAGTCTTTTCAGGACGGGGTCCTTTCCTTCCTTCTTCTTGGGAATCTTTTGACTTGCTAATTGTGCCTTGAGAATTCAGAGCTTCTGGAGCCCCAAGTCTCTTGAGGGTTAGGTGCATCTTCTCTCATTGAGGCAAAACCAAGCAATCCTCAACTGTATAAGTCAGGGGCCTCGGACCAGCATGTATATGCTGACTGACTAGTGGGTCAGTGTCTTAGAGATTTCAGGGGTCCTTGTTAGGTAAGATATCATCATCCCCCTTAGTTTGTTTCAGCTTTTCTCTAATTTAACCACAAGTGGTCCCTGGCTTCTCTCCATTGATTGGATGTAAGTCTCCGCATCTGACTCTTTCAGCTCCTTGATGGGCCTCTCAGAGGGCAGCCATGCTAGACTCTTGTCTGTAAGCCCACCATAGCATCAATAATTGTGCCAGGCCTTGGAACCTCCCCAATTTTCACTAGTCATTTAACCTCCTTTTTCCCTGTCTCGTCTTCATTTTTGTCCCTGTAGCTCTTTTAGACAGGAACAATTCTGAGTCAGAGTTTTTGACTGTGGGAATTCAACCCTATTCCTACACTTGATGCCCTGTCTTTCTACTAGAGATAGATTCTACAAGTTCTCTTTCCCCATTGTTGGAAATTTCATCTAAGATCCCAGCCTTCAAGTTCTTTTCTTTTCTTTTTTTTTTATTTATTTTCTATGTTTACATTCCAAAGGCTTTCCCCTTTCCCAGTTCCCACCCACCATAGTTCCCATAGTTCCTCCCCCCCCATCTGTTCCCCAATAATTCCCCCTCCCCCCTCGGTTTCTTTACTAAACTGGATGCAATCTTTATAGGCCCAGGGTCCTCTCCTTTCTTCTTCTTGGGAATCATTTGACTTGCTATTTGTGTCTTGAGTATTTAGGGCTTCTGGGCTCATTAATATCCACTTATCAGTGATTGCATTTCATGTGCATTCTTTTGTGATTGGGTTAATTCACTCAGGATGATATTTTCCAGGTCTAACCATTTACCTACAAATTGCAAAAATATCTGTTGAAAAGTAAAGTGTAACGTTTATATGTTTATAGGCATTTCTTTCTTTAGTTTGGGGAAATTTTCTTCTATGATTTTGTTAAAAAAATATTTTCTGACCTTAGAACTGGGAATCTTCATCTTCTATTCCTATTATTCTTAGGTTAAGTCTTTTCATAATATCTACATAACCTGGATGCTTTATGTCAGGATTTTTTTTTATTTTAACAGTTTCTTTAACCAATATACCAATTTCTTCTATTGTATCTTCTACACCTGAAATTCTCTCGTCCATCTTCTGTATTCTGTTGGTGATGTTTGCATGTTATTTCTATTCTCTTTCCTAGGTTTTCCATGTCCAGGATTCCCTCAGTTTGTTTTATTTATTGCTTCTATTTCCACTTCATTTCTGGAACAGTTTTATTCATTTCCTTTATGTGTTTAATTGTATTTTTCTAGATTTAGTTTAACTTATTCTCTTTACATCCTGCTCACTGATCAACTCTGGGGTACCCCCTCCCACAGACCTTCCCCACATCTGCCCTTCCCTTCTTCTCTGAGTGGGCAGGGACTCACAGTGTAGTCCTCCTTATCCTAATACATCAAGTCTTTGAGGCTAGGTGCATCCTCTCCCACTGAGGCCAGACAAGGTAGACCAGCTAAAAGAACATATCTCACAGATAGACAGCATATTTGGGAATAGCCCTCATTTCAGCTTTTCAGGACCAACATGAAAACCAAGCTGCACATCAGTTACATTTGTGGAGGAATGACTAGGTACCACCCATGTATGTTATTTGGTTGGTGGTTCAATCTGTAAGAATCTCAAAGGTCCAGGTTAGTTGATTCTGTTGGTCTTCCAGTAGAGTTTCTATCCATTTGGGCTGTGATCCTTCCTCCTTTTCTTCCATAAGAGTTCTCAAGCTCCATCCACAGTTTGGCTGTGGGTATGTGCATATGTCTGAGTCAGCTGCTGGGAGAAGCCTTTCAAAGAATAGCCATACAAGACTCCTGTCTACAACCATAACAAATTATCATTAATATTGTCAGAGATTGGTGCTTGTCCATGGGATGGGTCTCAAGTTGGTCCAGTTATTACTTGAATAATAACTTAGTCTCTGCTACAACCTTCATCCCTCATTTCTTGTAGACAGGATAAGTTTTGGGACAAAAGTTAGGTGGATAGGTTGGTGTCGCTATTACTGGGGTTCCTGCCTCTTTCCCAGAGGTGGCTTCTTCAGGTTCCATATACCCACTACTGTGAGTCACAGGTACAGTCACCCATTTATTCTTTAGAGTCTTCATTATTTCAGGGCTCTGTCTTATCCTGAAAATGACCCCTACCTCCTCACCTTTGCCAATAGGAGATTTTCATTCATTCTTATGGCCATTTGGCCATTTCTCCTGTTCAACCTTAACCTGATCCTGAACCTCCCCATTCCCCTTAACATTCCATCTCCTACCCAGTACCGTCCCTCCATCTGCCTCTTATCGCTATTTTATTTCCCCTTCTAAGTAGGGTTCAAGCATCCTCAATCCTGTATTTTGTGGCTAATATTCACTTATAAGTGAATATATATCATGGATGTCCTTTTGGTACTGGGTTATCTCACTCGGGATAATATTCCCAAGATCCGTCCATTTGCTTGCAAAATTCATGAAGTCTTAGTTTTTAAATGGCTGAATAGTATTCGATTGTTTAGCTGTATCACATTTTCTGTGTCCATTCTTCAGTTGAACATCTGGCTTGTTCCCATTTCCTGGCTATTATGAATAAAGCTGCTATGAACATAGTTGAAGAAATATCTTTGTAGGATGGTAGAGCATCTTTTATGTATATGCCCAGGAATGGAATAGCTGGGTCTTAGGGTAGAACTAATCCATTTTCTGAGAAACCACCAAATTCTTTTTGAAAGTGGTTGCACAAATTTGCACTCCTATGAGCAATGGAGGAGTGTTTCGCTCACTCCACATCCTCAACAGCATGAGTTTTTGATATGAGCTATTCTGACAATGTAAGATGGAACCATGGAGTTGTTTTTGATTTGCATTTACCTGATGACTAAATATTTTGAATATTTCTTAAGTGTTTCTAGGCCATTTGAGATTCCTCTGTTGAAGGAATAGATATAGGTTCATAAGTGTTTATAATATTTATGATCACATACATTCTACTGCTCTCTTTTGTCTCTTTCCATACTCACTGCACACATCTAGTTCCCACCCAACCCAATATTGTTTAGTACTGCTTTTGCTCTTGCTTTGTGACTCATGAGTTTAACTGATGCCTCCCTTGTGAGCATAGGTGTGGAGCTATAAACTAGAACCTAACGAACTCAGAAGTGGCTACATCATGAAAGATAGTGACTTTTCTCAGTGGTTCCCACCTACCCCTACCTTCCTTGGGCAAAGTGACATGAACGTCATTCTACCTTATAACTGAATTTTTCATGCTCAGTCTTGTGTATACTCTATTAGACAACTAAGTTTCTGTGAATTAATGAGTACCATGTCTATGTCATATCCAATAGATAGTGTTTCATGGCCTTGATTCCCATAATCTGGCTCTTACATTCTGTCCACAGCTTCTGTGATATTTCTTGAGACTTGGGGGGGGGGATAATATAGACTTAAATATAGTTTAAGAATAATTACTCAGAGAGGGGTTCCCCACCGCCATCTTTACTCCCAGACAGGACAGGGGGCTCCAGGTACTGAGATGTCCCAAATTTAACATCTCTTGGGACCAAGACAGCCAGTCTTCTGCCTGCAGTCAAGACCTAGGCAGCTCAGTGGTTCGTCTCTGTGCCAGCCTGTTGTAGGTTGTTTGCACTGTTGAGTGGTCAGTACTTGGGGGGTGTCTTCCCACTGCCATCTTCGCTCCCAGTTGGATGGGAAGGGTGGCTCCAGGTACTGAGCTATCCCGAGTTTAAGATCTATGGGGACACAGAACGCAGGACTTCTGCCTATGCCCAGGACCTGAGCAGATCTACAGTTCATCTGTGTACCACCCTGTCCTAGTTCCTTTGCCCTGCGGAGTGGTTGGTACTAGGAGGGGCTCCCTGGCACCATCTTCACTCCCTGTCAGACAGGTCAGGCAGCTCCAGGTACACAGAGACAACACCGAGTATAACATTTCTCAGGCAAGGCACACCAGGGCTCCAACAGCAACCAAGAGTAGGGAAGCACATCAGAAATCTGTGCCAGGGGAAACCCAGTCATCCAGAGGAGCAGAAAGAGCCTTACAGGCTAACAGGAGGTTCAAGCACCAGACAGTGACAACAGTACCAACTAACACCAGAGATAACTAGATGGCAAAAGGCAAATGTAGGAACGTTACTAACAGAAAGCAAGGCATGTGGCAACATCTGAACACAATTCTCTGACAATAGCAAGTCCTGGATACCCCAACACACCAGAAAAACAAGATTTGGATTTAAAATCATTGGTCACGAAGCTGTTAGAGGAACACAAGAAGGACCTTCTCTAAAAGAAATACAGAAGAAAATGAATCAAAATTTAGAAGCCCTTACAATGGAAACACAAAATCACGTAAAGAATTCTAGTAGAATATGGGTCAATAGACAGAAGCCAATAAAGAGGAAATGCAAAACTCACTTAAAGAAGTACAGGAGAACTTGGGTCCCCAGGAAGAAGTCATGAAAGAGGAAACACAAAAATCTCTAAAAGATCTACAGAAAAACACACATCTATGCTCCAAATGCAAGGGCAACCTCATTCATAAAAGAAACTTTACTAAAGCTCAAAGCACATATTGCACCTAACACAATAATTGTGGGGGACCTCAACACTCCACTATCCTCGATGGACTCATCAGGAAAACAGAAACTAAACAGGGACACAGGGAAACTTATTGAAGCTTTGGACCATTTGGATTTAACAGATATATATATATATAGAACATTTCATCCTAAAGCAAACAAATATACCTTTTTCTCAGCACCTCATGGTACCTTCTCCAAAATTAACCATATAATTTGTCATAAGACAGACCTCAACAAATATAAGAAGATCGAACTAACCCCATGCCTCCTATGAAATCACCATGGAGTAAGAGTGGTCTTCAATAGCAACAAAAACAACAGAAAGTCCACATACACATGGAGGCTGAACAATATCCTACTCGATGATACCTTAGTCAAGGAAGAAATAAAGAAAGAATTCAAAGACTTTTTAGAATTTAATGAAAATGAAGGCACAACATACCCAAATCTATGGGGAAAAAATGAAAGCATTGCTAAGAGGAAAACTCATAGCCCTGAGTGCCTCCTTAAGAAACTGGAGAGAGCATATACAAGCAGCTTAACAGCACACCTTAAAGCCCTGGAACAAAAAAGAAGCAATTTCACTCAAGAGGAGTAGAAGACAGGAAATCATCAAATTCAGGGCTGAAATCAATCAAGTAGAAACAAAGAGAACCATACAAAGAATCAACAAAACCAGGAGCTGGTTCTTTGAGAAAATCAACAAGATAGATAAACCCTTAGCCAGTCTAATCAGAAGACACAGAGGCAGTATCCAAATTAATGAAATTAGAAATGAAAAGGGAGATATAACAGAAACTGAGGAAATTAAAATAATCATCAGATCCTACTACAAAAACCTATACTTAACACAAGTGGAGAATCTGGAGGAAACAGACAATTTCCTACAGAGATACTAAATACCAAAATTGAATCAGGATCAAATAGATCATCTCAACAGTCCCATAACCCCTGAAGAAATAGGAGGGGTCTTTGAAAGTCTTCAAACCAAAAAAAGCACAGGACCAGATGATTTTCATGCAGAATTCTATCTGACCATCAAAGAAGACCTAACACAAATACTCTTCAAACTATTTCACAAAATAGAAGCTGAAGGAATGCTATCCAATTCATTCTATGAAGCCACAATTACACTGATATGAAAACCACACAAAGATCCAACACAGAGAGAGAACTTCAGAACATTTTCCCTAATGAATATCAATCCAAAAATACTTTGCCAAGTGAATCCAAGAACACATCAAAACCATCATTCACCATGATCAAGTAGACTTCATTCCAGGGATGCAGGAATGGTTCAGTATACAGAAATCCATCAATGCCATCCACTACATAAACAAACTCAAAGAAAAAAACCACATGGTCATTTCATTAGATGCTGAAAAAGCTTTTGACAAAATTCAGCATTCTGTCATGCTAAACGTCTTGGAAAAACAGGAACTCAAGGCCCATACATAAATATAGTAAAAGCAATATACAGCAAACCAACCGGTAGCCAACATCAAACTAAATGGAGAGAAACTTGAAGCAGTCCCACTAAAATCAGGGACTAGACAAGGCTGCCCCCTCTCTCCATATCTATTCAATATAGAACTTGAAGTTCTAACTAGAGAAATTAGACATCATAAGGAGGTCAAAGGTATACAAATTGGAAAGGAAGAAATCAGACTATCACTATTTGCGGATGATATGATAGTATACTTAAATGACCCAAAAAACTTCCCCAGAGAACTACAGCTCATAAACAACTTCAGCAAAGTGGCTGATTATAAAATCAGCTCAACCAAATCAGTGGCCTTTTTATATTCAATGGATAAGAAATTAGAAAATGAAACCTTTCACAATACCCACAAACAATATAAAGTATCTTGGTGTGACTCTAACCAAACAAGTGAAAGATCTGTATGACAAGAACTTCAGGTCTCTGAAGAAGGAAATTGAAGGAGACCTCAGAAAATGGAAAAATCTTCCATTCTAATGGATTGGCAGGATTAATATAGTAAAAGAGGACCTATGGGACATATGGTGAGGGGGGAAATAGGAAAGGGGAAAGCGTTTTGAATGTAAACAAAAAATATAGAAAAAATGACCATCTTGCCAAAAGCAATATACAGATTTGATGCAATCCCCATCAAAATCCCAACTCAGTTCTTTATAAAGTTAGAAAGAACAATTGTCAAATTCATCTGGAATAACAAAAAACCCCAGGATAGCTAAAACTATTCTCAACAGTAAAAGAAATTCTGGGGGAATCAATATCCCAGACCTCAAGCAGTACTACAGAGCAATAGTGTTAAAAAAAACTGCATGGTATTGGTACAGTGACAAGCAAGTAGATCAATGGAATAGAACTGAAGATCCAGAAATGAACCCACACACCTATAGTCATCTGATCTTTGACAAAGAAGCTAAAACCTTCCAATGGAAAAAAATATAGCCTTTTCAACAAATGTTGCTGGTACAACTGGAGATCAGCATGCAGAAGAATGTAAACTGATCCATTCTTATCTCCTAGTACTAAGCTCAACTCCAAGTGGATCAAGGACCTCCACATAAAACCAGACACACTGAAACTAATAGAAAAGAAGCTTGGGAAGTCCCTTGAGAACATGGGCACAGGGGAAAACCCTGAGCAGAACACCAATGGCTTATGGTCTAAGATCAGGAATTGACAAATGGGACCTCATAAAATTACAAAGTTTCTGTAAGGCAAAGGACACTGTCAAAAGGACAAAACGGCAACCAACAAATTGGGAAAAGATCTTCACCTGACCTACATCTGACAGAGGGCTAATATCCAATATATACAAAAAACTCAAGACGGTAGATTCCAGAGAGCCAAATAACCCTATTTAAAAATGGGGTACAGAGCTAAATAAAGAATTTCCACCTGAAGAATTTCATTTGTCTGAGAAGCACCTTACGAAATGTCCAACATCATTAATCATTGGGGAAATGCAAATCAAAACAACCCTGAGATTTCACCACACACCAGTAAGAATGACTAAGATTAAAAACTCAGGAGACAGCAGGTGTTGGCAAAGTTTTGGAGAAAGAGGAACACTCCTCCACTACTAGTGCCATTGCAAGCTGGACAATTACTCTGGAAATCAGTCTGGTGGTTCCTCAGAAAACTCGGCATGACACTTCCGGAGGACCCTATTATACCACTCCTGGGCATATAACCAGAGGATTCTCGGGCATGCAATAAGGACGCATGCTCCACTATGTTCATAGCAACCGTATACATAATAGCCAGAAGCTGGAAATAACCCAGATGTACTTCAATGGAGGAATGGATACAGAAAATGTGGTATATTTACACAATGGAATACTACTCAGCAATTAAAAACAATAAATTCATGAAATTTTTAGGCCAATGATTGGAATTGGAAAATATTATCCTAAGTGAGGTAATCCAATCACAAAACAATACACATGGAATGCAGTCACTGATAAGTGGATATTAATTAGCCCAGAAGCTCTGAATACTCAAGACACAATTAACATATCAAATGATTCCCAAGAAGAAGGAAGGAGAGGGCCCTGGTCCTGGAAAGGCTTGATCCAGCATTGTAGGGGATTGCCAGGACAGAGACATGGGAGGGAGTTGATTGGGGAACAGGCAGAGGGAAGAGGGCTTATGGGACTTATGTGGAGGGGAGACCAGGAAAGGGAAAGGCATTTGGGATGTAAGCAAAGAATATAGGGGAAAAAAGAATTACTCAATAGTCATTTGTTGTCAGCACTTTGACCAGCTATGAATTGTGGGAATATGTGTAAGAAACTTACAAATTTATTGTGATCTGTGGATGAGGCAGAGGGAAGAATTTTTTTTCCACAAGGTGTCCTTCTAGAAAGAATTAAGTAAACTATGATAGATGAATGTACTTGAAATAGCAGACATGAGGGGAATACTGGGAGGAATATTCTTGTTTCTTTTCACATGTCCAAAGATAAAGATAAAACATAACATCAGGTATATTCATTCTTCCTATGTACTTGAATTGGTTTAAAGTTAGGTGACTGAAAAATGTCACCTCATGTTTTGATTACTTTTGTAATGAAAATTTAAAGTGATTTGTTTGTACTACTCAAGTTCAAATACCTAAACTCCTCCTGATTAGCCATTCATATTTTTAGCATTTCCTTTGACCTGGGGAGGTTGATCTTGCTGACCAGAATGGTTGGACAATGACTCTTCATTCACTGTCAGTTATTGCTAAGAACAACTTTTTAATGAATGCTGAGGACATAAACTAATGGGTACACATTTAAATATTAGCATACACATAACAATTCAGCAAAACAAAAGATTTGGACTTACCCATATTTTATAAAATCATCCAGGGGCATTTGACCAGGTCCACACTTTGGAACATGAACTCCTCCATCAGGGTGAGCCTCAGACTCGATCAGAAAGCAATCATCGACACTAATAACAGTTCTTCCACTGATGCACCAGTAAATACACCTTCCTTAGCAAATTGCTATTATAGTAGGAAAGATCCAAAGCCTACTTTTGAAGATTTTTAGACATTAGCTACCTGTCTAGCAAGTCTGGCACTATGAAATATGAGACAGTTGTGGGGAAACTTCTAGCACACTTTCCCTGTATTTAGCAAACAGCTCTCTCCACCTATATAGTTCTCATCTTTGAAACCACTTGACATTAGGTCAGCACATCTTTTTGGCTCCTCTTGACAACAAGTTATTGGATGTCCCTTATAAATATAATCATGTTTCTATCACTCAGGCAAATATCAGGGATAAAAAATGAGACAAAAATTTCACAAAGGGGCTTAAGAGATTGCTCAGTGGTTAATAACCCCTATGGCTCTTCCAGAGAGCCTAAGTTTCCAGCATCTAGGTCAGAAGGCTGATAACCATCTATACATGTAGTTACAGGATTCCTTCAAGCTTCTGTTCTCCATAGGTACCTGCACCCATGTACATGTGCACACAAAAACATAACTGAAAAACAAATCTTAGAAATAAAGAACATATCAAAGAAAAACAAAGTTATTTTGTTTCCCATTTAAACCAATTTGCTTTAGTCTAGCCATATACAATACATCATGGATAAATTATATAATATAGAAAAGCTTTTTTAATTTTTATTAAATTTTTATTTATTTACATTTCAAGTGTCATCCCTATCCTTGTTTCCCCTCTGAAAATCCCCTATAGCATCCCCCTCCTCCTGCTTCTATGAGGGTGTTCCACCACCCAGGCAACCATTCCTCCTTCCCTGTCCTAGCATTCCCCTACACTGGAGCATAGAGCCTTCAAAGGACCAAGGGCCTCTCCTTTCATTGATGTGCAACAAGGCCATCCTCGGCTATACACACAACTGGAGCCATGAGTCCCTATATGGTAGGCAAGTAACAAAAAAGAAGAGATGAGACCAAAAGTCCTGATATTCTTTTCAAGGCTATACTTGGTGAACTCATTACCTCTCATTCAGCCTCCCAAATGTTCAGCAATCTGGTCGTATCACCAGCAATTAAAGACCAAGTTTTCACAAGCCCCACAGAATTCACTAAGGACTCATACAGGCTCACAGAGACTGATGCAGCAATCATGGAACCTGCATATATGTTGTCATGGTGTATCTTGATGTTGTTGTGTGACTCCTAAGAGTGAAAATGAGATATCTCTTACTTTTTTGCTTGCTCTTGAGACCCCTTTCTTCTTTCCGGGTTGCCATATCCATCCTTAATATGAGTGTATGTGTCTAGACTTATGTAACTTGTCATGCTGTGTTTGGATGATATCACAGGAAGGCATGCTCTTTCTAAAAGGAAATGGAGGAAGAGTGAATCTGGAGGAAAACAGGTGGGGTGGAGGAAGGGATTGGGAAGAGAAAAGATATGGGTATGCAGGGAAAGTCTGGGAGGAGTAGAGGGAGAGAAATTTGTGGTAGAGATGTATGAGATAGGAATGAATAAATAATAAATAAGGACAAAATGAAACAAACAAACAAAATAAAAAACAGACTAAGTCTTCAGCAGATGATGTTTGAGGGACATTTAAAGTAATTTTTTAAATTAACTAAAATATTCTTATAAGGGAGAGAAAGTCAAGTGCCAGCCCCAGTGGCCCACCAAGCTAGAGGAGAGCAGCACCCAAGCTCACTCTTACAGCTATAGAATATGAAAAACAGAAATGAAAAGAAATGGAGTAGTCCCTGGATAGATGTAAGAGAAAATAAAACTGAGGAGTTTTTGTTCTGTAGAAAGAAGTGAAACTAGAAACAAGAAGTAAAACTAGAAACAATGAGGAACAGGTAAACATGAGGATCCCATGCTCCCTCTGAGGATCATTCTTTGATCCTATCAAAGCCAGGGTCCATGGATGTCCAAGGCTCAAGTTACTACCAAAGGGCACATGGATGTTCATGACTGGGGTGCCTGAGGCCATGTTTATGATGTCAGAGCACTGTGCTGAGCTGGTCCCACCCCTCACCTGGGCAACCCAATAGAGTTGACTTTGGTGGCACCAGAGCAGAAGAGCTGATGGCCTGACAAACTCAGCTTTTATCCAGGCCCAGATCCAGTGTTCTTAGTTGGCAGATCCCAACATCCACCCAATCTAAGAACTGTATAAATGGACCAGTCCTGCAGATCCAAAGCTAAAGGATCTGTAACACACGGGAACTCCCATAGCAATAGGTTTGTTTGGGTTTGGGTTTGGGTCATTTTTTTTCTTTGGGGAGGGAGGTTGCAAGAGCATAGTGCAGATAGGAAGGTACAGGAAGATGAGTGGTTTGGGAGTATGATGTGAAATTCACAAAGAATGAACAAAAAGTTGAAAAAAATTAGTGGTCTCACAAATTTTTCTAAGAAATTGACATACTGAGCCGGGCGTGGTGGAGCACGCCTGTAATCCCAGCACTTGGGAGGCAGAGGCAGGCGGATTTCGGAGTTCGAGGCCAGCCTGGTCTACAGAGTAAGTTCCAGGACAGCCAGGACTATACAGAAAAACCCTGTCTCGAAAAACCAAAAAAAAAAAAAAAAAAAAAGAAAAGAGAAAAGAAATTGACATACATTAATGATGTATCTTTCCTTCATTATAATAGCATTACAGGCTTGGGGCTGGAATAGCATGGAGTAAATTGCCATTTTATTTACTATATATCAATAGTAAGTATTGTCAACATGGCTTATAATTCTTCATAGTGACAGAAATCCCCAACTACAATAATGTCCACATTTTTCTGCATCATGGTGTACTTCTTACTCTGTTCCATTCTATGTTTACACTATACTCTATACTTAACAGTGATGTTATATACCATAGCACAGTTAAAGGATGGCACATTGTCTTGCACATCAGCTTCCTAATCACAGGATGTCAAGATTAAATAGCTGAAGTCACTTGCATTAGTTTACCAGTTCTCAGAAAGTGTCACAAATGTCATTGAATTTTCCTCCTAAACACCTCATGCCTTTTTCATTTCCCAGTGAAATCTTAAGTCTTTCCTATTCTCCCAGATGAGAGGCCTAATTGTAACTGTATGATTTGTTTATTTACCTCTCAACATTTCTATTTTTAGAGGTTCATCTCACTTTGATTTTAGATGTGTACACCACAATGTATAGACAGAAGATGACGAGTCTCACCACAAAATGAACAGCTATCATGATTGCAGCATGGGCCATACACCAGTGCTGCTGATACCTGGTTTGTGAGTCATGTTGTCTTCTCTGGATGTTGGGCCTCCTCTTACAAAGGAAACTCTCCTTTTCTGATTCTCAGAATTCCTCCGTACGCAGGGATTATTGTTTTGGGTTTTTTTTCAAGTATGCTTTGTGAACTTGGTTGTTCAATTTCAGCTTTTGAATGTTTACTAGTGTAAAGGATATTACTTTCCAAGAGGAGATTTATGATTCTTTAATGAGAATAAAACTATTTCTGCCTCATTGCTTTGTTTCATATTTTCGTAAAGGTCCAGATATTCATGAGCACATTGACTTTCTTTTTTGTGAACCTATCTACACAAATGGGAGTCTGATTTTGGAACATGCATGAAGTTAAGTTTTGCAGAATTTTCTAACTACATTAATTCAAAGCCGCAAATTTCCGTTTTGCAGTTTCTGGGTGTTTTTTTTTTATTCTAGGTAGGTGGGTATTTTCAGAAAACTCAACTCTTTTGCATTTAACACTCATCCATTAATTGGTATAGTTCTGAATTCCACCTTGCCACTGGGGTGTGGGAACACCTCTTGGGCAGTTGAAACTTGGAGATATCAGACTGCATTTACCCTACGCTGTTAGAAAAGGAAACCTAAGATGTGGAAGGTTGACTTGCAGTTCCCTGAATCCTAGGCATCTACTTGCCTCTGGAAATTGCTCAGAGGAGTTGAAAATGGAGGGTCAGAGGTCACATGGGCCTGGGATGGAGGAGGATCCCAAACTCCTGGACATCTAGTCACTTCTAGGTCACCAGGAATGGAGTTGGGGCCCTCTAAATGAGAAATGTTGGTCAAGTGGGTAGGGAGCTCCAGCTTAGATCCTCAGTGATGCCAAGGTCTTGTTCCCCAATTTCTTCTTGATCTGTCAGTAAAGATAGCCATGGGCCAATTGATGAGCAAAAGAGACAGGCAGGTATTCTGGGTCCCTGGAAGAGGAAGAAAATATGCAAGAAAGGAGAATGGAGTTTGCAATACTGGGCAGAGAAGAGAACTGGGAAACAATGTGAGATCTCATTCCCTTATTCAAAAGATATTTAATCTCTGGTCCACCCTGAGGAGGTGGTATGTACCCATTTTCCTTGATATCCCTTCCAGAGAGGGAAGCTTTTTGGCTAAACCCTCAGGGCCTCTAGATACCTCATTATCATGAAGAACTCTGTAGGGAGTGTGGGCACCTGACAGGGGCATTGTCAGAAGCAAGTGAAACTCCTACAGTCTTCTCTGGGTTCCTGGGGGTTCAACCTGCTCAACCTTACCAAGTATCCTGCCATGTTCCACTGCCTGACAAACTGACACTAAGCTTGGGTGAGTAACCAGACAATGTCTGATTTGATTTATGGCCCACTCCATGAGTTGTAACCTATACCTGGCATGGCTTGAATGACTAAAAAACAGAGACAAGATTGCCCAGAGACCAAATATGATTTAAAACTTAGAGACAGTAAAACAACTCCTAATGATATTATCCACTGATCCTAGATCAGTGCTGTGCTCAGCCACACATCAGAGAAGGTTGCTTTTCCAGCAAATGAGAACAAATTCACTTTCCTATTTTGTCTTTTAGTGGCAAGCTTATTCTCTTTTTAAAGCTGTTTTATGATCCAGCCTGTGGAGCAAGGTACACGAGATATCCTGAGTTTAAGACCTTCAGGGACTCAGGCCTTGAGCAGGAGCTGCGCACAGAGCAGCAGTTTGAGGGACACCAGCCAAGCCTGGGCTCTGTGCCCTGAAGGTGAACCCCGCACTCCCTGCAGCCTCCACCATCTTCCCAGGTGTTCAGATCCAGCCTGAGGAACCAGGTACCCAAGATATCCTGAGTTTATGACCTTTGGGGTTCGGCAAGCTGCACTCCCCACATCCAGTGGCCACCGCCGGCATCCTTGCAGCGGTCTGGACTTAGGAGAGCTGACCCATGTAACCGTGATACCCAGAACTTGGAATCTTTGGGTACACAAGACCACCTGGCAGCGAACCGGGCAGAGCAGGGTTCCTGGGCCCCAACCAGGCCTGGGCTCTGTGCTCTGAGGGGAACCCTGCACTCTGCTCATCCGAGGCCATCTTGGTGGCGGGTGCTCAGACTGAGCAGACAGGACCAGATACCTGGGATATCCCAAGCTTAAGATCTCGGGGGACCCGGGTCACCAGCCAGTCATCTAAGAACTGAAGCTTGGCAGAGCAGCAGTTCCTGTGTTCGAGCAGGGCGTGGGTTCCTGGCCCTCTGGGAATCCCTGCACTCCACACTTCACACTCCCCACTCCCCAAGGCCTCAGACAGCATCTTTGCTGCTGACTGAACTAAGCGAACAGATTCAGAGAAGACAAGCAGCATCAGGTCCACAGTGATAACCGAATATAACATTGCTTAGAGCAAGATACACCAGGGGTCCAACAGCACACAAGAGGAAAACAACACATCAGCAATCTGTGCCAGGGGAAACCCAGTCATCCAGCGGTGGGGAAATAGCATTTCAAGCCCACAGGAGGTTCAAGCACCAGCTAGTGACTAAAAGACCATCTAAGGCCAGAGATAACCAGATGCAAAAGGCAAATGTAGGAACATTACTAACAGAAATCAAGGCAATATGGCAGCATCTGAACCCAACAACCTGACAGCAGTAAGTCCCGTATACCCCACCACACCAGAAAAACAAGATTTGGACCTAAAATCACTGGTCAGGATGCTGATAGCAGAGCACATAGATAAAACTCTTAAAGAAATACAGGAGAAAATGGATCAAAAATATGAAGCCCTGTCAAGGCAAACACAAAAATCACTTAAAGAAATTCAGGAGAATATGAATCAAAAATTAGGAATCAATAAGGAGGAAGTACAAAGATCACTTAAAGAAATAAAGGAGAATATGGGCCAACAAGTAGAAGTCATGAAAGAAGAAACACAAAAAACTCTTAAAGAAATACATGAAAATACAAACAAGCAAGTGGAAGATCTGAGCAAAACCATCCAGGATCTAAAAACAGAAGTAGAAACAACAAAGAAATCACAAAGGGAGACAACTTTGGAGATAGAAAACCTTGGGAAGAAATCAGGGGCCATAGATGCAAATATCAACAATAGGATGCAAGAGATAGAAGAAAGGATCTCAGATGCCGAAGATAACATAGGAACCATTGATTCAACAGTCCAAGAAAATACAAAATGCAAAAAGCTTGTAACCAAAAACATCCAGGAAATCCAGGACACAATGAGAAGACCAAACCTAAGGATTATAGGCATAGTTGAGAGGGAAGATATACAATTAAAGGGCCAGTAAATATCTTCTACAAAATTATGGACGAAAACTTCCCCAACCTAAAAGAGAGATGCCCATGAATATACAAGAAGCCTACAGAACTCCAAACAGACTGGACCAGAACAGAAAAACCTCCTGTCACATAATAATCAAAACCACAAACATACTAAACAAAGAAAGAATAATAAGGGCAGCAAGAGAAGAAGGCCAAGTAACATATAAAGAAGACCCATCAGGATTACACCAGACTACTCACCTGAGACCATGAAAGCTAGAAGATCCTGGGCAGATAGCATGCAGACTATAAAAGAACACAAACTTCAGCCAAAACTACTAAACCCAGCAAAACTCTCAATCTCCATAGATGGAGAAACCAAGGGATTCCATGACAAAACCAAATTTGCACGTTATCTTTCCACAAACCCACCCCTACAAAGGATAATAGGGGAAAAACACTAACACAAGGAGGGAAACCACACCCCAGAAGAATCAAGATAGAAACCTCCTCTCATCAAATCCAAAAGAAGATAACCTCTCAAATATAAAAAATTAATTTCAAAAATGTCAGGAGGTAATAATTACTATTCCTTAATATCTCTTAACATCAATGGACTCAATTCCCCAATAAAAAAGACATAGACTAACAAGACTGGATACAGTAACAGGACCCTACATTTTGCTGCATACAGGAAGCACATCTCAGTGTTAAAGACAAACACTGTCTTAGAGTAAAAGGCTGGAAGACAATTTTACAAGCAAATGGTCTCAGGAAACAAGCTGGAGTAGCCATTCTAATATCAGATAAAATTGACTTTCAACCTAAAGTCATCAAAAGAGACTCGGAAGGTCACTTCTTGCTGGTCAAAGAGAAATCCACCAAGAAGAGCTCTCAATACTGAACATCTATGCTCCAAATGCAAGGGCACGCTCATTCATAAAAGAAACTTTACTAAAGCATAAAACACACATTGAAACTATCACAATAAATGTGGGTGACTTCAACACTACACTCTCCTCAATGGACCGATCAGGAAAGCAGAAACTAAACAGGGACACAGTGAAACTAATTGAAACTTTGGACCAATTGGATTTAACAGATATATATAGAACATTTCATCCTAAAGCAAAAGAATATACCTTTTTCTCAGCACCGCATGGTACCTTCTCAAAAATTGGTCATATAATTGTTCACAAGACAGATGTCAACAAATACAAGAAGATCGAGCTAATCCCATGCCTCCTATCAGATCACCATGGAGTAAGAGTGGTCTTCAATAGCAACAAAAACAACAGAAAGCCCACATACAGATGGAAACTGAACAATACTTTACTCAATGACAAGGAAGAAATAAAAAAAGAAATCAAAGATTTTTTTTTTAGAATTCAATGAAAATGAAGGTATAACTTACCCAAATCTGTGGGACACAATGAAAGCAGTGCTAAGAGGAAAACTCATAGCTCTAAGTGCATCCAAAAAGAAACTGGAGAGAGCTTACACTAGCAGCTTAACGGCACACCTTAAAGCCCTGGAAGAAAAAGAAGTTAATTCACCCAGGAGGAGTAGAAGACAGGAAATCTTCAAACTCAGGGCTGAAATCAATCAAGTAGAAACAAAGAGAACCATACAAAGAATCAACAAGACCAGGAGCTGGTTCTTTGAGAAAATCAACAAGATAGATAAACCCTTAGCCAGACTAACCAAATGACACAGAGACGGTATCCAAATTAACAAAATTAGAAATGAAAATGGGGACATAACAACAGAAACTAAGGACATTCAAAAGATCATCAGATCCTACTACAAAGGTCTATACTCAAAACAACTGGAGAATCTAGAGGAAATGGACAATTACCTAGACAGATACCAAATACCAAAATTAAATCAGCATCAAGTAGATCATCTAAATAGTCCCATAGCCCCTAAAGAAATAGAAGGGGTTATAGAAAGCCTCCCAAACAAAAAAACTATGGAACTAGATGGTTTTAGTGCAGAATTCTACCAGACATTCAAAGAAGACTTAACACCAATACTCTTCAAACTATTACACAAAATAGAGACAGAAGGGACACGGCCCAACTCGTTCTTCGAAGCCACAATTACACTGAAACCAAAACCACACAAAGATCCAACAAAGAAAGAGAACTACAGGCCAATTTCCCTTATGAATATCAATGCAAAAATACTAAATAAAATTCTTGCCAACCAAATCCAAGAGCACATCAAAACGATCATTCACCATGATCAAGTAGGCTTCATCCCAGGGATGCAGGGATGGTTCAATATATGGAAATCCATCAATGTAATCCAATACATAAACAAACTGAAAGAAAAAAAACCACATGGTCATCTCATTAGATGCTGAAAAAGCATTTGACAAAATTCAGCATCCTTTCATGCTAAAAGTCTTGCAAAGAGCAGGAATTCAAGGCCCATACCTAAACATAGTAAAAGCAATCTACAGCAAACCAGTAGCCAACATCAAAATAAATGGAGAGAAACTTGAAGCAATCCAACTAAAATCAGGGACTAGACAAGGCTGCCCTCTCTCTCCATATCTTTTCAATATAGTACTTGAAGTTCTAGCGAGAGCAATTAGAAAACATAAGGAAGTCAAAGGGATACAAATTGGAAAGGAAGAAGTCAAAATATCATTATTTGCAGACGATATGATAGTTTACTTAAGCAACCCAAAAAACTCCACCAGAGAACTTCTACAGCTGATAAACAACTTCAGCAAAGTGGCAGGTTATAAAATCAAGCAAATCAGTAGCCTTCTTTTACTCAAAGGACAAGCAGGCTGAGAAAGAAGTTAGGGAAATAACACCCTTCACAATAGCCACAAACAACATAAAGTACCTTGGGGTAACTCTAACCACACAAGCGAAAAATCTGTATGACAAGAACTTCAAGTCCTTGAAGAAAGAAATCGAAGAAGACCTCAGAAGATGGAAAAATATTTCTTGATCCTGGATTGGCAGGATCAATATAGTAAAAATGGCCATCTTGCCAAAAGCAATATATAGATTCAATGCAATCCCCATCACAATCCCAACTGAATTCTTCATAGATCTACCAAGAGCAATTCTCATTTTCATCTGGAGCAACATAAAACCCAGGATGGCTAAAACTATTCTCAACAATAAAAGGACTTCTGGAGGAATCAATATCCCTGACCTCAAGCAGTACTACAGAGCAATTGTGTTAAAAACTGCATAGTATTGGTACAGCAACAGGCAAGTAGATCAATGGAATAGGATTGAAGACCCAGAAATTAACCCACAGACTTATGGTCACTTGATCTTTGATAAAGGAGCCACAAACATCCAGTGGAAAAAAGATAGCCTTTTCAACAAATGGTGCTGGTTCAACTGGAGGTCAATATGCAGAAGAATGCAAATTGACCCACTCTTATCTCCTTGTACTAAGATCAACTCCAAGTGAATCAAGGACCTTCACATAAAACCAGACACACTGAAACTATTAGAAAAGAAACTTGGGAAGACCCTGGAGGACATGGGCACAGGGGGAATGTTCCTGAACAGAACACCAATAGCTTATGCTCTAAGATCAAGAATTGACAAATGGGACCTCATAAAATTATAAAGTTTCTGCAAGGCAAAGGACACTGTCAGAAGGACAAAACGGCAACCAACAAAGTGGGAAAAGATCTTCACTAACCCCACATCAAACAAAGGGCTAATATCCAATATATACAAAGAACTCAAGAAGTTAGACCCCAAAGAACCAAATAACCCTATCAAAAAAATCGGGTACAGAACTAAACAAAGAATTTTCACCAGAAGAAATTCGGATAGCCGAGAAACAACTTAAGAGATGTTCAACATCCTTAGTCATCAGGGAAATGCAAATCAAAACAACCCTGAGATTTCAACTCACACCAGTCAGAATGGCTAAGATTAAAAACTCAAGTGATGTTCCAAGATTCTAGGCTAATATCTACTTATCAGTCATCTTCGAACACCAAAGACATAAATCACATACCAAATGATGTCTGAAAAAAAGAAAGGAGTGGACACTGGTGCTAGAATGGACCAAAGCATCAGTGTAGGGGAATACAAGAACAGGGAAGTGGGAAGGGGTGGATGAGGGAGCAGGGGGAGGGAAAAGAGCATGTGGGACCTTTGGGGCATGGGGAACCAGAAAAAGGGAAATGAATTGTAAATATAGGATATATCCAATAAAAAATACAAAAAAAAAAAAACCGCCGAAGTCCAAGTCCACACTTTTAAATTCACTGTAGAATGAATGCATAAATATATATCATGAGCACGCTTTATATATATATGTTTACACATGCATGCATATATATGATACACTTACATACATAAATGCACATTATGTATATATTGAAATCTTTTATAATTTAGGGACATATAAAAAAACTCAAATGACAATAGGTGCTGGTGAGAATGTGGAGAAAGAGGAATACTCCTTCACTGTTGGTGGGATTGCAAAATGGTAAAACTGCTCTGGAAATCAGTTTGGTGGTTCCTCAGAAAATTGGGCATGTCACTTCTAGAGGACCCTGGCATACCACTCCTGGGCATATACCCAGAGGATTCCCCTGCATACAATAAAGACACATGCTCCACTATGTTCATAGCAGCCTTGTTTATAATAGCCAAAAGTTGGAATGAGCCCAGATATCCCTCAAAGGAGGAATGGATACAGAAAATGTGGTATATTTATACAATGGAATACTACTCAGCAAATAAAAATAATGAATTCATGCAATTTGTAGGCAAATGGTTAGATCTGGAAAATTTCACCCTAAGCGAGTTAACCCAATCACAAAAGAATACACATGAAATGCCATCACTAATAAGTGGATATTAATGTGCCAAGAAGCCCTAAATACTCAAGGCACAATTAGCAAGTCAAATGATTCCCAAGAAGAAGAAAGGAGAGGACCCTGGGCCTGAAAATTTGGATCCAGTTTTGTAGATCCAGAACAGAGAAATGGTGTTGGGGGGGTGATTGGAGAATAGTTGGGGGGGGGACTTATGGGATGTATAAAAGGGGGGACTGGGAAAGGGGAAAGCCTTTGGAATATAAACAAAGAATATAAAAAATAAAATTTAGGCCGGGTACTAGCAGCTCAGCCAAGGTCACGTGGTGCCTTCAGCTGGGGCAGACATCTTGCCCCAGACCCCCACGCGCAAACAGCGGGCACACTGGACGCAGTGAGTGGCTGGAATCAGGTGCATGGCCAGAGTTATAGCTTAGCTTAGCTCTGCAGGAGATCCGGGCACAGAAAGCTCAGCTACGGGTGCAGACTACCGGCCGGGACCAGCTCTCTGAGCGGAATAGCAGCGAGGGACCACCTGGCCACCTCGGGGCACAGCTCGGAACTCTAGCAGCTGGAGTCAGGGGCCTGGACTCAGAGCGAGCATAGTCCAGCACAGACAACGCAGCCAGAAGAGATCAGCAGAGCCGGGTACCAGCAGCTCAGCCAAGGTCACGCGGTGCCTTCAACTGGGGCAGCCATCTTGCCCCAGACCCCTGCGAGCAAACAGCCGGCACACTGGACGCAGTGAGCAGCTGGAATCAGTTGCGTGGCCAGAGTTATAGCTTAGCTTAGCTCTGCAGGAGATCCGGGCACAGGAAGCTCAGCTGCAGGTGCAGACTACCGCGGCCGGGACCAGCTCTCTGAGCTGACTAGCAGCAAAGGGCCACCTTGCCACCTCGGGGCACAGCTCAGAACTCTAGCAGCTGGAGTCAGGGGCCTGGACTCAGAGCGAGCATAGTCAAGCACAGACAAGCTGCCAGAAGAGATCTGTCTCCTGGGGACAGGCATGCTGTGCTTTCAGCAGGGCACCATCTACAATAAGACCAACTAACGGCAGAGGTAAAGAGATGTGAAAAGGCAAACGTAGGAACGTTATTAACAGAAATCAAGGCAATATGGCACCATCTGAACCCAATTCGCCAACCACAGCAAGTCCAGGATACCCCAGCACACCAGAAAAAGAAGAGTTAGATATAAAAGCACAGGTCATGATGCTCCTAGAGGAACACAAAAAAGACATAAACAAATCTCTTAAAGAAATGCAGGGGAACATCAATAGGGTAGAAGCTCTTACAATCCAAACACAAAAAAACACTTAAAGAACTCCAGGAGAATATGGGCCATCAGACAGAAACCAATAAAGAGGAAATGAGAAAGTCAGTTAAAGAAATGCAGGAGAACTTGAAACAACAGGCAGAAGTCATGAAAGAGGGAGCACAAAAATATATTAAAGAATTACATGAAAACACAAACAAACAAATGAAGGAACTGAGCAAAACCATCCAAGATCTGAACACAGAGGTAGAAACAACTAAGAAATCACAAAAGGAGGCAACCTTGGAGATAGAAAACCTTGGGAAGAAATCAGGGGTCGTAGATGCAAACATAAACAACAGAATACAAGAGATAGAAATAAGAATCTCTGATGCTGAAGATAACATAGTAACCATTGACTCCACAGTCAAAGAAAATGCAAAATCCAAAAGGCTTGTAACCCAAAACATCCAGGAAATCCAGGACACAATGAGAAGACCAAACCTAAGGATTATAGGGATAAATGAGAGTGAAGATCTACAACTTAAAGGGTCAGCAAATATCTTTAACAAAATTATGGAAGAAAACTTAACTAACTTAAAGAGAGAGATGCCCATGAATATACAAGAAGCCTACAGAACTCCAAACAGACTGGACCAGAACAGAAACACCTCCCGTCACATAATAATCAAAACCCCAAAAGTACTAAACAAAGAAAGAATATTAAAGGCAGTAAGAGAAAAGGGCCAAGTAACATATAAAGGAAGACCTATCAGAATCACACCAGACTTCTCTCCAGAAACCATGAAAGCTAGAAGATCCTGGGCAGACCTCATGCAGACCCTAAGAGAAAACAAATGTCAGCCAAGACTACTATACCCAGCAAAACTCTCAATCAACATAGATGGAGAAATCAAAATATTCCATGACAGGACCAAATTTACACAATATCTTTCCACTAACCCAGCTCTACAAAGGATAATAGGAGGAAAACTCCAACACAAGGAAGGAAATGGCACCCAAGAAAAAGCAAGACAGTAAACTTCTTCCATCAAACTCAAAGGAAGATAACTACTCAAAAACAAAAATAACATCAAAAATGTCAGGAAGTAATAATCTCTATTCCTTAATATCTCTTAACATCAATGGACTCAACTCCCCAATAAAAAGAGATAGGCTAACAGACTGGATACGGAAACAGGACCCTACATTTTGCTGCTTACAGGAAACACACCTCAGAGTCAAAGACAAACACTACCTTAGAGTAAAAGGATGGAAGACAATTTTGCAAGCAAATGGTCACAGGAAGCAAGCTGAAGTAGCCATTTTAATATCAGATAAAATTGACTTTCAACCCAAAGTCATCAAAAGAGACACAGAAGGTCACTTCCTGCTAGTCAAAGGAAGAATCCACCAAGAAGAACTCACAATTCTAAACATCTACTCTCCAAATGTAAGGGCACCCTCATTCGTAAAAGAAACCTTACTAAAGCACAAAGCACACATTGAACCTAACACAATGATTGTGGGGGACCTCAATACTCCACTATCCACAGTGGACCAACCAGGAAAACAGAAACTAAACAGAGACACGGAGAAACTCATCGAAAATTTGGAGCAATTGGATTTAACAGATATATATAGAACATTTCACCCTAAAGCAAAAGACTATACCTTTTTCTCAGCCCCTCATGGTACCTTCTCCAAAATCGACCATATAATTGGACACAAGACAGATCTCAACAAATATAAAAAGATCGAACTAATCCCATGCCTCTTATCAGATCGCCATGGAGAAAGAGTGTTCTTCAATAGCAACAAAAACAACAGAAAATCCCCATACACTTGGAGGCTGAACAATATTCTACTCAATGATACCTTAGTCCAGGAAGAAATAAAGAAAGAAATCAAAGAATTCTTAGAACTTAATGAAAATGAAGGCACAACATACCCAAATCTATGGGACACAATGAAAGCAGTGCTTAGAGGAAAACTCATAGCCCTGAGTGTCTCCAAAAAGAAACAGGAGAGAGCATATACTAGCAACTTAATGGCACACTTGAAAGCTCTGGAACAAAAAGAAGCAATTTCACCCAGGAGGAGTAGAAGACAGGAAATCATCAAACTCAGGGCTGAAATCAATCAAGTTGAAACAAAGAGAACCATACAAAGAATCAACAAAACCAGGAGCTGGTTCTTTGAGAAGATCAACAAGATAGATAAACCCCTAGCCATACTTACTAAAGGGCACAGAGACAGTGTTCAAATTAACAAAATTAGAAATGAAAAGGGAGATATAACAACAGAAACTGAGGAAATTCAAAAAATCATCAGATCCTACTACAAAAACCTATACTCAACACAACTGGAGAATCTGGAGGAAATGGACAATTTCCTCGACAGTTACCAAATACCAAAATTAAACCAGGATCAAATAGATCGTCTAAACAGACCCATAACCCCCAAAGAAATAGAAGGGGTCATAGACAGTCTTCCAAACAAAAAGAGCACAGGACCAGACGGTTTTAGTGCAGAATTCTATCAGATCTTCAAAGAAGTCCTGATACCGATACTCTTCAAATTATTCCACAAAATAGAAACAGAAGGAACACTACCCAACTCATTCTATGAAGCCACAATTACCCTGATACCAAAACCACACAAAGATCCAACTAAGAAAGAGAACTACAGGCCAATTTCTCTTATGAATATCGATCCAAAAATACTAAACAAAATACTTGCCAACCGAATCCAAGAACACATCAAAACGATCATTCACCATGATCAAGTTGGCTTCATCCCAGGGATGCAGGGATGGTTCAATATATGGAAATCCATCAACGTAATCCACTACATAAACAAACTCAAAGAAAAAAACCACATGGTCATCTCATTGGATGCTGAAAAAGCATTTGACAAAATTCAGCACCCTTTCATGCTAAAGGTCCTAGAAAGAACAGGAATTCAAGGCCCATATCTAAACATAGTAAAAGCAATATACAGCAGACCAGTAGCCAACATCAAGGTAAACGGAGAAAAACTTGAAGCAGTCCCTCTAAAATCAGGGACTAGACAAGGCTGTCCCCACTCGCCATATCTCTTCAATATAGTACTTGAGGTACTAGCTAGAGCAATTTGACAACAGAGGGAAGTCAAAGGGATACAAATCGGAAAGGAAGAAGTCAAACTATCACTATTTGCAGATGATATGATAGTTTACTTAAGTGACCCAAAAACCTCCACCAGAGAACTCCTGCAACTGATAAACAACTTCAGCAAAGTGGCTGGCTATAAAATCAACTCAAGTAAATCAGTAGCCTTCCTATACGCGAAGGATAAGCAGGCCGAGAAAGAAATTAGGGAAATGACACCCTTCACAATAGCCACAAATGATATAAAGTATCTTGGAGTGACGCTAACCAAACATGTGAAAGATTTGTACGACAAAAACTTCAGGTCTCTGAAGAGGGAAATTGAAGAAGTCATCAGAAAATGGGAAAATCTTCCATGCTCGTGGGTTGGCAGGACTAATATAGTCAAAATGGCAATCTTGCCCAAAGCAATATACAGATTCAATGCAATCCCCATCAAAATCCCAACTCAGTTCTTCATAGAGCTAGAAAGAGCAATTCTCAAATTCATCTGGAATAACAAAAAACCCAGGATAGCTAAAACTATCATCAACAGCAAAAGAACTTCTGGGGGAATCAATATCCCGGACCTCAAGCAATATTACAGAGCACTGGTATTAAAAACTGCATGGTATTGGTTCAGTGACAGGGAAGCGGATCAATGGAATAGGATCGAAGACCCAGAATTGAACCCACACATCTATGGCCAATTGATCTTCCACAAAGGAGCTGAAAACATCCAGTGGAAAAAAGATAGCCTTTTCAACAGATGGTGCTGGCTCAACTGGAGGTCAACATGCAGAAGAATGAGAATTGATCCACTCGTATCTCCTTGCACTAAACTCAACTCCAAGTGGATCAAGGATCTCCACATAAAACCAGACACACTAAAACTAATAGAAAAGAAACTGGGGAAGACCCTTGAAGACATCAGCTCAGGGGAAAAATTCCTGAACAGAACACCAATTGCTTATACTCTTAGAACAAGAATAGACAAATGGGACCTCATAAAACTACAAAGTTTCTGTAAGGCAAAAGACACTGTCAAAAGGATAAATCGGCAACCAACAAATTGGGAAAAAATCTTCACCAACCCCACATCCGACAGAGGGCTAATCTCCAATGTATACAAAGAACTTAAGAGGTTAGACCCCAGAAAACCAAATAACCCTATCCAAAAATGGGGTACAGAGCTAAACAGAGACTTTTCACCTGAAGAAATTCAAATGGCTGAGAAACACCTTAAAAAATGTTCAACATCACTAGTCATTAGGGAAATGCAAATTAAAACAACCCTGAGATTTCACCTCACACCAGTCAGAATGGCTAAGATTAAAAACTCAGAAGACATCAGGTGTTGGCGAGGATGTGGAGAAAGAGGAACACTCCTCCACTGCTGGTGGGAATGCAAGCTGGTACAACCACTCTGGAAATCAGTATGGCGGTTCCTCCGAAAACTGGGCGTGATACTTCCAGAGGACCCAGCCATACCACTCCTGGGAATATACCCAGAAGATTCACCAGCATGCAATAAGGATACATGCTCCACTATGTTCATAGCAGCCTTATATATAATAGCCAGAAGCTGGAAAGAACCCAGATGTCCCTCAACAGAGGAATGGATACAAAAAAATGTGGTATATATACACAATGGAGTACTATTTAGCCATTAGAAACAATGAATTCATGAAATTCTTAGAGAAATGGATGGAGCTGGAGAACGTCATACTAAGTGAGGTGACCCAGTCTCAAAAGAATACCCATGGTATACAGTCACTGATAAGTGGATATTAGCCTAGAAGCTTGGAACACCAAAGACACAAATCACATATCAAGTGATGTCTCACAAGAAGAAAGGAGTGGACACTGGTGCTAGAATGGACCAAAACATCATTGTGGGAGAGTACAAGAACAGTAAAGTGGGAGGGGGTGGATGTGGGAGCAGGGGGAGGGAAAAGGACATGTGGGACCTTTGGGGGTGGGGAACCAGAAAAAGGTAAATGAATTGTAAATATAGAATATATACAATAAAAAAAAAGAAAAAAACGAAAAGAAAATTTAAAAAGAAAGAGAACAAATTCAAAGACCCATAGCTAGACATTGTACAGAGAAATACAGAGATTGGAACACACAGCATTAAATGGGCCACACCAATTCTCTCCCTTTACTGTATAGAATGTCTGAAGCACTTGCTGCATACCTTTATTAGTAAACCACTTATGTGATAATTCTCCCTATAGTCAAAGTCCTGAGTTCTAGGAAAATTACATCCTCTTTGGAGGACTTTAATAGAACCTCTAGTCTCTGAACTTTAATTTGCTTCTTGCTTTTCTAACTAATTGTAACTATTCAAACAACTAGCAAATGCAGGTTTTGAGAATGGACTTCATTCATACAATCAGAATGTAAAACAGTAAGCTTCTGAATACTAAATACTAAACAAACAAGCAAACAAATAAAGAAGTATACATCCCAGGGAGTGGTGTCAACCCCACCTTGATTAACATAATCAAGGAAATATTCCCTACACATTGCTTGAAGACTGTCTTCCCTGTGATATCACTAAAATTGTAATAGGATTGATGCACAAGTAAACTCCCAGCAAATATGGTTGCATACACATGACCTCCATAGGATCAAATTAGACCAAATTCCTAGATTGAAATGGGGAGGAAGACAGAAAGTCCCACACCTAAACAAGAAGCTGTTTGTAATCAATGTTCTGGGAAGAGAAAAGTAACCAGTTTTTTCAATGAAACATGTTTTTACATTACACACATTTTTAAATATTATATGTGCACAATTATGAAATGAATTATACAAATCAAGTTAGTTAGTTACAAATTTGCCGGATTTTTCAAACAAACTTGAGCAAATTTGCTTTAATACCATTGACTCACAAGAAACTGTTAAGTACATTCAAGTGGTTTGTATGGTTTTAGGGTTAAAATCTCAAGAGAATAGTCCACAGTGCAGGGAAATTCCTTTAGGATTTCTTGAGACATTATAACTGTGCTGTGTGGTGGACATAACTGAGACTGATATTACATCATCTTTAATTTTCACTCTCTGAACTCCAACAAGATACTTATATATGTATAAACTCAGAGATCTCCACCATGAAGAAAATCCTTCACTAAAAACTTGGTAAGCTCAAGGAAAAAGAGGTGTCAACATTTTTACTGAGGGTTGTTTTTATACTAAAAACAGATTTTATTTCTCTGAAATTTCATAATTTTTATCTTCTTAGATTTTAACTCCTCCATATTATTCATAGCTCTTCTCATAAGTGAATTGCATCTGAAAGAAGAATGAGGCAGATTTTCTGTGATTTTCTGGCAGGATTACTTTGTACAGGAAAGATTACATGAATTCTGTAATAACACAGGCCTACACATTGCACCTTAACTATAGGAATTGCATTTAGTTATTACAACAGAGAAATTTCTGCTGAGTACCACTGGTTATTTTGGTTATGGAAAAACAAGCCCATTTTGACCATCAAATTAGTATGATTAGTCAATATACTCTACTGCAACATTAATTACATGAAACAGACTTTTAAAGTCTATTTAAACAAAATTTAGTATCATAGAATTCATATTTCTCTATCCAAGTATTAAAAACTTACATTTACTGGTAAGTTTGTTTTATTACCTTATGTGCTGGAAAAATCATATAATATTTTGAGGAACAATGAAAATAAAGAGAAAAAAATACCTATTGCTTAAGCTGTTCACCTGCATCTTTCCTTATAGACTCTTCTTAAGGCAATGATCATACATACAAAGCAGAGTTCTCTCAAGATTGTAACTAGAATGCAGGAATAAAGGCACTGATCCCAGGCAATGGATCTAGGACCAGAATTAACTCTTATTTTGTCACTGCCTCATGTATTTCCTTTCACAGAAGCATGTAACAACTAATCCCCAGGATGTTTGGGATTTCATTAGAAGAATTTTCAAATACATTTACAAACCAAAGCAGCAAAGATTGTGCACCACATTTGGGTGAATTTTGCTACACAGTGTTGATAAATCATAATACAGCAAATTGGATCAGTATGGTCTGAGAATCTGAATTAAACTTTTACTGAACAGTGTTGCTTCTAAAATGTTCCTTACCAAAAAGAAGAGAAGGAAAAAGAATTATATATTTGGAAAAAATCTCAATGGAAATAACACTACAAGCATGGTTGTTGTTTAAAGGAAAAAATATGGTAATCTAGGAACATTAAATTCTTCATTCTAATGTGATGTAATTGAAGATGAATTGTGACTCAGCCCTTAGTTTTTGTGATCTTGTATCATCTCCTCTTTATTAATTTAATATGAATTTATTATTGATGCCTATATATTTAATTATTTACTTCTTCTGAGACAAAATCTCATGTATTTCTGGCTATTATCCAGTCTTTCTGAGGCTGAGGGTGATCTTGAATGGGTGATCTCCCTGACTCTACCTCATGAGTACTATAATGTCAAATATATACAATCATGCCTTATTTCTGAGTCTCTGAGGATGGAATCTACAGCTTCATGTAGGATAAGCACTCATTCTATTAATTGAGCTATATTTCATCTTTCTATGATTCTTTTCCAAAATTTTTCTCCTCTAAAACAACAAATAAAAATGTCTTACTTGTATTGCATGATAATTGATCTAAGTGTATATAAAGAAACCAAAAAAATTAATGCTAAAATTATGTGAGGACAATAAAATAAATTTGGGTACATTAAATCTATATGATATCATTACATACATACAGAACAATATTCCTTTTACACTTTCAGCACACCCCAGGATTATTGAAATATTCCTATAAATCCAAGATGTTGACTTTATAAGGATGAAAAGAATCCCAAAAGTACAAAACACATTACAGATATGGTAAAGACAGTGGGTTGTGTTTGCAGGATAAATTATTCTGCTACACAAAATTATTATTATTATTATTATTATTATTATTGTTGTTGTTGTTGTTATTAATTAAATGTGGAAATGGTCGGGTGACTGTTGCAATCTGACATCCTTATCACTTGTCAACAGAGCAACTGAAGATGACTGAGGACAACTACTCCTTGACAACAGAGTTCATCCTCATAGGATTCTCAGATTACCCAGACCTGAAGATACTTCTGTTCCTGGTGTTCTCTGCCATCTATCTGGTCACCATGGTGGGAAACCTTGGGCTGGTGGCCTTGATCTACATGGAACCTCGTCTCCACACACCCATGTATATCTTTCTGGGCCACCTGGCTCTGATGGATGCCTGCTGTTCCTGTGCCATCAATCCCAAGATGCTAGAGAACTTCTTTTCTGTGGACAGAAGGATTTCTCTCTATGAATGCATGGCACAGTTTTATTTTTTCTGTTTTGCTGAAACTACAGACTGCTTTCTTCTGGCAGCAATGGCCTATGACCGCTATGTGGCCATATGCAATCCTCTGCAGTACCACAGCATGATGTCCAAGAAGCTCTGCCTTCAGATGACCACAGGAGCCTACATAGCTGGAAACCTGCATCCTATGATTGAAGTAGGGCTTTTGTTCAGGTTAACATTCTGCAGATCTCACACAATCAATCACTTCTTTTGTGATGTCCTTCCACTATACAGACTCTCATGTGTTGACCCTTATATCAATCAACTGATGATACTCATCTTTGCGGGTTCAATTCAAACTTTCACCATTATTACAGTCCTGATTTCTTATTTCTACATTCTTTTTACTATATTCACAATGAAGTCCAAAGAGGGAAGAAGCAAAGCTTTATCTACCTGTGCATCCCACTTTCTGTCTGTGTCAATATTCTATGGGTCTCTCCTCTACATGTATATTCGACCAAGTTCAGTTAATGAAGAGTATAAAGACATGCCTGTTGCTATTTTTTATACTCTCATAATTCCTTTATTAAACCCATTTATTTATAGTCTGAGAAATAAGGAAGTAATTAATGTGATGAAAAGAACAATGAAGAGACAATTGTAACATCTCTTTGAAAATGAACCTGAACTTTACGTAAATCTATGGATACTTATAAAAAGGCAGAAAAGTACAACTTTCCTACATTAAATAATAGAAATACAATATACTTTATTCAAATTATGCCAGAACAAATCAGATTACTAAATTTTACTTCAAAATCTTAGATGCTAGATATATTAAAAGTCATAAGAGGAATTAGTTCTTGACAAGTCCTGTGTAAAGGTAGCTTTTTAATAATTATTGGTAATCCTCTGATCCAAAGTCTTAAAATAAAATCTCAAAAACATTGTAGCATCTTTTCTAATAAATTCTTGCTTAAAATTTCCACTCCTTTGAAGCTAATTGTATGCTTGTATATAATTTTACCTTCACCTCATTTTTGCCTCTGTACTCATACAGATTACATTTTTAGTCAACAAAATTTTAACACTTAGTATTGGTCATTTAGTCATAAACTGTCTAAATGAAAGTACCTTTAAAGTGTCTTATTCAGCAATTTGAACTTGAAGTGATTCACTAAGTAATTTGTAAGGGTTTTAACTTTTTCCCAGATCTTGCTAATTTGTTCATTTTATTTTAGTTATTAAAATGCCTGTCAAATTTATATTTATTCTTTAATATCATTTATTGTTTTGTTTGAGATTAGAAGTATTAGTACCTTCAGAGTATTAATAAAAGACGGACATGATATTCACATATAAATGAGGTGAAAATTGCTGAAAATCCTAAATATCTATGAACAAAATATTTACATATACTTAAATTCTGTAATTTATTAACACACTTCTTTTGTATTTTAGAATCAAAGCCTCTTCACTAAAAAAAAAACAGTATTTGGGTTTGACAATTTGTGGTTAAAAAATGATCGTTTTTTTTTAATGAAATCCCAACAGATTTTAACCTTTTCAATTGCTAATTCATTTGTAGTCTAAAATAAGAAAGTGGTGAATGTCCTGAATCAAAATAGTTCATAAAGTATATATGTTAAAATGTACTTCTAGCAGCTAAGCTACTGGAAACAATTCAAATAAGCTATAGGAACACTCAGGAGTGTGACAATCTAATTCGACATAATTTTGCATACATCAATGAATGATAAGAGTGAAAGTTCATATAAGATAACTTTTATTTACAATGACAAATGTCTTGGTCCTATAGAAAAATCTTAGTTTATTTTTTATTCAGTAGCACAATTGATGGGCAATATGGATTTATATGTAATTTTATCTTGAATTTAGCTCTTTCAAGATACTATTCTTGGTTATTGTTCACACAGAAATTCTACTTTCTAATAAGAAATAATATTTATTAGTGTTAGTTATTTTAGCATCAAATTATCTTCACTAAATAATCTGTGTTTTGGTGGTCAATTTTTAAGTATAAATGATCTTTTAAGATTAAATCCTAAGGTAACTAAACACTTTCATTTGCTAATTTGTTCACCACATATAACATTGCATTTATTTAAATCTATTTGTTTCATGAAGAATTTCTCCTGTTTGCTGTTCATTAGGAATACTAAAACCTTCACTAACTCCATGGAAAAGTATTGATATGCCCAAAGAGTTAGCAAAAATGCAGATTTCATTCAAATATAAATGATGCAGAAATTTTGTAAAACTCCTAAATATCTAAACTATTTTTTTCTTTTTTTAATTTTATTTATTTATTTTTATTCGATATAGTCTTTATTTACATTTCAAATGATATCCCCGTTCCTGTATCCCCACTCCCCGAAAGTCCCATAAGTCCTCTTTCCTCCCCCTGTTCCCCAATCATCCCCTTCCCATTTCCCTGTCATGGTATTCCCGGACACTGCAGCACTGAGCCCTTCCAGGACCAGGGGCCTCTCCTTCCTTCTTCTTGAGCATCATTTAATATGTGAATTGTTTCTTGGGTATTCTGAGCTTCTGAGCTAATATCGGATTATCAGTGAGTGCATACCATGTGTATTCTTTTGTGATTGGGATGCCTCACTCTGGATGACATTCTCCAGGTCCACCCACTTGTCTAAGAATTTCATGATTTCATTGTTTTTAATAGCTGAGTAGTATTCCATAGTGTAAGTATACCACATTTTCTGTATCCAGTCTTCCATTGAGGGATATCTTTTTTCTTATTAGATATATTTTTATTTACATTTCAAATGTCCCCTTTTCTAACTTCCCACCCGAAAATCCCCTAAACAATACCACCTACCCCTGTTCACCAATCTACCCACTCTACCTTCCCTGTCCTATCATTTCCTTATACTGAGGCATCTAGCCTTATCAGAACCAAAGGCCTCTTGTCGCTTTGATGTCCAACAAGGCCATCCTCTACTATATATGGATCTGGAGTCATGGATTTCTCCTTGTGTACTCTTTGACGGTTTAGTCCCTGGGAGCTCTAGGGATACTAGGTGACTCATATTGTTGTTTCTCCTATGGTGATTCAAACCCCTTCAGCTCCTTGGGTCCTTTCTCTAGCTCCTCCATTGGGGACCCTGTGCTCAGTTCAATGGCTGGCTGAGAGTGTCCCCCTCTGTATTTGTCATGCACTGGCAAAGCCTCCCAGGTGACAGCTATATCAGGCTCTGGTCAGCAAGCACTGTTGGCATCCACAATAGTGTCTGAGTTTTGTAACTGTATATAGGATAGATCCCTAGATGAGGCAGTCTCTAGAAGGTGTTTCCCTTACTCTCTGCTCCACATTTTTCTCTTATCCCTTCCTGTGGGTACTTTGTTCCCCCTGCTAAGAAGGACCATAATATCCATACTTTGTTCTTCCTTCTTCTTGAGTTTCATTTGATATGTGAATTGTGTCTTGGGTATTCCAAGCTTCTGGGCTAATATCTACTTATCAGTGACTGCATGCCATGTGTATTCTTTTGTGAATGGGCTACCTCACTTAGGATGATATATTCTAGTTCCATCCATTTGCCTAAGAATTTCATAAATTCATTGTTTTTAATACCTAAGTCATATGCCATTGTGTAAATATACCCTATTTTCCGTATTTGTTCTTCTGTTGAAGGACATCTGGGTTCTTTCCAGATTCTGGCTATTATAAATAAGGCTGCTATGAACATAGTGAAACATGTGTCCTTAACATGCTGGAGAATGTTCTGGGAATATGCCCAGGAGTCATAGAGCTGGGTCCTCAGATAGGACTATGTCCAATTTTCTGACCAACCACCAGATTGATTTCCAAAGTGGTTGTACCAGCTTGCAATCCCATCAGCAGTGGAGGAGTGTTCCTCTTTCTCCACATCCTCACCAGCAATCTGTTGTCTTTTGAGTTTTTTATCTTATCCATTCTGACTGGTGTGAGGTAAAATCTCAGGGTTCTTTTGATTTGCATTTCCCTGATGAATAAGGATTGTTGAACTTTTCTTTAGATGTTTCTCAGCCATTCGATATTCCTCAGGTGAAACTTCTTTGTTTAGCTCAGTACCCCATTTTTAATAGGGTTATATGGTTCTCTGGAGTCTAACTTCTGTAGTTCTTTAAATATATTGCATATTAGTCCTTTGTTGGATGTAGGATTGGAAAGCTCTTTTTCCAATTTGTTGGTTGCCCTTTTTCTCCTATTAAGTGTCCTTTGCCTTACGGAAACTGTAATTTTATGAGGTCCCATTTGTCATTTCTTGATCTTAGAACATAAGCTATTGGTGTTCAGGTCAGGAAATTTTCCCCTTTGCCCATATGTTTGAGGATCTTCCCCACTTTCTTTTCTATTAGTTTCACTGTGTCTGGTTTTATGTGAAGGTCCTTGATCTACTCAAACTTGAGCTTTGTACAAGGAGATAAAGATGGATCGATTTCTATTCTTCTGCATGCTGACCTCCAGTTGAACCAGCACCATTTGTTGAAAAAGGCTGTCTTTTTTCCACTGGATGGGTTTAGCTCCATTGTTAAGGATTAAGTGTCCATAGGTGTGTGGGTTTATTTCCAGGTTTTCAATTCTGTTCCATTGATCTACATGTCTGTCACTGTACCAATACAATGCAGTTTTTAACACTATTGCTCTGTAGTACTCCTTGTGGTCCTGGATACTGATTCCCACAGAATTTCTTTTATTGTTAAAAATAGTTTTAGCTATCCTTGGTTTTTTGTTATTCCAAATGAATTAGAGAGTTGCTCTAACTATGAAAACTGAGTTGGAATTTTGATGGGGATTACATTGAATCTGTAGATTGCTTTTGGCAAGATGGCCATTTTTACTATATTAATCCTGCCAATCCATGAACGTGGGAGATCTTTCCATCTTCTGAGGTCTTCTTTGATTTCTTTCTTCAAAGACTTGAAGGCCATGTCATACAGATCTTTCACTTGTTTGGTTAGAGTCAAACCAAGATACTTTATATTGCTTGTGACTATTGTGAAGAGTGTCATTTCCCTAATTTCTTTCTCAGCCTGTTTAGGAGTTTAGGAAGGCTACTGATTTGTTTGAGTTAATTTAATATCCGGCCACTTTGCTGAAGATGTTTACTGCTGTAGGAGTTCTCTAGTGGAGTTTTTGGGGTCACTTAAGTATACTATCATCATCTGCAAATAGTGATAATTTGACTTCTTCCTTTCCAATTTGTATCCCATTGACCTCCTATTGTTGTCTAATTACTCTAGCTAGAATTTCAAGCAGTATATTGAATTATGGAGAGAGAGAGCAGCCTTGGCTAGTCCCTGATTTTAGTGGGATTGCTTTCAGTTTCTCTCCATTTAGTTTTATGTTGGCTACTGGTTTGCTGTATATTGCTTTTACTATGTTTACATATGGGCCATGAATTCCTGATCTTTCCAAGACTTTTAACATGAGAGGAGGCTGAATTCTGACAAATAATTTTTTAGAATTTAATGAAATGACCATTTGGTTTGTTTTTCTTTGAGTTTGTTTATATAATGGATTACATTGATGGACTTCCATATACTGAACCATCCCTGCATACCTGGGATATAGCCTTCCTGATCATGGAAAAGGATCATTTGGATGTGTTCTTGGATTCGGCTGGCAACAATTTTATTGAGTAATTTTACATAGATAATAATAAGGGAAATTGGTCTGAAGTTCACTTTCTTTGTTGGTTTGGGGTTCAGCGTAATTGAAGCTTCATAGAACAAGTTGGGTTGTGTTCCTTCTGTTTCTATTTTGTGGAATAATTTGAAGACTACTGCTGTTAGGTATACTTTAAAGGTCTCATAGAATTCTGCACTAAAACTATTTGACCCTGTCCTTTTTTTGGTTGGGAGTCTTTCAATGATGTCTATTACTTTAGGGGTTATGGGACTGTTCAAATGGTCTATCTGATCCTGATTTACCTTTAGTATTTGGTGTCTGTCTAGAAAATTGTCCATTTCATCCAGATTTTCCTGTTGTGTTGAGTAGAGGCTGTTGTAGTAGGATCTGATTATTTTTTTAATTTCCTCAATTTCTTTTATGTCTACCGTTTCATTTCTGATTTTGATAATTTGGATACTGTCTCAGTGTGTTCCCTCTGGTTCATGTGTCTAATGGTTTATCTATCATGTTGATTTTCTCAAAGAACCTGCTCCAATTTTGTTCACTGATTGTATAGCTCTTTTTGTTTCTATTTGGTTGATTTCAGCCCTGAGTTTGATGATTTCCTGCCTTCTACTCCTCTTGTTTGTATTAGCTTCTTTCTCTTCTAGAGGTTTCAGGTGTGCAGTTAAGCTGCTAGTGTATGCTCTCTCCAGTTTCTTAGAGACACTCAGAGCTATGAGTTTTCCTTGTGTACCATATGTTTGGGTACGTTGTGCCTTCATTTTCATTAAATAGTAAAATGTCTTTGATTTCTTTCCTTAATTTTTCCTTGACCATGGTATGATTGTGTAGAGCATTTGCTCAGCTTCCATGTGTGTGTGAGCTTTCTGTTGTTTTTCTTGCTACTGAAAACCAGCCTTAATTCAAAGTGATCTGATATATGGCATGGGATTATTTCAATCCTCTAGTATCTGTTGAAGTCTGTTTTATAACCAATTATATGATCAATTTTGGAGAAGGTACCATGAGGTGCTAAGAAGAAGGTATATTCTTTTGAATTCAGATGAAATATTCTATGGATATCTGTTAAAAACATTTATTCCATAACTTCTGTTAGTTTCACTGTGTCTCTATTTATTTTCTGTTTCCATAATCTGTCCATTGATGAGAGTGGGGTATTGAAATCCCCAATAATTATTGCTTGAGGTGAAATGTCGGCTTTGAGCTTTGGTGAAGTTTCATTGAAGAATGTGGATGCCCTTGCATTTGGAGCATAGATGTTCAGAATTGAGAATTCTTTTTGATAGATTTTACCATGGATGAGTATGAAGTGTCCTTCCATGTCTTTTTTGATGTCTTTTGGTTAAACATCAATTTTATCGGCTATTAGAATGGCCACTCCAGATTTTTTCAAGGGACCATTTGCTTGAAATTTTTTTTCAGTCTTTTACTCTGAGGTAGTGTTTGTTTTTGACACTGAGGTGCATTTCCTATATGCAGTAAAAAGCTTGGTCCTATTTACATATCCAGTCTGTTAGTTTCTGTCTTTTTATTGGGGAATTGTATCCATTGATGTTAAGAGATATTAAGGAATAGTGATTGTAACTTCCTATTATTTTTGATGTTATTTTTGATGTTTGTGTGGTTATGTTCTTCTGAGTTAGTTAAAAGAAGATTACTTTCTTGCTTTTTGTAAGATGCAGTTTCCCTCCTTGAGTTGGTGTTTTACATCTATTATCCTTTGTAGGGCTGGACTTGTGGGAAGATATTATGTAAATTTGGTTTTATCATGAAATATCTTGGTTTCTCCATCTATGGTGATTGAGAATTTTGTGGGGCATAGTAGTCTGGACTAGCATTTGTGTTCTCTTAGGGCCTGTATAAGATCTGCTCAGGATCTTCTAGCTTTCATTGTCTCTGTTTTGAATTCTGGTGTAGATATACCCAGCAGCCAGCATGGAGGAGCCAACCAGCAAAACCTGCATACAGAGTTAATCAGGGACACAGAGCTACATACCCAAATACAACTACAAGAGTGGGTCTTGGCCGCCATTGTTGCTCTTGTGACTGTGTAACAGATTGGTAGGGATAACCAGAATAGAGAATCAGTTGGAACACACCCCACCAGGACTACACCTGCACCCAGGAACTCAGCAGCACCACAGCAATTTGTGCCAGGGGAAAGCAGGACACCCAGGATTGCTGAGATAAGCCTGAAGGCACACAGGAGGGGCAGTGACAGCAGGCCCAACTAACACCAGAGATAACCAGATGGCAAAAGGCAAACGTGGGAATGTTGCCAACAGAAATCAAGACAATGTGGCACCATCTGAACTGAATTCTCCTACAACAGCACGCCATGGATAACCCAACACACCAGGAAAGCAAGATTTGGATTTAAAATCACAGGTCATGATGCTAATGGAGGGCTTCAAGAGGGACATAAATAACTCCCTTAAAGAAATACAGGAGAAGAGCCGGGCGTCGTGGCACACGCCTGTAATCCCAGCACTTGGGAGGCAGAGGCAGGCGGATTTCTGAGTTCGAGGCCAGCCTGGACTACAGAGTGAGTTCCAGGACAGCCAGGACTACACAGAGAAACCCTGTCTCAAAAAACCAAAAAAAAAAAAAAAGAAATAAAGAAATGAAAGAAAGAAAGAAAGAAAGAAAGAAAGAAAGAAAGAAAGAAAGAAAGAAATACAGGAGAACACAAGTAAACAGGGAGAAGCCCTTGAAGAACTAAGGGAAAAACTACATAACAGGTAAAGGAATTAAAGTCATCCAGGATCTAAAGAAGAAGGTAGAAAGAATAATGAAATCACAAAGGCAAACAACTCTGGACATAGAAAACCTAGAAAAGAAGTCAGGAGTCATGGATCCAAGCTTCAACAACAGAATACAAAAGATAGAAGAGAAAATATTAGATCCAGAAGATACCTTAGAAAGCATTGATACAACAGTCAAAAAAAAAAAAAGAAAAAGAAAAATTCAAAAAGCTCCTGACACAAACATCCAGGAAAACCAAGACAAAATAAGAAGACCAAACCTAAGGATTATAGGCATAGAAAAGAGTAAAAATTTCTAACTTAAAGGGGCAGTAACTGTCTTCAACAAAATTATAGAATAAAACTTCCCTAACATAAAGAAAGAGATGCTCATGAACATACAAGAAGCCTTTATGGGGGCTTAAACACCCCACTCTCTTCAATGGACAGACCAGGGAAACACAAACTAAACTGAGTCACACAAACTAACAGAAGCTTTGGACCAAATGGATTTAATAGATATCTATAGAACATTTCATCCTAAATCAAAAGAATATACCTTCTTCTCAGTACCTTATGGTACCTTCTTCAAAATTGACCATATAATTGGTCACAAAACAGAACTCAAGAGATATAAGATAATTGGACTAATTCCATGCCTCCTATCAGAACACTATGGAGTAAGGGTGGTCTTCAATAGCAACAAAAACAACAAAAAGTCCATATATACATGGAAACTGAACCATTCTCTACTCAATGATACGTTGGTCAGGGAAGAAATAAGAAATCAAAGATTTTTTAGAATTTAATGAAAGTGAAGGCACAACATACCCAAATTTATGGGACACAATGAAAGCAGTGCTAAGAGGAAAATTCATAGCTCTGAGTGCCTATAAAAAGAAGCTGGAGAGAGCATAGACTAGCAGTTTAACAGAACACCTGAAAGCTATAGAACAAAAAGAAGTTAATACACCCAAGATGAGTAGAAGGTCCCATAAACCCTAAAGAAATAGAAGGTGTCATTGACAGTCTCCCAACCAAAAAAACCACAGGACCAGATAACTTTAGTGCAGAATTCTATCAGACATTCAAAGGGGACCTAATGCCAATACTTTTCAAACTATTCCACAATATAGAAACAGAAGTAGCATTACCTAATCCGTTCTATGAAGACACAATTTCAGTGATACCAAAACCACACAAGGATACAAGAAAAAGGGAACCTTAGACCAATTTCCCTTATGAATATCGATGCAAAAATACTCAATAAAATTCTTGCCAACCCTAATCCAAGGACACATCAAAACGATCATTCACCATGATCAAGTAGGCTTCATCCCAGGGATGCAGGGATGGTTCAATATACAGAAATTCATCAATGTAATACACTATATAAACCAACTGAAAGAAAAAAAACCACATGGTCATTTCAGCAGATGCTGAAAAAGCATTTTATAATATTCAGCATCCTTTCATGTTAAATGTCCTGGAAAGAACAGGAATTCAAAGCCCATACCTAATCATAATAAAAGCAATATGCAGCAAAACAGTAGCCAACATCAAACTAAATGGAGAAAAACTTGAAGCAATTCTACTAAAATCAGGGACTAGCCAAGGCTGCCTTGTCTCTCCATATTTATACAATAAAGTACTTGAAGTTCTAGCCAGAGCAATTAGACAACAAAAGGAGGTCAAGGGGATAAAACATGGAAAGGAAGAAGTCAAATTATCACTATTTGCAGATGGTAGGATAGTATACTTAAGCAACCCAAAAAAACTCCACCAGAAAACTCCTACAGCTAATAAACAACTTCAGCAAAATGGCTGGATATAGATTAACTCAAGCAAATCAGTAGCCTTCATATACTCAAATGATAAACGGGCTGAGAAAGAAATTGAGGAAATGACACCTTTCCCAATAGCCACAAACAATATAAGTATTTTGGTGTGACTCTAACAAACAAGTGAAAAATCTGTATGCTAGGAACCTCAAGTCTTTGAAGAAAGAAATCAGAGAAGAACTCAGAAGATGGAAAAATCTTCCATTACCTTGGATTGGCAGGATTAATATAGTAAAAATGGCCATCTTGCCAAAAACAATCTACAGATTCAATGCAATCCCCATCAAAATCCCAACTCAATTCTTCATAGACTTAGAGAAATTCTCAAATTCATGTGGAAAAACAAAAAACCCAGAATAGTTAAAACTATCCTCAACAGTAAAAGAACTTCTGGGGAATCAGTATCCTTGACCTCAAGCAGTACTACAGTGAAATTGTGTTAAAAACTGTAAGGTATTGATATAGTGACAGGCAAGTAGACCAATGGAATAGAATTGAAGACCTGGAAATGTGAACCCAAAGAATTATGGTCACTTAATCTTTGACAAAGGATCTACAACCATCCAGTGGAAAAAAGATAGCCTTTTCAATAAATGGTGCTGGTTCAACTGGAGGTCAGCATGCAAAAGAATGCAAATTGATCCATTCGTATCTCCTTGTACTAAGCTCAAGTCCAAGTGGATCAAGGACCTCCACATAAAACCAGATGCACTGAAACTAATAGAAAAGAAACTGGGAAAGACCCTTAAGGACACAGGTACAGGGGAAAATTTCCTCAACAGAGCACCAATAGCTTATGCTCTAAGATCAAGAATTGACAAATGGGACCTCATAAAATTACCAAGTTTCTATAAGAAAAAGAACACTGTCAAAAGGACAAAATGGCAACCAACAAATTGTGAAAAGATCTTTTCCAATCCTACATCTGACAGAGGCCTAATATCTAAAATATACAAAGAACTCAAGAAGGTAGACTCCAGAGAGCCAAATGACCCCTTAAAAATGGGGTACAGAACTAAACAAAGAATTTTCACTTGAGGAATATCGAATGATTGAGAAACACCTGAAGAAATGTTCAACATCCTTAGTCATCAGGGAAATGCAAATCAAAACAACCCAGAGATTTTACCTCACATCAGTCAGAATGGTGAAGATCAAAAACTCAGGAGAAAACAGGTGCTAGCAAGGATGTGGAGAAAGAGGAACACCTCCACTGCTGGTGGAATTGCAAGCTAGTACAACAACTCTGAAAATCAATCTGGTGGTTCCTCAGAAAACTGGGCATCAGTCTCAAAAGAACTCTCATGGTATGCATTCACTGATAAGCAGATATTAGCCTAGAAACTTGGAATACCCAAAACACAATTCACATATCAAATGATGCCCAAGAAGAAGGGAGGAGTGGCCCCTGGTTCTTGAAAGCCTCAGTACAAACGTGTAGGGGAATACCAGGACAGAGAAGTTGGAAGGGGTGAATTGGGGATCAGGGGGAGGGAAGAGGGCTTATGGGACTTTTGGGGAGGGCAGATCCAGGAAAGAGGAAATCATTTGAAATGTAAATAAAGAATATATTGAATAATAAAATAAAAAACTGGGCATAATACTACTGGAGGTCCCCACTATACCGGTAACTCTTGGGCATATACCCAGAAGATTCCCCAGCATGTAATAAGGATACATGCTCCACTATGTTCATAGCAGCCCTATTTATAATAGCCAGAACGTGGAAAGAACCCTCAAAGGAGGAATGGATACAGAAAATGTGTTATATTTACACTATGGAATACTACTCAGCTATTAAAAACAATGAATTCATGTAATTATTAGGCATGTGAGTGGAACTGGAGAATGTCATCCTGAGTGAGGTGACCCAATCACAAAAAGAACACACATGGTATGCACTCACTGATAAGTAGATATTAGGCCAGAAGATTGGAATACCCAAGACACAATTCACATATCAAATGATGCCCAAGAAGATGGAAGGAGAGGCCCCTAGTCCTAGAAAGGTTCAGTGCAACAGTGTAAGGGAATACCATAACAGGGAAGTGGGAAAGGATTGATTGGGGAATGGAGGGAGAAGAGAGGGCTATGGGACTTTCGGGGTGGGGGATCCTGGAAAGGGGAAATCATTTGAAATGTAAATAATGAATATATCAAATAAAAAAAGAAAAAGAAAAAAGAAAAAGAAATTCATATATTTTAATCATATTCATTCAAATGATTCTTTGTGTAGCCTTGATTGTCCTAGAACTAGCTCTGTATATTGTGAATTTGGACCTCAAATATTGCACAAGAATCTGCACATCCACATATAAGATGCTGAGAGACCCAGCCTCCAGTTGGTTTTAACTGGTAAATAATATTGCCTGTGGCCAATGGCTGGACATGGAGTCAGAGGTGGCTCTTTAGGGTTCCCAAGCAAGGGACAGAGGAAGGAGCAGAAGAGAGCAGCTGTGTCAGAAAAGGAGTATATGCTTAGCCTGAGAGATACTGGACAGAGGACACAGCTGCCATATAGGTGGTGAGGAACTTAGCCTGAGAGGTCTGCAGGTCTGGATCAGGAAGCCAAGTAGGATATAGGTTTTAGTAAGTAATGACTCAGGAATATCAGAAGGGAGAGTGTTAGCCTTGTGGAGATTTGGAAGAGTCTCAGTCATTGAACTGTTTAAGGCACATTAAAAAATCAGGCTGCATATGTGTGTCTTTCATTCAAGAACCCAGAATGTTGGGAAAAGTACTGAGGAGCACGACTGCCAGGATGATTTGAGTAGAGTTATTCGGGAACCACACAGATATACACCAGCCTCTAAGTACTGGCGGGAAAAGGTGTGTGCCACTATCACTCAGCTGAGTATAGTCTTTTACCTCCACTTCATAAAATCTCTTCTGATGTTTTAGATGTTATGCACTCTTTCTTCATCATCCCCATTATAAGACTTTGACTATATGCTGAATCCATCCTACCTGAGTTCACAATGATACTTTTGCTTGTTTGTATTGAGAAACATTATTTTAAAAGTATGAGTACTTACAAAACAGTAGGTCATTCTCCTCTAACTCTCTCCTTTATTCTATTTCATTTGTATTGATTTTATTCTGATAAATGTCATAATGTTTACAGAGGAGTAACAGAACATAATAAATGTCTTTCCTTCCCTTTCCCTTTCCTGAAACTACCACTATATGGAAGCCCACAAGCCTAGTTCCAGACCATAGCCTAAGAATTCTCTTTGTTCCTGAGACACCTTTGCTTTCCTATAGATCCTCCCATTTCCTCCATTTCCACCCTTCCCATAGCAATGTCAACTCTCACAGGCTTAGTTTCTAAAGTGGCCTTCAATCTTGCTTTCTTCAAGAATTATCCTTGACTGATAAGACACTTCTTTTTTTCCATTATTCCCAAAGCCCATGCCATCTCTGAATCCACAGACCTGGCCCAAAGGTAGTAAAATATCTTGAAATAAGCTTATAAGATGAAGTTTAAAGGTAGCAGGTGTTTTTTTAACCAGCAAACTCTCAACCAATTGACACAGAGTTTTATTAATTTTATTTAAGAAGCTTTAAGGACAATAACTGAACATCTAGATATTCCTAACCCTCTATACCATCTAGCTACTTCCTCAGGTATAAAACCCAAGTTACGTGCAGTTTGAGTCTTGCCCTGGCTTGCTGGGCCTCATGTATGCCCTCCTGAAGAAGTGTCTTAGTGATTCCTCCTTATGCCCAATCTCATACTGACCTCATTTTTCTTCCCCCATCTCATGGCCCTTGTTCTACTGGATCATCATCTACCATGTAGCAAATTCCTCCTCCTGGTTCTTCACCCTCAGACCACCCCTTAGGATCAGAAATACAGCCTTTCTGTTACCTCCACCCAGTCATTGACTCTTCTGTCTTTTATTAATTAATCAAAGGTACCTCAAAGGTAAATGGGGAGTAGTTTTACCCTACATTGATACAGGAAATTCTTTAATACTGATGACAATGTTCGTGTCCACACTCTAACTAGATCTTGGGGCACTGAAATAAGCATCTGAATACACAGAGCACAAAACAATCTTCCAAGATAAACTAAGAGATAAAAGACCTCTTCAATTAATAACTTAAGTCTCTAAAGATAAACAGAAAGAAGGATGCTAACAAATGAAGATACCCATGATCCTGGTGGATAGAATTAATAAAGTGAAAAGAACTATCTTTCCAAAAGCAGCTTATGGATTCAGTGCAATTTCAATCAAAATATTCACAGCATTCTTTTTTATTTTTTTTATTTTTGTAGATGGGAAGTTTCAGTATTTTATTAAATAAATTCTCTGGATAAATTCTCCAACATAATTCCTCCCTATAAAAAGATTTATCCCCAAATCAATACTATTACAGCCACAATACATAACACACTGAGCCTTGTGCCCCTCTTAAACTATTTAAATTTGATTTGCAGATTCTATTTCTGCATAGCTAAAGGCTGGTAATAAAAACGCAGTCTCAGTAGAGGTTTGGTATGTTACATAGTCAAGCCCACAGTACCAGAATTTTTTTTTAATTTTTTTCTATATTCTTTATTTACATTCCAAAAGCTTTCCCCTTTACCAGATCCCCCCTCACCTTATGTCTCATAAGTCCTACTCCCCTCCCTGCCCCCCACCCCCTCACCCCCGCTATTCCCCAATCACACACACCCCACCATTTCTTGGTTCTGGTACTCTCCTACAAAACTGGATCCAGTCTTTTCAGGACCAGGGTCTTCTATTTCCTTCTTCTTGGGAATCTTGACTTGATAATTGTGCCTTGAGTATTCAGAGCTTCTGGGCTCATTAATATCCACTTATCAGTGATTGCATTTCAAGCATATTCTTCTGGGATTGGGTTAACACACTTAGGATGATATTTTCCAGATCCAAACATTTGCCTACAAATTGCATGATTCCATTATTTTAATTGCTGAGTAGTATTCCATTGTATAAATATACCACATTTTCTCTATCCATTCCTCCTTTGAGGGACATCTGGGCCCCTTCCAAATACTGCCTATTATAAATAAGGCTGCTATGAACACAGTGGAACATATGTCTTTATTATATGCAGGGGAATCCTCTGGGTGTGTGCCCAGGAGTGGTATGACAGGGTCCTCAGGAAGTGGCATGCCCAATTTTCTGAGGAACCTCCAGACTGATATCCAGAGCGGTTGTACCATCTTGCAATCCCACCAACAGTGGAGAAGTGTTCCTTTTTCTCAACATCCTCGCCAGCACCAGTTGTCTCCTGAATTTTGATTCTTAGCCATTCTGACTGGTGTGAGGTGGAATCTCAGGTTTGTTTTGATTTGCATTTCCCTGATGACTAATGATGTTGAACTTCTCTGAAGGTGCTTCACAGTCATCTAAATTTCAGGTGAAAATTCTTTGTTTAGCGCTGCATCCCATTTTTAATAGGGTTATTTGGTTCTTTGGGGTCTAACTTCTTGAGTTCTTTGTGTATATTGGATTTTTTTAATTTTTATTTTCTATATTCTATGTTTACATTCCAAAGGCTTTCCCCTTTCCCAGTTCCCCCCCAACCTACGTCCCATAATTCCTCTCCCCCCAAACTATTCCGAAATCATTTCCCCTCCCGCCACAGTTTCTCTACAAAACTGGATCCAATCTTTACGGGCCCAGGGTCCTCTCCTTTCTTCTTCTTGGGAATCATTTGACTTGCTAATTGTGCCTTGAGTATTTAGGGCTTCTGGGCTCATTAATATCCACTTATCAGTGATTGCAGTTCATGTGTATTCTTTTGTGACTGGGTTAACTCACTCAGGATGATATTTTCCAGGTCTAACCATTTACCTACAAATTGCATGAATTCATTATTTTTAATTGCTGAGTAGTATTCCATTGTATAAATATACCACATTTTCTGTATCCATTCCTCCTTTGAGGGATATCTGGGCTCCTTCCAATTTCTGGCTATTATAAACAAGGCTGCTATAAACATAGTGGAGCATGTGTCTTTATTGTATGCATGGAAATCCTCTGGGTATATGCCCAGGAGTGGTATGCCAGGGTCCTCTGGAAGTGACATGCCCAATTTTCTGAGGAACCGCCAAACTGATTTCCAGAGTGGTTTTAACATTTTGCAATGCCACCAACAGTGGAGGAGTGTTCCTCTTTCTCCACATCCTCGCCAGCACTTGTTGTCTCTTGAGATTTTAATCTTAGCCATTCTGACTGGTGTGAGGTGGAATCTCAGGGTTGTTTTGATTTGCATTTCCCTGATGACTAATGATTTTGAACATCTCTTAAGGTGTTTCTCGGCCATCTGAATTTCTTCTGGTGAAAATTCTTTGTTTAGCTCTGTACCCCATTTTTTGATAGGGTTATTTGGTTCTTTGGGGTCTAACTTCTTGAGTTCTTTGTATATATTGGATATTAGCCCTATGTCGGATGTGGGGTTGGTGAAGATCTTTTCCCACTTTGTTGGTTGTCGTTTTGTACTTCTGACAGTGTCCTTTGCCTTGCAGAAACTTTGTAATTTTATGAGGTCCCATTTGTCAATTCTTGATCTTAGTGCATAAGCTATTGGTATTCTGTTCAGGAACTTTCCCCCTGTGCCTATGTCCTCCAGGGTCTTCTCAAGTTTCTTTACTAATAGTTTCAGTGTGTCTGGTTTTATGTGGAGGTCCTTGATCCACTTGGAGTTGATCTTAGTGCAAGGAGATAAGAGTGGGTCAATTCGCATTCTTCTGCATGTTGACCTCCAGTTGAACCAGCACCATTTGTTGAAAAGGCTGTCTTTATTCCACTGGATGGTTGTGGCTCCTTTATCAAAGATCAAGTGACCATAAGTCTGTGGGTTAATTACTGGGTCTTCAATCCTATTCCATTGATCCACTTGCCTGTTGCTGTACCAATACCATGCAGTTTTTAACACAATTGCTCTGTAGTACTGCTTGAGGTCACAGATATTGATTCCCCCAGAAGTCCTTTTATTGTTGAGAACAGTTTTAGCTATCCTGGGTTTTTTGTTACTCCAGATGAATTTGAGAATTGCTCTTTCTAGATCTATGAAGAATTGAGTTGGGATTTTGATGGGGATTGCAATGAGTCTGTAGATTGCTTTTAGTAAGATGGCCATTTTTACTATATTGATCCTGCCAATCCAAAAGCAAGAAATATTTTTCCATCTTCTGAGGTCTTCTTCGATTTCTTTCTTCAAAGACTTGAAATTCTTGTCATACAGATCTTTCACTTGTTTGGTTAGAGTCAATCCAAGATACTTTATGTTGTTTGTGGCTATTATGAAGGGTATTATTTCCCTAATTTCTTTCTCAGCCTGCTTCTCCTCTGAGTACAGGAAGGCTACTGATTTGCTTGAGTTGATTTTATAACCACCCATTTTGCTGAAGTAGTTTATCAGCTCTAGGAGTTTTCTGGTGGAGTTTTTTGGGTTGCTTAACTATACTATAATTTCATCTGCAAATAATGATAGTTTGACTTCTTCCTTTCCAATTTGTATCCCTTTGACTTCCTTATGTTGTCTAATTGCTCTGGCTAGAACTTCAAGTACTATACTGAAAAGATATGGAGAGAGAGGGAAGCCATATCTAGTCCCTGATTTTAGTGGGATTGTTTCAAGTTTCTCTAAATTTAGTTTGATGTTGGCTACTGGTTTGCTGTAGATTGCTTTTGCTAGGTATAGGTATGGGCCTTGAATTCCTGCTCTTTCCAAGACTTTTAGCATGAAAGGATGCTGAATTTTGTTGAATGCTTTTTCAGCATCTAATGAGATGACCATGTGGTTTTTTTTTTCTTTTAGTTTGTTTATGTAGTGGATTACATTGATGGAATTCCATATATTGAACCATCCCTGCATCCCTGGGATGAAGACTACTTGATCATGGTGAATGATTGTTTTGATGTGCTCTTGGATTTGGTTGGCAAGAATTTTATTTAGTATTTTTGCATCGATATTCATAAGCGAAATTGGACTGTAGTTCTCTTTCTTTGTTGGATCTTTGTGTGGTTTTGATATCAGCATAATTATGGCTTTGTAGAACGAGTTGGGCAGTGTCCCTTCTGTTTCTATTTTGTGGAACAGTTAGAAGAGTATTGGTGTTAGGTCTTCTTTGAAGGTCTCATAGAATTCTACACTAAAACCGTCCGGTCCCGTACTTTTTTTGGTTGGAAGGCTTTCTATAACCCCTGCAATTTCCTTGGGGGTTATGGGACTGTTTAGCTGATCTAAGTGATCCTTAATTAACTTTGGTATTTGGTATCTGTCTAGGAAATTGTCCATTTCCTCCAGATTCTCCAGGTGTGTTGAATACAGACTTTTGTAGTAGGATCTGATGATCTTATGAATTTCCTGTTTCTGTTGTTATATTCCCCCTTTTCATTTCTAATTTTGTTAATTTGGTTACTGTCTCTGTGCCCTTTGGTTAGATTGGTTAAGGGTTTATCTATCTTGTTGATTTTCTCAAAGAACCATCTCCTGGCTTTCTTGATTCTTTGTATGGTTCTTTGTTTCAACTTGATTAATTTCAGCCCTTAGTTTGATGATTTCCTGTCTTCTACTCCTCCTGGGTGAATTAGCTTCTTTTTGTTCCAGGGCTTTCAGGTGTGCCGGTAAACTGCTAGTGTATGCTCTCTCCAGTTTCATTTTGGAGGCACTCAGGGCTATGAATTTTCCTCTTAGCACTGCTTTCATTGTGTCCCATATATTTGGGTAGGTTGTACCTTCATTTTCATTAATTGGGAGTACTGGGTGGATCATATTATTGTTCCTCTTATGGCACTGCAACCCCTTCAGCTCCTTGAGTACTATCTCTAGCTCCCCCCACTGGGGACACTGTGCTCACTTCAACAGTACTTCAGTGTCCCACTCTGTATTTGTCATGAACTAGCAGTGCCTCCCAGGTGTCAGCAATATCTGGCTTAGGTCAGCAAGTACTTGTGGGCATCCAAAAAAGTGTCTGGATTTTCTAACTGTATATGGGATGGATGCCTAGGTGGAGGAGTCTCTGGATGGTCTTTCCCTCAGACTCAGCTACACCCTTTGTCTCTGTATCTTCTTCTGTGGGTACTTTGTTTCCCCCTTCTAAGAAGGACCAGAGTATCCATTGTTTGTTCTTCCTTCTTCTTTAACTTCCTTTGATTGGTGAATTGTGTCTTGGGTATTCCAGGTTTCTGCCCTAATAGCCACTTATCAGTGAGTACATACCGAGAGGATTCACCTGCATACAATAAATACACATGCTCCACAATGGTCATAACTGTCTTATTTATAATAGCCAGAAGTTGGAAGGAGCCCAGATGTTCCTCAAAGGAGGAATAGATACAGAAAATGTGGTATATTTATACAATGGAATACTACTCAGCGATTAAAAATAATGAATTCATGCAATTTGTAGGCAAATGGTTGTATCTGGAAAATATCATCCTAAGTTGATCCTAACCCAATCACAAAAGAATACACATGAAATGCAATCACTGATAAGTGGATATTAATAAGCCCAAAAGCTCTGAATACACAAGGCACAATTAAAAAATCAAAATATTCCCAAGAAGAAGGAAGGAGAGGATCCTTTTCCTGAAAAGACTGGATCCAGTTTTGTAGGAGAGTATCAGAACAGAGAAATGGGGGGTGGTTATTGGGGAATGGGCAGAGGGAAGAGGACTTATGGGACATATGGTGAGGGGGGAACTGGGAAAGGGGAAAGCCTTTGGAATTTAAACAAAAAATATAGAAAATAGAAAAATATATCCAAAAAATTAAAAAATAAAGAACAAAAAAATTAAGAAAAGATATGAGCTTCCTCCTGGCTGCCTAAGGAAGACAATCTTCTTTTGGCACTCTTTGGATCAAGAGGTAAAACTCTTGACTCATGCAGCACCAAGTTTGCCTTCATGATTCCATGATGATAAAGGACTGATCCACTGATACTGGAGCTGGGAGAATCCACAGCCTTCTGTGCATAGCCTGCCAGGAGAGAGTGATCTGCCAGCAGCACTTTCACTTCTGAGCACAAAGAGGTAAGATCCCCACCTTCTCTCTGGAGGGAACCTGGTAGGAGCACACAGGGCATAAAATCAATGGAGCAGCTGGGACTGAAGTCTTCTTGCCCCCTTTTACACAAGGGAGCTGGGAGACTCCACAACCTTCTGTGCACAGCCAGCCAGGAGAGAGAAAAAGCAGTGCTTTCACTTTTGAATTCAGAGGAGTAAGGGCATGGGCTTACAGGCCCACAGGAGGAACAAACTCCAGCCAGAGACAAGAATACCTAGCACCAGATGGTGGAAGGCAAGCACAAGAACCCTTCCAACGAAACCAAGGCCACATGGCAACATCACAACCCAGTTCTCCCATCATAGCAAGTCCTGGATACCCTAACACACCCTAAAAGCAAGAGTTGGATTTAAAATCATATTTCATGATGCTCACAGAGGGATTCAAAAAAGACTTAAATAACTCCCTTAAAGAAATACAGGAGAACATTGGTGAACAGGCATAAACTCTTAAAGAGGGAACACAAAAATCCCTTAAAGAAATACAGGAGATCATAAGTCAACAGGCAGAAGCCCTTAAAGGAGAAACACAAAAATCCCTTAAAGAATTACAGGAAAACACAATCAAGTGAGAGAACTGAACAAAACCATCCAGGATCTAAAAGTGGAAGTAGAAACAATAAAGAAATCACAAAGTGAGACCTCTCTGGAAATAGAAAACCTTGGAAAGAATTCAGGAGTCATAGATGCAAGCATCAACAACAGAATACAAGAGATAGAAGAAAGAACCTCGGGTGCTGAAGATACCATGCAAATCACATAAAGCTGGTAACTCAAAACATCCAGGAACTCCAAGACACAATAAGAAGACCAAACCTAAGGATTATAAGTATAGAAAAGATCGAGGATTTACATCTTAAAGGCCCAGTAAATATCATCAACAAAATTATAGAAGAAAACTTCCCTAACCTAAAGAAAGAAATGCCCATGTATATAAAAGAAGCTTCAGAACTCCAAACAGACGGGACCAGAACAGAAACTCCTCCTGGCACATAATAATCAAAACACCAAATTCACTAAACAAAGAAAGAATATTAAAAGCAATAAGGGAAAAAGGGCAAGGAACTTATAAAGACAGACCTATCAGAAGCACACCAGACTTCTCAACAGAGACGATGAAAGCTAGAAGATCCTGGGAAGACCTCATACAGACGCTAAAAGAACACAAATGCCAGTCTAAGCTACTATACCCAGCAAAACTCTCAATCATCATAGATGGAGAAACCAAGATAGTCCATGATAAAACCAAAATTACATATCTGTCTACAAATCCAGCCCTACAAAGGATAAGTGATGGAAAATGCCAAGACAAGGAGAGAAACTACACCCTAGAAATAGCAAGAAAGTAATCTTCTTCCAACAAAACTAAAAGAAGATACCCACACAAACATAAAAATAATATTAAAAAATAACAGGAAGCAACCATCAGTATTCACTAATATCTCTAAACAACAATGGACTCCATTTCCCAATGAGAAAATATAGACTAGCAGAAATATTTTTCATGTAAATCTTCAATTTTATCAGAAAATGTTTATAATTCCCCTTTTAATTAATTTACTAATGTTTTTATGTCGACCATTTTATCTGCATTTTTTTCATTATAATCTTCAATTTTAATGTCTTTCTATATACTCACTCTATTTTACCAGAAGTGTTTTCAATGTAAATATTTGATTTTATCACAAATGTTTCTAATTCAACCTTAATTAATTTAGAAAGAATTTTCATACCAGCCATTTTACATGTAAAATTTTCCATGAAATTTATATTTTAACATGTTAGTCTACTTTTTTCTTGAATTTTACCAGAAATATTTTTCATGTAAATCTTCAAGGTTATCTGAAAATGTTTATAACTCCACCTTCAATTAACTTAGAGTTATCTTTATGCCTATCATTTTAATTATATAATTTACATGATAATCTTTGATTTTAATGTTTTTTCAATTTATTTAATCAATTTAATCAGAAATATTTTCTGATCTTCCCAGCTGTTTTGATCCAGCCACCTGAACCAGCCTCCACCATCTTCCCAGCTCTTTGTTAAAGGAACTACAACCATTCAGTGGAAAAAAGATAGTCTTTTTAGCAAATGGTGCTAGTTCAACTGGAGGTCAACATGCAGAAGAATGCAAATTGACCCACTCTTATCTCCTTGTATTAAGATCAACTCCAGTGGATCAAGGACCTCTACATAAAACCAGACACATTGAAACTAATAGAAAAGAAACTGGAGAAGACCCTGGAGGACAAGGGCACAAGGGGAAAGTTCCTGAACAGACACCAATAGCTTATGCTCTAAGATCAAGAATTGACAAATGGGACCAACAGCTCAGCCAAGGTCAATGTCTCCTGGAGACAGGCGCGCTGTGCTTTCAGCTGGGCCGCCAACCTGCCTCGGGACACCTCACGCAAATGGCAGGCACAGCGAGCAGCTGGAGTCAGGTGTGTGGACAGAGATATAGCTTAGCTTAGCTCTGCAGGAGATCTGCGCACAGACAGCTCAGCTGCGGGTACAGACCTCCGGGCCATCTGGTAGCGAGGAGCCATCTTGCCTAAGGACACAGACAGAATTCTAGAAGCTGGAGTCAGGGGCTTGGACTGAGACCTAGCATAGTCCAGCACAGACAATGCCGCCAAGCTCTGGCCCGCACTCAGAGCCAGAAGAAATCTGCAGATCCAGGTACCAACAGCTCAGCAAAGGTCACTGTCTCCTGGGGACAGGCGCGCTGTGCTTTCAGCGGGGCTGCCATCTACAAAAAGACCAATTAACTCCAGAGATAAAGAGATGGCAAAAGGCAAACATAGGAACGTTATTAACAGAAATCAAGGCAATATGGCACCATCTGAACCCAATTCTCCAACCACAGCAAGTCCTGGATACCCCAGGACACTAGAAAAACAAGAGTTAGATATAAAAGCACAGGTCATGATGCTCCTAGAGGAACACAAAAAAGACATAAACAAATCTCTTAAAGAAATGCAGGTGAACATCAATAGGGTAGAAGCTCTTACAAGCCAAACACAAAAAACACTTAAAGAACTCCAGGAGAATATGGGCCAACAGACAGAAACCAATAAAGAGGAAATGAGAAAATCAGTTAAAGAAATGCAGGAGAACTTGAAACAACATGCAGAAGTCATGAAAGAGGGAGCACAAAAATATATTAAAGAATTACATGAAAACACAAACAAACAAATGAAGGAACTGAGCAAAACCATCCAAGATCTGAACACAGAGGTAGAAACAACTAAGAAATCACAAAAGAAGGCAACTTTGGAGATAGAAAACCTTGGGAAGAAATCAGGGGTCGTAGATGCAAACATCAACAACAGAATACAAGAGATAGAGATAAGAATCTCAGATGCTGAAGATAACATAGTAACCATTGACTCCACAGTCAAAGAAAACACAAAATCCAAAAGGCTTGTAACCCAAAACATCCAGGAAATCCAGGACACAATGAAAAGACCAAACCTAAGGAGTATAGGGATAGATGAGAGTGAAGATCTACAACTTAAAGGGCCAGCAAATATCTTTAACAAAATTATGGAAGAAAACTTCCCTAACTTAAAGAGAGAGATGACCATGAATATACAAGAAGCCTACAGAACTCCAAACAGACTGGACCAGAACAGAAACACCTCCCGTCACATAATAATCAAAAACCCAAATGTACTAAACAAAGAAAGAATATTAAAGGCAGTAAGAGAAAAAGGACAAGTAACATATAAAGGAAGACCTATCAGAATCACACCAGACTTCTCTCCAGAAACCAGGAAAGCTAGAAGATCCTGGGCAGACCTCATGCAGACCCTAAGAGAACACAAATGTCAGCCAAGACTACTATACCCAGCAAAACTCTCAATCAACATAGATGGAGAAATCAAAATATTCCATGACAGGACCAAATTTACACAATATCTTTCCACTAACCCAGCTCTACAAAGGATAATAGGAGGAAAACTCCAATACAAGGAAGGAAACTGCACCCAAGAAAAAGCAAGACAGTAACCTTCTTCCATCAAACACAAAGGAAGATAACTACTCAAAAACAAAAATAACCTCAAAAATGTCAGGAAGTAATAATCTCTATTCCTTAATATCTCTTAACATCAATGGACTCAGTTCCCCAATAAAAAGACATAGACTAACAGACTGGATACGGAAACAGGACCCTACATTTTGCTGCTTACAGGAAACACACCTCAGAGTCAAAGACAAACATACCTTAGAGTAAAAGGATGGAAGACAATTTTGCAAGCAAATGGTCACAGGAAGCAAGCTGGAATAGCCATTTTAATATCAGATAAAATTGACTTTCAACCCAAAGTCATCAAAAGAGACACAGAAGGTCACTTCTTGCTAGTCAAAGGAAGAATCCACCAAGAAGAACTCACAATTCTAAACATCTACGCTCCAAATGTAAGGGCACCCTCATTCATAAAAGAAACTTTACTAAAGCTCAAAGCACACATTGCACCTAACACAATGATTGTGGGGGACCTCAATACTCCACTATTCACAGTGGACCGACCAGGAAAACAGAAACTAAACAGGGACACGGAGAAACTCATCAAAACTTTGGACCAATTGGATTTAACAGATATATATAGAACATTTCACCCTAAAGCAAAAGACTATAACTTTTTCTCAGCCCCTCATGGTACCTTCTCCAAAATCAACCATATAATTGGACACACGACAGATCTCAACAAATATAAAAAGATCGAACTAATCCCATGCCTCTTATCAGATCACCATGGAGTAAGAGTGTTATTCAATAGCAACAAAAACAACAGAAAATCCTCATCCACGTGGAGGCTGAACAATATTCTACTCAATGATCCCTTAGTCCAGGAAGAAATAAAGAAAGAAATCAAAGATTTCTTAGAATTTAATGAAAATGAAGGCACAACATACCCAAATCTATGGGACACAATGAAAGCAGTGCTTAGAGGAAAACTCATAGCCCTGAGTGTCTCCAAAAAGAAACAGGAGAGAGCATATACTAGCAACTTAATGGCACACTTGAAAGCTCTGGAACAAAAAGAAGCAATTTCACCCAGGAGGAATAGAAAACAGGAAATCATCAAACTCAGGGCTGAAATCAATCAAGTTGAAACAAAGAGAACCATACAAAGAATTAACAAAACGAGGAGCTGGTTCTTTGAGAAAATCAACAAGATAGATAAACCCCTAGCCAGACTTACCAAAGGGCACAGAGACATTATTCAAATTAACAAAATTAGAAATGAAAAGGGAGATATAACAACAGAAACTGAGGAAATTCAAAAAATCATCAGCTCCTACTACAAAAACCAAACTCAACACAACAGGAGAATCTGGAGGAAATGGACAATTTCCTAGACAGTTACCAAATACCTAAATTAAACCAGGATCAAATAGATCGTCTAAACAGACCCATAACCCTCAAAGAAATAGAAGAGATCATAGACAGTCTTCCAACCAAATAAAGCACAGGACCAGATGGTTTTGGTGCAGAGTTCTATCAGACCTTCAAAGAAGTCCTGATACCAATACTCTTCAAACTATTCCACAAAATAGAAACAGAAGGAACACTACCAACTCATTCTATGAAGCCACAATTACCCTGATAACAAAACCACACAAAGATCCAACTAAGAAAGAGAATTACAGGCCAATTAGTCTTATGAATATTGATGCAAAATTACTAAACAAAATACTTGCCAACCGAATCCAAGAACACATCAAAACGATCATTCACCATGATCAACTTGGCTTCATCCCAGGGATGCAGGGATGGTTCAATATATGGAAATCCATCAACGTAATCCACTACATAAACAAACTCAAAAAAAAACCACATGGTCATCACATTGGATGCTGAAAAAGCATTTGACAAAATTCAGCATCCTTTCATGCTAAAGGTCTTGGAAAGTGCAGGAATTCAAGGCCCATATCTAAACATAGTAAAAGCAATAAACAGCAGACCAGTAGCGAACATCAAGGTAAACAGAGAAAAACTTGAAGCAATCCCACTAAAATCAGGGACTAGACAAGGCTGCCCCCTCTCACCATATCTCTTCAATATAGTACTTAAGGTACTAACTAGAGCAACTCGACAACAGAGGGAAGTCAAAGGGATACAAATCGGAAAGGAAGAAGTCAAACTATCACTATTTGCAGATGATATGATAGTATACTTAAGTGACCCAAAAACCTCCACCAGAGAACTCCTGCAACTGATAAACAACTTCAGCAAAGTGGCTGGCTATAAAATCAACTCAAGCAAATCAGTAGCCTTCCTATATGCGAAGGATAAGCAGGCCGAGAAAGAAATTAGGGAAATGACACCCTTCACAATAGCCACAAATGATATAAAGTATCTTGGAGTGACGCTAACCAAACATGTGAAAGATTATATGACAAAAACTTCAGGTCTCTGAAGAGGGAAATTGAAGAAGACATAAGAAAATGGGAAAATTTTCCATGCTCGTGGGTTGCCAGGACTAATATACTCAAAATGGCAATCTTGCCCAAAGCAATATACAGATTCAATGCAATCCCCATCAAAATCCCAACTTAGTTCTTCATAGAGTTAGAAAGAGCAATTCTCAAATTCATCTGGAATAACAAAAAACCCAGGATAGCTAAAACTGTCATCAACAGCAAAAGAACTTCTGGGGGAATCAATATCCCGAACCTCAAGCAATATTACAGAGCAGTAGTATTAAAAACTGCATGGGACTGGTTCAGTGACAGGGAGGCGGATCAATGGAATAGGATCAAAGACCCAGAATTGAACCCGCACATCTATGGCCAATTGATTCTCAACAAAGGAGCTGAAAACATCCAGTGTAAAAAAGATAGCCTTTTCAACAGATGGTGCTGGCTCAACTGGAGGTCAACATGAAGAAGAATGAGAATTGATCCACTCTTATCTCCTTGCACTAAGCTCAACTCCAAGTGGATCAAGGACCTCCACATAAAACCAGACACACTAAAACTAATAGAAAAGAAACTGGGAAAGACCCTTGAGGACATTGGCTCAGGGGAAAAATTCCTGAACAGAACACCAATTGCTTATGCTCTAAGAGCAAGAATAGACAAATGGGACCTCATAAAATTACAAAGTTTCTGTAAGGCAAGAGACACTGTCAAAAGGATAAATCGGCAACCAACAAATTGGGAAAAGATCTTCACCAACCCCACATCCAACAGAGGGCTAATATCCAATGTATACAAAGAACTCAAGAGGTTAGACCCCAGAAAACCAAATAACCCTATCCAAAAATGGGGTACAGAGCTAAACAGAGACTTTTCACCTGAAGAAATTCGGATGGCTGAGAAACACCTTAAAAAATGTTCAACATCATTAGTCATTAGGGAAATGCAAATCAAAACAACCCTGAGATTTCACCTCACACCAGTCAGAATGGCTAAGATTAAAAACTCAGAAGACATCAGGTGTTGGCGAGGATGTGGAGAAGGAGGAACACTCCTCCACTGCTGGTGGGAATGCAAGTTCATACAACCACTCTGGAAATCAGTCTGACGTTTCCTCAGAAAACTGGACATGATACTTTCAGAGGACCCAGCCATACCACTCCTGGGAATATACCCAGAAGATTCCCCAGCATGCAATAAGGATACATGTTCCACTATTTTCATAACAGCCTTATATATAATAGCCAGAAGCTGGAAAGAACCCAGATGTTCCTCAGCAGAGGAATGGATACAAAAAATGTGGTATATATACACAATGGAGTACTATTCAGCCATTAGAAACAATGAATTCATGAAATTCTTAGAGAAATGGATGGAGCTGGAGAACGTCATACTAAGTGAGGTGACCCAGTCTCAAAAGAATACCCATGGTATGCAGTCACTGATAAGTGGATATTAGCCTAGAAGCTTGGAACATCAAAGACATAAATCACATACCAAGTGATGTCTCACAAGAAGAAAGGAGTGGACACTGGTGCTAGAATGGACTGAAACATCATTGTGGGGGAGTACAAGAACAGTGAGGTGGGAGGGGGTGGATGAGGGAGCGGGGGGAGGGGAAAGGGCATGTGAGACCTTTGGGGGTGGGGAACCAGAAAAGGGGAAATGAATTGTAAATATAGAATATATCCAATAAAAAAAAGAAAAAAAAGAAAAAAAAGAAAAAAAACGAAATGAAGCAGAAATTGTCCTAAGGACAAAAAAAGTATTAAAAAAACAGAAGAAGAAGAATTGACAAATGGGACCTCATAAAATACAAAGTTTCTGCAAGGCAAAGGACACTGTCAGAAGGACAAAACGACAACCAACAAACTGGGAAAACATCTTCACCAACTCCACATCTGACAGAGGGCTAATATCCAATATATATATAAAGAACTCAAGAAGCTAGACCCCAAAGAACCAAATAACCCTATTAAAAAATGGGGTACAGAGCTAAACAAAGAATTTTCACCAGAAGAAATTCGGATGGCTGAGAAGCACCTTAAGAGATGTTCAACATCATTAGTCATCAGGGAAATGCAAATCAAAACAACCCTGAGATTCCACCTCATACCAGTCAGAATGACTAAGATTAAAAACTCAAAGGACAACAGGTGCTGGCGAGGATGTGGAGCAAAAGGAACATGCCTACACTGTTGATGGGATTGCAAGATGGTACAACCGCTCTGGAATCTGGCGGTTCCTCAGAAAATTGGGCATGACACTTCCAGAGGACCCTGTCATACCACTCGTGGGCATATACCCAGAGGAATCCCCTGCATTCAATAAAGATACATGCTCCACTATGTTCATAGCAGCCTTATTTATAATAGCCAGAAGTTGGAAGGAGCCCAGATGTCCCTCAAAGGACATAAAATTTTCCATGATGTTTTTCTACGTTTTTCTACAGTTTTATCAGAAACATTTTCCATGTAAATCTTCAATTCTAGGGTTAGGGTTAGGGTTAGGGTTAGGGTTAGGGTTAGGGTTAGGGTTAGGGTTAGGGTTAGGGTTAGGGTTAGGGTTAGGGTTAGGGTTAGGGCTAGGGTTAGGGTTAGGGTTAGGGTTAGGGTAATAGATAATGTTTCTATCCCATATTTCAATTAATTTAGCAATGCTTTAATTTTACATGAAAATTGTCAGTTTTAACATGTTTATCTGAAATGTTTCCCATGTAAATCTTTAATTTTATTGTAAAGTGTTTTTCCCTTTACTTCCCTTTTCAAAGAATAAATAAAAAGTTTTTAAAACAGCAGTATTTTTTTTAAAAATCACAATAATAAAAGATAACAAAAAGGAGAAAAAAGAAAAGATGTGGAGAGAGGTGGCAGCCTTGTCTAGTCCCGAATTGCTCCCGATTCTCTCCACTTAGTTTGATGTTGGCTACTGGTTTGCTGTATATTGCTTTTACTATGGTTAGGTGTGGGCCCTGAGTTCCTGTTTTTTCCAAGACTTTTAGCATGAAAGGATTCTGAATTTTGTCAAGTGCTTTTTCATCATCCAATGAAATGACCATGTGACTTTTTTCTTGGTGTTTGTTTATGTAGTGGATTATATTGATGGATTTCCATATATTGAACCATCCCTTCATCCCTGGGATGAAGCCTACTTCATCATGATGAATGCTCGTTTTGATGTATTCTTGGATTCTGTTGGGAAGAATTTTATTGAGTATTTTTGCATCAAGATTCATAAGGGAAATTGGTCTAAAGTTCTCTTTCTTTGTTGGATCTTTCTGTGGTTTTAGTAGCAGCGTAATTGTGGCTTCATAGAATGAGTTGGGTAGTGTTCCTTCTGGATTTTTTGTTTGTGTGTGGAATAGTTTGAAGAGTACTGGTGTTAGGTCTTCTTTGAAGGTCTGATAGAATTCTGCACTAAAGCCATCTAGTCCTGTGCTTTTCTGGTTGGAAGACTTTCAATGACCCTTTCTATTTTTTTAGGGGTTATGGGAAAGTTTAGATGATCTATTTGATCCTGATTTAATTTTGGTATTTGGTATCTGTCTAGGAAATTGTCCATTTCCTCCAGATCCTCCAGTTGTGTTGAGTATAGGTTTTTGTAGAAGTATCTGATGATTTTTTGAATTTCCTCAGTTTCTGTTGTTATATCTCCCTTTTCATTTCTAATTTTGTTAATTTGAATACTGTCTCTGTGCCCTTTGGTAAGTCTGGCTAAAGGTTTATCTATCTTGTTGATTTTCTCAAAGAACCAGCTCCTGCTTTTGCTGATTCTTTGTATGGTTCTCTTTGTTTCTACTTGATTGATTTCAGCCCTGAATTTGATGTTTTCCTGTCTTCTACTCCTCTTGGGTGAAATAGCTTCTTTTCGTCCTAGGCCTTTCAGGTACTCCGTTAGTTGTTAGTATATGCTCTCTCCAGTTTGTTTTGGAAACATTCAGGGCTATGAGTTTTCCTCTTAGCACTGCTTTCATTGTGTCCCATAAATTTGGGTATGTTGTGCCTTCATATTCATTAAATTCTAAAATGTCTTTGATTTCTATCTCTATTTCTTCCTTGACCAAGGTATCATTGAGTAGGGTATTGTTCAGCTTCCATGTTTATGTGGGCTTTCTGTTGTTTTTGTTGCTATTGAAGGCCACTCTTACTCCATAGTGATCTGAGGGGTCTGTCTTGTGACCAATTATATGGTCGATTTTGGAGAACGTACCATGAAGTACTGAGAAAAGGATATATTCTTTTACTTTAGGATGAAATGTTATAAATATATACATACATATATTTATATTATATATTAATATATATTATGTTATATCCAATTGATCCAAAGCTTCAATGAGATTCACTGTGTCCCTGTTTAGTTTCTGTTTTCCTGATCTGTACATTGAGGAGAGTGGAGTGTTGAAGTGACCCACAATTATTGTGTTAGGTACAATGTGTACTTTGAGCTTTAGTAAAGTTTCTTTTACTAATGAGGGTGCCCTTGCATTTGGAGCATAGATGTTCAGAATTGAGAGTTCTTCTTGGTGGATTTTTCCTTTGACTAGTAAGTGTCCTTTCATGTCTCTTTTGATGACTTTAGTTTGAAAGTCAATTTTATTTGATATTAGAATTGCTATCCAGCTTGTTTCCTGAGACCACTTGCGTGTAAAATTATTTTCGGGCATTTTACTCTGAGCTAGTGTTTGTCTTTGACACTGAGGTGTGTTTCTTGTCGTCAATAAAATGTATGGTCCTGTTTGGGTATTCAGTCTGTTAGTCTATGTCTTTTTATTGGGAATTGAGTCCATTGATGTTAAAAGATATTAAGGAATACTGATTATTACTTTCTGTTATTTTTGATGTTATTTTTATGTTTGAGTGGTTATCTTATTTTGGGTTTGATTAAAGAAGGTTACTATCTTGCTTTCTCGAGGTTATAGTTTCCCTCCTTGTATTGGCGTTTTCCACCTATTACACTTTGTAGGGCAAGAGTTTGTGGAAATATATTGTGTACATTCAGTTTTCTCAAGAAATATCTTGATTTCTCCAACTATGGTGATTGAGAGTTTTGCTGGGTATAGTAGTCTTGGCTGGCATTTGTGTTCTTTTGGTTTCTGTATGAGATCTGCCCAGAATCTTCTAGCTTTCATGCTGTCTGGTGACAAGTCTGGTGTAATACTGATACTTCTTCCTTTACATGTTACTTGGCCTTTTCTCCAACTGGTTTTAATATTCTTTATTTGTTTAGTACATTTAGGGTTTTGATTATTATGTGATGGGAGGTATTTCTGTTCTGGTCCAGTCTGTTTGGAGTTCTGTAGGCTTCTTGCATATTCATGGGCATCACTCTCTTTAGGTTAGGGAAGTTTTCTTCTATAATTTTGTTGAAGATATTTGCTGGCCTTTAAAGTTGTAAATCTTCACTCTCATCTATACCTATAATCCTTAGGTTTGGTATTCTCATTGTGTCCTGGATTTCCTGGATGTTTTGAGTTACAAGCTTTTTGCATTTTGCATTTTCTTTGACTGTTGAGTCAATGCTTTCTATGGTACCTTTGGCATCTGAGATTCTTTCTTTTCTCTCTTGTATTCTGTTGTTGATATTTGCACCTATGACCCCTAATTTCTTCCCAAGGTTTCCTATCTTCAAAGTGGTCTCCCTTTGTGATTTCTTAGTTGTTTATACTTCTGTTTTTAGATCCTGGATGCTTTTGCTCAGGTCTTGTTTGTTTGTTTTTTCCTGTAATTCTTTAAGAGATTTTTGTGCTTCCTCTTTCATGGCTTCTGCATGTTGACCCAAGTTCTCCCGTATTTCTTTAAATGATTTTTGCATTTCCTCTTTATTGGCTTCTATCTGTTGACAACTATTCTCCTGAATTTCTTTAAATGAATTTTGTGTTTCCTTTGTAAGGGCTTCTACCTTTTGATTCATATTCTCCTGTATTACTTTAAGATATTTATTTATGTCCTTCTTGTTATCCTCTAATATCATCAAGATATGTGATTTTAAACCCAGATCTTGTTCTTCTGGTATGTTGGCATATCCAGGACTTGCTGTTGTCAGAGAATTGGGTTCGGATGCATCCATATTGCCTTGAATTCTGTTAGTAACATTCCTACCTTTGCCTTTTGTCATCCGGTTATCTCTGGCATTAGTTGGTCCTGTTGTCATTAGCTGGTATTTGAACCTCCTGTGAGACTGTAAGGCTATTTCTGCACCGCTGGATGACTAGGTTTCCCATGGCACAGATTGCTGATGGGCTGCCCTACTCTTGGGTGTCGTTGGAGCCCTGGTGTGCCTTGCCCCATGCAATGTTATACTCAGGATATCTCTGTGTACCTGGTGTTGGCTGTCTGGATCACCCAGGAATGGAGATGGCAGAGGCTGCAGTACCATTTCCAGGTGCTGATCACTCTGCAGGGCAAACAGCCCAGGACAGGGCTGGAACACAGGCAACTCACAGCGATGCCTAGGCCTTGGGTGCAGGCAGATGCCTGGCAGGCTGTGTCCCAAGCAATGTTAAATTCAGGATATCTCTGTGTACCTAGTGTTGCCTGTCTTGTCCATCCGGGAGTGAAGATGGACAATGCTGCGTGTAGTGGTAACTTTTTATTAATTATTCACAGGACTTTTGATTCAAAATTGAAAATTAATATATCAAAGATATTGAAAGTTCGTGTCTTTCATTATTGTTATTGTTGTTTTTAAATCTTTTTTATAGTATAGTCGTTATCTTCCTCCTGGTCCACACTCCATCTGTTCCTTATACTATTCCTTATTCTCTGTCTACTACAACAGGCTGACCCACCCCCTAGACTCACCCCACTCCCTAGAGCCTCAAGTCTCTTGAGGGATAGGTGCATCTTCTCTACTGTGGCAAGACCAGGCAGTACTCAGCTGTATGTGTCACGTGCCTTGCACCAGCTAGTATATGCTGACTGACTAGTGGCTCAGTGTCTGAGAGATTTCAGGAGTCCAGGTTAGGTCAGATGTCATCATCCTCCTCAGCTTCTTCCAGCTTTTTTCTACTTCAATCAATTGGTTGGATGTGTGTATCTGCATCTGATGCTTTCAGCTGCTTCTTGGACCTCTCAGAGAGCAGCCATGATAGACTCCTGTCTGTAAACCCACCATAGCAATAATAATTGTGTTAGGTCTTAGAACCTCCCCTTGAGATGGAACCCAATTTTTGGTAGTCATTGAACCTCCTTTCCCCAGTCTCTTCTTCATTTTTGTCCCTGTAGTTCTTTTAGACAGGACCAATTTTTGGGTCAGAGTTTTGGACTGTGGGATTTCAACCCTATTCTTCCACTCGTTGCCCTTTCTTTCTACTGGAGATGGATTCTACAAGTGCTCTCTCCCCACTGTTGGGCATTTCATCTAAGGTCCCTCTATTCAAGCTCTTTTCTAATAAATTTTTTCTTTAAATTGCTATTCTTTTGAAGTTAACTATATATTTGTGTATAGTTTTAACTTCAATTTATTTTTGCAGACTATGTGATCAATTTGGGATAAGGTTCCATGACATACTGAGAAGAAGGTATATCCTTTTGTTTTTGGTAAAAGCTTCTAGACCTATTTGTTAGGTCCATTTGATTTATTTTTTTTATTTATTTTTTTTATTAATTTTTTTTTATTTTCTATATTCTTTGTTTACATTCCAAAGGCTTTCCACTTTCCCAGTTACCCCCCGGCATAGGTCCCATAATTCCTCTCCCCCCCCATGCTATTCCCCACTCTTTCCACCCCCCCCCCCACGATTTCTCTGTTCTAGGTCTACAATACTGGATCCAATCTTTACAGGCCCAGGGTCCTCTCCGTTTTTTCTTCTTGAGAGTCATTTGACTTGCTAATTGGGCCTTGAGTATTTAGGGCTTCTGGGCTCATTAATATCCACTTATCAGTGATTGCATTTCATGTGTATTCTTTTGTGATTGGGTTAGCTCATTTAGGATGATAGTTTCCACATCTAACCATTTACCTACAAATTGCATGAATTCATTATTTTTAATTGCTGAGTAGTACTCCATTGTATAAATATACCACAGTTTCTGTATCCATTCCTCTTTTGAGGGATATCTGGGCTCCTTCCAATTTCTGGCTATTATAAACAAGGCTGCTATAAACATAGTGGAGCATGTGTCTTTGTTGTATGCAGAGGAATCCTCTGGGTATATGCCCAGGAGTGGTATGCCAGGGTCCTCTGGGAGTGGCATGCCCAATTTTCTGAGGAACCGCCACACTGATTTCCAGAGTGGTTTTACCATTTTGCAATCCCACCAACAGTGGAGGAGTGTTCCTCTTTCTCCACATCCTTGCCAGCACTTGTTGTCTCTTGAGTTTTTAATCTTAGCCATTCTGACTGGTGTGAGGTGGAATCTCAGGGTTGTTTTGATTTGCATTTCCCTGATGACTAATGATGTTGAACATCTCTTAAGGTGTTTCTCGGCCATCCGAATTTCTTCTGGTGAAAATTCTTTGTTTAGCTCTGTACCCCATTTTTTGATAGGGTTATTTGGTTCTTTGGGGTCTAACTTCTTGAGTTCTTTGTATATATTGGATATTAGCCCTCTGTCGGATGTGGGGTTGGTGAAGATCATTTCCCACGTTGTTGGTTGCCGTTTTGTCCTTCTGACAGTGTCCTTTGCCTTACAGAAACTTTGTAATTTTATGAGGTCCCATTTGTCAATTCTTGATCTTAGAGCATAAGCTATTGGTGTTCTGTTCAGGAACTTTCCCCCTGTGCCCATGTCCTCCAGGGTCTTCCCAAGTTTCTTTTCTAATAGTTTCAGTGTGTCTGGTTTTATGTGGAGGTCCTTGATCCACTTGGAGTTGATCTTAGTGCAAGGAGATAAGAGTGGGTCAATTCGCATTCTTCTGCATGTTGACCTCCAGTTGAACCAGCACCATTTGTTGAAAAGGCTATCTTTATTCCACGGGATGGTTGTGGCTCCTTTATCAAAGATCATGTGACCACAAGTCTGTGGGTTCATTTCTGGGTCTTCAATCCTATTCCATTGATCTACCTGCCTGTTGCTGTACCAATACCATGCAGTTTTTAACACAATTGCTCTGTAGTACTGCTTGAGGTCACAGATATTGATTCCCCCAGAAGTCCTTTTATTGTTGAGAATAGTTTTAGCTATCCTGGGTTTTTTGTTGCTCCAGATGAATTTGAGAATTGCTCTTTCTAGATCTATGAAGAATTGATTTGGGATTTTGATGGGGATTGCATTGAATCTGTAGATTGCTTTTGGCAAGATGGCCATTTTTACTATATTGATCCTGCCAATCCAGGAGCAAGAAATATTTTTCCATCTTCTGAGGTCTTCTTCGATTTCTTTCTTCAGGGACTTGAAGTTCCTGTCATACAGATCTTTCACTTGTTTGGTTAGAGTTACGCCAAGATACTTTATGTTGTTTGTGTCTATTGTGAAGGGTGTTATTTCCCTAACTTCTTTCTCAGCCTGCTTGTCCTTTGAGTACAAGAAGTCTACTGATTTGCTTGAGTTAATTTTATAACCAGACACTTTGCTGAAGTTGTTTATCAGCTGTAGAAGTTCTCTGGTGGAGTTTTTTGGATCGCTTAAGTAGACTATCATATCATCTGCAAATAATGATACTTTGACTTCTTCCTTTCCAATTTGTATCCCTTTGACTTCCTTATGTTGTCTAATTGCTCTCACTAGAACTTCAAGTACTATATTGAAAAGATATGGAGAGAGAAGACAGCCTTGTCTAGTCCCTGATTTTAGTGGGATTGCTTCAAGTTTCTCTCCATTTATTTTGATGTTGGCTACTGGTTTGCTGTAGATTGCTTTTACTATGTTTAGGTATGGGCCTTGAATTCCTGCTCTTTCCAAGACATTGAGCATGAAAGGATGCTGAATTTTGTCAAATGCTTTTTCAGCATCTAATGAGATGACCATGTGGTTTTTCTCTTTTATTTTGTTTATGTAGTGGATTACATTGATGGATTTCCGTATATTGAACCATCCCTGCATTCCTGGAATGAAGCCTACTTGATCATGGTGAATGATCGTTTTGATATGCTCTTGGATTCGGTTGGCAAGAATTTTATTTAGTATTTTTGCATCAATATTCATAAGAGAAATTGGCCTGTAGTTCTCTTTCTTTGTTGGATCTTTTTGTGGTTTAGGTATCAGCATAATTGTGGTTTCGAAGAACGAGTTGGGCACTGTCCCTTCTGTCTCTATTTTGTGGAATAGTTTGAAGAGTATTGGTGTTAAGTCTTCTTTGAAGGTCTGGTAGAATTCTGCACTAAAACCATCTGGTCCCGTACTTTTTTTGGTTGGGAGGCTTTCTATAACCCCTTCTATTTCTTTAAGGGTTATGGGACTGTTTAGGTGGTCTACTTGATGCTGATTTAATTTTGGTATTTGGTATCTGTCTAGGAAATTGTCCATTTCCTCCAGATTCTCCAGTTGTTTTGAGTATAGGCCTTTGTAGTAGGATCTGATGATCTTTTGAATTTCCTCTGTTTCTGGGGTTATATCCCCCTTTTCATTTTTAATTTTGTTAATTTGGATACTATCTCTGTACCCTTTGGTTAATCTAGCTAAGGGTTTATCTATCTTGTTGATTTTCTCGAAGAACCAGCTCTTGGTTTTGTTGATTCTTTGTATGTTTCTCTTTGTTTCTGCTTGATTGATTTCAGCCCTTAGTTTGATGATTTCCTCTCTTCTACTCCTCCTGGGTGAGTTAGCTTCTTTTTGTTCCAGGGCCTTCAGGTGTGCTGTTAAGTTGTTAGTGTATGCTCTCTCCAGTTAGTTTTTGGAGGCATTCAGGGCTATGAGTTTTCCTCTTAGCACTGCTTTCATTGTATCCCAGAGATTTGGGTAGGTTGTACCTTCATTTTCATTGAAGTCTAAAAAGTCTTTGATTTCTTTCTTTATTTCTTCCTTGACCAGGGTGTCATTGAGTAGAGTATTGTTCAGTTTCCATGTGTATGTGGGCTTTCTGTTGTTCTTCTTGCTATTGAAGACCACTTTTACTCCATAGTGATCCGATAGGAGACACGGGATTAGTTCGGTCTTCTTGTATTTGTTGAGGTCTGTCTTGTGACCAATTATATGATCAATTTTTGAGAAGGTACCGTGCGGTGCTCAGAAAAAGGTATACTCTTTTGTTTTAGGATGGAATGTTCTATATATATCTGTTAAATCCAATTGGTCCAAAGCTTCAATTAGTTTCACTGTGTCCCTGTTTAGTTTCTGCTTTCCTGATCGGGCCATTGAGGAGAGTGGAGTGTTGAAGTCACCTACAATCATTGTGTTAGGTGCGATGTGTGCTTTAAGCTTTAGTAAAGTTTCTTTTACGAATGAGGGTGCCCTTACATTTGGCGCATAGATGTTCAGTATTGAGAATTCTTCTTGGTGGATTTTCCCTTTGACAAGCAGGAAGTGACCTTCTGTGTCTCTTTTGATGACTTTAGGCTGAAAGTCGATTTTATCTGACATTAGAATGGCTACTCCAGCTTGTTTCCTGGGACCATTTGCTTGTACAACTGTGTTCCAGCCTTTTACTCTAAGGTGGTGTTTGTCTTTGACACTGAGATGTGTTTCCTGTATGCAGCAAAATGTAGGGTCCTGTTTCCGTATCCAGTCTGTTAGTCTGTGTCTTTTGATTGGGGAATTGAGTCCATTGATATTAAGAGATATTAAGGAATAGTAATTATTACTTCCTGACATTTTGGGCATTATTATTATTATTTGTATTTGAGTGGTTCTCTTCTTTCGGATTGGATGAGATGGGGTTTCTATCTTGTTTCTTCTGGGGTGTTGTTTCCCCCCTTGTGTTGGTATTTTTTCCCCTATTATCCTTTGTAGGGCTGGGTTTGTAGATAAGTATCTTGCAAATTTGGTTTTGTCGTGGAATATCTTGGTTTCCCCATCTATGGCAATTGAGAGTTTTGCTGGGTATAGTAGTCTTGGCTGAAGTTTGTGTTCTCTTAGGGTCTGCATGAGGTCTGCCCAGGATCTTCTAGCTTTCATGGTCTCAGGTGAGAAGTCTGGTGTAATTCTGATAGGTCTTCCTTTATATGTTACTTGTCCTTTTTCTCTTACTGCCTTTAATATTCTTTCTTTGTTTAGTACATTTGGGGTTTTGATTATTATGTGATGGGAAGTATTTCTGTTCTGGTCCAGTCTATTTGGGGTTCTATAGGCTTCTTGTATATTCATGGGCATCTCTCTCTTTAGGTTGGGGAAGTTTTCTTCCATAATTTTGTAGAAGATATTTGCTGGCCCTTTAAGTTGTAGATCTTCATTCTCATCTATCCCTATAATCCTTAGGTTTGGTCTTCTCATTGTGTCCTGGATTTCCTGAATGTTTTGGGTTACCAGCTTTTTGCATTTTGCATTTTCTTTAATTGTTGAATCCATGGTTCCTATGGTATCTTCAGCATCTGAGATTCTGTCTTCTATCTCTTGTATTCTATTGTTGATATTTGCATCTATGACTCCTGATTTCTTCCCAAGGTTTTCTATCTCCAAAATTGTCTCCCTTTGCGATTGCTTAGTTGTTTCTACTTCTGTTTTTAGATTTTGTATGGTTTTGCTCAGATCTTTCAGTTGCTTGTTTGTGTTTTCCTGTAATTCTTTAAGGGATTTTTGTGTTTCCTCTTTTATGACTTCTACTCGTTAACCCATGTTCTCTTGTATTTCTTTAGGTGATTTTTTTCTCCCCCTTATTGGGATTCATTTTTTGCTCTATATTCTCCTGGATTTCTTTAAGTGATTTTTGTGTCTGCCTTGTATGGGCTTCTAGTTTTTGATCTATTTTCTCCTCTATTACTTTAAGAAATTTATCTAAGTGATCCTCAATCTGCATCTTTACCAATGATTTTAGATCTGAGTCTTGTTTTTCTGGTGTGTTGGGATATCTGGGATTTAATTGTGTTTGCCTTGCAATGGCTTCTAGCTTTTGATCTATTTTCTCATGTATTACTTTAAGAGATTTATCTAAGTGTTCCTCTATCAGCATCCTGACCAGTGATTTTAGATCTGAGTCTTGTTTTTCTGGTGTTTTGGGGTATCCAATATTTATTGCTGTTGGGGAACTGGGTTCAGATGCCGCCATACTGCCTTGATTTTTGTTAGTAGCGATCTTACGTTTGCCTTTTGCCATCTGGTTAACTCTGGTGTTAGTTGGTCCTGTAGATACTAGCTGGTGCTTGACCCTCCTGTGGGGTTGTAAGGCTATTTACTGTCCTGCGGGGCTCTTGCTCACAGATTGCTGACAGGTGGCCTGAGTCCCCCGAGGTCTTAAACTCAGGATATCCCAGGTACTTGGTTCCGCCTGTTGGGCGGCTGCTCTGCACTGCTCCTGCTCAGGGTTTGCTGTCTGATAATCTGTTTCCCCAGGGGTCTTAAAGTTGGGATATCTCAGTTATCTGGTTCCACCTGCTGGTCCCAAGCTGCTGGGAAGCTGGCTGGGTCCGGTTTCCAGCTTCCCTGCCACTGGCTGAATGGGAGGCTGGTTCTGCCTCCGGCTGGGTCTGGGCACCTGGCATGCTAGCTGACTCCGGCTTCCCCACCACCAGCTGGATGGGAAGCTGCAGGCAATATGGCAGCTGCCTGCAGGGAGCTCGGGGTGCGCCCCGCAATTGCAGAGCGCAGCCGCTACTCTGTGCCCAACTCCCACTCCAGGCCTGAGTCCCCGAAGGTCTTAAGCTCGGGCTGTCTCGGGTACCTGGTTCCACCGCAGGCTGGGTCTGAGCACCTGGCATGCTGGCTGACACTCCGGCTTCCCCACCACCAGCTGGACGGGAAGCTGCAGGCAATATGGCAGCTGCCTGCAGGGAGCTCGGGGTCCACCCCGCGAGTGCAGAGTGCACCCGCTACTCTGTGCCCAACTCCCACTCCAGGCCTGAGTCCCCGAAGGTCTTAAGCTCGGCTGCCTAGGGTACCTGGTTCCGCCGCCGGCTGGGTCTGAGCACCTGGCATGCTGGCTGACACTCCGGCTTCCCCACCACCAGCTGGACGGGGGCGGTCCATTTGATTTATAACCACTGTTAGTTTCATTATTTTCCTGTTTAGTTTCTGTCTCAATGACTAGTTCACTGGTGAGAGTGGAATGCTGAAATTTACCACTATTGATGTATGGGGTTCAATGTGTGATTTAAGTTTCATGAATGTTTCTTTTACAAATGTGGGTACCCTATGTTTGGAGCATATATGTTCATAATTGAGATGTCACCTTGGTGGATTTATTTTGTAAGTATGAAGTGTCCTTCCGTGTGTGTGTGTGTGTGTGTGTGTGTGTGTTTATAAATTTTGAATGGAAGTATATTTTATTAGATATCACAATGGTTAGTCAAGCTATTTCTTTGGGTCTGTCTGTTTGGAAAAAGTTTTCCAGCCCTTTACTCTGAGGTCATGTCTATCTTTGTTCCTGAGGTGTGTTTCTTGTATGCTTTAGAATAATAGATCGTGTTTTTGCATACATTGAGTTAGCCTGTGTCTTTTTATGGGGGACTTGAGTCCACTGATGCTGAGAAATATTAATGACCAATGATTGTTAATTCCTGTTATTGTTAGTTGGTGGTTGTGTGTGTGTGTGTGTGTGTGTGTGTGTGTGTCCCTTATTTGGTTTTTGCTGGTGTAAAAATAATTCCTGTGTTTTCTTGAGTGTTGTTAACCTCCTTAGGTTAAGAATTTTCCCTCAGATATTTTCTGTAGAGGTGCATTGTGGATAGATATATTATTTAAATTTGGTTGTGACATTGAATGTATTGTTTTCTCTGCCTATGTTGATTGAGAATTTTTCTGAGTATAGATGTCTAGGCTGGCGTCTATTTGAATATCTGTTTAAAAGGCAAGTGTAATTTTTGTATGCTTGTAGGCATTTCTCTCTTTAGGTTGGGGAAATTTTCTTTGATCATTTTGTTGAAAATATTTTCTGACCTTAGAACTGGGACTCTTCACCTTCTTCTATTCTTATTATTCTTAGGTTATGTCTTTTCATAGTATCTACATATCTGGGATGTTTTGTGTCAAGAATTTTTTCAATTTAACAATTTATTTAACTAATATATCAATTGCTTCTATTGTATCTTCTACACTTGAAATTCTCTCATCCGTCGTCTGTATTCTGTTGGTGTTCCATCTCCAGGATCCCCACAGTTTGTGTTTTCTTTATTGCTTCTATTTCCATTTCAGTTCTTGAACAGTTTTATTCATTTCCTTTACCTATTTAATTTATTTTCCTACATTTGTTTTAACTTATTCACTTTGCATGCTGCTCATTGACCAACTCTGGGGTAGCCCCTCCTGTACAGCTTCCCCCCATCTGTCCCCTTCCTTCTCTTCTGGGTGACTGGTGCCTCGCTGGGTATCTCCTTATACTGACTCATCAAGTCTTTGAGGCTAGGTGCATCCTCTCTCACTGAGGTTAGACAAGGAAGGACATCTAAAAGAACAGATCCCATAGACAGGCAACATCTTTGGGAATAGCCCTCATTTCAGCTTTTCAAGACCCACACAAAGACCAAGATGCACATCAGTTAAATTTTTGGAGGAAGGACTAGGTCCCACCCACGTGTATTATTTGGTTGGTGGTTCAGTCTCTACGAATCCCAAAGGTCCAGGTTAGTTGATTCCTTTGGTCTTCTGGTAGAGTTCCTATTCCTTTGGGCTGTGATCCTTCCTCCTTTTCTTCCATAAGAGTCCTCAAGCTCCATCCACTGTTTGGCTGTGGGTGGGTGTGCATGTCTGAGTCAGCTGCTGGGAGGGGGGCTTTCAAAGAATGGCCATGCAAGACTCCTGTATACTATCATTGATAGTGTCAGAGATTGGTGCTTACCCATGGGATGGGTCTCAAGTTGGGCCAGTTATTACTTGATTAATACCTCATTCTCTGCTCCAACCTTCATACCTTCATTTCTTATAGACAGGATAAATTTTGGGACAAAAATAAGGTGGATGGGTTGGTGTCCTTGTCGCTAGGGTTCCTGCCTCTCTATCAGAGGTGGCCTCTTCATGTTCCATATATATATTGTGACTGTAGCTTGTGAGAGTCACAACTACAGTCATCACCCGTTGGTTCTTTAGAGTCTTCATTATTCTAGGTCTTTGTCTCACCCTGGAGATGACCCCTACCTCCTCACCTCTGTCAATTGAAGATTTCCATTCATTCTTATGGCCATTTGGCCATCCCTTCTGTTAAACCCTAACCTGATCCTGAGCCTCCCCTTTTCCCTTCCCATTCCATCTCCTACCCAGTTCCCTCCCTCCATCTGCTTCTTGTCACTATTTTATTTCCCCTTCTAAGTGAGATTCAAGCATCCTCAATCCTGTATTTTATGGCTAATATCCATTTACAAGTGAGTATATATCATGGATGTCCTTTTGGTACTGGGATACCTCACTCGGGATAGTATTCCCAAGATCCATCCATTTGCTTGCACTGCACATACTGCACACATCCAGTTCCCATTTTGTGTTGCTTTTGCTTTTGCTTTGTGACTCATGAGTTTAACTGAGGTCTCCCTTGTGACCATAGGTGTGGAGCTATCCACTAGATCCTAACGAACTCAGAAGTGGCTACATCATGAAATATAGTGACTTTTCCCAGTGGTCCCCACCTACCACTACCTTCCTTGGGAAAAGTGCCATGAACCTCATCCTGACTTACAACTGAATTTTTACATGTTCAGCCTTGTGTAGACTCTATTAGACAACCAAGCTTCTGTGAATTAGTGAGTACCATGTCTATGTCATACCCGTTAGATAGTGTTTCATGGCTTTGATTCCCATAACCTGGCTCTTATATTCTGTCCACTACTTCTGTGATGTTTCTTAAGTCTTGGGAAGCAGAAATGTGGACGTAAAGATGGTTTAAGAATAATTACGCAACAGTCATCTGTTCGCAGCACTTTGACCAGCTATGAATTGTGGGAATCTGTGTAAGAAACCTACAAATTTATTGTGAACTATGAATGAGGGGGAATGGACACCAAAGACACAATTCACATACCAAATGATGTCTGATAAGAAGAAAGGAATGGACACTAGTGCTGGAAAGGATCAAAGCATCAGTGTAGGGGAATACCAGAACAGGGAAGTGGGAAGGGGTGGATGAGGGAGCAGAGGGAGGGAAAAAGGCATGTGAGACCTTTGGGGTGGGGAACCAGAAAAAGGGAAATGAATTGTAAATATAGAATATATTCAATAAAAAAAGAAAAGAAAAGAAAGTAAACACTCCAGGGATTGGTTCCACCCCACCTTGATTAACATAATCAATTAAATCTCCCTTAAACATTGTTTGAGGACTGTCTACCCTGTGATATCATTGAAATGATAACAGGATTGATGCACAAGTGAACTCCCAGCAAATATGGTTGCATACACATGACCTCCACAGGATCAAATTAAACAAAATTCCTAGATTTAAAGGGGGAAGTAGACAGAAAGTCCCACTCCTAAACAAGAAGCTATTTGTAATCAATATGTTCTGGGAAGAAAAAAGTAACCAGTTTTCTCAATGAAACACACATTACACACATTTTTTTAAAATATTTTATGTGCACAATTATAAAATGAATTATAAAAATCAAGTCAGTTAGTTACAAATCTGCCACATTTTATAAGCAAACTTGACCTAAAATTTGCTTTAATAACATTGACTCACAAAATACTGTTAAGTACATCCAAGTGGTTTGTATGGTTTCAGGGATAAAATCTCAAGAGAATCGTCCACAGTACAGGGAAATTCCTTTAGGACTTCTTGAGACATTATAACTGTGCTGTGTGGTGGACGTAATTAAGACTGATCTTACATCATCTTTAATTTTCACTCTCTGAACTCCAATACAATTCTTATATATTTATAAACTCTGAGATCTCCACCATGAAGCAAATCCTTCACTAAACACTTGGTAAGCTCAAGGAAAAGAGGTTTTTTTATTGAGGCCTTTTTTTAATACTAAAAACAGATTTTATTTCTCTGAAATTTAATAATTTTTATCTTCTTAGCTTTTAACTCGTCCATGTTATTAATAGCTCTTCCCATAAGTGAATTGTATCTAAAAGCAAAATAAGACAGATTTTCTGTGATTTATTGGCAGGATAACTTTGTACAGGAAAGATTACAAGAATTCTGTAATAGCACAGGCCTATGCATAGAATATTTTTTTTTTTACTTAACTATAGAAATTGCATTTAGTTATTACAACAGTGAAATTTCTGCTGACTACCTCTGGTTACTTTGATTATGGAAAAACAAGCCCATTTTGAGTATCAAATTAGTATGATTAGTCAATATATTCTACTGCAACATTAATCACAGGAAACAGACTTTTAAAGTAAAACAAAATATAATTCCCTAAATTTTCCTAGAATTTATATTTCTCTATCCAAGTATTAAAAACTGATGTGTACTAGTAAGCTGGTTTTATTAGTTTATGTGCTGGAAAAAATCATATAATATTTTGAGGAACAACAAAGATATAGAGAGAAAAATACCTATTGCTTAAGCTGTTGACGTTGCATCTTTCCTTATAGACTCTTAGTAATGCAATGAGCATACATACAAAGCAGAGTTCTCTCAAGATTGTAACTAGAATGCAGGAATAAAGGCACTGATCCCAGGCAATGGATCTAGGATCAGAATTAACTCTTATTTTCACACTGACTCATATATTTCCTTTCATAGAAGCATGAAACAACTAATCCCCATGATGTTTGGGATTTCATTAGGAAAATTTTCAAATACATTTACAAACCAAAGCAGCAAAGATTGTTCACCACACTTGGGTGGATTTGGCTACATAGTGTAGATAAATCATAATACAACAAATTAGATTAGTATGGTCTGAAAAGCTGTATTAAACTTTTACTGAGTAGTGTTGCTTCTAAAATGTTCCCTACTAAAAAGAAGAGAAAGAAAAAGAATTAAATACCTGGGAAAAATCTCAATGGGAATAATGCTAGAATCATGGATATTGTTTAAAAGAAACAAGAGTGATAATTGAGGAACATTTAATTCTTCATTTTAAGGTGATATAATTGAAGATGAATTGCCACACAGCACTTAGTTTTTGTGATCTTGTGTCATCTCTTCTATATGTTAATTTAAAATGAATTTATTACTAATGCCTGTATATTTAATTATTTACATCTTCTGAGACAAAGTCTCATGCATTCCAGGCTAGCATCCAGTCATTCTGAGGCTGAGGGTGATCTTGAACTTGTGATCTCCCTGACTCTATCTCATGAGTACTATAATGTCAAATATACTCCATCATGCCTTGTTTCTTAGGCTCTGTGGATGGAATCTACAGTTTCATGTAGGATAAGCACTCATTCTACCAATTGGGCAATATTTCATCTTTCTATGATTATTTTCTAAAATTTTTATCCTCTAAAACAACAAATAAAATCTCTTACTCATATTGTATAATAATTGATTCAAGTGTATATACATAAACCAAAAAAATGAATGCTAGAATTGTGTGAAGACAATATCTTTATATACACACAGAACTTTAAAGTGTAAAATATATCTTTTGCCCTTTAACCACAGGATTACTAAAAATATTTGTGTAAATTTCAAAGATGTTGACTTTATAAGGATAAAAAGAATCCCAAAAGTACAAAAAACATTACAGAGACAGTAAAGACAGTGGGTTGTGTTTGCAGGATAAATAATTCTACTACACAAAATTATTATTATTATTATTATTATTATTATTATTATTATTATTAAAATGTGAAAATGGTCAACTGTTGCAATCTGACATCCTTATCACTTGTAAACAGAGAAGGTGAAGATGACCGAGGATAACTACTCTTTGACAACAGAGTTCATTCTCATAGGATTCTCAGATTACCCAGACCTGAAGATACTTTTGTTCCTGGTGTTCTCTGCCATCTATCTGGTCACCATGGTGGGGAATCTCGGGCTGGTGGCCTTGATCTACATGGAACCTCGTCTCCACACACCCATGTACATCTTTCTGGGCAACCTGGCTCTGATGGACTCCTGCTGCTCCTGTGCCATCACTCCCAAGATGCTAGAGAACTTCTTTTCTGTGGACAGAAGGATTTCTATCTATGGATGCATGGCACAGTTCTATTTTCTCTGTCTTGCTGAAACTGCAGACTGCTTTCTTCTGGCAGCAATGGCCTATGACCGCTATGTGGCCATATGCAACCCACTGCAGTACCACAGCATGATGTCCAAGAAGCTCTGCCTTCAGATGACCACAGGAGCATACATAGCAGGACACCTACATTCCATGATTCACATAGGGTTCTTGTTCAGGTTAACATTCTGCAGGTCTCACACAATCAATCACTTCTTTTGTGATGTCCTTCCACTATACAGACTCTCATGTGTTGACCCTTATATCAATGAACTGATGATACTCATCTTTTCTGGTTCAGTTCAAACCTTTTCCATTATTATAGTCCTGATATCATATTTGTGCATCCTTTATACTATATTCACAATGAAGTCCAGAGAAGGAAGAAGCAAAGCTTTGTCTACATGTGCATCCCACTTTCTGTCTGTGTCAATATTCTATGGGTCTCTTCTCTACACATATATTCGACCTAGTTCAATCAATGAAGGAGATGAAGACATACCTGTTGCTATTTTTTATACTCTTGTAATTCCTTTATTAAACCCCTTTATTTATAGTCTAAGAAATAAGGAAGTAATTAATGTGATTAAAAAAACCATGAGCAAGGGATGATTTTATAATATTTTGAAACAAGTATCTTCTCCCTTGAACAATTTATTTCTACCAGATACTATAATTCTCTAAAACTACTTGTACAAAAAAATTTGAAATTGATTTAAAAAACTGTTAATGTATTAAACTGGTTCTAATTATTTTGAATAGAAATATGCTGCTCTAATATACTGCTTATATTTGATGAACTGAAACCAATTTGACCTGCTAAGTCTATTCATAAATATGAATATCCATATTTGACATATCCAACAAAATTAAAGAGTAACATTTATTGTATAAATAAGGGAATGTTCACCTTAATGCAGTCAAATGTCTTGATTCCAAAATATATCCAGTACAATTCTCAGGAATGTTTCTCTTTTTGTTTGTTTGTTTGCTTGCTTGCTTTTTGGTTTATTTTCCCTCAGGAAGATTTGAAGTTCCAAAATGTAAGTCTTTTATTTCATCATACTATTCTTGTGCAACAAACTTAGAGTTTGTAAGTAATGCTTGTTTCATCTTCAGCGTATCTTTAGCTCTTTAAGATACTATGTATGTGTGAACATTAATTCACACAGACTGTATGGTATCTCATTAATGGGATCTCACATTTGGTATGTATAATTTTAATCTCATCCTATGAAGGTAACTATGTATTCTAAGGGCATGTTAACATGAAGTTTAGAATGGTGTTCTTTCCTGTAAATTTCCTAAGGACATTATTTTTTTTCAGGTAATTATTTGTTCAGCAATATAGCATTTCATCTACTAAATATATTCATTAACAAAAATTTTCTGTTATAAATACTAATTCTTTAGTTTGTGTGATTAAATTAACAAAAAAACTGTCTGTCACTAACTACTGGTATGTTCATAGCAAAAATACAAGACAGAAGTGTTGTTCAAGTAATTCATGAGGAAGGAAATTAGTCGATTTAAACCCTATTTAGTCTTTAAGCAATTTTACAAGTATAAAACAAGTATAAATACTTGTAAACATCATATTTTCTAGGCAATATATGAGACTTGATACATAGCACATGCCAAACAGCTGATTACTTTTTAATTGTTTTGCTTAAATAAAAATCTCATACTTGGAAATATTGAATAGATTGTGCAATCTGATCCTATCAAGTCCAATGATTCTGTGATATGAATCAATACTGTCCTTTTTCACATTTTTATTTCAGTGTATGGAAATACATTGTCTCTACTAACTAGTTATTAAATTATACCATAATCACACTGTACCTTAAAGATGAAAAGTATCAGGCTGGCAATGAAACAGAAGTTAGAATAGAGTCTATGTTTATAAAAAAGGAGTATGCCAGTGGTAGCGGTATTTGAGCAAAGAGTGAGATAAAGCTAATTAACTGTCAAACCATGGGAGAGAAGTTTGGGACACAGGGTGGTAGTAAACCCTCTGGATCTAAACTGAATTAAAAGCATCAAATATGGAATCTTCTTAGAAACAGGGCAAGATGGTTGTATCTCTCAGGAAATTGATCCGACAATTGATCTAATGGGAAAGAATTGGAATGAGAAAAACTTCAAGAATTCATATACTGGGAAATGTGAGTGTAACAGTCGACAAAAGGAGATAATAATAATATCTTTTTACACATAAATGATATTATAGAAAAGCGAATATATCTTTACACATAAATGATATTATAGAATAGCGAATCAAACATTGTCATTGTAGGATAATAAGATGAAGTCCCCTGCCTATTCCTGCCTAAGCCTACCAGTGTTTCACCACACTTCCAGAACAGTGCCCTGCATACTTGTACATTTGGTAGTCCAGAATACTTTCAATTTCTTAACTAATATGGAACAGGAGTACTGTTGTTGCTTTTGAATTCATTTATTTTTAGCTTTAAATTCTTATGAGGACTACTGAAAAAGCTAACCACATATACAAAAGCTTATGTAGATGTGCATCAACAAAAAGATTGAGGAGCTTTGAATTAGATCCATAGATTTTTATTTTATATTATTTTTCTTTTATTTTTCATATTATGATATAATCATGTCTCCCCCCCTTCCCCATCCAAATCCTCCCATATTCCCTTCCTTGCACTCTTTTGAATTCATGACACATGTGTCTCTCTGTCTCTCTGTGTATGTATATATGTATGTGTGTGTCTGAATGTGTGAGTATGTTGTATGTGAATGTGTGTGCATGTATAAACACACTTTGGTTGGCTATCATCCCCAAGTACCCTCTACTTAATATTTTCAGACAAGGTTCACATAGATCATACAATGCATAGATTTGGCTAGGCGAGCTGATCACTCACCTCCCAGGATCCATCTTCTCTGATCCAGCCCCCACAGTATAGGGCATCCAGAGGTATACAACTGTGTCTGATTTTACAGTTGCATGCTAAGGATCTGTTCCTCATGCTTGTACAGAGCCACTTTACAGACTTACCCACATCACAAGCCCCCAATTCATACTTTTTAGGTGTATTTTTCATTAGTATTTTGTTCTATTTGATGTTATATAAAATTAAAATATTTTTAATTTTATTTCCATATTTCTCATCACAAAGGTTTTAAACACAAGTTGATTTTTGTATATGGTGTTGTATTTCAGAACCCTACCATACTTATTAATCAACTTGTACTTTCATTGACTCTTCATTATTTTCCTTATTCAAGACTCTTATTTTGAAAGGGATTTTCCTACTTCTTTCCACTCTTGATGTCTTTAACTCAGTATTATGCTGATGGATGGTTGCAAAAAAGGACAAAATTGAGCCAAGGAGATGGTTTGGTACTAAAAGCATTAGCTGTGCAATGATAATAAACTAAGTTGGGAAACAAAATGTACATAAAAGCCATATACAATGTGATACACTCTAAAGTGAGAGGTGCAGATAAAAGAATCCCCTGAAATCTTGCTAGGCAGCTAGCCTGTCTATCAAATTCAGGCATGAACAACAGAGACCCTGGCTCACCAAAGTAGAAAGGAAGAAGCGGCTCCCCAAAGCTGTCCCCTAACCTTCACATCGATACTTCAGCTTGTGTGTTGTAGGATACAACACATATAATAAATTAGTAAAAAAATACTTGATAATGATTTATTATAGTTAGATGGGGAAAAGTAGGTATACATATATTTTCAGAAAAATATTTCATCTGCCACTGACCTGAAAGATTTATATAATTCACTCAATAATATTATTAACTTGTTTTTTTTTCATGAAGGGGTGGTGACTGTTTCTAATCTTTTTCTGTTCTTGAGAAGATGACAACCTCAAATTGCATTATTCAAGTCATTTCTTTCAGCTGTCTGATGCAATGTATTCTACATGTTGTGGCAATTTGATATTGTATCTGTATTTATAACAGAGAAGCTGAAAGTTTTCCTTTCTTGTTCTAGTTTTGCCTAATTTTGACAACAAAGAAATGGTGGCCACTTTGAATGAGTTGAGAGTGTTATTCTCTCTACTATTATCAAATCAGTTTATAAATATTTTTTTAATTTTATTTTCTATATTCTTTGTTTACATTCCAAAGGCTTTCCCCTTTCCCAGTTCCTCCCCACCATATGTCCCATAAGTCCTTTCCTCCCCCCAACTATTCCCCAATCACCCACCCACCCACACACACACACACACACCATTTCTCTGTTCTGGACCTAAAAAACTGGATCCAATCTTTTCAGGCCCAGGGTCCTCTCCTTTCTTCTTCTTGGGAATCATTTGACTTGCTAATTGTGCCTTGAGTATTTAGGGCTTCTGGGCTCATTAATATCCACTTATCAGTGTTAATAGCAGCCTTGTTTATAATAGCCAGAAGTTGGAAGGAGCCCAGATATCCCTCAAAGGAGGAATGGATACAGAAAATGTGGTATATTTATACAATGGAATACTACTCCGCAATTAAAAATAATTAATTCATGCAATTTGTAGGCAAATGGTTAGATCTGGAAAATATCATCCTAAGCGACTTAACCCATCCTAATACACATGAAATGCAATCACTGATAAGTTTATAAATAATTGATGTTTGTGCCACGGACCGACACAGTCGGGACACACGTGGGGGAATCAGGGTCTTTGGTATGCAGGAAAGCACTGGTCGCGGCGTGAAATGACAGACAGACACACACAAGATCTGAATGCGTCTGAATGCACTTTACTGTTCTGAGGCAGGCATTTTTATACCCCCTCAAGTTGGTATTACAGTGAAATGTTTACAAAGAATGGTTACCATGAGTATCTGGCACAAGGAGATACAAAATGAATCAGGTATGAACGTCAGAGATTACACACAAGGTCATCGCGTCCCTCTGTAGTCAATGATAAATTAGTAATTCAAGAGTCAGAGATTACACACAAGGTCTTCACGTCCCTCTGTAGTCAATGATAAATTAGTAATTGGAATTAGTAATTAGTCCTTGGAAACACTATGTATGCTATCTTCTTGTAAGACTTTCTCAGGCGTATTTTGAAACTTTACTTAACTGAAGGTTTCCATGTCAGAGTGCCAAAGCCAGCTAACCATACAAAATAATATAAATTGTTGGGAGGTTAATTCTTTAATGTATCTAGGTAATAACTGTACAGCTGATTAAAAGCAAAGCAATGGATCTCTAGAAGATAAATCATGGCCAGTGCTGTAGCTCAAAGAATAAACTCTCAGTGAATCATCACGCCTGGATGCTCGCACCTCCGGCTGGCAGGGACATCTTGTAAGTAAAAGAACAGGTCAGAAAAAGGTCACACAGCTTGCCATGAGAAATTTCAGCTCAGCCCTATCTGCAGCCAAGGAGGCCCACAGCGGCATTCACCTTGAACAGCCCTGCCAAACAAGGCTTTTCCCAGTAAATATCACACAGCTTCCGCCTGGATTGCAGCTTGGCTGCGTGAAATTACGGTATTCAAGAAATGCGTGTGATATGTTTGCAGTGCCAACTCTGGTGCAATTTACTGGGAACATCTGTTTGGGCTTTTGGTCATTTTGATTTGGGAGGTTTTTTAAATTACTAAAATTACATATTTGATTTATTTTACTTGTTATGAGTATGGATTACAGGATGAAGGGTGTTGACATTTTCTGTTCCACTTACCAGTTTCTATTTCCAACAGTCTGTCATATGCTTTGCTTCTGTGTGACTGAATGGGTGTGTTTATGATGCTAATATGTTCCTGATTAACTGGGCTTATTTCATTGTGAGATGTTCCATTTGGTCTCTGTGGGCATGTTTTTGTGCCATGTGTACAGGTTATCCTTATATTATTCAAATGCTGACTTCTCTGCCCTCATATCTTGCTTCGGTTTGGACAAGGCATTGTAATGCTTACATTAAGAATCACCTGTCTCAGCCGGGCGTGGTGGCGCATGCCTGTAATCCCAGCACTTGGGAGGCAGAGGCAGGCAGATTTCTGAGTTCTAGGCCAGCCTGGTCTACAGAGTGAGTTCCAGGACAGCAAGGGCTACACAGAGAAACCCTGTCTTGAAAAACCAACAAAACAAAACAAAACAAGAATCACCTGTCTCAGGTTTCTTCTTACCTTTTATTCTTTCTTACCATCTAGTAATTGCCTTCTCAATCAAGGCCTATGCTACTACTCACTTATCATTTCCATACTCTTTAGTCTAGTGTTCTATTAATTGTATAGTCTCTGCTAATAAATTTCCAAATTCACTGGTTTCCTTTCCATGGGTTAAAATGGTGTCAAGATATAGTGATGAGCTTTTATTTGACTTATAATTTTTAATTCAAATATTTGAAGATTTATACTTTTGTTTTACTGATAACCCATAGTTCTTCAAAAACTGCCTCCAAGCCTTTATTCCTTTAAATAACCTGGTTTCATGATTTCTTTCAACATACTTTTCAAGGCTGTATCTTTTTTCTTCTGTATTCAATCATTAATATGGGTCATGGATGTCATAGCTAGATAGAACTTTTGTTTGCCATTACTTTTGGATCTTACAGAGGGCTTTGTGGTACAATAAAAGCTAGTCCTCCAGATCAGTACCATCTTTGGAGTCTCTGGGCCTTGTTTCTGAATTCACAGTATCTTCAGTATATGGGACTTATTGTTTTCTGTAGCATTTCCAAATTGCTGTCAAAACTGTAGCTACATTTTGAGAAGCCTACTAGTACAATTATTTTCTTCAGAGTGATATTCCAGACTATCACATTTCTTTTTATGTTTTGATATTTTCTAGAGCTATGATGTATGATCATTAGCTCTAAATTAGTATAAAATTTAAAAGACTTTCCTATCTATGTCCTAAAATGTTTATATGTTTTGTATAGTTGACTAATATCATGCAAATGGGAAGTTGAATTTTATTTTGCTGTTGGGAGCCATTTTGCCTAATTCTGTGAGAGCCTCAAGTTAGGCAAGGGTCTACTGGCAAATTTCTTTGCTGGCTGAAACATGGAACTGTAAGGGGCATACACTTGAAGCTCAAGGAGAGAGGCTGAACGGTTAATTTTGGAGGAAGGAACAAGGAAGATCGGGGACGTCTCCAAATGGATACAGATATCAAATGTATGTCAACCAATTTTGTGTTTTCTGGCCTGTGACTTTATTTCCCATGATACTATAAAGTATATAAAACCTAGAAGAATTAAACTCGAGGCTCTAGCAGTACTGACTGGACAGCCCTCCCAATTTGTCTCTGAGTCTTCTTTCCTATCTTTCCTATAATCATTCTCACTCCCCCTCAGAGGACTGCTTGGTTTCATACCAACTGGACTGGTCCAGATTGCTACCAGTTGAATATATACACTGGAAGCATTTACAGTCTTTTTAATCCTCATCTATTTTCTCTAGCCTTACGACATTTTTTCCAGTTTAGATAATTTTCTCATAAACATCTGAAAAAAGCAAGCATGGCAATATTGCCCCCCCAAATATATTACATGTAAAGATAACCAGCCATAGTTAGTCTCTCAGAATAGTTACTATGACTTAAAGGGACTGGCCTGATCATTAAGTGGATAAGCATGTGGTCAAAAGTGACAAAAGCCATCCAGGAATTGGATAACCTATACATAGTAAGTCATTCATAAATATTTGTTAACAGTAGTAACATTTTAAAGTCGCATATTTCTATTGCATGTTTTACTTTAATATGTGTTCAGGGTTTATTGGTATAGACCAACTCTGTACTGACTAGTAAGGTTTTAAAAACAAACTGTAGGAGCTGGAACATAGTCTGGTGGTAGAGTTCCTGCTGCCCACAACTACTAGTAATGGCAGCACCAGGGTACCCAACACTTCCTTCTGGCCTTAATGAGCATTTGCACACAACATTTGCACAGACACATGTATACATAAATAAAAATAGAATAAATCTTTAAAAATATGAACTTTAAGATGAATTGATTTTCTCTTTCTTTTTTACTTCCATCCTTCTATCCTTCTTTCTTTCCTTTCTTCATCCCTTCATTTTTTTCCCTCTCGCTTTCAGATGGCCTATGGCTAAATAACCTAAGATGGCCTTAATCCATCTACCACGTTTTTCTTATTCTTAGTTTCAATTTGGATTTTTTATTATTTTACTTTTTGCCATCTCAGTGCTGTTCTTTCACTTTGGGGTACTTTTTTCGTTTTTATTGCTTATTTATTTACATATCAAATGTTCCCCTTCCAGGTCTCCCCTCAGCAAACCCCCCCATACCTTCCTCCACTTTGCCTCTAAAAGGGTACACCATCCCTCAAATGGGAGCCATGTCTATCTACTGGAGGTATTCTGTTCACATTCTATCTTGCCACTATTGGGTATTTCTGCTAATGTCCACCCCACTGGGTCCTGGGAACCTCTCATATCCCTGACATCTGAGACTTTTTGTTACCCCTGACACACACACACACACACACACACACACACACACAACTGCTATATATTTCTATTCACTCTCCTGGCCCCCTGGACTTCTCTCCTGTTTCTTTCCATACCTGATTCTGCCATTCCCTTTCCCCTTCCCCTCCCCTCTCCCACTCAGACCCCTGCTTCCCTCTGCCTCCTGTGATTATTTTGTTCCTCCTTCTAAGAGGCATTGAAGCACCCACACTTTGGCTGTACTTCTTGTTAAGCTTCATATAGTCTGTAAGTCATATCATCGATATTCTGAGCTTTGGGGCTAATATCCATTTATCAGTGAGTACATACCCTGTATGTCCTTTTGTGACTGGTTTATCGCACTCAGGATATTTACTAGTTCCATTCATTTGCCTCCAAAAAATGTGAAGTCATTGGCTTTAAATAGCTTAGTAGTATTCCTTTGTATAGATGTACCACATTTTCTGTATCCATTCTTCCATTGAGGGACATTTGTGTTGTTTCCAGTTTCTGCTTATTATAATTAGGATTCTATGAACATAGTGTAGCATGTGTCCTTGTTAAATGTTAGAGTATCTTTGGGGTATATGCCCAGGAATAGTATAACTGGGTCCTCAAGTAGTACTATGCCCAATTTTCTAAGGAACTGCCAGACTGATTTCCACAGTAGTTGTACCAGCTTGCAATCCCACCAACAATGGAGGAGTATTTCTCTTTCACCCCATCCTCAACAGCATCTGCTGTCCCCTGAGTATTTTATCTTAGCCATTCTGATTGGTGTAACATGGAATCACGGGGCCATTTTGATTTGCATTTCTCTGATGGCTAAGGATGTTGAATATTTCTTTATATGTTTCTTGGCCATTCAAGAATCCTTATTTGAGAATTCTTTGCTAAGTTCTGTACCCCATTTTTAATTGGTTTATTTGGTTTTCTTGAGTCTAACTTGTTGAGTTCTTTGTATATTGTAGATATTAACTCTCTCTCAGATGTAGGGTTGGAAAAAAATTTCCCAATCTGCAGGTTGCCTTTTATCCTATTGAGAGTGTCCTTTACATTACAGAAGCTTTTCAACTTCATGGGATCTCATTTGTCAGTTGTCAGATCTTAGAACCTGAGCCATTGGTATTCTATTCAGGAAACTTTCCCCTGTTCCTATATGCTCAAGACTCTTTCCAAGTTTCTCTTCTATTAGACTCAATATACCTGGTTTTAGGTTGAGGTCCTTGATCCATTGGGTCTTGAACTTTGTACAAAGAGATAAAAATGGATCACCTTGCATTCTTCTACATGCAGACTGCCAGTTATACCATCACCATTTGTTGAAAATGCTTTCTTTTAGCTCCTATATATTTTGGCTTCTTTGTCAAAGATCATATGTAGGTGTTTATTTTTGGGTCTTCAAATTCTATTACATTGATCTACCTGTCTGTCTGTAAACCAATGCCAAGTGGTTTTTTATCACTATTGTCCTGGAGTACAGTTTGAGGTCAGGGAAGTTCTTTTATTGTTGCAGTTTTTCAGACAGGGACAATAATGGGTCAGAGTCTTAATTGTGGGATGGCAACCCCCTCCCTCATTTGATGCCTTGCTGATGGAGGTGGGCTCTATAAGCTCCCACTCCCTACTGTTGCTCTTTTCACCTAAGGTTCCTCCCTTTGAGCCCAGAGAGTCTCACTTCCCAGGTCTCTGGTATATTCTAGAGGGTTCCCCCAACCTCCTACCTCCAAAGGTTGCCTATTTCAAGGCTTTCTGCTGGCCCTCAGGGCTTTAGTCTTTTTTCTGTCACTCAATAACAGATTGGGTTCCCTTCCTTCCCATGTCCCCCATCCACTTTCCCTCTGACGTGCCTCCTTCCTTCCCCCCTTGTGTTTGCTTGCTTCTGCCTCCCAAGTGGGACTGAGGCATCCTCACCTGGGCTCTTCAGCTTCCTGAACTTTTTGAGTTCTGTAGACTATATCTTCTGTATTCTGTACAATTTTATTTTTTGGCTAATATCAACTTAATAGTGAGTACATATCATGAATGTCCTTTTAGGTCTGAGTTACTTCATTCAGGGTGATATTTTCTAGTTCTATCCATTTGCCTGAAAAATTCTAGATGCCCTTGTTCTTAATAGCAAGTAGTATTCCACTGTGCAAATAAATCACATTTTCTGTATCCATTCTTCTGTCATGGGACATCTGGGTTGTTTCCAGCTTCTGGCTATCATAAACAAAGCAACTATGAACATAGTGGAACACAAGCCCCTGTGGCATAGTGGTGCATCTTTTGGGTATATTCCCAAGAGTGGTGTTGCTGGGTCCTCAGGTAGATTTCCATTTTTCTGAGGAATCTCAAGACTGATTTTCAGACTGTTTTACCAGTCTGCAATCCAATCAATGAAAGAGTGTTCCACTTTCTCCACATCCTCACCAACATATGTAATATAAAAACACCTGAGGTTTTTTATATTAGCCATTCTGATTGGCATAAAGTGTAATTGCAGAGTCGTTTTGATTTGCATTTCTCTGATCCCTACTGACTTTGAACATTTCTTTAGGTGCTTCACAGCCATTTGAGATTCATCTGTTGTGACTTATCAGTTTGCTTCTATATCTGATTTTTTGATTGGGTTGTTTGGTTTTTTGGTGGTTAGCTTCTTGAATTCTTTATATATTTTGGATATTAGCCCTCTATCAGATGTAAGGTTAGTAAAGTTTTTTTTCAATCTGTAACTTGCCAATGTGTCTTATTGACTACGTCCTTTTCCTTACAGAAGCTTTCCAGTTTCATGAGGTCTCATTTATCAATACTTGATCTTAGAGTACAAGCCATTGGAGTACTGTTTAGGAAATTTCACCCTGTGCCAATAAGATAAAGGCTCTTTCCCACTCTCTTTTCTATTAGATTCAGTGCATCTGGTTTTTTGTTTAGGTCCTTGATCCACCTGGAATTGAGCTTTGTGCAAGGTGACAAATATGGGTCTATTTTTACTTTTCTAAATACAGACAGCCAGTAAGCCAGAACCACTTATTGAAGATCCCTTCCTTTTTTCCATGGTGTGGTTTTATTTCTGTGTCTTCAATTCTACTCCATTGATCAATGTGTCTGTCTCTGTAACAATATCATGCAGTTTTTATCACTACTGCTCTGTAATAAAGCTTGAGGTCGAGGAGGATGATTTCCCCAGCCATTCTTTCATTGTTAAGAATTGTTCTTGCTATTCTTGGTTTCCAGATGAATTTGATAATTATTCTTTACATATCTTTGAAGAATTGTGTTGGAATTTTGATGAGGTTTGCATTGAATCTATAGATTGCCTTTAGGAGAATGGCCATTTCTACTATATTAATTTTGCCAATCCATGAACATGGGAGATCTCTCTATTTTCTGAGAACTTTGATTTCTTTCTTGAGAGACTTGAAATTATAGTCATACAGGTCTTTTACATGTTTGGTTACAGTTGCCACAAGATATTTTATAATATTTGTGGCTATTGTGAAGGGAGTTGTTTCCCTAATTTCCTTCTCAGCCTGTTTATCATTTGTATAAAGGAAGGCTACTGATATATTTGAGTTAATTTTGTATCTGAGCACTTTGTTGAAGTTGTTTAGCAGCTGGATAAGTTCTCTGGTAGAATTTTTAGGGTTGTTTATTTATAGTATCATATCATCTGCAAATAGTGATACCTTTATTTCTTCTTTGCCAATTTGTATCCCCTTGAACTCTTTTTCTTGTCTTATTGCTCTAGGCAGCACTTCAAGTATTATATTGGCTAGATATGGGGAGAGTGGACATCCTTGTCTTGTCCCCAATTTTAGTGGGATTGCTTCAAGTATGTCTCCATTTTATTGAATATTGGCTGTTGGTTTGCAGTAAATTGCTTTTATTGTGTTTAGGTATGAACCTTGAATTCCTGATCTCTCCAATACTTTTAACATGAAGGGGTGTTGTATTTTCTCAAATGCTTTTTCTGCATCTAAGGAGATGATCATATGATTTTTTCTTTGAATTTGTTTACATGGTGGAATATATTAATGAATTTTCATATATTGAACCAACCTTGCATACGTGGAATGAAGCCTACTTGATCATGGTGACTGATTGTTTTGATGTGTTCTTGGATTTGGTTTTTGAGAATTTTATTGAGTGTTTTTGCATTGATATTCATAAGTGAGATTGGTTTGAAGTTATCCTTTTTGATTGCATCCTTGTGTAGTTTAGATATCAGAGTAATTGTGGCTTCATAGAATGAATTAGGTAATGTTCCTTCTGTTTCTGTTTCATGGAATAGCTTAAGGAATATTGGTATCAGGACTTCTTTGAATGTCTCCTAGAATTCTGCACTAAATCCATCTAACCCTGGGCTTTTTTAATGACTTCTATTTCATTATAGGATATGGGCCTGTTAAGATAGTTGATCTGTTCTTGATTTAACTTTGGAATGTGATATATGTCTAGAAATCCATCCATTTCATCTAGATTTTCTAGTTTCGTTGAGTATAAGCTTTTGTAGTAGGATCTGATGAATTTTTTTTAATATCCTCCACTTCTATTGTTATGTCTCCCTTTTCATTCATTTCCCTCCTGTTTCATTTTTTTTTAAAATTTGGATACTGCCTCTGGGCCCTTTAGTTTGGTTAGGAGTTTATTTATCTTATTTATTCTCTCAAAGAAGTAGCCTTTCGTTTTGTTGATTCTTTCTTTCTACTTGGTTTATTTCAGCCCTGAGTTTGACTATTTTCTGACAACTACTCCTCTTAGGTATGTTTGCTTCGTTTTGTTCTAGAGGTCTCTGGTGTGCTGTTAAGTTGCCAGTGTAAGATCTCTCCAGTTTCTTTACCAGGGAACCTAGTGCTATGAATTTTCCTCTTAGCACTGCTATCATTGTGTCCCATAAGTTTGGATATGGTGTGTCAACATTTTCATTAAATTCCAGGAAGTCTTTAATGTCTTTATTTATTTCTTCCCTGATCAAGTTATCATTGAGTAGAGAGTTGTTGAGTTCCATGTGTATGTGGGTTTTCTGTTGTTTTTGCTGTTATTGAAGGCCAGCCTTAGGCCATGGTGATCTAACATGATGCATGGGATTATTTCAATCATCTTGTATCAATTGAGGGTTGTTTTGTGACCAACTATATGGTCCATTTTGGAGAAGATACCATGAAGTATTGAGAAGAAGGTGTATTCTTTTGTTTTAGGGTGAAATGTTCTGTAGATATCTGTTAAATCCATTTGGTTCATAATCTCTTTTAGTTTCACTGTGTCTCTGTTTAGTTTCTGTTTCAATGATGTGTCCATTGGTAAGAGTGGGATGACGAATACCACTATTACTGTGTGGGGTTCAATATGTGTTTTGAGCTTTAGTAAAGTTTCTTTTATGAATATTTGGTGCCCTTGCATTTGGGGCATAGATGTTCAGAATTAAGACTTTCTCTTGGTGGATTTTCCCTTTGATGAATATGAAGTGTCCTTCCTCATCACACTTGATAACTTTGGGTTGAAAGTCTATTTTTTAGATACTAAAATAGTTACTCCAGCTCCTTTCCTGGGACCATTTGCTTGGAAGACCTTTTCCATCCTTTTACTCAGAAATAGTGTCTGTCTTTGCTATCGAGGTGTGATTCTTGTATGCAGCAAGTGCTGGATCTTGTTTGTGTATCCAGTCTGATAGTTTATGTATTTTTATAGATGAGTTGGGTCCATTAATATTGAGAGAGACAGATGACTGCTGGTTTCTGATATGTTTGCTTTTGTAGGTGGCTTTATGTACTCGTGGTTCTCTCCTTTTGGCTTTGCTGTGAGATACTTAATATCTTGTCTTTCCTTGGTGTAGTTACCTTCTTTGTGTTGGAGTTTTCCTTCTATGATCCTCTGTAGGGCTGGATTGATAGATGGATATTGTCTAAATTTGGTTTTGTCTTGAAATATTCTGTTTTCCCATTCCATTTTGGTTTGGGTGGGTATAGTAGCCTGGGCTAGCATTTGTGTTCTTAGAGTCTACATGACCTCTGATCAGGTTCTTCTGACTTTCATAGTTTCTGTTAACATGTCAGGTATAATTCTGGTAGGTCTACCTTCATATGTTACTTGGCCCTTTTCCCTTGAAGCTTTTAATATTCTTTCTTGATTCTGTGCATTTTGTATTTTATTATGTGACAAGAGGATTTTCTTTTCTGGTCCCATTTATCTGGTGTTCTATAGGCTTTTTGTACCTTTATGGACATCTCTTTGTTTAGATTGAGGAAGTTTTCATCTAGGATTTTGTTGAAAACATTTTCAGGTCCTTTGAACAGGGAATCTTTGTTCTCCTCTATCCCAATTAGTCTTAGATTTGGTCTTTTCATTGTGTTCTGAATTACCTGGATGCTTTTGGTTAGGAGTTTTTACGTTTTGAACTTTCTTTGACAGTTGTGTCAAACTCTTCTATAGTATCTTCTCCACCTGAGATTCTCTCTTCTATCTCTTATATTACTTCTGTAATTCCTGTCCTCTTTCCTAGGTTTTCCATTTTCAGGTTTGCCTCCATTTGTGTTTTCTTTATTGTTTCTACTTCGACTTTTAGGTCTTAGACTGCTTTATATAATTCCTTCATCTGTTTGATTATGATTTCCTGTATTTCCTTGAGGGATTTATTTGTTTGCTCTTCAAGGGCTTCTACCTGTTCACCTGTGTTTTCCTGTATTTCTTTCACTGAGTTATTTTTTTTAATTTTTATTTTCTATAAATCTTTGTTTACATTCCAAAGGCTTTCCCCTTTCTCAGTCCCCCCCCACTGTACATCCCATAATTCCTCTCCCCCCAACTATTCCCCAATAATCCCCCCCACGATTTCTCTGTTCTGGGTCTACAAAACTGGACCCAATCTTTTCATGCCCAGGGTCCTCTCCTTTCTTCTTCTTGGGAATCATTTGACTTGCTAATTGTGCCTTGAGTATTTAGGGCTTCTGGGCTCATTAATATCCACTTATCAGTGATTGCATTTCATGTGTATTTTTTGGTGATTGGGTTAACTGACTTAGGATCTAACCATTTACCTACAAATTGCATGAGTTCATTATTTTTAATTGCTGAGTAGTACTCCATTGTATAAATATACCACAGTTTCTGTATCCATTCCTCCTTTGAGGGATATCTGGGCTCCTTCCAATTTCTGGCTATTATAAACAAGGCTGCTATAAACATAGTGGAGTATGTTTCTTTATTGTGTGCAGGGGAATAATCTAGGTATATGCCCAGGAGTGGTATGGCAGGGTCTTCTGGAAGTGACAAGCCCAATTTTCTGAGGAACCGCCAAACTGATTTCCAGAGCGGTTTTACCATTATGCAATCCCACCTACAGTGGAGGAGTATTCCTCTTTCTCCACATTCTCGCCAGCACTTGTTGTCTCTTGAGTTTTTTTTTTATTAATAATTTTTGCCTCAAGTTTTATGGAGACAAGCTGCCTTTAGAAAAAAATCTAATTATATCACTACCAAATTAAAACATTTCTCTGTTGTTGCTATTCTCCAAATTTTGCCACCCAAAATCTATCAAATTCATATCTTCTCCAGTATCTACTTAGTTGTAACATTTCTTAGAGATGTGACTTTTGTGACATTAAAAATCCTATGTAAAGGTAAAGGATACCTTTTTAGAAATGCAGGTTCTGTTGATCAGCCAAAGACCTACATTAAGAATAACTTTATAGTTTTTTTTAATTTTTATTTTCTATATTCTATGTTTACATTCCAAAGGCTTTCCCCTTTCCCAGTTACCCCCCACCATATGTCCCATAATTCCTCTCCCCCCTGCTATTCCCCACTCATCCCCCCCCTCACGATTTCTCTGTTCTGGGTCTACAATACTGGATCCAATCTTTACAGGCCCAGGGTCCTCTCCTTTCTTCTTCTTGGGAGTCATTTGACTTGCTAAATGTGCCTTGAGTATTTAGGGCTTCTGGGCTCATTAATATCCACTTATCAGTGATTGCATTTCATGTGTATTCTTTTGTGATTGGGTTAGCTCACTTAGGATGATAGTTTCCAGATCTAACCATTTACCTACAAATTGCATGAGTTCATTATTTTTAATTGCTGAGTAGTACTCCATTGTATAAATATACCACAGTTTCTGTATCCATTCCTCTTTTGAGGGATATCTGGGCTCCTTCCAATTTCTGGCTATTATAAACAAGGCTGCTATAAACATAGTGGAGCATGTGTCTTTATTGTATGCAAAGGAATCCTCTGGGTATATGGCCAGGAGTGGTATGCTGGGGTCCTCTGGAAGTGACATGCCCAATTTTCTGAGGAACTGCCACACTGATTTCCAGAGCAGTTTTACCATTTTGCAATCCCACCAACAGTGGAGGAGTGTTCCTCTTTCTCCACATCCTCGCCAGCACTTGTTGTCTCTCGATTTTTTAATCTTAGCCATTCTGACTGGAGTGAGGTGGAATCTCAGGGTTGTTTTGATTTGCATTTCCCTGATGACTAATGATGTTAAACATCTCTTAAGGTGTTTCTCAGCCATCCGCATTTCTTCTGGTGAAAATTCTTTGTTTAGCTCTGTACCCCATTTTTTGATAGGGTTATTTGGTTCTTTGGGGTCTAACTTCTTGAGTTCTTTGTATATATTGGATATTAGCCCTCTGTCAGATGTGGGGTTGGTGAAGAACATTTCCGACTTTGTTGGTTGCCGTTTTGTCCTTCTGACAGTGTCCTTTGACTTACAGAAACTTTGTAATTTTAAGAGGTCCCATTTGTCAATTCTTGATCTTAGAGCATAAGCTATTGGTGTTCTGTTAAGGAACTTTCCCCCTGTGCCCATGTCCTCCAGGGTCTTCCCAAGTTTCTTTTCTAATAGTTTCAGTGTGTCTGGTTTTATGTGGAGGTCCTTGATCCACTTGGAGTTGATCTTAGTACAAGGAGATAAGAGTGGGTCAATTCACATTCTTCTGCATGTTGACCTCCAGTTGAACCAGCACCATTTGTTGAAAAGGCTATCTTTTTTCCACTGGATGGTTGTGGCTCCTTTATCAAAGATCAAGTGACCATAAGTCTGTGGGTTCATTTCTGGGTCTTCAATCCTATTCCATTAATCTACCTGCCTGTTGCTGTACGAATACCATGCAGTTTTTAACACAATTTCTCTGTAGTACTGCTTGAGGTCAGGGATATTGATTCCCCCAGAAGTCCTTTTATTGTTGAGAATAGTTTTAGCTATCCTGGGTTTTTTGTTGCTCCAGATGAATTTGAGAATTGCTCTTTCTAGATCTATGAAGAATTGATTTGGGATTTTGATGGGGATTGCATTGAATCTGTAGATTGCTTTTGGCAAGATGGCCATTTTTACTATATTGATCCTGCCAATCCAGGAGCAAGAAATATTTTTCCATCTTCTGAGGTCTTCTTCGATTTCTTTCTTCAAGGACTTGAAGTTCCTGTCATACAGATCTTTCGCTTGTTTGCTTAGAGTTATGCCAAGGTACTTTATGTTGTTTGTGGCTATTGTGAAGGGTATTATTTCCCTAACTTCTTTCTCAGCCTGCTTGTCCTTTGAGTACAAGAAGGCTACTGATTTGCTTGAGTTAATTTTATAACCAGTCACTTTGCTGAAGTTGTTTATCAGCTGTAGAAGTTCTCTGGTGGAGTTTTTTTTTTTTTTTTTTTGGTTGCTTAAGTAGACTATCATATCGTCTGCAAATAATGATACTTTGACTTCTTCCTTTCCAATTTGTATCCCTTTGACTTCCTTATGTTGTCTAATTGCTCTCGCTAGAACTTCAAGTACTATATTGAAAAGATATGGAGAGAGAGGGCAGCCTTGTCTAGTCCCTGATTTTAGTGGGATTGCTTCAAGTTTCTCTCCATTCATTTTAATGTCGGTTACTGGTTTGCTGTAGGTGGATCCACCAGGCTCTCACCCCCAGGCAGGGCCAGGGCTAAGGCTCTGCGGGACTTCTGCATGCCCTCAGGCCTTGCACCAAGGCAGCTGGGAGCAGCCTGCTCGTGGTCTCTTACAGCAGAGGTCATGGTAGGCCTCCATATTGCTACCAGGACAGGGCCAGAGAGGCCCGGTAGACAGACTCCAGCCAAGGCTACCATCACGCGGGTGGATCCGCCAGGCACTCACCACCAGGCAGGGCCAGGACCAAGGCTCTATGGGACTTCTCCATGCCCTCTGGCCTTGCACCAACTCAGTTGGGAACTGCCCTCCCTGAGGCCCCCTCAGCACTCGCAGAAGCAGTCTCTATTTGCAACATAGTCACCAGTAGAGAAACAACAGGTGAGCCCAGCCTCGTGGGAGGTTCAAACACCAGCCAGTGACAACAAGGCCAACTAACACCAGAAATAACCGGATGGCAAAAGGAAAACGAAGGAACGTTACTAGCAGAAATCAAGGCAACATGACAGCATCTGAACCCAGTTCGCCAACAACAGGAAGCCCTGGATACCCCAACACACTAGAAAAACAAGACTTGGATCTAAAATCACTGGTCAGGATGCTGGTAGCAGAATACATAGATAAAACTCTTAAAGAAATACAGGAGAAAATGGATCAAAAGCTAGAAGCCTTTACAAGGCAAACACAAAAATCACTTAAAGAAATTCAGGAGAATATGGATCAAAAAGCAGAAGCCAATAAGGAGGAAAGACAAAAATCACTTAAAGAAATACAGAAGAATGTGGGTCAACAAGTAGAAGCTATGAAAGAAGAAACACAAAAATCTCTTAAAGAAATACATGAAAACACAATCAAGCAAGCGAAAGATCTGAGCATATCCATAAAGAACTCAAGTGTAGAGAAACTTATTGAGGTGCCAAGCAACATGACAGGAACTTGACATAACCAATGTGAAATTTCTCTCCCAGTCTTTGAGTGGGAACTCCTGTGTTAGCCATAATCCCCTTCACCTAGGGCGGAGTGCTCAGAGACAGGTGAAGCCTATTGTTCTTCAAGGACCTGCAGTTTACTGAGAAACACTACCCACCTGTGGAGCAACTGAACTGATTATGCTGAGAAGCTTCCAGACTTTTCCCCCTGCATATATATATATATATATATATATATATATATATATATAGAGAGAGAGAGAGAGTTCTTCATTAAACTTTGAGACCTTGAATAGCATGTGTTATCTTGGTCTCCATCTCTTTTTGCTGCCTTCCCATACATCCCCAGCTTCCCTTCCAGATAACCCATTCGATGTAACTGCAGGCAGTTACACTCAAGAACTTAGACACCAGAGAGTCAAATAACCCTATTTAAAAATGGGGTACAGAGCTAAACAGGGAATTCTCAACTGAAGAAACACGAATGGCTCTGAAGCACATAAAGAAATGTTCAGCATCTTTAGTCATCAGGGAAATACAAATCAAAACAACACTGAGATTCCACCTCACAATTGTCAGAATTGCTAAGATGAGAAACTCAAGGGACAGCAGATGCTGGAGAGGATGTTGGGGGGAAAGGAACACATCTCCATTATTGGTGGGATTGCAGGCTGGTAAAACCACTCTGGAAGTCAGTTTGACAATTCCTCAGAAAATTGGGCATAGTACTACCAGCGGACCCAGCTATAGCACTCCTAGGCATATGCCCAGAAGATGATCCTACATGTAATAAGGACACATGCTCCACTATGTTCATTGCTGCCTTATTTATAATATCCAGAAGCTGGAAAGAGCCCAGATGTCTCTCAACAGAGGAATGGATACACAAACTATGGTATATATACACAATGGAGTACTGTTCGGCTATTAAGAACAATGAATTTATGAAATTCTTAGGCAAATAGATGGAACTAGAAAGTGTCATCCTGAGCAAGGCAACCCAATCACAAAAGATCACACATGGTATGCACTCACTAATAAGTGTAAGTTAACTCAAAAGTTCAAAATAAACAAGTTACAATTCACCCAGCACAGGAAGCTCAAGAAGAACTTAAGTAAGGGTGCTTTGGTTTCTCTAAGAAAGGGAACAAAATACTCACATGATCAATAAGAAAGACAATGTGTGGAACAAGGACTGAAGTATAGGCCACCCAGAGACTGCCCTACCTGGAGATTCATCCTATAAACAGTCAACAAACCCCAACACTACTAAGGACAACCAGAAGTGGATACCAAAAGGATGCATGCAAAGGTTGTTTTCAGGGGGCCCTGCCAGAGACTTACAAATACAGAGGCAGATGTTAGCAACCAACTATTGGACTGGGCATGGGGTCCCCCGTGGAGGAGCTGGAGGGTTGTCCAGAAGAGCTGAAGAAGCTTTCATCCCCAAGGGAAGAAGAATGATTTTGACCACCAAGATGCCCCAAGACTCCCAGGGACTGAACCATCAGCCAAGGGGCACACATAGTTCCAGCCAAAAATGTGGCAGAATGGTCCTTGGCCAGGTAAAGGCTCAACAGAGAACCCAACAAAGGGAAACCAAGGGGGGAGGGGCATATACGTGGAGGCAGGGGGAGGGAAGAGGGGTTGGAGTCTTTGGGGAGAGGGGAAATTGGGAAAGGTTTTACCATGGCAATGTAAATGAAGATGATACTCAATAAAAATTAATATATATATATATATTAATTATATATATATTAATTTTATAATATATAATATATATTAATTTTGAGTATATATATATATATAATATATATATACTCAAACAAATCAGTAGCCTCACTCTAATCAAAGAATAAGCAGGCTGAGAAAGAAATTAGGGAAATGACACCTTTCAGAATAGTCACAAATAATATAAAATTCCTTGCTGTGACACTAACCAAGCAAGGGAAAGATCTGTATGACAAGAAATTCAAGTCCCTAAAGAAAGAAGAAGAAGTTCCCAAAAGATGTAAAAATCTCCAATGCTCATGGATAGGCAGGATTAACACAGTAAAAATGGCCATTTTATCAAAAGCAATCTATAGATTCAGTGCAGTCCCCATCAAATTCTCAACTCAATTCTTCATAGCCATCTTTTAAAGAAAGTCAAAGTTTAAAAATTCATCTTTTATTCAATCTTTTCTTTCAAAAAAATGATTGAACCAAGAAGGAATGGGAGTTAAGATACTTGAGAAAAAAATCTCTTACAAATTTATGTCTATAAAAGGTATTTAAAGGTGACATAGAGGCACACACACATACAGGAAGTAATAAAATATGATAGAATTATCATTGGTAATTTTTTCAAAATTATGGACCAAAAATGTCCTGTAAATTACTTAAATTTTTTATTAGATGTATTCTTTACTTACATTTCAAATGGTGGCCCCTTCCTGGTTTCCCCCTACCCCCTGAAATTCCCATAACCCATCTCCCCTCCTCCTGTTCCCCAATCAACCCACACCTGCTTCCCTGTCCTGTCATTCTTCTACACTGCTACATTGAGCCTTCCCAAGACCAAGGGTCTCTCCTCCCTTTGATCTTCAATGAGGCTATCCTCTGCTGCCTATGCATCTGGAGGCATGGGTAACTCCGTGTATACTCTTTGGTTGATATTTTTGTCCCTGGGAGTTTTGGGAGTACTGGGTGGATCATATTATTGTTCCTCTTATGGCACTGCAACCCCTTCAGCTCCTTGTGTCCTATCTCTAGCTCCCCCACTGGGGATGTTGTGCTCACTTTTAATAGCTGGCCAAGAGTGTCCCACTCTGTACTTGTCATGAACTAGCAGAGCCGCCCAGGTGTCAGCAATATCTGGCTCAGGTCAGCAAGTATTTGTGGGCATCCAAAATAGTGTTTGGGTTTCTAACTGTATATGGGATGAATGCCTAGGTGGAGCATCTGTCTCTGGATGGTCTTTCCTTCAGACTCAGCTACACCCTTTGTCTCTGTATCTTCTTCTGTGGGTACTTTGTTTCTCCCTTCTAAGAAGGACCAGAGTATCCATTGTTTGTTCTTCCTTCTTCTTGAGCTTCCTTTGATCACTGAATTGTGTCTTGGGTATTCCAGGTTTCTGGCCTAATAGCCACTTATCAGTGAGGACATAACCATGTGTGTTCATTTGTGATTGGGTTACCTCACTAAGGATGATATTTTCTAGTTCCACCCATTTACCTAAGAATTTCATGAATTCATTGTTGTTAATTGCTGAGTAGTACTCCATTGTGTAAATATACCACATTTTATGTATCCACTCCTCTGTTGAGGGACATCTGCATTCTTTCCAGGTTCTGGCTATTAAAAATAAGGCTGTTATGAACATAGTGGAGCATGTGTCCTTATCATATGCTGGACAATCCTCTGGGTATATGTCCAGGAATGGTATTGCAGAATCCTCTGGTAGTATTATGTCCAATTTCGGAGGAACCTGTACATTACTTTCGGCAAGATGGCCATTTTTCCTATATTAATCCTGCCAATCCATGAGCATGGAAGATTTTTCCATTTTCTGAGGTCTTCTTCAATTTCCTTCTTTAGAGACCTGAAATTCTTGTCATACAGATCTTTCACTTGTTTAGAGTCACACCAAGATACTTTATACTGTTTGTTACTATTGTGAAGTTTGTCCTGTCTCTAATTTTCTTCTCAGCCTGCTTATCCTTTGAGTATAGGAAGGCTATTGATTTGCTTGAGTTGATTTTATAACAAGCCACTTTGCTGATGGTGTTTATCAGCTGTAGGCATTCTCTGGTGGAGTTTTTTGGGTCACTTAAGTATACTATCATATCATCTGCAAATAGTGATAGCTTTACTTCTTCCTTTCCAATTTGTATCCCTTTGACCTCCCCATATTGTCTAACTGCTCTAGCTAGAACTTCAAGTACTATATTGAAAAGATATGAGATTGCCTGAGGAAGACAGTCTTCTTTTGGCAGCTTTTGGATCAAGAGGTAAAACTATTAGCTCCTCCAGCCTGCATGATGCCATGATGATAAAGGACTGATCCACTGAAACTGGAGCAGGGAGTCTCCACAGCCTTCTGTGCATAGCCCGCCAGGAGAGAGTGATCTCCCAGAAGCGCTTTCACTTCTGAGCACAGAGAGGTGAGATCTCTACCTTCTCTCTGGGAGGGACTTGCTAGAAGCACACAGGGCATAAAATCAATGGAGCAGCTGGTACAGAAGTCTTCCTGCCACCATATGCACAAGGGAGAAGGGAGACTCCACAGCCTTTGGTGCCCAGCCCGCCAGGAGAGAGAAAGCAGTGCTTTCACTTTTGAATTCAGAGGAGTAAGGACAGGCTTACAGGCCCACAGGAGGAACAAACTCCAGCCAGAGACAACAATACCAACTAGCACCAGATGGCAAAAAGTAAGGACAAGAACCCTACCAACAGAAACCAAGGCCACATGGCAACATCAATACCCAGTTCTCCCATCATAGCAAGTCCCGGATACCCCAACACACCGGAAAAGCAAGAGTTGGATCTAAAAATCATATCTCATGATGCTGATAGTGGGCTTCAAGAAAGACTTAAATAACTCCCTTAAAGAAATACAGGAGAACATTGGTCAACAGACAAAAGCTCTTAAAAAGGAAACACAAAAATCCCTTAAAGAAATACAGGAGATCATGGATCAACAGGCAGAAGCCCTTAAAGAAGAAACACAAAAATCCCTTAAAGAATTACAGGAAAACACAATCAAGTGAGAGAACTGAACAAAACCATCCAGGATCTAAAAGTGGAAGTAGAAACAATAAAGAAATCACAAAGTGAGACCTCTCTGGAGATAGAAAACCTTGGAAAGAATTCAGGAGATATAAATGCAAGCTTCAACAACAGAATACAAAAGATAGAAGAAACCTCAGGTGCTGAAGGTACCATAGAAAACATTGACTCAACAGTCAAAGAAAATGCAAATTGCATAAAGCTGATAACTCAAAACATCCAGGAACTCCAAAACACAATAAGAAGACCAAACCTAAGGATTATAGGTATAGAAGAGATAGAGGATTTACATCTTAAAGGCCCAGTAAATATCATCAACAAAATTGTAGAAAACTTCCCTAACCTAAAGAAAGAGATGCCCGTGTACATACAAGAAGCCTTCAGAACTCCAAACAGACTGGACCAGAACAGAAAGTCCTCCTGGCACCTAATAATCAAAACACCAAATTCACTAAACAAAGAATATTAAAAGCAATAAGGGAAAAAGGACAAGTAGCTTATAAAGGCAGACCTATCAGAATCACACCAGACTTCTCACCAGAAACAATGAAAGCTAGAAGATCCTGGGCAGACCTCATACAGACCCTAAGAGAACACAAATGTCAGCCCAGGCTACTATACCCAGCATAACTCTCAATCATCATAGATGGAGAAACCAAGATAGTCCATGATAAAACCAAATTTACACAATATGTGTCCACAAATCCAGCCCTATAGAGGATAAGTGATGGAAAATGCCAACACAAGGAGGAAAACTACACTCTAGAAACAGCAAGAAAATAATCTTCTTCCAACAAACCTAAAAGAAGATACCCACACAAACATAAAAATAATATCACAAATAACAGGAAGCAACAATCACTATTCACTAATATCTCCAAACAACAATGGACTCAACTTCCCAATGAGAAAATATAGACTAGCTGAAATATGTTTCACTTAAATCTTCAATTTTATCAGAAAATGTTTATAATTCCCCTTTTAATTAATTTACTAATTAATTTGTTTTTATGTCTACCATTTTATCTGTATTATTTTTCATGATAATCTTCAATTTTAATGTCTTTCTATATACTTCCTCTATTTTTTTTACTATTTCTTTTTTTATTCTTTTTTTCTATATTCTTTGTTTACATTCCAAAGGCTTTCCCCTTTCCCAGTCCCCCCCACCATACCTCCCATAAGTCTTCTACCCCCCCAACTATTCTCCAATCAAACCCCCACATGATTTCTCTGTTCTGGATCTACAAAACTGGATCCAATCTTTTCAGGCCCAGGGTCCTCTCCTTTCTTCTTCTTGGGAATCATTTGACTAGCTAATTGTGCCTTGAGAATTTAGGGCTTCTGGGCTCATTAATATCCACTTATCAGTGATTGCATTTCTTGTGTATTCGTTTGTGATTGGGTTAACTCGCTTAGGATGATATTTTCCAGATCTAACCATTTGCCTACAAATTGCATGAATTCATTATTTTTAATTGCTGAGTAGTATTCCATTGTATAAATATACCAAATTTTCTGTATCCATTCCTCCTTTGAGGGATATCTGGGATCCTTCCAAATCTGGCTATTATAAACAAGGCTGCTATGAACATTGTGGAGCATGTGTCTTTATTGTATGCAGGAGAATCCTCTGAGTATATGCCCAGAAGCAGTATGACAGGGTCCTCTGGAAGTGACATGCTCAATTTTCTGAGGAACTGCCACACTGATTTCCAGAGCAGTTTTACCATTTTGCAATCTCACCAACAGTGGAGGAGTGTTCCTCTTTCTCCACATCCTCGCCAGCACCTGTTGTCTCTTGAGTTTTTAATGTTAGCCATTCTGACTGGTGTGAGGTGGAATCTCAGGGTTGTTTTGATTTGCATTTCTCTGATGACTAATGATGTTGAACATCTCTTAAGGTGTTTCTCGGCCATTCGAATTTCTTCTGGTGAAAATTCTTTGTTTAGCTCTGTACCCCATTTTTTGATAGGGTTATTTGGTTCTTTGGGGTCTAACTTCTTGAGTTCTTTGTATATATTGGATATTAGCCCTCTGTCGGATGTGGGGTTGGTGAAGATTTTTTCCCACTTTATTGGTTGCTGTTTTGTCCTTCTGACAGTGTCCTTTGCCTTACAGAAACTTTGTAATTTTAAGAGGTCCCATTTGTCAATTCTTGATCTTAGAGCATAAGATATACTTCCTCTATTTTATCAGAAAGGTTTTAAATGTAAATCTTTGATTTTATCACAAATGTTTCTAATTCCACCTTCAATTAATTTAGAAAGAGTTTTTATAACAACCATTTTATATGTAAAATTTTCCATGAAATAGTCAATTTTAAC